>CM076993.1:14032500-14632500 GCA_039090855.1 Macrothele yani
ACTTTTCTATGGAGTTTTTACTCAAACCCGGAATAAAAGGAAAATTTATTAATTTTTTCCTTCGTTGAAATTCAGTAATTCATGGCTATGGAGTTTTTTACCCAAACCCGGAATGAAAGGAAAACTTTAATAAACTTTTCCTTCGTTTAAATTCAGTAATTCATGACCTATGAATTTTTTTACCGAAAAACCCGGAATGAATAGCCCTACCGAGTTCCCACTCCCATTTAGACCCAGTTGTCAAATAATTCTATTCTATTAACTATATTTTCTACTATTTGAGCTGCCCCGTTAAGATAGGAATCAAACTTTCGTCAACATGCTATCTACTATACACTGAGTGGCCACTTTATTATGACCACCCCCTCAGTACTTCGTTGGGCCACCTTTTACCTTTAATACTGCGTCGATTCTTCGTGGCATGGACTCCATGAGATGTTGATAAGTGGTTTATGGAATCTGAGACCATGCTTGATGAATAGCACTTTCCAGGAGTGTGAGATTGCAGGGTTGTGGATCCAGCTGTCTGATGGCTCGTTCAACTTCATTCCACAAATTCTCAATGGGGTTGAGATCTGGAGATTGTGGGGGCCACCTAAGCAAAGTAAACTCACCGGCATGTTCCTGAAACCAATCCTGTACAATACGAGCACTATGGCAGAACGCATTATCTTGTTGAAAGTAGCCATCGCCATTGGGATAAACCATCCGCATGACAGAATGCACTTGGTCCGCAACGATGTTTAGATATGATGTGCCAGTCAGACGTTGATCAACACGAATTAAAAGGCCCAGCATACCAGGAAACCATTCTCCAAACCATAACGTTGCCTGCACCAGCTTGAAGGGTTGTAGCAATGCATTTGGGGTCCATGCTTTCGTGCTGTTTCCGCCAAATTCTCACTCGGCCATCGGCATGGTGCAACTGAAAACGCGATTCATCGGACCACATAATTTTTTTCCAATTATCGACTGTCCAATCCTTGTGCTCCTGTGCGAACTGGAGACGTTTTCTCTTGTTAACTGCAGACAGCAAAGGTGTTCGAACAGGCCTTCGGCTGCCATATCCCATCCGATGCAGTGTACGGCGAACAGTGCGTGCAGAGATCATTTGAGGTGATCCTTGATTAAGATGGTCTGTAATTTGATGCACTGTTGCCCTTCTGTTGTCTATTACCAGTCTGGACTCTCTCCGTTCAGCCCGAGCAGTCACTAGTCGATGACGAGCACACGTTGCACGTAGAGACCCAGTTTTTTGGCTGGAATGTGACGTGCTTGCACCGCAGGACGCACATGAGATAAAGGCAGATAGCAGCGAGAGCATACTTCCGCGTAGCTCAGTTGAGAGAGCGACTTATTCTGCAATGAAGGGACCGGGTTCGATACCCGGCGTGGACAAAAATGACGGAGAAATTTACTTCGTTATACTGTCTTTTCTGAAACTCATCAGAAAAACAAAATCGAAATAAAATGCTCTTCCAACTTTCAGCTGCTCATCTCTGCGAATCGAACGAGAGAATTCTTCGAAACAATTGAAATTCCCCATAATCAAATACAGTCAGACCAATTTAAACGGCCACCGTTTGTTTCATAAATGCAAAGTTGTATTAACTCAGCAGTCAGATATCGCTGAATTGCCTGTTCATCGCGTAACATTAATCACATCGCTCCGGAGGGAGAATCGAACTTAAGGACAGGTGATTTCGCTGAACAATGCTACGAGGAAGTAGAATTAGCTTCGATTCGCGAAAATCTGACAACTTTTCAGGTTCTTAACGCTCATATACTTGGGACTTTGTCATCCTGGCTGGTGTATCGGACAGCATGCTTGAATTAAAAACGGAAGATGCGAGTTCGAGTCCATGTCTGGGACGATATAATTTTCAAGTTTTCTGATATGATTAATGTTACGTGATGAACAGGCAATTCAGTTTTGTCTGATTCCTGAGTTAATATTTCTGACGTACTTCCACGTATTAAGAGAAGATCATTTCTTCCACAGTGTTGGTTTCATAAGGTCTTTCGGGCGGTAAGTCATGGTGGTGGTATAAAGAAGGCAAGTGATAATGGCTGCGTTTCTTTAAAAATATTGGGCGGGAAATCTGTTTCTTAACTAACATTAATCTTTATATCAAACGGGTAAAAAAAATTGCCTTTTTTTTCTATATTTAAGTCCTTTTGTAGTAGCTTTCAGCTGTCTTTTAACATAAATAGGGAAAAACAAGGAAGGCACGTGTTTTCTGAACAAAATATCGACGGGGACGCGCAACTCGATCCCGGTGGTAAGTAATAACAACAATGAAAACGATAATTTAAAATTTAATTTTTAATGAGAATTTCCATCTGCACTCGAATTGCCAGGGTCTTTTTACGAATAATTTAATCTGTATTTTTTTCTTTCGTTTGAGGTTTAAGGGTGTTGGGACTACGCCGACAGAGGTCGCAGCGGAGGAGGCCAACGGCAGCCGTGAGAAAATTGTGGACATGTGAAGACGCGTGGGTACTGATGGCAGATGACGTGAGAATTGATGGCAGAGGACGTGAGAACTGATGGCAGATGACGTGAGAACTGATGGCAGAGGACGTGAGAACTGATGGCAGATGACGTGAGAACTGATGGCAGAGGACGTGAGAACTGATGGCAGATGACGTGAGAACTGATGGCAGATGACGTGAGAACTGATGGCAGATGACGTGAGAACTGATGGCAGAGGACGTGAGAACTGATGGCAGAGGACGTGAGAACTGATGGCAGATGACGTGAGAACTTATGGCAGAGGACGTGAGAACTGATGGCAGATGACGTGAGAACTGATGGCAGATGACGTGAGAACTGATGGCAGAGGACGTGAGAACTGATGGCAGATGACGTGAGAACTGATGGCAGATGACGTGAGAACTGATGGCAGAGGACGTGAGAACTGATGGCAGAGGACGTGAGAACTGATGGCAGATGATGTGAGTACTGATGGCAGAGGACGTGAGAACTGGTGGCAGATGACGTGCGAACTGATGGCAGATGACGTGAGAACTGATGGCAGATGACGTGAGAACTGATGGCAGAGGACGTGAGAACTGATGGCAGAGGACGTGAGAACTGATGGCAGAGCGCGTGAGAACTGATGACAGAAACCGCAGAGCTGATATGGCAAAGGCCGCAGAGTGAAAACTTATGTTAAGACTTATGACGCGAAAGACAAAACAACGAAGTTTGTGTTTGTGTTTGTGTATTTACATCTAATTCATATAAAATGATCTGCAATTAATTAAGTTCATCAAGTTCCAGGATGTGTGACCCTAATTGGAATATGTGAATGTAATTGTGTATACGACCGTGTGAACAGGAGAAATTAAAAATGTTGGAGTGCCGGAAAGCCCGTGCACGGAATCACGGAAGAGGTAAGAAGTCAAATATTAATACCTCTAATTACCTAAATTGAATTGAAACGCGAAACGTAAGAACAAAGGGCCACCATGATCAACTCAGTGGGCTACATAAGCTGTCACCAGTCCTTAATTTAGGAATGCTGGTTCCATATAAATTAAAGAGCCAGTGCCTTGAAACAAACACAATATCCATACCTCATCGAAATCCGATCCGAAATCATTTTGGACGGACGGACAGAACACAGCGCTTAGAACACTGCGCCGCTAGGACCACTAATTTGATCTGTAATGACACCATATTTGGCTCTTATTTGTTCCATGGGCTTGCTCCAGCTTCTCGTGATTGCCATTTTTCATTCTCTTTACTGAGTGCACAGCCGTAACTAGGGTGGGACAAGCGAGTCAGCTGCCCTGGGCGCAGCTGAAGAGAGGGCGCAAAACTCAGTGCTTACAGAAAATTGGAATTGAAACTTAGCGCCGGTTTGCTACAATTTTTATCGTTTTCCCTCAAAACTTTCAGGGGATATTAATTGCTCACATTCAAAAATTAAGGCTCAGTTGTACGTGTGGTGCAAGATAAGGATGTCGTTCACGTTGTTGAACATTCTCTGGGGATTGTTTAATGATTTCTGAGACTTTGAGCCTCGACTTCCATTTGATGTGGTACCGAACGTCGTTAAGTCCTAAGCCGTCCAAACACGCACAGTCAGAGTGTTTTTTTTTTTTTGTTTTCACGCACAGTCAGAGTTTTTTTGTTTTGTTTGGGGAGTTTAACGAGCACAGTGAACAACTCGATGGAATATAAGGAGTCGCCTCTCCCTAATTTTGAGCCACTTGTTCCAGGAAAGGGAGGATCTGTCCCTAAGTTTGAGCCACTGGTTCCAGGAAAGGGAGGATCCGTCCCTAATTTAGGGTCACTGTTTCCAGGAAAACGACATCCATGCCTCACCGGGATTTGAACCCGGGCCCATCTCGAACGGATGGTCATAAGCCAGTGCTTTGGCCACTGCACCACCAGAACGGCAGTTCGATTATGCCTCCCCTATAGGTAGATACATTGGGATGAGACGTTTTGTTTAGCCGAGCAATATACATTTATGTGTGAGCATATGTATACGCGATTAAATAAAAAATATATGTAACTAATTTATAAGATAGATGGGGGAGGGGGCGCAATATTTTGTACTTTGCCCCGGGCACAGAAATGCCTAGTTACGCCTCTGCTGAGTGTAATGAGTTTTGCGAGCCCATCTATACTTCAGTTTCTCATTTAGAATATTTCCCATTGTTCGTCTGCTGATGCTTTTTCTGAAATAAATTTGAAAAAAGTTCCGCAATAAAGTGCTAGCTTAAAGGACGATTCCCCCGCCCCTTGTGCTCACAAATTAAAATATTTACATGAAACCGATAAAAAAAAAACCACACACAAACAAACATGGGGAAACTTTGCACCGCGTTATGGTACAAGTTTGTACCATATTGTTGAGTTTTGCCTCCATCATACAGTGGTGCATCTTTTCTCAGAAAGTGGTGCAGCCTACCACAAATTTTTACAGTGTACAAGATTTTTAACAGTGTATTACGACAAAGGATTCAGACGTCTGATGTCCCGTTCATCTTCAACCCACAAATGCTCTACAGAATTGAGATCTGGGTACTAAGGTGGTCAGTGAAATAGTAAAAAGTCGTAGTCATGTTCCCGAAACCACTTCGAGATGATTCTGGCATTGCACTTCGATTTCTGTTTGCTTGTTTGTACGGACTATTTCATTCTGAAGCTTGCGGTTATGTTCTACACAGTCGAGTTACATTATTGCGACCACCTCCTACTTTTCACGTCAACAGCGCTTAGTCAATGAAAGAAGGCACGTGTCGTGAGCTGGTTTGGAGAGTATATAAGGTGTGCTGTAGTCAATCTGAAAACATATCCCTCGTTGCTGTCATGGGTAAAAGGATGGGTTTATCAGACTTGCAAAAAGAGATGATTATCGGGTTTCGAGACAAGGGTGAAAGTATTTCTCAAACAGCGCACTTTGTGAACTGCTCGCGTGCTGCTGTGGTTAAAGTGTATCGTGATTGGAGAAATGGAACCATTGCGAATAAGCGACGTGAAAACTGCGAAGCACCACGTGCCATTGGTATGAGAGGTGAACGTCGGCTGCGAAGGTGCGTGAGGGCGGATCGACACGCTAGAGTGGAGCAACTCACTTGTCGAATGAACCAGTGGGCTACCGGAAGTGCGTCTAAAACGACAGTTCAGCGAACTCTGTTGCATACATGGGGTTCCCATGCAGACGGATGGTCACTGCACCTATGCTAACGAAGGTGCATTGGCAGAAAGGGCTTACATTTGCACGGCAGTATTGGAATTGGACTTCCGTTGATTGGCAAAGGATTACCTTCTCCCATGAGTCACGTTTTCTGCTTCATCGAACGGATGGACGTTGGCGTATAAGGCGAGAAACATCGGAGAACAAACACTCTTCAACTCTTGCTGGAAGAACACAAGCTGGTGAGGGCAGCGTTATGGTCTAGGGAATGTTTACGTGTCATTCCGTGGGTCCGCTCATACCTGTGGAAGGCACTATGGACCGAATTCGTTATGAATCCATCCTTGAAGACCACGTACACTCACACATGCTGATTGTCTTCCCTGGGGCGGATGAGATCCTCCAGAACGACAATGTGAAGTGTCACACTGCTGAAAATGTCCGATAGTGGTTGGAAGAGCATGATGAAGACTTCAAAGTACTTCCCTGGGCCCCTAATTCCCCAGACTTAAACCCATTGAGCATCTGTGGCACCACCTCGATCGTGCTGTTCGCTCTATGGATGCTCCACCACGTACTCTCCAGCAACTGTCAGATGCACTGCAGTCAGCATGGCTCCACATACCTGAGAACACCTACCAGCACCTTATTGAGTCTTTCTCAGCCCGTCTAGCTGCTGTCGGCGCTGCACACGGCGGTTGCTCTGGGTATTAGCTGGTGGTAACAATAATGTGACTCGACCGTGTATGATCTCTCATTGCTTCTGCGTAACGAAACGTTCCTAATCCCCTACTAAGCAGTTAAGGACACGATTAGGACTAACCATACTCTATGTAATACCAACATTAATTTCGAGTTTTGCTTTTGAACCCTGAAAAAGAGTTTCAAGTTAATACCACACTATGAAGGATTGCACGAAATGAGACGGAACTTACCACACCTGGAGACAAGTAGGTGGAAAAGAACTGATTTAATTTCCTGAGGGGGTTGTATGAATGTGATAGGCAAGAGAAGACATTATAGTGTAGCTTGAGTTAGTAGGTCGTATGACCCCAATGTTGGTCCATACATTGGGCAATACAGTGTGGCATCGAGTGAAAAATTCCCAGGACGGTGTCTTAAGGTATCGCTGACATGCGTCGTTGCTATGTCTCCTCAATTCTTCGACATTGCGAGGGGGTCGTGTAGAGGCTTGAAGCCGTCTGCCAATGACATCTCATACGTTCTGTATTGGGGAGAAGTATGGGGATCAATAAAGACCCGTATCCAGGTGCGACCGACCTGTGTTTCTTTTTGGTCGTCCTACCGAACACCTACATTCAATGGACAAAACACAAGAGATAGCGTGCTGGTCCTCCTCTAGAGCGAATAACAGCCTGTGCATGCCGTGACATCAACACCACCAGATGACAGAGGGTTTCTGGAGGTAATGCCAGCCATGTATGTTGCACCATTGTCCACAACTCCTCCCGAGACGTTGGTCCAGGCCCGATGGATCTGGTGTTAAGTTCCACGGCATGCCAAAAAGCTTCCAGAGAATTTAAATCCGGGGACCTCAGGGGACATTGGATGGTTCCAACCTAGATGCGTGTTCCTGGAGCCATACCTGGGTGGTTGTGGTCCGGTGGGGTCGCGCATGTCCTGCTACAACAGACAAACGACGGCAGGATGCGCGAAGGCCATGAAGGCGTGTAGGTAATCAGCCAGCGCATGCTCGTAGCAGTTAATGACCTCCGCAGACACAATAAGAGACCCAATGTGTCCCATGAGAAGGCTCTCAGAACCATCACACTGCCTTGAACAAAGCCAATTTGGCACGACGGAGTCATGACGTCATACTGTCGACGCTACGCCACAACCCTCCCGTCAGCTCGGTACAGCTGAAAAGGGGATTTATCTAACCACATGACGCGACGGTCACTCTGCCAAAGAATATCTAACGAGAAGAAGTTAAGGCTCAGTGAGACGTGACTAGCGCAGCCGTATCTTTAGGGAAAACATGCAATGCACAGAAGCCAACATACCGGCTGATCGGCTGATGCAGAAGCAAACTGCGCATGCGTATTTCTGTTGACTTCAATTCTTTGGGTAAAGAACAGTCAGCCGTCATCCGAGCTACTCAGACTCACAGCACCTTCTCGGTAGCATAATCGCTTCGCAAATCGGATATGTTAGTTTTGTTACCACAACCGGGTTAGTTAAGGCCTTTTTTGTTCTTCACTTTTTCAGAAATATTTTCGGTAATGCCAAATACTCGGGAATGTCTGCATTTTGTACGGATCCTTAAGCCTAATTGTATTATTTGCCGAAATTTAATTTAAATAGTAATACTAATGTTATTGCATATATTTCTCACCAAAATAAGGGATGGGCGGGATATCAGAAAACAGCAACAACAACGGAAAACAACTGCTCTAGTCATCAGATCAAAGGAAACCATCGTGGATCAAAGAAAAGCTTCACTGCCGTAGTTCTCCCTATAACGTGTTTTGCTCCTGAATGTTAACTTTCCCGCAGAGCATATTACCTCTTAAGATGTGGTGGCGCTGTTGTCGCCTGTTTTATGTTATCTCTGTGAGAGTTGACCTTCTTAAAGCGTTAGATATTCTTTGACTCTGCCCAGTTTCGATGTTCCCGGCACCAAGCGAGGATTAATTTCCGAGCTGTCAACAGTGGCTCACAACCGGCACCAAGCGAGGATTAATTTCCGAGCTGTCAACAGTGGCTCACAACCGGCACCAAGCGAGGATTAATTTCCGAGCTGTCAACAGTGGCTCACAACCGGCACCAAGCGAGGATTAATTTCCGAGCTGTCAACAGTGGCTCACAACCGGCACCAAGCGAGGATTAATTTCCGAGCTGTCAACAGTGGCTCACAACCGGCACCAAGCGAGGATTAATTTCCGAGCTGTCAACAGTGGCTCACAACCGGCACCAAGCGAGGATTAATTTCCGAGCTGTCAACAGTGGCTCACAACCGGCACCAAGCGAGGATTAATTTCCGAGCTGTCAACAGTGGCTCACAACCGGCACCAAGCGAGGATTAATTTCCGAGCTGTCAACAGTGGCTCACAACCGGCACCAAGCGAGGATTAATTTCCGAGCTGTCAACAGTGGCTCACAACCGGCACCAAGCGAGGATTAATTTCCGAGCTGTCAACAGTGGCTCACAACCGGCACCAAGCGAGGATTAATTTCCGAGCTGTCAACAGTGGCTCACAACCGGCACCAAGCGAGGATTAATTTCCGAGCTGTCAACAGTGGCTCACAACCGGCACCAAGCGAGGATTAATTTCCGAGCTGTCAACAGTGGCTCACAACCGGCACCAAGCGAGGATTAATTTCCGAGCTGTCAACAGTGGCTCACAACCGGCACCAAGCGAGGATTAATTTCCGAGCTGTCAACAGTGGCTCACAACCGGCACCAAGCGAGGATTAATTTCCGAGCTGTCAACAGTGGCTCACAACCGGCACCAAGCGAGGATTAATTTCCGAGCTGTCAACAGTGGCTCACAACCGGCACCAAGCGAGGATTAATTTCCGAGCTGTCAACAGTGGCTCACAACCGGCACCAAGCGAGGATTAATTTCCGAGCTGTCAACAGTGGCTCACAACCGGCACCAAGCGAGGATTAATTTCCGAGCTGTCAACAGTGGCTCACAACCGGCACCAAGCGAGGATTAATTTCCGAGCTGTCAACAGTGGCTCACAACCGGCACCAAGCGAGGATTAATTTCCGAGCTGTCAACAGTGGCTCACAACCGGCACCAAGCGAGGATTAATTTCCGAGCTGTCAACAGTGGCTCACAACCGGCACCAAGCGAGGATTAATTTCCGAGCTGTCAACAGTGGCTCACAACCGGCACCAAGCGAGGATTAATTTCCGAGCTGTCAACAGTGGCTCACAACCGGCACCAAGCGAGGATTAATTTCCGAGCTGTCAACAGTGGCTCACAACCGGCACCAAGCGAGGATTAATTTCCGAGCTGTCAACAGTGGCTCACAACCGGCACCAAGCGAGGATTAATTTCCGAGCTGTCAACAGTGGCTCACAACCGGCACCAAGCGAGGATTAATTTCCGAGCTGTCAACAGTGGCTCACAACCGGCACCAAGCGAGGATTAATTTCCGAGCTGTCAACAGTGGCTCACAACCGGCACCAAGCGAGGATTAATTTCCGAGCTGTCAACAGTGGCTCACAACCGGCACCAAGCGAGGATTAATTTCCGAGCTGTCAACAGTGGCTCACAACCGGCACCAAGCGAGGATTAATTTCCGAGCTGTCAACAGTGGCTCACAACCGGCACCAAGCGAGGATTAATTTCCGAGCTGTCAACAGTGGCTCACAACCGGCACCAAGCGAGGATTAATTTCCGAGCTGTCAACAGTGGCTCACAACCGGCACCAAGCGAGGATTAATTTCCGAGCTGTCAACAGTGGCTCACAACCGGCACCAAGCGAGGATTAATTTCCGAGCTGTCAACAGTGGCTCACAACCGGCACCAAGCGAGGATTAATTTCCGAGCTGTCAACAGTGGCTCACAACCGGCACCAAGCGAGGATTAATTTCCGAGCTGTCAACAGTGGCTCACAACCGGCACCAAGCGAGGATTAATTTCCGAGCTGTCAATAGTGGCTCACAACCGGCACCAAGCGAGGATTAATTTCCGAGCTGTCAACAGTGGCTCACAACCGGCACCAAGCGAGGATTAATTTCCGAGCTGTCAACAGTGGCTCACAACCGGCACCAAGCGAGGATTAATTTCCGAGCTGTCAACAGTGGCTCACAACCGGCACCAAGCGAGGATTAATTTCCGAGCTGTCAACAGTGGCTCACAACCGGCACCAAGCGAGGATTAATTTCCGAGCTGTCAACAGTGGCTCACAACCGGCACCAAGCGAGGATTAATTTCCGAGCTGTCAACAGTGGCTCACAACCGGCACCAAGCGAGGATTAATTTCCGAGCTGTCAACAGTGGCTCACAACCGGCACCAAGCGAGGATTAATTTCCGAGCTGTCAACAGTGGCTCACAACCGGCACCAAGCGAGGATTAATTTCCGAGCTGTCAACAGTGGCTCACAACCGGCACCAAGCGAGGATTAATTTCCGAGCTGTCAACAGTGGCTCACAACCGGCACCAAGCGAGGATTAATTTCCGAGCTGTCAACAGTGGCTCACAACCGGCACCAAGCGAGGATTAATTTCCGAGCTGTCAACAGTGGCTCACAACCGGCACCAAGCGAGGATTAATTTCCGAGCTGTCAACAGTGGCTCACAACCGGCACCAAGCGAGGATTAATTTCCGAGCTGTCAACAGTGGCTCACAACCGGCACCAAGCGAGGATTAATTTCCGAGCTGTCAACAGTGGCTCACAACCGGCACCAAGCGAGGATTAATTTCCGAGCTGTCAACAGTGGCTCACAACCGGCACCAAGCGAGGATTAATTTCCGAGCTGTCAACAGTGGCTCACAACCGGCACCAAGCGAGGATTAATTTCCGAGCTGTCAACAGTGGCTCACAACCGGCACCAAGCGAGGATTAATTTCCGAGCTGTCAACAGTGGCTCACAACCGGCACCAAGCGAGGATTAATTTCCGAGCTGTCAACAGTGGCTCACAACCGGCACCAAGCGAGGATTAATTTCCGAGCTGTCAACAGTGGCTCACAACCGGCACCAAGCGAGGATTAATTTCCGAGCTGTCAACAGTGGCTCACAACCGGCACCAAGCGAGGATTAATTTCCGAGCTGTCAACAGTGGCTCACAACCGGCACCAAGCGAGGATTAATTTCCGAGCTGTCAACAGTGGCTCACAACCGGCACCAAGCGAGGATTAATTTCCGAGCTGTCAACAGTGGCTCACAACCGGCACCAAGCGAGGATTAATTTCCGAGCTGTCAACAGTGGCTCACAACCGGCACCAAGCGAGGATTAATTTCCGAGCTGTCAACAGTGGCTCACAACCGGCACCAAGCGAGGATTAATTTCCGAGCTGTCAACAGTGGCTCACAACCGGCACCAAGCGAGGATTAATTTCCGAGCTGTCAACAGTGGCTCACAACCGGCACCAAGCGAGGATTAATTTCCGAGCTGTCAACAGTGGCTCACAACCGGCACCAAGCGAGGATTAATTTCCGAGCTGTCAACAGTGGCTCACAACCGGCACCAAGCGAGGATTAATTTCCGAGCTGTCAACAGTGGCTCACAACCGGCACCAAGCGAGGATTAATTTCCGAGCTGTCAACAGTGGCTCACAACCGGCACCAAGCGAGGATTAATTTCCGAGCTGTCAACAGTGGCTCACAACCGGCACCAAGCGAGGATTAATTTCCGAGCTGTCAACAGTGGCTCACAACCGGCACCAAGCGAGGATTAATTTCCGAGCTGTCAACAGTGGCTCACAACCGGCACCAAGCGAGGATTAATTTCCGAGCTGTCAACAGTGGCTCACAACCGGCACCAAGCGAGGATTAATTTCCGAGCTGTCAACAGTGGCTCACAACCGGCACCAAGCGAGGATTAATTTCCGAGCTGTCAACAGTGGCTCACAACCGGCACCAAGCGAGGATTAATTTCCGAGCTGTCAACAGTGGCTCACAACCGGCACCAAGCGAGGATTAATTTCCGAGCTGTCAACAGTGGCTCACAACCGGCACCAAGCGAGGATTAATTTCCGAGCTGTCAACAGTGGCTCACAACCGGCACCAAGCGAGGATTAATTTCCGAGCTGTCAACAGTGGCTCACAACCGGCACCAAGCGAGGATTAATTTCCGAGCTGTCAACAGTGGCTCACAACCGGCACCAAGCGAGGATTAATTTCCGAGCTGTCAACAGTGGCTCACAACCGGCACCAAGCGAGGATTAATTTCCGAGCTGTCAACAGTGGCTCACAACCGGCACCAAGCGAGGATTAATTTCCGAGCTGTCAACAGTGGCTCACAACCGGCACCAAGCGAGGATTAATTTCCGAGCTGTCAACAGTGGCTCACAACCGGCACCAAGCGAGGATTAATTTCCGAGCTGTCAACAGTGGCTCACAACCGGCACCAAGCGAGGATTAATTTCCGAGCAGTCAACAGTGGCTCACAAACAGGGCGAGGGCTCCCGAAACCCAGGGTATGCAACGTGGGTCGTATCGTTCGCTTGCTGATGCTCCTTAGGCCACCGATATTTAACCTGGATGTGAGTTGCACCGTCGTTTCCAAGCGGTCGGTGTGTGCGAGCCTGGATAGTCTACTTCGACCCTAGTTATCAGTGGCGTGTGTTCGGCCACGGAATGCTCTCTGGGCGCTGACACGTCCGTGAATTGCATACTGGTGGTGCATTCTTTATGCAGTTGCCCTAGGGAAGCCTAGGATTTTTACCTCTTGAGCGATAGAATGAAATGCGTTCGGTTTGAGCCTGTTTCGCTCTACGCGGAGGACGCTCATTTCAACAGTCCACACCCATATCTTTAAAGTTTTGCTTATTGATTGCACACTGAAGTGCCAGAAAAACTGGTACAGCCGAGCTTATGCAAAACACATAGCAACGTCACTTATGCGCGTACTCATTTGCGTCCGCCAGTGTGTATATAAAGCGATAGACATCCTTGCCAGCTGCCAGAGCTGTTTTTGGCATGAGAATGACAAGTAATAAACGATTTAAGCGATTTTCAACCTGTTGTCACAGTTGGCGCTCGTGAGATGGGCCATAGTATTTCGGTGGTAGAAACGAAGTTCGTATTTTCACGGACGACCATTGCAAGGGTGCACCGTGACTACAAGAATTCCGGCAAAAACCTCCAACCTACGATACCAGTGTGGCCGTAAAAACACATTGGGTGAACGTGACCATCGTCGGCTCTCAAAAATCGTTTCACGCAACACTCTCGCATGGTTTCATCGGAATTCAAGGCTGGAGCCTCAACAAGCTGCAGCGTCCGGACTGCGCAAAGTACCTTGCATGATATGGGCTTTGGGAGCTGACGCCTAACGCGAGTCCCCTTGATGGGTGCACGACACAGAGCCATGCGCCTCGCTTGGGCACGGCAACACCGCCACTGGACACTTGATGACTGGAAACAAGTAGCCTGGTCTGACGAGTCGCGTTTCCAACTGTATCGGGCAGATAGAAGGATTCGTGTGTGGCGCAAACACCATGAAGGCATGAATCCCGCCTGTCAACAGGGAACTGTACCGGCTGGTTGGGGGTCCGTAATGGTATGGGGTGTGTTTAGCTGGACTTCACTGGAACCCCTGGTACGTATACAAATGTCTATGACCTGCCAACGCTATGTGCGCATCCTTTCTGACGAGGTACACCCCTTCATGTCATGCATTCATGCTGATTGGTTGGGCCTGCTCCAACAGGACAATGCACCTCCACACAAGTGTCTGGACGCCACATTATGGTTAGAGGAGCATTCATCTGAGTTTGGGGTGTTGCCATTCCCACCCAAGTCTCCAGATCTGAGCGTGATAGAACAAATTTGGGATGCCATGCAACGCGCTATCGAACATAGGAATCCGAGACCTCGGAATACACTCGAATTTTGAAACACTCTGCAGGACGTATGGTGTGCATTGCCTACAACATATTTCCAGAAGCTAGTTGAGTCCATGCCCCGTCGCATTTCTGCAGTCCTGCGCTCCCGCGGGGGACCTACCAAGTATTAGACTGGTGTACTAGTTTTTTTTGGCACTTCAGTGTATATGTATACAGTACTGAAACATTTGACATTTTGTCCAACTAAATCATCTGGTGACTTCTCTGTTTGGCTACAGGCCTTAATCGTACTGACCAGGGTATTGTATCTGGATACTTTGTAGGCACTGCCTGCTGATGTTAGCATTGTGCGGACGGACGTTATGTTTTTGAAACTGGGTATCAGGGATACCACGGAGATAAGGCAACGAAGTGGGCCTCATTGACATATTATCGTGTTGTCATTACACCCACTAAGTGGTTGAACGGCTGTTGAAACTGATAGCGCTTTAAACTGCGACACCAGATTCAGGAACCTTTTGACGCTCACGAATGGCTGTAAGATCAATCCGGTGGGCATGTCGTCTCCTGACTCTCAAGTGAGACTCGCAGATACAGAAGCGAGACTCGTCGATGAGTACGGCATGATCCCGTTAGTCCTGGTAAGCGTGATCCTCAGACTTCTTCCCAATAGAGAACGTTTGGAACGTCACTGGAAGTCCCAAACGTTCTGTTTCCATAACGTTTCGACTCCCTCGCAATGGAGACAGGTGAACGGCACATAGTCTGCGTTACAGGTCTTTTGTATGGTGGATGTCAGTGAAGCCCGTTGTATGTCAAGATCGCTGTAAATGGAGAAGTTTGATACAGCAACAGTAAGTAAAAATTATCTGGTAGTTTGTATTTCTTTGTGGAGCTAACCTCTGAATCTCAGAGAACAGAAGGACAGCATCCCGGAACTTTTCCAATGGATGCCACGCTGTGTTGCCGAATGTATAACCCAGCATAGCGATCATACGAGAGACTATTAAATTAATGTCTCCTTGCCTATCGCATTTATGTAATCCTTCGGAAATTAAATAACTTCTTTTCCATCTACTTGCTCATATGTGTTGGGACGTATATTCTAAATTAACTTTCCTTTTTAGTTTCTTTCCCTATGTAAATTTTGAGTTTGTTCTCAGTTATACTTCACAACTTAACGCGACATCTTCTCTCTCAAACGAGAATGATGTTGGCAACACATTTGAGGTCAGAGTGAACGTGACGTATGACTGTATGAGATAAGAACGATAGATAAAAACTACGATACAACAGTTGCTCGTGTGGGGTGTTGGGTGTGTGGTGAATACTGATTTGTTAAGTAAAATGTAAAGTGCGATGTTGTGCTGATGAAATAGTGGTGGAATAAATCAATTAACGTAAGTTGACTTTGTCTTATGTTTCGTCTGGCCGTTAAGGTTTAATTAAGGAATTGTTCCATCGTATTCATACCTAATAATATAGACATAACGTAAGAACGACAAGATTTCAGTACGAAAGGAAGATTACGTTATAGTGTGATAAGTTTCGTCTCGTTTCGTGCATTCCTTCATGCTGTGGCATTTCCTACGTCGAGCAGTGTATAAAGAAGAGATACAGCAGCACTAATGTAGTGAAAACGTATGAAGTAGAAATAGAGTCATTTACCTTATAAATGTGTGTGCATTCTTCGTGATAGCTGGAACTAAATGATATCCACCGATCTTTAAGAACTCCAGGAGTTTCCTGCATCCGGGAACAAGTGACGCAGGATCGGATGGACCCATGTGCAAGAACGCCACGCTCGAAAAATCGTGAAACAATTTAACTAAATCAGCTTCCGTCTGCTTCTGCAGTCTTCTTCCGATTAGGAGGGAAACGACGTTGTTGTTTATCGATGTGGCCAACAGAGGAGCAACGTCACTTGGTTTGCCATTCAGTGCTTCCAGTTCATCCACCAAGCAGGATATTTCTTCCTAAAATTTGCGTTCATAATGAAATAAAATAATGGCGATTCGTTTAGTGGTAGCAGTAGAAGTATATATATTACAACTGTCGCGTACAAGAGATCGAAATGTTAGGGAAAGTATGCGAACACTTTTATTAGCGTGAATTTCGGAAACCTGAAGGAGCAACACATGCGATGCCTAATGGTTGCGTAGTGCGATCAGTTCGTGCAAGGCCATGACATTAGATCATGATCATGATCATATGAAGAGGATTTTAGGAAGGAGTGTCTGACCCCAGGTCTTAAACAACCCTTAGAAATAGGAAGCTGGGAGATTTGGGCTAGGGTGCCCGATAGGAAAGTGAATCGGAAGCGAAGTAGAAAGGGGAGGAAGACGCCCTTTATTTATTACCGGGGGACCAGTACCCGGGGTCCGACGGCTTAACGTGCCCATCCGACGCGCGGCGGATATTTAGTGGATCGAGCGTTCGTACCTGCCAGGGATCGAACCTGAGGTCCTTTCTGTGGCAGTCACGAACGTTGCCCGCTAGGCCACCCGCGGCCCCCATGACATTAGAGAGATGAGTTCCCTCTTTTAGTGACATCACGGGGAAATCAAAGGGAAATCAAAGGGAAATCGATTGGATTCCAGTGCTGTCATGCGTGACCAGTGGCGGATTTCCAATTAGACGCACTAGGCGTGGGCCTAGGGTCCCAGAGCTTGAGGGGCCCCGAACACGTATAATTGGATTGCCAGTATTGTTTTGATTTTTACAGACCGTAACAAAAAAAGCAGACTTTCTTAATTTTCTGATGAAATTAACAAGAAAAACTGCTTTCAAGAAACTCTTCACATTATCGCTTTCCTGAAGTGACTGATGATATCCTTACTATCCAACATGGCATTCGTCTATGCCAAAACACCTTCACGAAAAGTAATCCATCCTTTTCAAATGAAGCACTGTGCATAAAATGCATTTTACCCGTATTTTCCAATGTGGAGGACTTTTCCGGTTGCTAATGTCTTCAAGAATTATGTTTTTGCTTGATACGATGCTCGTTTCCTGCTAATTTGTGCTCAAAATGTAAAAAAATAAGAAAAAAAAAGAAACAAGATGATTTTCTGAAGCTGAAGCAATAGAAAGAGCAGGTTTTATAATCGAAATGCATTTCAATTTTATGAATTTTTATGACAATTTACACGCGATGTACGAAATTTCATTTTCAGCGCTCATAGCGATAAATTTGCCGAGAAACTTGCAACTGAAAAGATGTTAAAGTAATCAGTTTCGCCTAACGTATCAAACTCAAAAAGAACTTTTGGTGTAACTGAATGTCTTCGTAGCGCAAAGCAAAAATTTACGAAATTTCCACTTTGAGAACTGCTAGTGAGAAATTTATGAACTAGTAGTGAAATCTAAAATGGGAAAATTTTAATTAGTTTTTATGTCCGATCATTCGCAAAAATAATTTTTGAAAAATCTGTGAAAACCAAATTTTTTGGCCTTTAGCAGGAAATTAACGTACTAATTTGGACAATTTAAATATTTGAGAACGAGCATTTAAGCCTAAACTAAGAGGCACAAAAATAATATTTTCCTTTATGTTGAATAGTTTCTTCACAACAGATCTTTATTTTATTTTTTCTAGTTTTCCACTTGACAGCCTTTAGCGGTATTTAAAGTGTCAAACTTAATATCCTTAGATTTCCTATATTAGCCGCAAAAGTAAGTTTTGAAATATTTCTAAAAACAAAAAGTTCAATGTGCACGGGCAGACAAAGGGATTACGCTAGCACTGTTTCTTACAAAGCGTTCTAATAATAGGAAGAGCGAATGGAATTTTAAAAAGCGTAATAACTTTTTTCTCGACTTAACTTTCTTTTTATTTTTTTGTTTTGTTTTGCTAATCTGACGGACGAAAATTTCTGAGGCGATAAGAAGGGGAAGAGGGGCCCCTGAATCTTTCAGCGCCTAGGGCCCCGAAAGATCTGAAGTCGCCTCTGTGTCAAACACGACACCGAAGTATCAGCCCATGTACTTAAGATTGGAGTGTTGTCTCAGACAGAGGGAACTCATCTCTCTCTAATGACATGGCCTTGTATTTTCCACAAGGCTTTGGTTCGTGCCAACCGATAGGTTAGTGAAAGTTGTAATAACGATGAAGCAGATGAGACGATTAGTGACAATGGAAAAATAGCGCGTCTTTTTTGAAGTCTTATGCCTTATATTCAGAGGGAGTGGCACAATGTTTTCTGTGGACAGCAGTAGGTCAAAATGTCCTTAAGAAAACGGCGGTGCACAATGGGATGAAATGATATAAGGCAGTCAGGACATCACCCAGCAATGCTCCAAGACGCTGTCCACTGATTTGGACTCCTAGACAAGAAGCCAAACGTCGCATCCAAGAGTCCCAACAGTAGTCTTGCTGGGTATGTCAATGACCTTTTCACAGAACTGAAAATCACAACAGTCTACACAGTGCGCTCGGAAGATTTAGGCCTAATGAGCAAACTAGCGATACGGGTACTTCACATGCTAACCACGATACAGAAGGAATTTCCGGTACGAAATTGCACAGAGTAATTTTGCGTGGTATCGTCGCAATAGTAGTGTGCTCACGAGGTTTCTCTGCTTAGATGAAAGTTGAATGGAATTTTACGCACCCAACCAACGACATCAGTTACGGTCCTGGGTTGAACCAACGCCATCTACAAAAAACAAGGCCATCAGATTAGAGAGACGAGTTCCCTCTTTTACTGACGGCAGGCGGAAACCAAGGTTTCCGATTGGTTTCCACCTCTGTCGTATATGACGTCATCAGGCCGTGTAACGTGAGAGTGACATCACGAATGGAGGGAACTCAACTCTATTGTCATGGCTTTGTACTTTCTAGACGGCCTTAATTGAACCCGGTACTTCCGCTGCTCCTTTACCCCGTGCAGAGTTGCATGAGTGTAAAAGACGACAGGTCGTTGATATGGATGTTCGCGGTGTGGCTATTGGAAGACGATTATGAGAGCATCACACTAGCATCAGACCGATATAAGTCATATCTTGAAGAGCACATCCCCGCATAGGCACTGCGACATCATGTACAGCGTCCTGTCCTCCCACATGACAGTGCACGGCCGCACAAGGCACGGATTGTTCGGCTGTTCATTGAACAGAACGGTTGGGTGGAGTTGCCACACCCATCATATTCACCGGTTATGAACCCTGTGATTTCAACTGCTTGGACTACCTGAAAAGGCAGATGCCTGGTACTATGCAACAACAAATAGGATTTGGATCTCTGCATTACAGAAATTTAAAACACAAATGTGCATTTGTGATTGAAATTATTGTCCTAGTTTTACACCATTACAAAGTATTAAGAAAAGTAGTAGTTGTAATGGTATAAAAATAGGCTAAAGTTAATCATATCAAGCAAATTTTATTCTTCTATGCCAGCGCCTTGAAATGACTCCTTATTATACAAAACACCGCAAAACTCACGTGTGATAGTGTTTAATGGCCTTTTCCGATTTTTTTCCAAAATACGGAACATAAGTAAGCAAAACAATAAGAGACAGTTAAGAATTACGTACTCTTGAATATATAAATATACTTTAAATTATTTACTTTAGAATATGTAAATAACACACTTAACGTAATGCCACAATGATTTGCCCATAGTATTTTCTTCTCTCGATTCTGTTGTAAAAAAAAAAAAAAAAAAAGGAAAGACACAAGTCTCCGTTTCTTCGCCCCTTAAGAACACCTTTAAGTTCATATATTCTGAAAGAAGCGTAGTTATGTGCAAGCAACCACCTACCTAATGATGGGAATAACCATCCTTGGCCTGGATGACAGCGGCGAGATGTCGTGGAATGGACGCAATGAGGCCCTGGAAGGTTGCCCGAGACACGTGCCCATTCGAACCACAGCAGAGCGCCGAAGTCTCGGAGATGACGTGGTTGTAGGTCGGCACGTCGTACCTGTAGATCCGAATAGCCCCACAAGTGCTCTATGGGATTGAGGTCGGCCGATTTCGCAGGCCAAAGATGAACGGAGACATCGCCGTCGTGTTCCTGGAACCAGTCACGCACACCCTTAGCGACATGGCACGGTGCATTGTCCTGTTGGTAGACACCATCACCACCAGAGTAAACATCCAACATGAAGGGATGCACGTGGTCAGCGAGGATGGACATGTACCACTGGATTGGCCTACAGGGGCCCATCCAGTGGTACCAGCGGTCGCAGGTCATATCAGGAAAACATCCCTCAGACATGCGCACTGCCACCGCCGGCCTGTATTTGACCGACAAGCGTGCCCTGGTGTTGGTTCTCGTGTGTCTGACGCCGTATCCGTTGGAGAAGACAAACTTTTCTCACTCTTCCACTGTCCAATGACGGTAGTCCCATGCGAACTGCAGGCGTCGTTGCCGATGGACTTGGGTTAACATGGATGCTTTGACGAAGCGTAGACTCTGGAGACCCATGCGTAACAGGGTTCGCCCTACTGTTATCAGGGACACGTATCTGGGTACCCCAGCGTTCATTTGCATGGTCAATTGCTGCACTGTTGCGCGTCGATTGCCCTTTACCGGTCAACGGAGGCGATGTTCTCTTCTGAGGTCGATGGCCTTTGGGGATCCACAGTTATGACGTTGGGAGGTACCTGGTGTGCCAGCGGTCAATTCTTGATACCCTCTTACTACAGCACCTCGCGAAAAGCCCACAAAGTCTGCTGTTTCTGAGATGCTTCCACCCTTAGCCCGGTAGCCGATGATCATTCGTTTTTGAACGTCCGTCAAATCTTTATTTCAGTCCATTGTGCTCACGAAACGCATTATGGCACCTCTGTCCTGGTCGGCCACTTATATCTCCACGGGGTCGACCTTGTCACGTGCACTCTGTGACGCGCCTGTGCGGTTACAGTGTGATTCCGGGGTGATCATATTATTCTGACACGACCGTGTACATTAGAGATGAGACGTGCTGTGCCCCAGCCCGAGACGGGCTCGGGCGGGCTATATGAATAGCATATTAGTTACATATCGAGCGGGATTCTTTTTTATGTTAAAATACTGAGAGTCTTTCTTTTCCGTTTTTTCTTCTTCTAAGTTTTAGGAAGAGGAATCAGTTTTTTCCCTGCAGTGTATCCGTGAATCCTGACTGCATGGGAAGGGAATTGATGTGTCATTGTATGATGGTTTAAGTACTTTTTAAGATAGTGATTAGACGAGGAAAGTACGATGTTGAGGCAGAGGAAATAGAGATTAGGGAACTCCACCTTCGCACAGACGCAGTAGGACGGTCAGTTCAGTGTTCAGCTAAAATTGCCGTTGGACACATCAGAGAAGATGATCTCAATTCTCAAAAGAACCATCCGCAATAAAACAGATGGGGAGGGAAAGAGGAAAAGCCGGTAGTGTCATAAATTTGTCACTGAAACGTAACGCACAGGAGAAGGAACAATCTGTTTGAAATTAGGACGTAGAAGGTGGATAAAGATATGCAGTTGTGAAGAATAGCTCTGGGGTATGATGGGAGTTGAAGTGCGAATCAAAGTAAATTTCCTAGAGGAAATAGCCCGCTTGAAAACCAGCTGTAGGACAGTCGGGAGATTTATTGCTTCGACGGATTTGTTTCGCCTATGTAAAACTGGCTTTAGGATCTCAGCTTTGAGGATGGAAGTTTGCTCCCAGTATTTCAGAAGGCCTCGTTAAACCAAACATCTGTGGAAGGCAGCAAGGAAACAACAAATTAAACAAAGCTTTTCTAACAGCTGTTACTGTCGCCTCCACTCAATATTCATATCTTAAATTGAGTTACTGTTTTTATCCATTTGCGCATTACAATATGAATGATCCGTATTCTTAAGTTATAGGAAAAAAGATAAATACTGGTGATTGTAACACAGATGGGAAAATCTACCGCGTGGAAACATTTTTTTCCAAATTATTAATTGCACGACCAACACAAAACGGGATTACGTTCAGTGCGAGATATGCGAATGCATTTTGAAATGTAAAAGTTCTTCTGGAGCTATCAGACTTTTGCGTCATGCCCAGACATGAGTCAAGACCATCTGCTCTCCATGTACAAAAAAGGTGGACAGTTTCTTTTTCTTAGACAAGAAAAAAATATCAGCTAGTGCAAAATTTTCAGTGAAACTGTAAAATATAAATTTTATTTCAAGGTTATATCCTTCCTAATGAGACGCATTAATGCTGAGCATCATAATCTGTGCTCCTTCTTGTTTCATGTATAAATGCTGAGCATCATATTCCATGCTCCTTCCTGTTTCATGTATAAATGCTGAGCATCATAATCTGTGCTCCTTCCTGTTTCATGTATAAATGCTGAGCATCATATTCCATGCTCCTTCCTGTTTCATGTATAAATGCTGAGCATCCAATTCCATGCTGCTTCCTGTTTCATGTATAAATGCTGAGCTTCATATTCCATGCTCCTTCCTGTTTCATGTATAAATGCTGAGCTTCATATTCCATGCTCCTTCCTGTTTCATGTATAAATGCTGAGCATCATAATCTGTGCTCCTTCCTGTTTCATGTATAAATGCTGAGCATCATAATCTGTGCTCCTTCCTGTTTCATGTATAAATGCTGAGCTTCATATTCCATGCTCCTTCCTGTTTCATGTATAAATGCTGAGCTTCATATTCCATGCTCCTTCCTCTTTCATGTATAAATGCTGAGCTTCATATTCCATGCTCCTTCCTGTTTCATGTATAAATGCTGAGCATCATATTCCATGCTCCTTCCTGTTTCATGTAGAAATCGGATAAAAGGGAGAAAAGCATCAGCACTTGGAAAAGTCGGGCCCGGGTCCCACAATGCACAGACCTCATGGGGCTGAGTCTGGGCTCGGGCAGATTCGGGCTTCAAAAACGGAGCCCGAACTAATATCTAGTGTACATGTATAGTGATTATTGCTGTGAAAAAGGGTCTCCAATAGTCTGGAACAGCTGCTTTCCCGTCATCCCAAAACTGCAAAAATGATTTTCAAACGTTATACTTATTTAATGAAAAAAAAATCCTTTTCTTCTTAATACTTCATTCAAAGCTGCCATCATAAAATCATGGCTGTTTCTTTAACTAATTTCATATGCACTTTTCGAAAAAAAATTTTTAAAATATTTTTCCCGAGGTTAGGAGGCCCTCCTGCACTGTGAGGCCCTCTTGCAGACAAGTAAATTTACTCACAGTTCTCGTCTATACCTTTAAAATGCTTTGGGAAGACCGATATCTTCGTGTACCTTCTTCTTCAACAGAATTTCATTGCTTTTATCCAAGATTATTGTCCAACAATGTACGTGCAATGATAAATCTTATTTATGACAAACCTTCCTAACGGTTAGTTGGGGAAAGAATTCCGCTTACATTCATCCATTGGATCACTCCTTAGTGGGCTATTAGGAATCCTTTTTGCCAATAATCATCTTTCTAAAATTTAAAAAAAGAAATTATGAGAAAGTTGTCACCATAATCTGAGGTGCGACGGTGACATGTTTTGATAAAAATAATTTTAATTTAGGAAGTTCAGAATCAGTTTTCTGGAAATTTCGAAATACGAGTAGATTGTGCTCACAGACGGATGAATTATATGCCTTTTCCGTTTAACGCTTTAAACAGACGAAAATTCAGTATCTCGAGAACTCTAAATTATCTTGATAATTGGTTACTATATGATACCAGAAGAATGTTTCTTATCAGTTTTCCCAAACAGAGATGCATGGAATACGTAACTTAGCGTTCACACCACATACCTGCAAATTTCATAATCATTAAAAACAAGACAGCACAGATAACAAATGAAAAGTCTTGAATCTTGGGCTTATTATCTTCTAAACGACACAAAAAAACTTGGAGTGCACTTTCGCGAGACCAAGATATTGAGTAGATAGCCAGATAAAGTGATAATGCAGAATGCTATTTTTTGTCGCTCAAATAATCAGAAGTTAGGCAATAATACCAGATACGTAAAAATCAAAGAACGAGATATGTTCTTCAATTTTTTTCTTTTGTTATGATAGAGAAATAATCATGAAAGATGTAACATATAGTGCCTAACGCTATCATCAGTCCTGTCTTCTCTGTTTAAAATACGGAAATCAGCTTTTTTTTTCCCTTTTGCTTGGAAGTTACTAGAGCAGCACATACTAAGACGGACACGAAATAGTTGCTGGGGACAATGTTTTTTGAAGCGATGAAAAACCTAAAGCTGGGGAAAAGGCTGAGAGCTTTTGCCAACAGTGCTAAAGGTGGGAACAGTAAAATATGCATAAGGAATTTAATGGCAACCATGAGCATCTAGGGAAGTTCGCTGTCTCTGGTCTGGTTTAGGGCTACTGGTTGAAGGAAAGCGAAAGCGCGAACACGGTAAGAAAAACGCACTAACTATGGCTCATTAGGGGTTCGACACCAAAAAGGCCGTAGCTACTGGGAGGGGTTTCTTTTTCGGAAGGGGTCGTACTATGTATGAAAATTCATGCACTGAGGAAAAATATGTACCAGGAGTTTAAGAGCAACCGTGAGCTTCTTAGCCGGCCCTAGTTTAGGGTTACTGATTGAAGGAAGGCGAAAGAGCGAACACCGTAGGAAAAAGGTACCAACTATGGCTCATCAGGGGGTTCGACCCTAACAAGGCCGTAGCTACTGGGAGGGGGTTTCTTTTTCCAGAGTGATCGTACTATAATATGTGCTAAAATTCATGAACTGAGAAAACATATGTACAAGAAGTTTAAAAGCAACCATGAGCATCTAGGGTAGTTAGCCAGCCCTAGTTTAATGCTACTGATTCAAGGAAGGCGAACGCACGAGCACCGTAGGAAAAACACCCCAACTATGGCTCATTAGGGGTTCAATCCCAACAGGGCCAGAGCTACCGGGATGGGTTTGCCTTCCAGAGGGGTCATACTAGGCGCGAAAATTGATGCGCTGAGGAAAAATATGTACAAGGAGTTTAAGAGCAACCATGAGCATGGCTCATTAGGGGTTCGACCCCAAAAAGGCCGTAGCTACTGGGAGGGGTTTCTTTTTCGGGAGTGGCCATACTATCTGCGAAAATTCATTCACTGAGGGAAAATATGTACAAAGAGTTTAAAAGCAATCATGTGCATCTAGGGTAGTTACTCGGCCCTAGTTTAGGGCTACTGATTGAAGGAAGGTGAAAGCGCGAGCACCGTAGGAAAAACGCACCGCTGTGGCTCATTAGGGGTTCGACCCCAAAAAGGCCGCAGCTACTGGGAGGGGGTTTGCCTTTCCAGAGTGGTCATACTATAAGTGGTTATGCATAAATTCATGCGCTGAGGGAAAATATGTACAAGGAGTTTAAGAGCAACCATGAGTATCTTAGCCGGCCCTAGTTTAGGGCTGCTGGTTGAAGGAAGGCGAAAAAGCGAGCACCATAGGAAAAAGGTACCAACTATGGCTCATCAGGGGTTCGATCCCAACAGGGCCGCAGCTATCAGGAGGGGGTTTGCCTTCCAGAGTGGTCATACTAGGTGCAAAAATACATGCATTAAGGAAAAATATGTACAAGGAGTTTAATAACAATCATGAGCATCTAGGGCAGTTAGCCGACCCTAGTTTAGGGCTACTGATTGAAGGGAGGTGAAAGAGCGAGCACCGTAGGAAAAAGTACCAACTATGGCTCATCAGGGGTTCGATCCCAACAGGACCGCAGCTACCTGGAGGGGGTTTGCCTTCCAGAGGGACCATACTAGGTGCGTAAGTTCATGCATTGAGGGACGTAAAATAGAAACGCACAACGTGTGAATCCAAATCCTTAGTTTAAGCTTTTGTTCATGTTAGTACGACCAGAGGCGAATAAGTATGGTGGATAGTAATTCACTGAGAGAGGTCATTACTAATTGCTAAGTAGGGGACTCCAACACATAAAGTGGAGTCTAAAGATATACCAGCGCTCTTAAGACTGCCCCATTGCAGTGGGGGAACGGGACGTGGCTGACGGCCACTTTGCAGGAGAGAAGTGCACAGCAAGGTCGATGGCTTGTAGGAAAAGAGGACAGCAGTAAAAGGTAATCTCCCTGGCTTGAAGGAAGGGAGTTAAGGAGTAGGGGGATGTAGCTACGTGTCACGACGTTAAAATTTAATTTAGGAAAACAAACAGAACGTCTTTCTTTAAAGAAATTGTTCAAGTACTCTCCTATTTCCATAAGCAAAAATGACAAATTTTGAAAAGAAATTATGACATTCACAGCAAGAAAGAAAGTCGAAGGCGACATTATACCAGCACTTATATTTTACATCACTAACCCATCAGTCATTGTCATGCTATCTTTGTTTACCAGTACCGTTACTAGTCCAATGTAGGTGTGTGTGTGAGAGCGTATACAAGACAGGAGATTGGCCCAAATTCCTTTGTCTCCGGCAGTAAGAAACATTAATAATTCTTTCTTTCAGTGTTTTGTAAATAAAAGTTGCTGTCAAATTTGCTCCAGCAAAAATGATACCCGCCCACCCTGATTTTGAAGTCTGGCGACGTCCCTTCTATGTCAGAGAACATGCCTTTTCTGTTGCTTATCAGAAACTAAAGTAATTTTGTTCTTACGTTAAATTGTACTTGGGACCAAGAAAATGGGTAAAATGCTGTTCATTATTGTCTCAGTACAAAAAATTGTAATGATTCGTAGTCTTGTGTCGAAAAGATGTTTAAACGGTAAACATTGATTCTGAGATACCGTTTTTAAAAGGGATGTGATACCTCGCAAATATTTCCCAAAAGGAGGCGGCACAAAATAGCTACCAGGGCCAGGGCCGTTTATGGACCACCAGTCCGCCACTGACCTTAGCTACCTGTTAAATTAACAAAATTTCTTCAGTACCTTGTCTAAATATTTTTCCAGTAGAAACTTCAGTATCATGTGAAACTCTTATTTACTTCAGTTTAAGATTTACGTAGTTAGGGAAACCATTTCTTCAATTTTTCAGTTATATTTTATTAGTAGATTACTTTAAATGAACTTCATGTTTAACTAAGTTAAAGACACTTCTTTTGCACTATTTTAAATAAAAGAAACATCTTCAGCATTGTGTTAAGCAGCAGTGGCGTCTTGTCAGGTGAAGTGCCATTTCACCTAAAATCTGCATAGGAAAAATTCTTCGAATGATTTAGTGGATTCTTAAAATCGGTTACTCTTTCGTTTACAAGAATGATTTCAAGAAAATAGCGTGTCTTTAAAATGAAAGCCCCCCCCCGTCTCTAAAAATAAACTAGAAGTATGAGGACGCCGTTTCAAATAGCACTAAAAACTGATGAACAGACGACCTTGTAACTGCACGTAGGCCATGTGACTAAAGACACTTCTTTTGCACTATTTTGAATAAAAGAAACATCTTCAGCACTGTGTTAAATAGCCATTCACAAGAGCCGCAGTTCCAAATCACTTCACGCCGGCACCATGAAGAGCGCCGACGTAGAAACCTGGAGTTCACTGAATGAGGGGAGTTGCTATGGCAACCAATGACGTCAATGATCGAGATGAAGTGACATCCCACGCCACTGGTTGTCATTTCACTTTGATCGAGTGAAGCGGGCAGATATCTATAAGACCTTTGAAAGCAGGATTTTGAGTTTAGACGATTCGGTTTTTGTCCTTTGTGTTTATACGAGGTCTGACAATTAAGTAATGAGACTGGGTCAAACAAACACATTTGCTTATACTTTTTTTTTTTTTTTTTTTTTTTGATTGGAGGTTTAACGACCACCGTGAGCAACTCAATGGGCTATAAGCAGTCGCCCGTCCCTAATTTAGGGTCACTGGTTCCAGGGAAGGGAGAGAGCCAGTGCCGTAAGACAAACACAACATCCATGCCTCACCGGGATTCGAACCCGGACCCCTTTCGGGCGAATGATCAGAAGCCAACGCCTTAGACCACTGCGCCACCGGGGCGGCGCTTATACTTTTAATCAACTACAATGTGATCCCCTTCGAAGTAGTTTCCTTGAGCTTGCACACACTTATTCCAACGGTGCTGCCATTGCAGGTAGCAGCTGTGGAACTCATCAGCTGAGACACTGTTCAAGGCCTGCTTCACAACCTTTTAGACGTCTGTTGCTGTGTCAAAATGGCGTCCTTTCACAACTGATTTCAGTTTTTAGAATAAAACAAAGTCGCAAGGAGCCATGTCGGGTGAATAAGGAGGATGTAGTAGTGTTGCAATGCATTTGGAGAACAAAACATTGGCGTACCGACAGTGCGCCAATTTTTGTCCTCCAAATGCGTCGGAGGCATTGGATATGATCCAATCCAAATGCATTGGATTATCTTCAGTTCTTCAGTTCAGTTCTTCCGCTATCATTCTCACTGTTAATCGCCTATCACGTCGCACAACTTCACTCACCCGGCTGTGTTGTCCTCTGTCAGTGTTGTTGTTGGTCGCCCACTCCGGTGTTCGTCTTCCACATTGGTTCTGCCCTCACAAAACATTTTGTGTCAGCGGAAGGCTTGTGCTCTTGACATTGCCGAAAGGCTGCTGCAGTTTTCCTTACGTCACAGCCGCATTTTCACCGAGTTTCACACAAAAAAAGATTGCATACCGCTGCACAGTATTCCGCGAGTCCATTTTCCTGACGAGGAGCAAAAACACAACTTCACGAGCCAAGCAGATACTACACACTGAGGCCTTCCAGGGTGCTGCCATTTGGACTACGGGTGGGGGAAGAACCGATGTCACACATATGTGACGTAAGAGGCTGCAGCGTTGCCACAGCGCGCGACAAAATCACACAACTTCACGAGCCAAGCAGCTACTACACACTGAGGCCTTCCAGGATGCTGCCACTTGGACTACGGGTGGGGGAAGAACCAATGTCACACATATGTGACGTATGAGGATGCAGCGTTGCCACAGCGCTCGCGACAAAGTCAGGCTCATTACTTAATTGTCAGACTTCGTATATAGCAACTGCGAGTGTGAACTTCAGTTTCAGTGCTGTTTTTTAGTATTCTCCGTGTGTTCTGGATTCATGATTTCGTTTAAAAAAATGAGCCTGGTAAATGACACAGTGTGCACCTAGTTACAGGCGTATTCTAAGAAGAGTACAAATTGCTTTCTCTAGTTCATACTTTTCTCTTAACCATTGTGCCATCAGAAATTAGTTTTTCCTGTTTGAAACGAATCAAAATTTACTTAAGAAACACTATTTTACAGCAAAGACTATCATCGTTATCTAATATCGCGATACAAAAAGAACTTCTCTCCGAACTTGTAGTTAACAGGCGTTTTACAATGACATCATTGACCGCAATGCTTCCTTGAAAGACAGAAGAATTGATCTTCTTTATAAGAAATAGATGCATGTTTTCATGGATTCTCATTTTGTAACACTTCACCCGTTTCTCTGGTCGCGAGCCACCACTATTAAGGTCGGCGCCAAGAAAATTTGCTTCCTGTACTTCCAATGGAAAAACTGCTGTACACATTTTCTTCACAATTAATGCCTTCCCAAGGATGAAAATTTGAACATCGATTAAAATAGCTTCATTTTATAACTTGGAATACTTAATATTTTCTAAAACATAACCATAATTATGCAATCCAACATTTGTGTGTCTACTAACGTCATCAAAGTACAGGTCGCGCCATCTTTTTTTCTGGACAATTAATGCGTTTACAAGGATAAAGATTTGAACATCGATTAAAATAGTTTCATTTTATAACTTGGAATACTTAATATTTTTTAAAACATAACCATAATTATGCAGTCCAACATTTGTTAGTCTATTGACGTCATCAAATCGCGCCATCTTTTTTCTGGTTTCAACACCACCAAAGGAAAAGTTATTGATTTTTAATTTAATAATGGTTATGTTTTAGAAAATATTAAGTATTCCAAGTTATAATATGAAGTTATTTTAATCGTTGTTCAAATTTTCATCCTTGGGAGCACACTAATTGTGAAGAAAATGTGTACAAAAGTTTTTCCGTTGGAAGTACAGGAAGCAAAATTACTTGACGTCCACCTTAGGCAGTAGAAATTTCAGTTTTACGTTAAGAAACGCAAACACTGATAATTTCTACTGCATGTGCTTTTACCATGAACTTCAATACTTCTAATTCCACAAGTTTAAATGGTTTTAACAAAGAAATTCTTGTTTGAAAATAACTTTCCTTATTAAAATTTGTGCCTTTGTTCAAAGTTAATTCAAATACTTTGTTGAAAAATGAAACACAATACCTTTAACAACATTGGGACGAAGCTGCTATTTCAATTACGTTGTTCAATTGACTTAAATAAATTCTAGTAATTAGCTGTTTCAGTCGTATACGTTATCTTGATTTCTTACTTGGATGAAATATTCCCAGGAACCTTTTCCAAATCCAAGATCTCTCATGGCCTGCATACAGAAACGCCTCTGTTCTTGCCAGGAAGGACCATTCAAACCTTCGAACCCTGGAGCAAATATTTTGAAAAATACCATTCTCGTTATAACAGAATGTTTTCTTTCACCAAATGCAGGTATAAAAATTTACAGAGATTTCAAGAAAAAAATATTTTTAAATTCTTTATTAGTTCAGTACATTTACGCTCCGATGGAAGAATTGGTGTTCTTAGCAGCTTCTAGAAATTTTCGTTGACGTAATCAGATATTTTCAGAAGCTGTCAAAAACTCCAACTTATCATCAGGAATAATATGCAATAAAACCAAAGAATTTTTTTTTCGAAATCGCCTTTATGAAAATTGATGAACTGCACTGTAAACAAAATTTAGTTTTTTATGAAAATTACTGGATATCGCTACAGTAAAATGTGATGAGCCATGAGTGGTGTGTTTTTCCTACGACAATGGATCTCTTCATCTTTCTTGGAACCAGTCAGTGACAGACCCAGGTTTTTTGACAAAGGAGGGGTGCAGAAAATGTTTTTGATTTCAATACACTCAAACACATCGCCCTAGTATTAGACAGATACTGACTGGCAAAATTTTATTATGGTTCGGACACTTATATACAGAGTGATCGTAAAGTTCACGAACCCTGAATTTAAAAAAATCATTGCGTATGCTGTAAGCAACATTTTTGTGGCATCACGAGTCACCAATTCGTCGAAATCAAGTACTGCGCTTGTCGAATGCCTGAAGAAAATTGGCAGAGTGTCAGAAATAAATAACCTGTTCCATGTATGCTACGCAGTTTGCCCACTTTAGCGTCGCCATTTGCACAGAGGCACGGGTTTGACGAGGGAGCAGAGAATTTGTTTACTTGAAGTTTATTTGCAAACGCAGTCTTTGAAACAGTGTACAGAAGAGTTCAGGAAAAAATTTCCGCAGCATACTGTGGTAAGTAAATCAACGATACACAGTTTACTCGTACGATTTCGGAAAAGTGGAAGTGTTGATGATATGCCTAGAAACGGCCGGCCAAGTGTGTGCCAGGAGTGTTAACGCCGGAAGTAATAAACGATGTTGAAAAACGTTTGCAACAGTCACCTACAGAATCTCGTCGTCGCTTATCTCTTTCAAAATTCGCTTTATTGAATACACATGAAACACATAGACACAGTCACGCCAGCAACACACGCAGTGTTATAGAAGGCGGGGAAAAAGAAACATGAAATGGTATTTACATTGAGGAGTAAGTACAAAGGTTGATGATTATTTACAATAAATGCTGTAGAAACAGCAGTAGTTTGAGGAAGGATACATGAGACATGATACGGCAGGAACAGTTCAAAACATGTAGGAAGATGAAGTGGTGATAAGTCTCTGATACAAAAAGTGTAGGAAAATGTATTCTGGTACAAAGAGAATACAAAGTGCTGGTAAAACAACAGGTACAAAATGTCAAACAAAACAAAAATAGAAGCGGTTCAAGAATTGTAAAAAGTTCTTGGTAGTAGAAGAATTCTGACACGCAGGTCAGGATGAGTGCAAAATAGGTGCGTAGGTAGGAAGAGCAGTGGAACAGTCAGGATAGATGAAAACATTTGAGATACAGGTATTGAATGTGACGAGTGTTGCAGGGAGATATGACACGAAACATTTAGGTAAGACTGTGAGATCGGAGGAAATTTAGAAGAGGAGTTGTGCGCTATTGTCGGTGGTGATGTAGAACCGAACCATGCTGATGCAGGAGCCCAGGTTGACATGAATTCGGAGGTAGTTGAGGAGTTAACAGCCAAGGTATATGCGAGTTGGAGACGGCTCTTAACTCTTACGGAAAGGGTTGACTAATGAGGTGGTGAACGAGGATAAAGTTGGCGTTGGAGAATCAAAAAGATGTGAAAAGATGGCGTACTTTACAGCAGGGAAGAGATAGATGCAAACAGATGGATGGTAAGTGGGAAGAACAAGGAGTCAGACGTTGAAGAAACCAATAATCGTTGAGGCACAACTCGGTCGGGCTGGAGAGGCTGGCGAGTTGGAACATGTAGTGAAAAAGAGGAAGAAGCACTGGACAATATAAATACGCATGTGGTACATCGCCCGGTACTTCGCAGAACGGACATAAATCTGAGTGAACAGTGTTGCGACGGAACAGAGTAGTTGGCACAGGTAGACGTTGATGAAGAAAGCGCCATTGAACGTTGTTTTCTGCTGGAAGAGCAAGGGGATGATGAGTGGTGGACCATACTGAAGTCAGTACGGCGGAGGGAACAGGGGAAATGGGACAGGGTGTGATAGCGACAGAGTGAAGGAAGCGATAGAATAACCGCGTGGAGAGAGCGTGGAGTGGAAGCAGGGTGCCAGAAATGGGTAGGAAGAAAGGGAGAGTGGCAGGGGAAATGGAAAGGAGGCCAGAGGGATCGACAAGGGAGGGGAAAAGGGTTTAAAGAACAGTTTGAAATCGGAAAGGTTATCTGCGAACTCTGGAGAGGCCGGAAGGGAGGGGAAAAGATGGGTAAGGGGTTTCCAGGAAAGATCAGGAAGGACGAGCTGGGAGACAGAGACTACGCCAGCACGTAGCCAGGCGGGGAAATAGAAGTCAGAGTTAGGAAGGTGGAGATGGGAGGAGAATTAAAGGGGTTCAGAGAGAAGATTTAAGGTAGAAAGCGGGGACTGCCGGAAAGTGGAAGTGCGCGAAGGAACTGGATAGCTTCTTGGTAAACGGGGGAGAGGGGTGGTGGAGTAGTGACAGTGTGATGATCCATCTTAAGAAGAAGATGGATGGTGAAGAAGGGGTTGATTGGGAAAGTGAGCATGTTTAAGATAAGCTGTGAAACAGAGGAGTCTGCTTATCTCAGAGAGTGAAACTTTCTTACGGCTCAGTACAGAAAGCGACAAAAAGATTGCAACTTTATGCATACAAAGTGAAAGTTGTCCAACAATGATACGCATAAGCTCCTGCTGTATTGTCGTTGGTTTTGTATAATTTACTCGATACAACAAGGGCTTATTGAGCAATGTTTTCTTTTTGAAATAATGTTTGTTTTGTTTTTTCCTGTAGGGATATTTTTTTTTGGAGGTTTAACGACCACCGTGAGCAACTCAATGGGCTATAAGCAGTCGCCCGTCCCTAATTTAGGGTCAGTGGTTCCAGGGAAGGGAGAGAGTCAGTGCCGTAAAGCAAACACAACATCCATGCCTCCCCGGGATTCGAACCCGGACTCCGTTCGGACGAATGATCAGAGGCCATCTCTTAGACCACTGCGCCACCGGGGCGGCCGGGGATATTTAAAGGACCGTGTTTTCGCAAACAACCGCATGAACTGCAGTCCTTGAAAGCAAAAATTATTGAGGCTATAGCGGAAATCCCGCCATCTACGTTGAAACGCGTCATGAAAAACATTTGCCTCCAGCAACACAGAGGTCATTTCCAGCACCTTTTTTAGGTCAACATCAGTTGCTCAAAAATCGATGGAAGATGTATCACAGCTGTAAGTAAATTTTATGTATCTGTATAATGCGAATAAAACTTGTTCAAATTAGAGTTCGGGAAATTTTCAATCACCCTGTACTTAGTTGGGGCTCCTTGGTCGGTGATACAGCGAGAACTTTAGGTGGTTCCACCTAAAATCTCTGCCTGATGTTTCCAATGGTAAAACTTTTTACATATTTTCTTGGCAATTAATGTATTCCCAATGATGAAAATTTGAACATCGATAAAACTAACTTTAAGTTATACCATGGAATACTTAATGCCGCCCCGGTGGCGCAGTGGTCTAAGGCGTTGGCCTCTGATCATTCGTCCGTAAGGGGTCCGGGTTCGAATCCCGGTCAGGCATGGATGTTGTGTTTGTCTTACGGCACTGGCTCTCTCCCTTCCCTGGAACCAGTGACCCTAAATTAGGGACGGGCGACTGCTTATAGCCCATTTGAGTTGCTCACGGTGGTCGTTAAACCTCCAATCAAAAAAAAAAAAAAAAAAAAATACTGAATACTTGTTAAAACATAACCATAATTATATTAAAAATCAATCATTTTTATTTGAGTAAAGTTCAGACCTGTTAATAGAGGGCGCTTCCTGTTCATTGATGACGTCAATAGACAAGCAAATGTTGGATTGCTTAGTTATGGTTATGTTTTAGCAAGCATTAAGTATCCCATGCTGTAACTTAAAGTTAGTTTTATCGATGTGAAAATTTTCTTCCTAGGGAATACATTAATTGCGAAGAAAATATGTAAAGAAGTTTTATCATTGGAAACATAAGGCAGAGATTTTAGGCGGAACCACTTAAAAGCTCCTAGCATTTGAGACAGTTTGAGATGGAGATCTGAAATTTCCAGGATGGATTTTAGGGACAGTAAGCCACTCTCACATCAGACATCACATTTGCACTTTGTTGTCCGTTTTTAAGTTTGGCCATAAGTCCGCCTGTTTATCAATAAATATTGCGTTGGAAAGAATGTAATGCCCAGTGACGAGGAATCCGAAGTCGAAGCCCTGGCCACAGCGCACATTGGGCACTCAGATTGCGCAGCACACTGGTATGTCATCAGCAGGTAGGTGGCTTAAGTCAGTGGCAGTTATAATAACTGTCAGAAGGCGAAGTGTGTAAACGCCAGCCAACATTGAAGTGGACAAGCAGCACATCCGCCGTTGCATGCTGTATGAGTTTCGTCGCGGTAGCACTCCCGCAAATGCTGCTAGGAACATTACCATTGTGTACCCCAATGCTATAACACATCGTCAGTGTTGTCATTGGTTCGAACGGTTTTGAGAGGGAAATTTTGACCTAATAGACCATTCCAAACCCGGAAGACCCGCAACAGTAAATATGGACATATTGAAGACCTAAAGTAGAGACCGACACACGTGTGACCACGCGGGGGTTGGCTGAACAGCTGGGAACTACACACATGAGCATTATCACGCATCTGGTTCAACTTGGGAAGGTGCACAAAAGGGGAGTTTGGGGTACCCCATTAAGTCACAGTTGATCAGAAAGCAAATCTCATGAGTGAATGCGTTCTCTGGCTGCACGTGACTACGTTGAACCGTTCTTGGACCGTATTGCGACAGGTGACGAGAAATGGGTCTTGTCTGACAATTCTACAGGGACGGTATTCATCAACTGCCCAGACGGGGAGAGCAGGTCATGGTAAACGATGGCAACTATATCTTGGACTGTAGTAATTAGCACTTTTATGTTGCCTTGAATTTGCATCCATTACTTTCTTTCCAACCCAATATCTTGGATCTTGGGAACCGTTTGAGATATCTTTAAAAATTTCTGGAGGGCTTTTAAGTACCGGACTAAACTGTCATAGCATGTTCGCATTTTTTGTGTCTGCGCGTACGCCCTATGTTTTTCATGAATATCCCGGGAGCACCCTAAGACGCAGACTTGACAATTTCTAGATAGCCTTTAGCGACGACAATTTCTGGATATTCTTTAAGGATCTAACGTAACTCTCACCTCATATAAGCACTTTATTCGTTCTTCCGTACGTCTGCTTCTCTTACCGTGCGCTTCGAGTTATGTCTGCGGAACCATTTCACCTGAAGGTTGCCATGTTCATAAATAAGTGTAATACAATCAAATCAGTTTTTTTTTCACAGCTCGAAGTCTGTCTTTTTTCCCATTTTGTTTAATGCTCATAACAAACACACCTTCAACCTACCTCAGGGTCACTATTATTATTTTTTTAAGGAAGGGTCCGAACCCGTTGCACCCCCCTCTCCCCCGTCGGTTCGCCACTGGAACCAGTGACCCTAAATCAGGGACAAGCGACCGTTTATAGTCCTTGGACTTGCTCACGGTGTTTTAAGCCCCGAAAATAAAAATAGGCAGCATAATATTTTACAGCACAGATAAGAAACCAAAACAAAAAAGGCGATAACAACAATATATATATATAGAGGATCCATCTCTCTCTATATATATATGTGTATATATACACTGAGGAGCAATTGAATTGGAGATACTTGTCTAGTAACGTGTAGCGCCACCTTTCGCTCTAATGACGGCGGCGATTCGCCTCGGCATGGACTCGACAAGACACCGGAAGCGTTAGGAAGCCAAACGGATCCACGACCCCTTCACAAGCTCTCACAGTTCACAAAGATTTGGTGGAGGGGTCAGAGCCTCGAACAGATCTCTCTCGGGGCATCCCAGATGTGCTCGATGGGATTGAGGTCAGGTGACCTAGCTGGCCAAGGAAGCGAGGTCACGTCGGTGGAGTGTTCATCCAACCATTCGGATACAATTCTGGAGCGATGGCACGGTGCATTGTCTTCTAGCAGGATGAGGTCCCCAGTGGGATGTTGAAGACGCACAAACGGGAGCAAATGGTCGTCCAGGATATCCCGGCAACGTTGGCCTATGAGGTACGATGTCACACGTACCAGGGGTCTCATTTCAGTCCATGTAAACAGTCCCCAGACGAGAATGCCACCCCCACCATTTTGAAGAGTACCCTGTTGGCAAGAAGGATCCACCGCTTCATGTGATTTGCGCCGTACTCGTATCCTGCCATCCGCATGTACCAACGCGAATCTCAACTCATCAGTCCAGGCAACAATTTCACACATGTCTAGGGTCCAGTGGTGATGTTCCCGCGCCCATGCTAATCTTTGCACCCTGTGATGTGCGGTCAGCAGCGGTAACCTCGTGGGATGATGGTTTCTGTACCCCATAGCGAGGAGATGGTTCTGGATGGTGTGGCTGCTTACACATTTTTGTGCACCAGCGTTAAATTGCCGAGTGATTTCTTGCACTGTGGCCCGTCAATCCGCTGTTCCAATGCGAGCTAGCTGACGATGACCCCGCTCCTTTACACGCTGTTGTCCACGGCAGTTGGCCCTTGCAGGGATGGGTTTACTGGATTCGATGTACTCATGAGGCACCCGTGACACAGTGGCTCGTGAAAATCCCATTGCCTGCACGACTTCCGAGATGGAGTGACCCATTCGTCGGGCCCCGACAATTTGCCCACGATCAAATGCGCTTAGATCCTTGGTCTTACCCATACTGCGTCCGACTCTTACTGATTCCCGTCGCATCACTCCTTCTATTGGATCGCTGCATACGTCATGCCGTTTCCGTTTACAGGGTCGTCCATAGCGCCACATTTGCATAACGCCAGCTGTCTCTAATTCAATTGCTCTTCAGTGTATATATATATACTATATCTACCAACAAGTAATTGGACACCACTGCAATCGACGATATCTGCTGTCCTGATACACGTCACGGCCGCAACCGTTCAATATCGTGTGGAAAACAACAACGCAACCAGTCGCATGCAAGATGCCACGCAGTTCGGAGCTCTCTGATAATCGTTGAAGGAACTGACCTGTCTTCTCCAAGCCGAGTGGAAGAAAATACCGCTAGCCGTCGTACAACGCCTGGTTGAGAGTATGCCCCGGAGGGTCGTAGCTGTAATCGCCGCTCGTGGAGGCTCCACCAACTATTGAAGGTGAATAAACTTCGTTTTCCTTTGCTATCACAAGTGTCCAACTACTTGTTGGTAGATAGTGTATATACAGGGTACATAGGAAAGTCCCTTTAGCCTGGAATAACTAGCGAACGGATAGAGGTACCGTTATGTAAGTGAGATAACGGTATAGTAAAGCGACTATGCCCGATCGAATGCAACCAATAGCAGCGCCACTAGTGGCGAAATGCGGAAGTTATCCATTGCAAATCGAAAACGAAAAGAGATAGAGCAACATTTCCAATTACAAAGATGTATAGCATCAATTAATTAGTACAAAACGACATTTGTTTCACACGGATAAGATAAATTGTAGCCTGAATACCCTAAAATGTACAAAATCGGTGCGCGACCTTTTGTGTGAACGTTTGACGGGAACAGGCGTAGGTATGAGCAAATGCACTCAATTTATTGCATAAATGCGTACTTATGTCAATACAGTTTGATGACGTCAGAAAAAACAAAAACAAAAAAGGCAAACTGGCGCACAGTGATAAAACGTTAATGTCGAGTATGTTAGAAGAGTTCGCCATTGCCCACGGTACACATTTGTATTTGTGAAAGTAACTCTGCATGCACATTCCTCAGCATGGAAGGTGTCACACTATTGCAAGAATCTGTAACACGACGACGTAGATCCAGCAGACTTATAGGCGCTGTTGCATACACCTGATTTTTTACGTAACCCCAGAAATCCAAGATCGCCATTCTCACACAGCGTACGTAGATCTAAACTTCTGATTAGGGTACATCCTGCTTCTGGTTTTTATATCGTAGATACGGTAAAACGTCACAATTTGCATTTGCATGCGGCTACGTTTGCGAAATGTGAATATGCAGATTCGAACCGTCGTGTATCGATTTCGGACACTTTAGGGTATTCAGCCGACAATTTTTTTATCCGTGTGAAGCAAATGTCGTTTTGTACTAATTAATTGATGCTCTACAATTTTGTAATTGGAAATTTAGCTCTATCTCTTTTCGTTTTCGATTTGCAATGGCTAACTTCCGCATTTCGCCACTAGGGGTGCTGCTATCGGTTGCATTCACTGGGTCGTAGTCGCTTTACTATACCGTTATTTCACTTACATAACTCCGTTCGCACGTTATTCTAGGCTAAAGGGACTTTCCTATGCACCCAGTATATATATATATACACTGAGTGATCACTTTATTATGACCACCTGATAGTTTTAAGCAAATCAGCTATGGCTGCACGCCGTTGCCACCAGAGGGTGAGGCTAGTATAAAAAGGGAAAGTTTAGTGCTTGCGACAGTAGTAGAAGTGATTTTGGGGTGACGAGATGGGTAAAAAATGCGATTTGACGGACTTTCAATGTGGGATGATTGTAGGAGCTCGGAGCCATGGAGCGAGTATCACCGAAACCGCCGCATTCATGAAATGTTTCAGAGCACCTGTTGTTAAAGTGTTTAAAGACTGGACTGTCAGCCAAAAAAACTGGGTCTCTACGTGCAACGTGTGGTCGTCATCGACTAGTGACTGCTCGGGCGGAACAGAGAGTATCCAGACTGGTAACAGACAACAGAAGGGCAACAGTGCAGCAATTTACAGAAAATCTTAATCAAGGATCCCGTCAAATGATCTCTGCACGCACTGTTCTCCGTACACTGAATCGCACGGGATATGGCAGCCGAAGGCCTGTTCGAACACCATTGCTGTCTGCAGTTAACAAGAGAAAATGTTTCCAGTTCGCACAGGAGCACAAGGATTGGACAGTCGATAATTGGAAAAAATTATGTGGTCCGATGAATCGCGTTTTCAGTTGCACCATGCCGATGGCCGAGTGAGAATTTGGCGGAAACAGCACGAAAGCATGGACCCCAAATGCATTGCTACAACCCTTCAAGCTAATGAAGGCAACGTTATGGTTTGGAGAATGGTTTCCTGGCATGCCGGGCCTTTTAATTCGTGTTGATCAACGTCTGACTGGAACATCATATCTAAACATCGTTGCGGACCAAGTGCATCCTGTCATGTGGATAGTTTATCCCAATGGCGATGACTACTTTCAACAAGATAATGCGTCCTGCCATAGTGCTGGTATTGTACAGGATTGGTTTCAGGAACATGCCGGTGAGTTTACTTTGCTTAGGTGGCCCCCACAATCTCCAAATCTCAACCCCATTGAGAATTTGTGGCATGAAGTTGAACGAACCATCAGACAGCTGGATCTATAACCCTGCAATCTCACACTCTGGAAAGTGCTATTCATCAAGCATGGTCTCAGGTTCCATAAACCACCTATCAACATCTCGTGGAGTCCATGCCACGAAGAATCGACGCAGTATTAAAGGCAAAAGGTGTCCCGATGAAATACGGCTGCAGTGGTGTTGCCAACGTCTGCACTGGAGAACGCAATGGCGATCTGTCGTGTTCAGAGATGAAAGCAGATTCTGCTTGGGAACCTCCGATGGCCGTATGCGTGTTCGCAGACGCACAGGGGAGCGTCTCCACCCTTCTTGCATCCGCCAGCGACACACAGGGTCTACACCTGGTCACCTGGTGTGGGGAGCGATCAGCTATCACTCCCGTACACAGCTAGTGTTTGTACCGGGTACGTTAAACAGCACCTCCTACATCAACAATATCATTCAGCCCATTGTTGTGCCATTTGTAAGGTCGGTCCAACGTGGTGTTTTCCAGCAAGATAACGCACGCCCACACACGGCACGTGCAACGCAACATGCACTTCAGGGTGTGAGACAACTTCCATGGACTGCACGTTCACCGGATTTGTCCCCCATTGAGCACGTGTGGGATTTTATGGGACAACGACTTATCTGGTCTCCACGGCCAGCCACGACCATCCCCGATTTACGCGTCCAGGTTGAGGATACTTGGAACTCAATACCTCAAACTTACATCCAACATCTGTACGACAGACTCCATGCCAGAATTGCACAGTGTGACGCAGTTCATGGCGGTTTAACCTCGTACTAACCATGTTACACGGAAATGTTATTTTTCAGTTTACCAGCAAATACAGCTGTATTTTGCCATAATGTTTTGATCACGTTATCCTCTGTATTCCGTTATTATGCTGCATAAATTTCGTTGGTATCAGACGTCTCCTTCTTGGTGTTCTTTTTTCACTCTCCACCAGTGTATGTATATATATTTGAAATAATCTAGATAGATAGATTATTTCAAAAATTGTTTGGTGGTATAGAGGAGAACTCGAGATCTTTTTTTAACTCAAAACTCCCACGAATATTTAAGGTTATTAGAAGGAATCACCCCTTTCTATTGAAAGGATTCTAAGGTAGGGAGAGGCAACAACAGTGTCATGTGATATTCAAAACCAGGCTCTGTAGTACGAGATCAAATTGTTCACGCCGCCCGAATTTGATTTAAAAACTTAAACATCCGATTACCGAGATGCCCATTTTTTGATGAGGGAGGAAGGGGGGGTAAGATCGACATGAACTACTCTAGTCTAGAAGTAGTCTTCTGTCCCAAGGCCGTTAGACAGACAGAGAAACTACGAGGGGCGGCTGACGGCTGGAGGGGCAAAGTATATAAACGTGGTCGGGCACTGGACTGTAGTGTGAGTTATTAGGACAGGCTGGAGGAAAAGTAGGTTGGGGCAGCCCGGGCTGCTCCCTCTTCTGGCTACGGCCCTATCCGACCCTAATTTGGGACCACTGGTTCCAGGAAAAGGAGAAAGTCAGTGCCGTGGGAAAAACATACCATCCGTATCTCATCCGGGTATAGAACGCGGCCCAGCTGGGACCACTAATCAGAAACCTATGTCTGTGACCACTATGTCACCACAGCTAAGACAACAAGCCAACGCTTCAAACTTTATCACCCATAAGGAGAGTGAAAATCACCGTTGCGGCCTATGGTCTTTCTTACTGTGGTTAACAGTGAGTTATCATCGACAGAAGAAGCTAATTAAATTACATGTCATGAAATAGTAGGGTCACTCTGCGTCTGCAGATTGCTTAAAGAATCTGGAGCAAGTCAGAGGGATTAGGAAAAGTACAATGCCAGAGAACGGACTCTCCAAGATGGGGCCATGCTTTGCCCACCACGTCATCCAGCAAATTCCGTTCCCACGCATTTACATTGCACACTTGGGTAATAATCCGAAAAACTCCACACCGATACATCTGGGATTTTAGAAATAATGAGCTTTTGAAATTGAAAAATTTAAGGAGCCATAATAGGTTGGGTGACAAACTAAAGCCAGAAGTTGAAGGGGACACGTCTTCCTTCCTTATATGATCCCACGCCCGAGCTAGAGCGTATGTGTAAATAGTACCTCTTTATACGGAGATCTGGCATGTGTTTAGTTGTTTGATACAAAGTTTTAATGATTTTTTTTTATAAGATGTTGAGTTTGCTGATCAATAGACGGGCTGGGAGCGACACAATAAGGTGTTGGAAGGTTGTAACGTGCCTGCCCCGCAGGAAGCACACGACACAAAGGCAGATAGCTGCGACAACGAACGTCTGCGTAGCTCAGTTGGTAGAGCGACTTGTTCCGGAGTAAGTGGACTCGGATTCGATTCCCGGCGTGGACAATAGTGACGGAGAAATTTACTTCGTTATAAGGTGTTCACAGGTATGGGAAGCCATGCTCACTGCAGTGCATCTGACAGCTGCTGGAGGGTGATGCTGGAGGGTATATAGAGCAAACAACACGATCGAGGGGATCCCACAACTGCTCAGTTGGGTTTAAGTCTAGGGAATTAGAGGGCCAGAAGTCTTCATCATGCTCCTCCAACCACTGACGGGCATTTTTAGCTGTGTGGCACGTCACATTGTCGTACTGGAAGATCCCATCCGCCCCAGGGAAGACAATGTATGGGCGTACGTTGTCTGCAAAGATGGGTTCATGATGAATTCGGTCCGTAGTGCTTTCAACAGGTATGAGTGGACCCAGAGATTGCCACGAAAACATTCCCTAGACCATAAAGCCGACCCCACCAGCTTGTGTTCTGCCAGCAATGGTTGAAGAGTATTTGTTCTCTGATGTTTCTCGCCTTATACGCCAACATCCGTCTGGTCGATGAAGCAGAAAACGTGACTCATGGGAGAAGGCAATCCTTTGCCAATCAGCGGAGGTCCAATTCCAACACTGTCGCGCAAATGTAAGCCTTTTCTTCCGATGTACCTTCGTTAGTATAGGTGCAGTGACCATCAGTCTGCATCGGAGCCCCATACGCAGCAGGGTTAGCTGAACTTTCATTTTAGACGCATTTCCGGTAGCCCACTGGTTCATACGACCAGTGAGTTATTTCACTGTAGTGTGTCGATCGGTCCTCACGCACCTTCGAAGCCGACGTTCACCTCTCACATCAATGGAACGAGGTGCTCCGCAGTTTCCTCGTCGCTTATTCACAATGGTGCCATTTCTCCAATCACGATACACTTTAACCACAGCAGCACGCGAACAATTCACAAACTGCGATGTTTCAGAAATACTGCCACCTTTGGCCCGAAAGCCAATAATCATCCCATTTTGCAAATCTGATAAATCGCTCCTTTTATCCATGACACCAACGAGTGATATGTTTTCAGAATGCCTACAGCACACGTTATATACCCTCCAAGGCAGCTCACGACACGTGCCTTCTTTCTTTGGCTACGCGCTGTTGACGTGAAAAGTAGGAGGTGGTCATAATAATGTGACTCGACTGTGTATTTCTGTATGACAATGGAAAAATCGTTAAAACTATTAGCTGAAATATACAGGTAATGTTTTCTTTATCTTGCAATCAGCCCTGTTACTTTAAACTTATTTAATATCTACCAAATACAGTACTTACCTACACCACCGTGAACATGATCAAACAGATCGGGGGCTCTGTCCAAAGCTGCGGGATCATTAAGGCCATCTTTCATGGATTCATAGTCATTAAGCACCACTGTGTATTTCGTACCTAAATATAAACTGAAAAAGAGAGAACATTTTATAGAAAATGCTAAGTAATAGTAATAGTAATGATAATAATAATAATAATAATAATAATAATAATAATAATAATAAACAGGTACAATCAAGTCATCAAGATCCTCCATCAGAAATTGGCAAGAAAGTACCACCTCACTGCAACTAAGCTTGTCTCCTACTACGAGTATGAGCCAACAACGCTCCTAGAGAACAACACCCACAAGATGCACTGGGACAGATCGATGAGAACAGATAAGATCCTCCCTCACAATCGGGCCGACATCGTCCTGGTCGACAAGGAGAAGAAGTCAGCATACCTCATTGACATATGCGGGCTCAACACGTGCAGCATCCAGAAGACGCACGATAAAAGCTGTCAAAGTATAACGACGCACGGTACGAAGTCAAGGAAATGTGGCATATGGAGAGAGTCAACACCGTCCCCATGTAATATCAGCCACAGGAGTTGTACCTAAGACCATTCACAGCTCTATACAGGCACCAACCCTTCAACCTAACGCCTACATGGAACTACAGAAGGCAGCTATTCTGAACACTTGTAGGATAGTAAGGAAGTTCCTGGACAACTAAGAAAGAAATAAGACTTCCCAGACTTGGTACGTCGTACCCGTCCCGGATGGAAGAGAAAAACATCTCCCCAGGAAGGGGTGGAATTATCTAAGACAATAATAATACCCATAAGAAAACAGGATTGGGTTTTCCTGGTATTAAATGCTTTTGTGATGCTCAAATTAGCTCACTGAGGAAATATAAATCAATGAGAATAATATGTTTGATGTCTTGTGCGCTGAAGACAGAGGGAGCATTCCACAGATGTTAAGTAAATCAAAAGCTAAAACAAAGGGTCCATATATGGAAGACTAAACACAAAAATGGAATCAAAAGGAACTGCGGCTCATCCAAACCAGTTAACCAGGCCAGAAATTGACAAGAAAGCCTCAAACCCATGGCTGAAGAGAGGAAAATTATATGAAGAGATCATTGGGTTTATGAGGCTGTTCAAGATGAGAACCTGAAAAGTGACAAATCTAGAAGATGTGATATGTGCAGTAAGAACATTGAACATTTGCGGTACATGTACCACGTTAATCATATCTATTATACACTATCTACCAACAAGTAATTGGACACCCCTGCAATCGACTATATCTGCGGTCCTGATACACGTCACGGCCGCCGCCGTTAAATATCGTGTGGGAAACAACAACGCAACCGGTCGCATGCAAGTTGCCACGCAGTTCGGAGCTCTCTGATTTCGAGAAAGGTGTAATCGTCGGGTATCACAGAAATGGCCGATCCATACGTGACATATCCAGTGAGTTGAAGTACCCAAAATCGATAGTGGCCTACGTGAATGGCAAGTGGAAGATGAGAGGTGACTGTCGGAATGTGCCCCGACCCGGCAGACCCACAAAACTGGGAGTTAGAGACCGACGGGTGCTGGCCAGAGAAATTAGGAAGAACCGCACCAAATCGATGGACCACATCCGCGAGGAGTTTCAACAGGCATCCGGGAGTGTTCTTTCGATGAATACCATCCGTAAGGAAACCCATCTGCTCGGTTACGTTGGACGTGCTGCCGCCCACAAGCCTTTGATCACCAAGTTCAATAGCGCTGCTCGGCTAACGTGGTGCAAAGAACGTCGACAGTGGACCGTTGAACAGTGGAAACAGGTTCTCTGGAGCGGTGAATCAAGGTTCACCCTCTACTGTTCGGATGGCAGGGTCAGGGTTTGGAGTCTGCCTGGAGAACGCCTCCTGCCGGAATGTATTGTGCCAACTGTGAAGTTCGGCGGCGGTGAAATTATGCTATCAGGGTGTTTCTCCTGGTATGGCACGGGACCCTTGGTCGCAATTCCTGGTAGACTCCACGCCGAAACCTACTGCACCATTTTGGATGACCATGCGCTTCCTACGTTGTGGCAGTTTTACGGGGTGGACCCATGTTACTTTCAGGATGACAATGCCACCTGTCATGTTGCGAGGTCCACCATGGCTTGGTATGGCGACAATGGGGTTAATCGAATGGACTGGCGGGCGCAGAGCCCGGACCTTAACCCTATCGAGTACCTCTGGGGCGAGTTGGAGCGTCGACTTAAGGGGTGCCCCCACCGTCCGAAATCGGTGAAGGAACTGACCTGTCTTCTCCAAGCCGAGTGGAAGAAAATACCGCTAGCCGTCGTACAACGCCTGGTTGAGAGTATGTCCCGGAGAGTCGCAGCTGTAATCGGTGCTCGTGGAGGCTCCACCAACTATGAAGGAAAATAAACTTCGTTTTTTTTTTTTTTGCTATCACAGGTGTTTAATTACTTGTTGGTAGATAGTGTACATAGCTACACTGTAACTTTGCCAAGATGATACAACAACAATTAGCTGAAGATACAGGATTCTCAATGTCGGAAGCACCACGCTATATGTACACTAAAGTACCAAAAGTCTTGGGATAGCAATATGCAAATTTTTAACTGGCGCTGCAGTAGTATAAAGGCTTCGACGCTAGCCGCAATTTTTATCAGTTGCGAGGTGTAATCTCGTGAGTCATGTTGAACAACCGCCAGCAGGATTATAGCAAGTCGACGTGAATTATCGGAGTTTGAACATGGTAGTGTGAGCCAAACGGACGGAGACATTCAATTTCCGAAGATGGGCGAACATTCAATATTTATCGATCCACGGTGTCACGTGTGTACCGAGAATACCTCATGGAAGGTATTACCATCCATCGTGGACAGCGCATTGGCCGACCACGGGTGCTGAATGACCGTGACCAGGACTGGCCATGCTAACAGACAAGCGACACTGGCTCAAATAACATCCACGTTCCATGCAGGAGGTACCAGAGACATATCCATCAGGTCAATGCAGCGTAATTTAGTGCCCATGGGGTATGGGAGCAGAAGACCACCACAGTGTCTTTGTTAACACCACGGCATCGGGCACAGCGCCTCACCTGGGCTCATGAGCACGGTAATTGGACGCTGGAATTCTGGCAATATGTGGCGTGGTCCGAAGAGTCACGCTGCCGGTTGTTGCGAGCTGATGGCAGGGTTCGGGTATGGCACAGACCCCATGAGGCCATGGGACCCAAGCTGTCAACAAGGAACTGTGCAAGTTGATGGTGGTTTCGTACATGTGTGGGATGTCTTTGCGTGGAACGGTTTGGGTCCTCTGGTCCTCGTAAACACGTCATTAAACTGTAATCGCTTTGTTGCTCTGCTGGGTGACAATTTTCATCCCTTCACTGACTTCATGTACCCCAACAACGATGGGATCTTCCAGGCCGATAACGCACCAGGTCATGGAGCCCAAGTTGTCCAGAATTGGGTCTAGGAGTATTTTGTACAGTTCCGACAGATGGTGTGGCCACTACGTTCACCCGATATGAACCCAATAGAGCACTTATGGGACCTGGTGGAAAGGTCCATTCGCACCCAAGATCCTGCACCTACAAATACCATGGAACTGTGGGCGGCTGTTCAGACGGCATGGCTCAACATCTCTCCAGAAATCATCCGACCATTTGTGAAATCGACGCCACTTCGAGTAGCTGCACTTCTCCGGGCTAGAGGAGGTCCTACACGATACTAGGTACCTATCCCATGAATTTTGGCACTTCAGCGTAAAACACATATTATATTGGAGAGATGAAATTAGAACAGACGTAGCCATCTCTGTCAATCGTCCAACCACAGTGTTATATGACAAAAGGCAGAAGAAAGAAGTCATTAATGACATATCGGTACCGTTAGACCATAATATTTAGACTACCTATGTGACAAAAATCAAGTGGATCTAGCTGCAGAGATTAAACAGATGTGGAAGATTAAAACAGTATATATTCCAGGGTTCCACTAAGATATTCGGAAGCCTAGGTGAAAAAAATGGTGAAGCCCCCATTGAAACAAAAATTTCAGCAACACGCTGAAGATGTCAAGTGATGCACACCACATGATATATGTAAAGAGGTCGATACGGGTATAAAGAGAGCAAGTAACAATAATTTATATTCCTTTCTATTTAAGATTTCATCAAACGAGGGAGCTACTTCATATTCTATCCTATACAGCAAATTTGACTACGTAATAGTTGGAAGACCGTGGAATTTGGTTAATAATCTACGAATTTGCAATAATAATTTTTAATAAGCACAATTGGTTGCGATCTTATGTGTAGCAGCAATTTCAGAGAAGAGTAACAAGGTTTTTCTGAAAATTGAAACTTCTTTATTAAAAGCGTTGGAAGCTGACATATAAGAAGGGGCAACAAAACCTTACCAAATATTAATTTCACAACAATAATAACAATAATGTTCATGAAAGAAATACGGGATTACGCCATATAACACAAATTTTGAAGATGACAATCCGATTTTCGGCGTAAATGTGACAAGGATGGTAAGTCATATTATCTGACTTACCATCCTTGTCACATTTACGCCAAAAATCGGATTGTCATCTTCAAAACAATAATGTTGTTTATAACAATAATAATAATCAAAGGAAGTTCAACAATGCTCAAGCCATTTCTAGTAACATATTCTTTTTAAAAAGAAGCCCCTGTTAAACAAGAGGCCCAGGGCCAGTGTAGTAATCGGGCCCCTGATGGCCAGTGTAGTAATCGGGCCCCTGATGGCCAGTGTAGTAATCGGGCCCCTATACGTCCACTAATTATCTCTACAACTGGTATAATTCTTCAAATTCTTATAACTCAGCTTTGTGTCTGCAGTACCTAAGGCTCACAATCCAGTGGACAGTGATTTCTACATAGATACTGACACATCGCACGGCGATTTTTAAATCATGAATGACTGCGTCCGTACTTGACTTCATGTCAGTGCGATTACCACGAACAGCGATACAGCTCGCACGACGAGCCCTCATGCTGTTTACAACGCTGTGAATGAGAGTTTGGGCTAGTGAGTGCAACTCCTCCACCAAGGTGCATCGGTATCCCAGGAGGGTTCTTGGAGGAGGTTGCCAGCTTGTAGTTGCTTTCGCCGGGGCATTCCAGACATACTCTATCGGATTCCGATCCGTAGATCTTCCGGGTCACTCGACCCTGTGAATATTCTTATTCTCCAGGTATTCGTCAACTAGCTGAGCCCTATGGGGACGGGCGTTATCGTCCATAAAAAGTAACCGGGGGGTCTATAGCTCCCCTGAAAAGCCATACATACGGCTCCAGAATGTAATCCCTGTAGCGTGCAGCAGTCAGTGTGCCTCCTGGAAACATGTGCAGCGACGTACGTCCATCCAACATGATTACAGCGCAAACCAGAAGTTCTCTACCACCGCAGTGGTAAGTTTTCCTAATGTTGGAGGGAAGATTTCGGCTTCCCGTCTCTCTTCAAATGTACACACGTCGAGAATTCGTGTTTAGGCTGCACCACGACTCGTCGCTGAACAGAACACAGGCCCATTGGTCAGGGGTTCAGGGCAGATGTGGTCGCGGCCCAATTCAGACGGGCCCTTCCGCGCAACGCGGGGATTGGGATACAGACCATTCGCCTTCACGCATACAGACTTCTCAGGTAGAGTCTTCTGTAAACTGTTTCCCTCGGTATCGTGGCTCCTGTAGCAGAGGACAGCTGCTGTGAGAGTTGCCTCTCTGTCGACTCCCTACGGCGGCGAGCTGTTAGAGACAAATACCGGTGGTCTTGACTTGTCCCGGCCTTTAGCTTATTGTTTCGGTTTCTTGGGACTGTCTCCAGAAATTGGAGACCACTTGCATCGACACATTCAAACATCTTGCTACCTCAGCCTGCTTCCAATTTACCAGCCACCCTCCACCGTAAAGAGTCTTTTAAGCAATAGTGCGGAGCCATTCTTCCAGAGACAGTCCAACTCAAGTTTCAACTGCCGCATCCCGCTCAGAACTTTTATCGCTCAGTTCGTAGAGCGACTTGTTCCGGAATAAGTGGACTCGGGTTCGATCCCCGGTGTGGACCAAAAATGACGGAGAAATTTACTTCGTTATAGCACGGGGAACAACGTAAGACTGGTGCTCGCTATCCTGAATTGCTTGCTGACTCTGTACACCCAGCAATGTTACACTGTTTCCCGAATGGCGACAGTGTCTCCCAAGATGACAATAAGCCCTGCCACAGGTCCAATGTTGGGCAGAAATGGCTTGAGAAACACAGTCCAGACTTTCTGCATATCGATTGGCCTCCAAACTCCCCAGATACGGCATATCAGGTGTGTAGATATACCAATCACCTCCACACCTGCATTGAAAGCCGCATTGCACACAGCTTGGCTGGCAACACCTCATAACTGCATCCGGCATCTTATTGAATCGATTCCACGTCGGATAGCTGCTGTACTGAGGGCGAAAGGAGAACCTACGAAGTATTAGGTAGGTGGTCCAAGATGACAATAATTCAGTGATCATTCAGTGTATATTGAATGGATGGCACGTCGAATAGCTGCTATACTGAGAGCGAAAGGAGGACCTACGAAATATTAGGTACGTGGTCATAATTCAGTAATCATTCAGTGTATGTTGAATCGATTCCAAGTCGGATAGCTGCTGTACTGAGGGCGAAAGGAGAACCTACGAAGTATTAGGTAAGTGGTCATAATTCAGCGATCACCAAGTGCATGTTGAATCGATGCCACGTCGGATAGCTGCTCTACTGAGGGCGAAATAAGGACCTACGAAATATTAGGTAGGTGGTCGTATTTCAGTGATTACTAAGTGTATATACGTATATGCGCTGATGAGCCAAAACATTATGATGGGCCGCGGATGACCTAGTGGTCAACGTTCGTGACTGCGACGGAAAGATCTCAGTTTCGATACCAGGCAGGTACGAACGCTCGAACCACTGAATATCCTCCGTGCGCCGGATGGGCAGGTTAAGCCGTCGGACCCCGGTTACTGTAACACCCCTCCCGGTAATAAATAAGGGCATCTTCCTGCCCCTTTCTACCTCGCTTCCGTGTCAATTTCCTATCGGGCACTCTAGCCCAAATCTCGTAGCTTCCTATTTTTAAGGGTTGTTTAAGACCTGGGGTGAGACACTCCCTTCTTAAAATACTCTACATATGGTCTGATATGATCTGAGAACATTATGACCACCTGCCTAATATGATGTTGGCCCTCCAAGTGCTGGCGAAATAGCTCTTGACATTTCGTGCCTAGACATGGACGCTTCATGATTTCTAAAGGTGTCTTGTGGTAACTTGTACCAACACGTTATCAGCAGATACTTTAATTCTTGTGAGTTACGAGGTTGGGGCGCCGCAGATTAGATTTGCAGTTCCAACATGAACCACAGATGCTCGTTTGGACTGATGGCTAGGGAATTGGGAAGCAGAAATATCGGTTGCCTATTCCTACTTCAAATATATCGGTTGCCTGTTCCTACTTCATGTTGCCTATTCCTACTTCAAAAATTGGGAAGCAGAAATATCGGGAAAATCTCAATTTACCTTTACGCTCCCTAGCGAAAAATCTATGTTTCACCCAAAATAGTCTTCGTTATAAACGACAGCGAAAGGAAGAAAGAATTCTTTCAAGTGGATATTTAGAAGGAATAAAATGTGTTTTGAATTCGATAGCATCTGCATTTACGCCCTCTAGCGCAAAAGTTATGCATTTATAAAATGGAAAGCAAGGACCATCGCTCTCACATTTTATGCTTTCCAGTGCAAAAAGAATGCTTCAAATCGCAGTTATAGTTGCAGAGACATGGTGTCCACAAATGGTCAGACAAAGTGATACTATAAGTACATATTTTTTTTTCTTTTTTTTTACAAAACAAACGCTAAACATTATCATAGTTCTCAAGACAATATTTAGGGATTTCGTGGTACCCTAATGGGGAAAAAAAGCGGAAGTTGCAAGTGGGAAAGCTTTTGTTAAGGAATATAAGTCAGAACTTTTATAAGGATGTTCACTGACGCATATTACTGGCATTTAACATGTTACATACGGTTAGTTTCTGGCATTGCTTTAATTGATATTTATTGTACATTTGACGTGGGATCTGCTGTCACATATCATCGGATTCCACTTCACTGACAGTTCATCAAAAGTTCCCGAATATGAATGAAATCGGGTCGAGTGTTCGTAAAACCAGCTTTTCCAGTTCCTCGTTATTAATTTAATTTTTTTCCCAATGATATTTTTCTCGAATGGTAACTTTCTTGATTGCCTCTTAACTGGACTGAATGAGGAAAAATCAATTTCAAGGGAAAGATAGGCGGTCGTACTCAATTCTGAATTAAGGAGTAAAACGTTTATTGCATTCTAAGTAAATCTGCCAGAAATAGCATCCCAATCTCTGAGGTCAGCTGTAGTGTAGTAGTAATATTATTCTTAAAATTACGTTAGGCAGCCTGCATTTAAGCTAGTAAATTAATACAGTCAAACCCTTATTTAACCGACTGCGATTTAACGAATTCCGCGATTTTACGTACATCTTTTATGGTCCCGACGGAATCACATTGAAATTAATGCTTGGCGTTTCCCGATTTAACGAACACATTTCCTCAATTTAGCGAACATTTTTTTTATTTTTCAAACCACAAAACTATGTTAACCAGCATTTTCACGTTAAAAGTCAGCCCAAATGCATCACATTTTGATGAAGAAGATGAAGCAGAACTGAAAGTTAGCTGCTTTAGTGATGCTGGTAGCAGTATAGAATGTGCAAAAAAGTGCTTGATGCCCTTCGATATTTATCGTGCACTTCATAAAATTCAAGCTGCAATTTATAAAGCTAAACGTTCAGAAAAAACACAAGCAATCTTCTCTAAAGCATTTCTTTTCTACAATGTAAGAAAGGTAATCAACACATATTCTGTTTTTACAAGTTAATTAGTACTAACTGATGTTCTGTTTCATGCAGTTTAGGATACTGAAATCATTAGTTAAGAAACTAACTGCTTGGGAAAAAATCAACTATCGTATTTTTCTCGCAATTTTAAAGTACGCTTAAATTTTGATTCTACATATTGTAGTCTAATATCTATGGATTATGCATTTAATATGCACAGTAAATGTGTACGTATTTTTGATAATAAATTCGTAATTAAAAGTACTATACATAATTTAAATGTCACTGAAAGAAAGAGAACATAGCTGCTTACGTATTCTATTATGAACACTATGAATGTTTCATTCTAAAGGCTTCCTCGATTTAACGAATTCCGAGATTTTACGTACGAGACTGATGGTCCCCTGAAGTTTGTTAAATCGAGTTTTGACTGTACTCGTAAATGGTATACTTCGAGATCAGGCGGAATAATGATCTCAAAACTGAGAACAGCAAACTTATTTCACACTCTACGGCTTTCTTGCGAAAATTTCTCTGTCTCATTTCGAGAAACAAAATGTCATGTCTGCGTTTTGCTTATGAATACGAATAAGTAATGTTAAAGGCCTAAGCAAAGAGAGAAAAAGAAAGAAAGAATCATACCTGAAAATATTTCCGTATTTCTTTCCCAATTCTACCATAGTTTTGTGGGGCTCCTCTCCAAGGAAAGGCAAACTGCCCAAAAATGGCAATCCCATTGGCCCGTGGGGATAATTCTTCGATCTCCGTCTCACTTTATCAATAAGTAGAGAAGACAAGCACAACACCGCTACAAAAATGAACAATAAATGTGTTGTTTCTCTTCCTACATATTGCTTCAAAAGAGCTAATATATTCGAACGGAGTGATATGATTTGCTCCATGGCGGTAGTCTCGGGAAACAGAAATTGTGGACCAACGTAGGTCTTCCTTAGATATATACATATGCAAACCAGAATGCCACGTGATAATTGACTGAATTGTTTTTCATTGAATCATTATCGCCTGCAAGTGATAGCACCTTGACGACCTTCGCCCCTTAAGGGACATTATGTCGCTGTGCAAATAGACGGTTGACGAAATAGCATTACAAAAGCAGGACGGGTAGCAATTTTTCTCTATTTTAGGCCTTTCATTCGTTTTCCATGCATGAGATTAATAAAGTCGTTGCCCCCAATCGTAGTAATCATTCTATGGTCAGTAACCTTTTGCCCGTCTGATATTTTTGTTGAAGTCACTACAAAACACACACACACAAAATGTTTCGTAGAAAAAATTTAGTTTTGCAATATTGTGTATTTGTTATCGAAAAGACTGATATGGATTTTCTGTTCTCAAAAGCGCTCTTTGTACCTGCTTCAGATATGAACGTTTAAGACCCACGCACTCAAAATGGACAATGTTCAAAACTCGATAGAAACAGAGAAGTGGAATAATGGTTTTACTTTCGCATTATCTTATTGCCCCCCCCCCCTCCCTGCCCTCCACCATTTCTTTAGAGAACTGATCAACAGAGCCGACCTTCGTACGTCGGTGGCCTTCGGCAAAAACAGACTTGGAGGCCCCAAATAACATTTTTTGACTGAAAACCATGCAGGATTCTCAATGCAGTGGTTAAAATATGTTTTTAAAAAGATTTGAATAACATGGTTTTTCCTAAGTGGCAAGAAGTTTAAAGATATTGAATAAAACTAACTTAAAGCTTTTTTTATAATCTGAATTTTTCTCCGAATGCTAAGAACGGATTTATAAGTAAGCCCATAAATTCCAGGTGAGGGGCCCCGCGATACTGGGAGGCCCAAAAGATAACGATTCTTTTCTTTTTGTTTCTAAAAAAATCATAGAGTGAAGGATAAATATTTTGCTGTTTCGGGTTTTGAGGGCATGACTTCGCATGAAGTCGAAGTATGTAATGTACAATGACTGATTTACAGAAGGTGACTCGAAAGTTTTGCAACATTTGGATCACTTTATGTCTTCATACATACCTTTACGACGAAAGCTAACTAGCATTCAAAGTATAGGCCATCGTGCTGCACTATCTTTAGCCATCTGTCTGCCAGTTGTTCTATTCTACAGAGCGTGAGTCGAAGGTTTTGCAATATTTTGATCACTTTATGTCTTCATACGTACCTTTACGACGAAAGCTGACTAGCATTCAAAGTATAAGCCATAGTGTTGCACAGTCTTTAGCCATCTGTCTGCCCGTTCTCCGATTCTACAGAGGGTGAGTCGAAGGTTTTGCAATATTTGGATCACTTTATGTCTTCATACGTACCTTTACGACGAAAACTGACTAGCATTCAAAGTATAGGCCATCGTGTTGCTCCGTCTTTAGCCATCTGTCTGCCAGTTCTTCGATTCTACAGAGGGTGAGTCGAAGGCTTTGCAATATTTTGATCACTTTATGTCTTCATACGTTCCTTTACTACGAAAGCTGACTAGCATTCAAAGTATAGGCCATCGTGTTGCACCGTCTTTAGGCATCTGTCTGCCAGTTCTTTGATTCTACAGAGGGTGAGTCGAAAGTTTTGCAATATTTGGATCACTTTATGTCTTCATACGTACCTTTACGACGAAAACTGACTAGCATTCAAAGTATAGGCCATCGTGTTGCACCGTCTTTACCCATCTGTCTGCCAGTTCTTCGATTCTACAGAGGGTGAGTCGAAGGTTTTGCAATATTTGGATCACTTCATGTCTTCATACGTACCTTTACGAGGAAAGCTGACTAGCAATCAAAGTATAGGCCATCGTGTTGCACCGTCTTTAGGCATCTGTCTGCCAGTTCTTTGATTCTACAGAGGGTGAGTCGAAAGTTTTGCAATATTTGGATCACTTTATGTCTTCATACGTACCTTTACGACGAAAGCTGACTAGCATTCAAAGTATAAGCCATCGTGCTGCACCATCTTTAGCCATCTGTCTGCCAGTTCTTCGATTCTACAGAGGGTGAGTCGAAAGTTTTGCAATATTTGGATCACTTTATGTCTTCATACGTACCTTTACGACGAAAGCTGACTAGCATTCAAAGTATAGGCCATCGTGTTGCACCGTCTTTAGGCATCTGTCTGCCAGTTCTTCAATTCTACAGAGGGTGAGTCGAAGGTTTTGCAATATTTTGATCACTTCATGTCTTCATACGTACCTTTACGACGAAAGCTGACTACCATTCAAAGTATAGGCCATCGTGTTGCACCGTCTTTAGGCATCTGTCTGCCAGTTCTTTGATTCTACAGAGGGTGAGTCGAAGGTTTTGCAATATTTGGATCACTTCATGTCTTCATACGTACCTTTACGAGGAAAGCTAACTAGCATTCAAAGTATAGGCCATCGTGCTGCACCATCTTTAGCCATCTGTCTGCCAGTTGTTCGATTCTACAGAGGGTGAGTCGAAGGTTTTGCAATATTTTGATCACTTTATGTCTTCATACGTTCCTTTACGACGAAAGCTGACTAGCATTCAAAGTATAGGCCATCGTGTTGCACCGTCTTTAGGCATCTGCCTGCCAGTTCTTCGATTCTACAGAGGGTGAGTCGAAGGTTTTGCAATATTTTGATCACTTTATGTCTTCATACGTTCCTTTACTACGAAAGCTGACTAGCATTCAAAGTATAGGCCATCGTGTTGCACCGTCTTTAGCCATCTGTCTGCCAGTTCTTCAATTCTACAGAGGGTGAGTCGAAGGTTTTGCAATATTTTGATCACTTTATGTCCTCATACGTACCTTTACGACGAAAGCTGACTAGCATTCAAAGTATAGGCCCCCGTGTTGCACCGTCTTTAGCCATCTGTCTGCCAGTTCTTCAATTCTACAGAGGGTGAGTCGAAGGTTTTGCAATATTTTGATCACTTTATGTCTTCATACGTACCTTTACGACGAAAGCTGACTAGCATTTAAAGTATAGGCCATCGTGCTGCACCGTCTTTAGCCATCTATCTGCCAGTTCTTCGATTCCGCGGTGGTACCAGTTCATGTCCTTCGAGGCAAAAAACTCCTTCACCCCAGCTGCCAGCCCTCGTGGTTGAAGTGCCGCCCGTGAAGGAAGTGGGCCATGGACCGGAACAAGTAATAATCCGACGGAGCAAGATCCGAACTATATGCTGGGTGTGGCATCAGTTCGATGCCCTCAAGTTCCTGAAGTTTTGCCCGGGTCGTTCGCGCGGTATGAGGCCGAGCGTTGTCTGCTGTAGGAGAACGCGCTTTCTGTTCTCCAGTGCCAGGTGCTTCTCCTCCAAAACGACATACATACATACATACATACGCCCCAGCTGTTCAGAGTAGAAATTCACGTTGATGGTGCGACCGTCCGGAAAAAATTCGTAATGGATTATTCCCTCGAAATCAAACCAGACGCAGAGCATCACCTTGTGCTCGAAGCGCCAACGTTTGGCAACAGGTTCAGGAAAATGGCCAGGGCTCAACCACTTCCGTTGTGTGTTAGGATTACGGAAACAGACCCACTTTTCAACGCACGTAACAATTCTCTTGCTGAAACGCACAATACTCGGGGTTTCTAGGAGTTTCGTGCATACTTCCACTTGGCAGTTTGCTTCAGCTGGCGTCAGTTCGTGAGGGACTATGCGGCAGCTCCTGTAGATCTTGCCGTGGTCCTGAAGGTGACGAACCACGGTGGTCTGTGATATGCTCAGTTCGCCTGATAATCTACGAGTGCTGGTGGTCGGATTTGCCTCTACGGCCTGGCGCAAGGACTCCGAATTCACAGTTCGCAGCCTACCTGACCTTGGCTGATCGTCGAGGTTTCTGTCACCTGAGTGAAATTTCTTGAACCATCTGGTTGCTGTGCTGTGGTCCACGGAACCTTCCTCTTTCGCATGACAAATGTTTCGTGTTGCTTGAGCAGTGTTATGGCCCAGTTCAAACTGGTAAAGCAAAAGTTCCCTAATTAGCCGATTTAGGCTGTTCATCTTTTAGGTGTCCCAACCGCAGACAGAACGACTACATGCATTTCTGTTCACAGCAACGACTACCACTTTATATCCCTTTCGACTGACTGCAGTGCGCGACTTGAACTAGGTTAAGCACGTGACATACCCGCCGCAGCATATGCTTTTATGCAAATATTTCTAAACTTTCGATTCACCCTCTGTACTAGCCTGAATGCAGGCCAGCTAAAATTATATTTTGAGTGTTCTACATTACTTGGTACCAGGGCTTAATTTCTTACAAAACAGTGCAGGAATCCTAAGCAGGGCCGGATTGAGGCCTTAGTGGACCGCTAGGCTAAGACATCTCAGTGGGCCCCCAATGAACTTATGATGTACAATCATCATTAAAGTCCGTTAAAACACGAAACTCAAGCAATATGCTTGTAAAAATTAAAACGTAGTGCATTCTTCAAACTAATAAATTACCTACAGAATTTTCATAAAAAGTCACGATATTTTGCATAGTTCTTACAGGAACATGAGTTAAAAGCTTAAGTCGGCCCCCAATGAACTTATGATGGACAATCATTATTGAATTCTGTTAAAACATGAAACTTTAACAATATAGTTGTCATAATTAATACGTTGTGCATTCTTCAAACTATTGGGTAGTTGGAAAAGTCATGACGTATATGAACGAGGCATTCTGTGACTCACTGAAAGATGGAAAAAGGTTATCGAACAAAACGGGCATTATATCATTGATTGACCTTTGTTCTTTCTATCAATAAATGACCTTTGCAAGACATGGCTAAAATATAGAAGGACCTGTCTTTCGTGGAGAAAAACTGTACAAGGTGCTGATTTACGGCCTCAGCTGAATTGAACGTTATACCACGCAAGGACTGTTGAAGAGAGCGAGACAAGTGGAAGTCTGACGGCGCAAGGTCAGGCGAGTATGCTGGGTGTGGCAACACATTCCACCCAAGCTCCAATAATTTTTGGCTTGTGTGTGGTCTCGCGTTGTCGCGATGGAACACAACACCTTTACGATGAACGAGCTCTGGACGTTTTTGGATGATGGATTCGTTCAAACTGTCCAATGGCCGATAGTACACATTTGAATTGATTATTTGGTTCCGTGGTAGGAGCTCGAGAAACACGACACCTTTAAAATCCCACCACACTGAGACCAGAACCTTCCGCTGATGAATGTCTGCTTTGGATGTCGTTTGAGGCGAAGCAGCACGTCGGGACCAAGACCGTTTGCGTAGAACATTGTTGTACATAATACACTTTTCGTCACCAGTTATCAGTCGCTTCAAAAAAGGATCGTTTTCCTCACGTTTAGTGAGCATATCGCAGATGTTTATACGCGCCGTCAATTGAGCTTCTTTGAGTTCATGAGGAACCCACACATCGAGCTTGCTTACGTATCCCAGCTTCTTCAGGTGGTCGTGAACGCTTGAATGATATATGTGCAATGTGTCTGCAATCTCACGCGTCGTGTAATGTGGGTTTGATGTCTTGATTTGGTCGTCATCAACCTTGGTTGGCCTCCCGGACCGAGGAGCATCGTTGAGGTCAAAATCACCAGCACGGAACTTTGCGAACGACCGCTGGCACTGACGTTCTTGTAGAGCATTATCACCGTACACTTTACGCAACTTTTCAGAAGCTTAACGCGCGTTCTTCCCTTTACGGAAGTAAAACAGTAAAGTATGGAGAAGATGAACAGTTTGGTCTTCCATCTTCAACTTGATGTCAAATCTCCGCAAATCAACCAAATCGCTCACTCTTCCTTTTAAACTATAGCTAGAACTGGGACCTGTCGAATGCTATAACGATCACAGAGCTGCGCATGCCTCTAGTACTTCCAAAACAGCCCAACCGCCATCAGGTGCCAAAATACGTCATAACATTTCCGACAATCCAATAATAAATTACCCGCAGAGTTTTCATAAAATGTCACGATATTTTTCATAGTTCTCACAGGACACGTGTTAAATGCTTAAGATTCCTAGATTTTGTCCTGGAATTAAAAAAAAATTAGCATTGTATACTTTTCTTGGTGCATCTTTTTTGCTATGCAAACTGAAGTCACAGTGGATTTCGCCCATGGACAGTTCCAAGTGCAAACAGGGAGGTGTGTGTGGATGGTAGTGTAAAAGCTGAAACTGTCTCGCATACCCCGCTATTTTTTTTTTTTTTGGATTGGAGGTTTAACGACCACCGTGAGCAACTCAATGGGCTATAAGCAGTCGCCCGTCCCTAATTTAGGGTCACTGGCTCCAGGGAAGGGAGAGAGCCAGTGCCGTAAGACAAACACAACATCCATGCCTGACCGGGATTCAAACCCGGACCCCTTACGAACGAATGATCAGAGGCCAGCGCCTTAGACCACTGTGCCACCGGGGCGGCGCATACCCCGCTATACACAGCGACATGGAACGCTTACCTTTAGTGAATCACTGCCTTGAAACCTGTTGGTCTTCTAGATACTGTTTGTGGCAGAGTGTAAATCATGCGAGACAAAACTAAAACTATTTAATTTCATATAAATATACACAGTCGAGTCACATTATTGTAACCACCTATAACTTTTGACGTCAACAGCGCGTATCCAAAGAAAGAAAGCACGTGTTGTGAGCTGGCTTGGAGGTTATATAAGGTGTGCTGTATAGGCAATCTGAAAGCACATCACTCGCTGCTGCCACGGATAAAGGAGGGATTTATCAGATTCGCAAAAAGGGATGATTATCGGCTTTCAGACCAAGGGTGGCAGTATTTCTGAAACAGAGCAGTTTGTGAATTGTCCGTGTGCTGCTGTGGTTAAAGTGTGTCGTGATTAGAGAAATGGCACCATTGCGGATAAGCAATGTGGATACTGCGGAGCACCACGTGCCATTGATGTGAGAGGTGAACGTCGGCTGCAAAAGTGCGTGAGGGCCGATCGACACGCTAGTTGCAGTGGAGCAACTCACTGGCCGAATGAACCAGTGGGCTACCGGAAATGTGTCTAAAATGACAGTTCAGCAAATCCTGCTGCGTATGGGGCTCCGATGCAGACGGATGGTCACTGCACCTATGCTAACGAAAGAGCATCAGCAGAAAAGGCTTACATTTGCGCGACAGTATCGGAATTGGACCTCCGCTGATTGCCAAAGGATTGCCTTCTCCGATCAATAACGTTTTCTGCTTCATCGAACGGATGGACGTTGGCGTATATGGCGGGAAACATCGGAGAACAAACACTCTTCAACCACTGCTGGAAGAACACAAGCTGGTGGGCCAGCGTTATGTGCTGGGGAATGTTTTCGTGGCATTCTCTGGGTCAACTCATACCTGTGAAAGGCACTATTCGTCATGAATCAATCTTTGCAGACCACGTACACAGATACATGCTGATTGTCTTCCCTGGTGCAGATGGGATCTTCCAGCACGACAATGCGATGTGTCACACAGCTGAAAATGTCCGAGAGTGGTTGGAAGAGCATGATGAAGACTTCAAAGTACTTCCCTGGCCCCTTAATTCCCCAGACTTAAACCCAATTGAGCATCTATGGGACCACCTCGATCGTGTTGTTCCTTCTATGGATCCTCCACCACGCACCCTCCAGCAGCTGTCAGATGCACTGCAGTCGGCATAGCTCCACATACCTGTGAACACCTTCCAGCATCTTATTGAGTCACTCCTAGCCCGTCTAGCTTCTGTCGGCGCTGCACACGGCGGTTACTCTGGATATTAGCTGGTGGTCACAATAATGTGACTCGACTGTGTACAAGCTGTGTAGAGACATGCTCCCTAGGCCCTTGGTAATTGTGGGCCCCTATAGCCCCGGTAGAACCCCCTTAATCCGGCCGTAACTGCGGTATGAGACCAATATGGATTGCTACCGCAGCGAAACCACAATTATTGATATCGACAAAGTTTGCCCACCATTATTTCTTGTTAAGGTGGACGTCAAGTAATTTTGCTTCCTATACTTCCAATGGAAAAACTTTTGTACACATTTCCTTCACAATTAGTGTGTTCCCAAGGATGACAATTTGAACATCGATTAAAATAACTTCATATTATAACTTGGAATACTTAATATTTTCTAAAACGTAGCCATAATTATATTAACAAGTTAATAAATTCATGCAATGCATTCATTATGATACGCTTTCCAACTTACCAGAAATTATTACTCAAGTTATGAGGATAACGGCTGTGGAATAAATCTCACTCCTGTGTCCTGACCTTTGACCCCATTTCGATGATATTCAACAGAACCGGTTCAGTACACCTCAAGAATAACATACTAAAGTTTCGTCGCAATAGAAGCAGTTTTACGCAAGTTATGAGAATAATGGCTGTGGAATAATTGCACGTTCAAGCCTTTGGTGAAAAGACGTTGATTTTAACGGTGCGATCTCGCTCGTGCGTACAAAAGAAAGGTGTATTTCGGAGCTTCGGTGGGATCTGGCTAATATTTAAATATTCGCTACAAATGAAGAAGTGCCGCAGCACCGCCGCTCTGGTGAGCTCGGGCCTAGATTAACCACCGCTAGCTAACTCAGAGACTGGGGTGTTATTCTGGCCGAATTGCTTAGAATGCAAAGAACTTGCTCTTTAATTCGGTTTTTAATACGATCTCCTATCTTTCCCTTGAAATTTCTTTTTTTTTTTTTTCATTCAGTCCAGTTTAAGAGGCATACATAAGACACCATACGAAATTGATTAGCTTGCCTTTGTGAAACAGTCTAATCGATTTCATTTATGTTCGGGATCTTCAGGGCAACTATCAGTAGGGTGGAGTCTGATTATATGTACGCTAGTAAGTATTTCTCGACGCGCATTTCCGCTAATTTTATGAGGTTTCCTATAATTTCACGAATATCAAACATATCCGCAAATTCCAGATTTTTTTCCTGTTTTTGCAAAATTTCTATTATAATTTTAGATTATTTTTCATATTTAAATATTTTTATTTATGCCTTCATTATAATTTACGTGAAAAATATACAGCAAAGTAATCCTACTCCAAATTTCAAACCAGAACTTGAATTGCCTCTGAAGACCGTTTGTTACGAAGAGACTATTATTGAACAAGCTTGACATATGCACTCAAGTCACATGTACTCTGCTGAAGAATGCACGTGTGGTCTTTTGTGATTTCCACCCACGTCTACTGTTTAATGACCTTGACGACTTGGCGCACTAGTAAACCGTAAATCGGATGTCGTCAATTGCGTTAGTAGTTTTATCTGGGAAAAGCAGCTCACAGAAAAGAATGTTTGAGTTTTGCAAATGCTTAGCTTAGAAAATTTTGTGCTTTCGTGTAAGTATTTAGTTCATAAAGTTTCTAGATATTGCTTGTTAATTTTGAGAGTGAGCTACGTGAGTGAAACCGTGCATCTGAAAGATGCAAGCAGTACAGCAAGGGAACGTTTCATGTGAACAAAAATGTATTGAGCTGTTCGAGTTGCAACATCAATACGTCACAGAGTTACCATATACGTCACAGAGTTACTATAAATAGCTAGCACACATGTGTGAAGAACAAGGTTCATGCGTGGTTTGTTCGGACGTAACGTGGCTTGCAAAGGAAACATGCAGTCGCCGGATTTGAGAGTCATCTTCCTGTATGAATTTAAACTGGGCAGGAATTGCCGCTCGAAACGTTAACAAAGCGTTTGGGGAAAATACAGCCAACGAACGAACCAATCGGCGATGGTTTGTGAAGTTTCGAAGCAGAGATACGGACATGTAGCACGTGGTCACCGACTTGTCACGTGGTCATCGACCTGTTGCTGTTTCTGACGATGTTCTGTTACGTGTGGTTGAAGCGGACCCCCGAAAAACGTGTCGTGAGATAACGGCAGAGGTAGGTGTCCACCACACTACAGTTGTTCGGCGTCTGGGTGCGCTGGGTAAGGTCAAAAAGCTAGACATGTGGCTGCCGCATGAGTTGACAACTGCCAACAAGACTAGGCGTGTGGAAGTCTGCACGTCTCTGCTTGCCAGGAATAAACAGGAAACTGCATCGAATCGTTATCTGCGACGAGAAGTGGATCCTTTATGATAATCGGAAACTATCTGCACTATGGTTAAGCAAGGCACAGTCTGCTGAACGGCATCCTAAGCTACCCCTACACACCAAGAAGATGACGCTCCTTGTCTGGTGGTCCACAGCCGGGATAATTCACCGGAGTTTCTTGGCAAGAGGCCAAACCATCACTTCAGAACGTTATTGTGCTGAATTACACCAGATGCACAGGAAATTGATGCAGAAACAACCGGCTTTGGTTAACAGACGTGGTGTTCTTCTGCTCCAGGACAACGGCCGCTCTCATGTAGCACAACGAACGATGCTGACACTAAGTGCCTTGAGCTATGAAGCACTGCCTCCTACTGCGTAAAACCTGGACTTGTCTGCGACAGACTATCATCTGTTTCGTCGCCTGGATCACTTTCTGTCCGAGAAACAGTTCACGACAGACAACGGGGTTCAACGTGCAATTGATGACTTCTTCGGGTCCCAGCCACAAGACTTTTTTCGTTACGGGATCATGGCCTTGCCGGACAGATGGCAACTATGTGTCGGTGCGGAAGGGGATTATTTTGCCAAGGTAAATTGTCATACTCTTCCGTTCTCGCCGTCCACGTGTGCTGGTCCTTTGCCGGACATTTCATTCGCACCAACCCATTAGTTTTTGAGTTATGGTGGCAACAGCACACCACTATGAAAATGATCAAATAATGTTCAGAGGAACCCAAAATGATCAAATCATGTTCGGAGGAACCCAAAATGATCAAATCATGTTCGGAGGAACCTAAAATGATCAAATCATGTTCGGAGGAACCCAAAAAGTGTATTTCTGTTGAAATCTCAGAGTCGATTCTTTTTTCGCTTACAATACTTTCTGATACATTACAACGAGAAAGAAAAAATGGGACCCCGGTAACTCTAAATCCGCCACCGGCGAATTACGCCTACAGATACTTATTTGTAAATGTCATTGTGCATCATTATTTGAATTGCATGAACTTTATGCAGTATTCTCATAAGCAACACTTTTAAATTTACAACGGTCGTTCCATAAAAAGATGAGAGCAAAACTACAAAAAATGAAGAAATATAGGTACAGCAAAAATATGTTATTCTTTCTCCAAATATCTTCCGTCGGATGACATGCAACGGTCCATCGTTCAGTCCACTTTTCAAAACATGTGACGAAGGCATTTTGTGGAAGCTGCTTTAGCGACCCCTGTACAGCTTGAACAACGTCAGCATCTGTGTTGAATATTGTGCCACGGAACTTCTCCTTCATTGTTGGAAACAACCAGAAATCGCCCGTAGCGAGGTTAGGACTGTAAGCAGGTTGTGGCATGATTTCAATGCTGCATTTCGAAAGAAACTGTTGAACACAAGCAGCCACATGTGGGCGGGCGTTAACAGTCATTCGTGGGCGGGCGTTATCCACTTGCCCACTAGTTCCAGTCGCTTAATCGATATGTGTCGTCGCAGACGCTTCAAGACTGAAATGTAATACTCAGCATTGACAGTAATTTGTGGAGGAACGGGCATGCTGGTAGACTACACCTTTATGTTCAAAGAAAATTATCATCATCACTTCCCCAGCTGATTTGGTTTGGCGGACTTTTATCAAAGGAGGCGAGCCTGTGTGTTTCCATGCAGACACTCGTTGAGCGCTTCGTAAGGGGGTCGAAATACTGGACCCATTTTTCATCGGTGCATTCTCATGCAACAGCACCCACGACTGACTGTCCCGCAGTTGAGGCACCTTCTTGCGGATCGACTCACGTAGACGTCGCATAATGTCCAGATAGAGCTCATTGTTAACAGTGCGTCCTTCAGGGATAAATTCAAGATGGATGTCGAAGAAGACAACTATAGCATGATCTTGCCTTTGCTGCGATCTCGGCGGAATCTTTGCTTGAGTAGAGACGATAGCGATTTCCACGTAGCTGATGCCCGCTTAATCTGAAGGTAGAAGAGGAAGCACCATTTTTCATCCCTCGTTATGATTCTTCTAAGGAATTGTGAGTCTTGGTCGGCGGCAGTTACGAGATCACCCTCGATTTTTATCAGTAAGGCCAACTAAACTTCAGTTGACCTTCGTGGAACGATTTGTTGACACACCCTGTCCATCTTCAGATCACCTATTAGTATCCGTTGTCACGTACTCTCTGATATTCCAGCAGTCTCTGCTATTTGCTCGATCTTCTGTTGTCGCCTACGATAGCCACAGCTTTCGAAATGTTTTCACCCGTGCGAGCTGTTACTGACCGCCCGCTTCGTTCGTGGTCATCGATCTCCTTTCAGCCTTCTCTGAAGCGTCGATGCCAATCGAATGTTTGAGACAGAATGTTTTCGCTATAACTTTGTTTCAACATCTCACAAGTTTCTGTTAGACTTTTGCCCAAACGAACGTAAAACTTAATGTTAACGCGCTGCTCAAAAACACCATTTTTCATCAATCGACGAACACTGCGTACGTTTCTCATAATACCCGAATGTATCGCAGTGAGCGCGTGACGTAGATGGACGAAACCAATTTCCCTGTGAAGGGGGGGTAATGTAGCAACGTAATATAATAATCACCGTGGGTATACGATACATGTACTGGGCACAGTCCCGGAACTTTTGGATTCTACTCCGTAAATCTTTGACATTCTGCTTATCGCTCAACACAAGAAACTTTAACCTGCCGTTTTGTTTGACTGCATATTTCCAGGCCCGTAGCCAGACAGAGAAGTTGGGAAGGGCGGCTGATGAATGGGGTTGGGCGAAGGACATAAAGAAGGTCGAGGAAGAGATATAAAAGAGATCGGGCACTGGACTGTAGTGTGAGTTGCTAGGACTGACAAAAGGAAATCCAGATCACGAGCTGCCCGACCTGATCCTCTACTGGCTACAGCCCTGCATATTTCCCTTTCGTGATTGTCATTTTATTTGTAAAGCAAGAGGAAAATATATCAATCTTTACTGCACAGCAGAAGGAACGGGAAAGCCGTTTCAAGTATTTTTACTAACGACATCCTTATATACACGGTGTATACGTATACACTGGTCACAAAAAGTTAGGGATTTTGCTGTTCCAAAGGGAAAATGTGGTGATTTAAAAATTTAGCGACTATTGGAGATTGGTTATATAAGCGTGAGTAGCTACGTCATAATAGCATCACGACAACACAGCGCGTGGAGTGCAAGCTCCGATAAAAATTATCCGCGAGAAGTGGAAAACGGGTCGTTTCATCGCTTGGTCTATATAAGAAGTTTGCTTAACGCATTGCTTTCAGTGTGGGATTAATCTGAAATGATGTCCAGACGACATTTAAGCACTGATAACAGAGATAGGGCTCTTCTCATGTTACAGGCACGTGCACGGCAGATCGGTGTGGCTGTTGATTTAGGAGTTTCGTAAAGTGTAGTAAATCGGCTACACACATGAGGATAACCAGCAGGAGGCAAGATAGCTACCTGACGGCAAGTGCTCGGAGAAAGCCTAGTATCACCAGGAGCTAACTCCGGGAATCCCTTTAAGCTCTCACAGTATGCATACAAACGGTACGAAACCGCCCTCCCAAGTACGGACTCAGAACAAGGAGGCCTCTGAGATGCGTAACATTGATATCAGCACACTCTCGTCAAAGATGTACCTAGGTCCAATAGTACATATCATGGAATACAGAGTGGAACCTTGTACTTTTCACAGAGGAATCCCGTTTGGCTCTTTATCCTGATACGCGAGGAGGACACGTGTGGAGGAGATCCGGCACACGAATGCAATCACACTATGTGCAGTCCGTCTACCCTCCAGCAGTAGTCAGTTCTGATCTCCCTTTTATGTTTGCCAAAGCAACATGAATACCTCAGTGTACCTAAACGAGATCACTGTGCCCATTGTAACACTGTTTCACGCTGTTATTGGACATGCATTCCGTTTTCTCGATGACAATACAACCAATCACCGTGCCTAAAACGTACTTCGGAAACTGGAAAATCATGGGATTGAATCATTATAGCTGACTCCGAGCTCTCTTGGCTTTAATCATATTTAAAAAATTTGAAACGCTGTGCAGCGACGTCTGAATAACAACGTTCCATATCCTAGTATGCTGGCAGACCTCCGCAATGTGTTTCCTGTAATATTGGATGGGCTGCCCAAGAAACTCATCAGTAATGTCATTGCAAGAATGCCTCGTAGGTACCAAGACATACTTCGACACAGAGGGTGTTACCGGGAACTGAAATCCGGATATATAGACATTAGACATTCCCGAATTTACTATTTTGTCTATATTACAAAGCTACCTTGTTGTGTGCAGGAATGTTTTTTTTTTTTTTGTTGTTCTTGTTTTTTTCGAAACTTCCGTCCCTAATTTAGGGCCACTGGTTCCAGGGAAGGGAGAGAGCCAGTGCCGTAAGACGAACACAACATCCATTCCCTACGGGATTCGAACCCGGACCCTTCTCGGACGAATGGTCATAAGCCATCGCTTAGACTACTGCCCCACCGGGGCGGCGTGCAGGAATGTTGTACAATAAATTGCTTTTGAAAACGCACTCATTTTCGTTTGTGTTCCGTAGCCTCACTGATGTTATTTCAATGCGCGTTACGTGAGTGAGATACATATTATACATCCCTCATTTCATGCAATATCTCTAACTTTTTGTGACCAGTGTGTACACACACTGAGAACATAGAAATCATGGAAAACCTGGTTTCTGGTCAACGCGACGCTGTCACCCCTCTCACTAGTGAACAAACCCACCGCTTGGCATGTATATAGGGTAGAAGGACAACACTGCATTCACATATATTGTAATTCCATGTCAGTATGAGTTAATAGAGTTTTAAAGAGGGACGATAGTGTGTGCTCGACACATGGGTCACTCTATCATGGAGGTGGTACAAGAATTGCAGTACCCCCGTTCGACAGTATCAAGAGTATATCGGGAATACGCCATTTCTGGAACAACATCACATCATGGACAGCGCTTTGGGCGAAGAAAGGTGACGGATGAACGTGGCCTTCAATGTCTGTCTCGCAAAGCTGCAACCAACTGGAGAGCGACAATGTCCCAAATCACTGCGAACTTCAACAACATAGGTGCCAGAAACGTCCGTCTCCACCAAGACCATCAGGGAATCATTAGCCACAATACGTTATGGGAGCCGCTGATCACCACAGTCCTATTGTAAACTCCACATCACCTGACTGTTCACTTGAACGGGAGAAAGAACATAGGCACTGGACCCTGGATGATTGGAGATGTGTGTCCTGGTCCGATGAGTTTCATTTCCAGTTATTTTGCGTAGATAGGAAAGCGGGGATCCGGCAGAACCCGTGCGAAGCGATGGACTCAAAGGACACGCTCGGTCCTAAATGACACGTTGCCGGTCTTTGGCATTCCAGTTTTTATATGTTCTACACAACCTTACGTGTTCTGTTGCATTGATGTAGGCAATTAGAGGTTTGTGAATTGCAGCACTAAAGATTGGAAACGTGAATGGTGTTTATGCCATCTCACTACAATATCCGGACGGCTCCAGGCGATACTACATAAGAATGACCAAACGTTTTTTGGAATTAGAATCATCGAACATAAAAGGGATACGAAAGACAAAAAAATAATGCTTTCTCTAAATGGTAGGTCGGGGCGGACGTTCTGGACACAGTCGGTCTCAAGATTGTCGGGTTGTGGTGTTTATAAGTATTCCAAAGAGTTTTGTGATCCGAGGGCCAGGCGGTAATTTGGCGGCTTTCTTGAGATTGTCTGGAAGGGCAGATAGTCGTGCAGCTCGTTGTACCCGTGCATTTAGAGTACCCGTGCACAGACCTACCATTTAGAGAAATCATTATCCAGATTCCTGACTAGTCATCTACCTGGATCGGACTTTGCATTTAACTTCTACTTTAGATTTTATCACGAAAACCAAGCAACTCACTGTTCAACAACATGATATTATCGGCAGTTTCGACGTGGTTTCCCCTTACCCATCGGTTCCAGTGCCAGAAACCATCAGAACATTGAAAGAGGCTATATCTAATTCATCAATTTATTCGCAGGAGTCTTGCTTCAGCATCTTCAAATTAATGGACTTGGTCTCAAATTCCAGCTACTTCAGTTTCCAAGGGCAAGTTTATAAGCAAGTGCATGGCGCTCGGATGGGATCTTCGCTTTCAGCCGTCCTCATGGAAGCAATACTTCACCCAGTTGAGCAACATATATTCACCATCATCATCCCACGGCATATCACTTAGCTGCGATATGCAGACGACGCATTTTGCATGTGGCCTCACGAAAAGGAGACTCTTCCATTTTTTCTCGATAAAGTCCATTATATACACCCTACGATCAATATCACTAAGGAGCTTGAACGCGGTGGTACCTTATTTTATCTCGACGTCTTTGTGAGCAAATCGCATGCCAACTGCCTTCGTACAGAAGCGTATTATAAACCCACCTCCATCCCCAATCTGATGCTCTGCAGTTCATTCTGCCATGATGATTACAAGACGTCTTTCTTCCGTTCTCGAATTAAAAGAGCTTTCGCGGTCGCCTGCGATGTTCGTTCTAGACAGTCCGAACTGAAAACAACACCATCGAATTAGCCACTGTGGCAGGATACACGTCGAACCAGATGCATAACTTCATCGGAAATGCCAGGACCAGCTGTGTTAATCTTTTTATGCCACAATTTCGCTACCTGGGCTCTATTCTTTACATACCAAATGTTTCGTATCAACTCAAAAACGCACTCAGCAGGATGAACTTCGGTGTCGGCGGTATCCGGCATCTTTATATACGATGCTTAAGAGAAATATTGACAAGCCCTCTCTTCTCAATGAGGCAGGTGTTTATGCCATCCCACTACAATATGTGGGAATCTCCAGACGATACTACATCGGAATGATCAAACGTTTGTTCGAATTAGAATCAACGAACATAAAACGGACACAAAAGACAGAAAAATAACCAATGCCCTACCAAGAGAAGTCAAGTTCACGCCCGCTGATCCTATGTGAAATGACATAAAGAAATCAGCTCCAGGCTCCACACCCAAATCTACTGTCATTCACGAAACCTTGAAAATCGTGACCAGCAGCAAGGCTTGCAATGATAGCATCTTTCTAGAGCTGCCAAGTATTTGGAATCGAATCATCCAAATAATGCTGCGTCTTCTACCACGGCACTGCGTGCCCAACCAACCTGACCTCGTTTCTTCAAATGAATGATCACATTTGCACCTATTCATTTATTGTCTACTCAAATCATCGCATATTAATTGTTGAAGTGTTCTATTATCCAGTTTGCAATTAGCTGCCTGCCCTCCTTGAAAAAGCCATCTCGTTGATGTGCAAAAGCTTGGAAACTTTGATTTCTACTCTACGCCAAGATATTCGGATTCCTAGTATAGTAGTACAGTTACACTATTTTTAGATTGGAGATGTGTCTCCTGGTCTGATGAGTCCCATTTCCAGTTATTTAGTGCAGGCAGGAGGGTGAGAAACTGTTCAGGCTGGGGAAGGCTCGGCTCAAGTCTTGGGCATGTTCGTTTAACTGGCACATGTCGGGACCTGGTCTAGGTGCATCTCTGAATGGTCCATGTTACGTGTCTATCCTTGCAGACCATCTGCATCCGTCCATGGTCGTGATGCACCCACAAGGTAATGGAACTCTTCCAGTTGGACTAAGCACCTCCCTAGAGAGCCATGGTGAATAGACCAAATACACTGCCGGACAATTGCTAAGGACGGATGACAATAGCAACGGTAGCAACCATAAAATGGAAGGCTGGAAAATGTGGAAATTAGCATACGTGCGGGATATAGTAAGACGTATTGTGCGTATGCAAATTTTGGATTGCCGAACTTGTTCGTGACGTCATAGCGCTGATAAGAGATATAAAGGATTTGACGCGTATTGACCGTTGTTGTTCAAACGCAAAGTTGAAAGGGAAAGAATCAATTGACGAACTTGCAATTTTCAGTATGTCTTCCCGACATCACCTAGATGATTTTACGCTTGGCCGTATTATTGGCAAGATTGAAGAAGGGCGAAAAATAACAGATGTTGCCAGGGAGTTCGACGTCAGCCACAGTGTTGTTTCAAGGCTTTGGAAATCATTTCAAACAAATGGAGAGTGTAGCAAACGTCACGGGGGAGGTCGTGTTCGCAGTACGACACCTGCAGAAGATCAGTACATAGTGCTATCAACAAAAAGACACCGGCGCAGCACAGCTAGTGAGGTAGCAAATCAGTTTATGGCTGCTACTGGCAAGCGGATCTCCCGAAAAACTGTCGCCAGACGTTTGCATGAAGGAGGACTATACGCCCGCCGTCCTGTTGTGTGCATCCCATTGTCCAGACGTCACCGTACCGCCCGTTTGCAATGGTGCCATCAACATCGCAATTGGACTGATAACGACTGGTCTGCTGTCCTCTTCTCAGATGAGAGTAGATACAGTCTATCGTCTAATTGTCGACGACAACTGATCTCGCGTGATAGTGGTACTGCATATTGTCCAGCAAACATACAGGAAATGGACCGATATGCGACATGTAGTGTCATGGTATGGGCTGGCATCATGATCAATATCCGTACGTCCCTCTATGTGCTTTCAATTGGGACTATGACTGGCCAACGATACATTAATGATGTTCTGCTACCTCATGTTCGCATGTTCCGTGGTGCTGTCGGTGATAGATTCATTTTCATGGACAACAACGCAACATGGCATCGAACAGTCGCTGTCCAGGAGTGTCTTGAGAGCGAGGATATTCAACGCCTCGCATGGCCAGCACGTTCTCCAGATCTGAATCCCATTGAAAATGTGTGGGATGCTTTGGGAAGGAGTCTTGCTGGTCGCCAATGCCCTCCAATAAACAAGGACACCCTCATCCGTGCACTGACAGATGAATGGGATAAATTACCCCAACAGCTGCTTGATAATGTTGTGCAAAGCATGACACGACGTGTGGAATCTTGCATCGCCCTCCATGGTGGCCAAATCCCGTATTGACATCTTACGCCGGAACACCTGCGGACGGTAATTGCATTTTTTTCTCGTTTACGTATTCTGCACAAAATGGCCTGTTTGTCCCTTGAATACGTTCCAAAGCCTTCTGGATTTCAAAGCACAATAAATTGTCTTTCTTGTAATGTCCTGGCATTCTGACATTATTTTATTTCACTTGGCATCCAACCACACTTACTTTTTTATGCGCTGTATAGCCGTTTATGATCCGTCCTTAGCAATTGTCCAGCAGTGTAGTTAGAAGATCATTCTGCATTAGTTCCCACCTTGGAATGGCCTCTCCGTTCAACAGACATGAACCCAGTAGAAAATCTTTGGGATGCTTTGGAGCCTCCACCCAGGAATGTGACGGACTATGGACAGTGGTGCAGCAAGCATGGTTGGAGATGCACGTGGAATGTTTTCGTGTCTTAATGGACTCGATGCCTCACTGTGTGACTTTTATTTCTTTATTATATATTTATTTCTCTTATTTCTGCATCCAATATAAGAGATTTACAGTAAGAATTGCAGTACTTTGGAATAAGGCCTTTCAGACTAATAACTGATTTGTCTTTGTTCTTCAATTCAGAGAAAAGAAAATCTACAAATGGATTATACACTGAAATATGACTCGGGACTGGCATTTGATGAACAAACGTTTACACTGTTAATCTGTCAAAAAGTTATACATGCCAAGTTTACTTCAACATTAAATTTCCACCTGCAGCTGACTTCCTGAAGATTTCCACAAAGTGGTTGCTACTCTATCGTTGAGCTTTAAAACTTCTACAACTGCACTTATTATGTCTTGAGCAAGTAAAATATCAATTGTAGGACTGTAGCTGTCATAACAGAGGTAAGATTGAAGACATTACATCAATGACTACTTCAAGTATGACAACGAAAAGAACAGATAATATGGATGTCGGTAGACCATTCACTCTAATAAAACTACCTCCGTAATATAACGGCACAAGATCGTTTGTCTTCACTCGCTAAAATTTCAATCGAGTAAGAATTGCTGAACCATCTAATGTTCACTCAACCATTTTATGATCTGATCATAGACAAATTTGCAGCCAAAAATGATCGCAGAATTGAACTTATTTATAAAACATAAACTGAAAGCATTCTGTTCGAGACCAAAGCAAATTAATATCGTATTCCTCTGTTTTTAATTCCAGGTTTAAATTATTTAATACTTTTTTTATATAGAAATGTGCTTCCTTAGCTTGACTTCTGTACATAGTTATCACGAGCCTGGACTTCAGTTTGTGACCCGTGCTAAATGAACCTTCACCAATATGCCAATCGAACTGTGACTTTTATTCAAGCTCAAGAAACACTTCGTGAGAAAAAAATTTCTATTCAAATGATTTACTTTGAATTTTTTAAGAAGTGGAACTCCGACTGGCGTTGGGATGGGAGTGACGCATTGACTAGCTAAAGAAACCGCGCGAATTGCGTATTTTCGCTCAAGTGTATTACATAAAAGAATACTGGTAAAATATTTCTTTCTTTGTTGTAAAATTATCAAATAACTGTTTTCATAAAAATATTGTTGCAAAAGTAGCGTATATTACACACACACACATATATAGAGAGGTATATGTACATTTTCCCTCTAAAATGTTTGGATTTTTTCGTGAAGAAAGACTCCCCACGCCGTGTTTCATATATTTCTATAATTTTATTCCATTACTGTTGAATAATATTTGTGTATAAGGGCTAAATGGCATGGGATGGAGCCCTAAGGAATGGGGTTTACAGCTGTTAATAACTAGGCGCCGCCTACCCTGGACCAATGGCTTAACGAGACTTCCGAATCTCAGCGAATTTTAATGATTCAGCCGACTCGAACCCAGGACTTCAAAGATATCCAATGGGTGATACTGCCTTTGACATGAAACTTTTTGAGGGGGAGGGGGGTTCTGCACTTCTGCTGTATAACTGTGTATAAGTACATATAACATTTTTTTGGCGGGGGGAGGGCGCTTCGACAAATATTTTCCTATTGGTACGTACGCACATCTTGAATATTAATACAAAATGAAGCTAATTTAATAAAATGAAGAAAATGCAATAAATTATAGTTGTTTTAATAAAAATTTAATAAAGCAACTCCTTTGGCCGCTTTGCTTTATTTTCTCTTCTATTATCAAGAAATTACATTGCTTTCCGAGTTATATAAAAATCAATGAATTTAAATAGAGAAATTATCTATAAAACATACTTAGAAAAAGCTAACTGTCTCGCCTAATAAGAGGGGTGCAAACCACGACCCCCCCCCCCGGGCTACGCCACTGATATATATATATATATATTCTCGACACTTTCTGCATTCAGTTGTTCTTTTTTTCTCTTTTTACTCACACCGGTCAATACATAACCTTTTCTATGTTGTACTTGGTATGAGTTAAAATTTTTTTGCTTCAGTTTCTTCTTAATAGAATATATATATATATATATATTCGTATAACGTTATACGAATTTATATATTTTTCAATAACATATGTTTTACTGTTTTACATTTACATCAAGACCATTCGCCTCACCAGCATTTTACACCACGAGCCACCACTGCCCTACAGTCAGTTGAATGACTTTGAGAGAGGGAAGATTGTGGCCTTTCTATGAGCTGGATGGTTTCTGCAGTGTATTCCTGAAGAACTGGATGGCAACTGCTCCACAATGCATCGATTTTGGCAGCAGTACATCAGACAAGAATTTCGCGGACAGCAATGTGGATTAGGAAGAACAAGAATGATGTCAACATGGGATGATCGTCTTCTTTGACGACAAGTGATTTCGAGTCTTACAGCTAGCCTGTCCTGGATACAACAGGATGTATGAGGTGTTCTGAGTAGCTCTATTACTTGGCCAACCGTTTCCTGACGATTAGCAGAAGGTGAACTTCATGCATGTTGTCTGGTTCGTCGTCTACCACTCACAAATGAGCATTGTTGACATCATCTACAGTAGTGTCGTGAACGTCGGTCCTGGACAATGGAATGGCGACATGAGATCTTTAAGGATGAATCTCGCTTTTGTTTGGCATCAGATGATCGCTGTATGCATGTGTAGCGACACAGCGGAGAGTGCAACAATCCATATGTTTTTGTTCTCCACAACACAGCTGGACCTGGTGTGATGATCTGAGGAGTGATCAGCTAACGACAGCCGTTCCACTCTAGTTTTCCTATGTGGGTCTTTGACAGCTCAGCAATACGTGGATTTCATTCTGGATCCCATCGCAACCCCTTTTGTAGAACAGGTATCTGGGGCTATACTACAGTATTATAATGCACATGCATGCATCGCCATACAGCACCTACAGTCTCTTAATGTTTTGGGTTGGCCAGCACGATCGCCGGACTTGTATCCATTTTAACCTGTATAGGACATGGTTGGATGTTAGCTTCACGATCATCCCAAAAAGCTCAAATTGTGGTTGCACTGCAACAATAGGTGCAAGCAGCTGCTTGGTCAGCAGTACCACATGAGAAAATACAAAATCAGACTTAGAAGCAAAATCCCATCAAGATCTGGAGAGGCTTAGACAAACTATGACAACAATGGTTGTTGTTAACTACTGAGCTCCTAGACACTATCACCAACACCATGAAACATTGCTGTGAGGGGTGACCACACTCAGTGCTGCAGGCTTGAAAAAGAAGTGGCCTGGCGCTCAGAAGACTCAAAGTCCGACCAAGGCGTTATCGACTCCAGCAAGCATTCAGTGGAGGGATGGGGCGCCAACAAATATTTGAAATAGAATATATACAGTCTACTACCCACTTCACTGTCAATTTCTGAGGCGATTTTGGTGAACAAAAGATCTATGGATTTGTGCATAGCCACTATGAAAAGAAAGAGAGAGAGAGAGAGAAGATAGAGAGAGAGAAGATAGAAAGAGAGAGAGACTCTCAGATTACTTGCGTTAAAAAAATATGTCAATTTTCGATGAATGAATACTGTACATTTAAAAATGGCAGATTCAGTTAGGGAAAAAAATAGCCTGGCGCCTCCAGGCCTTGAAAAAAAAAAAAAAAAGTGGCCTGCCTCGACTGCATCCCTGACCATACTCCCTATTAAAGTACTTTGGCTATCTCCTTTTAACACCTTGTTATTCAGTTCAAGATATGATGGAGGTTTTTACCAAATTTCTTAACATTTCAATATGCATTTTTTTAATTGTCACAATTTTTCTGCTTTTTCCTTAATTTATGTAAACCAGTGGGCGTGCGCACACAAAAATTTACAAAATCCTATTAAAACAATGTTACAGCAAATTTTATTCATTTAAGAAACTGTTCTTGCCTAAACAACCAAGAGCTAAAATTTTATCAAATTTTAGGAAACTACATTTTTCTGAGTAATTCTTTTGAAAATAATCAAATTATTTTAATTTTATCACACTCTTTGCTACATTTCAACTCACAAGTAACAGTACAGTAAAAAGTAAGTGTGAAACAAGAATCTAGAAGGAATTCTTGTGTCTGTATTATGTGCACAGAGGTATTGGATCACTTTCTGATACAGGTGACAGACGGTAATACAATCTTAAATTTTAGTACATATAATTAAATAACATACACTATTAAAATTTAAATAAAAATTATTGTTCATTATACATGTCTTGATAGTTTCAGCATTAGTCCTCAATATAAAAAATAATTTCTGGTCTAAATTTACAAGTATCACAGTTACATACTTTCTGTTTCTTCTTTACCAGCCATATTCTTTGCTGTTTGATTCTAATTCCTCATTTCTGGAAAATAAGTTCATCTCACTTAATTCACTAGCACATTCATCAGTGGCATTGCTTTCAATTGCGAATTGTTCTTTACCAATCAGATTCTTCACCTTTTGACTGTTCTAATTCATCATTCCCAGCAGAAAAGTTCAGTTCACTTAATTCACTAGCACTTTCATTATTGGTATTGTCTTCATCTGCAGATTGTTTCTCAGAACTTTTATTTTGAGATGTTTTGCCCACAACGTGAAGTTCGTCTATTTTATCGGGGGAGGGATGATGGACAGTGACTTTGCCTCTAATTTTGTATTTTCGGGATTGTTACTGTTCACAAACCCTGTATTTAATTCATCTGAAGGTGAGATATCCGTTTTTATATTGTCAACAGAGTCTAATCCCTCCCTGACGGCTGCTTCTTGTGGGGCATCCAGTTTTTTGAACTGTGAATTAATCATTTCGTTATCTTGCAGCGTAATATGAGACAATGGCTTTGCATTTTCCAAAGAAACTGTAGCATGATCTGATTCAGTCACAGAATCTTCGGGTACCTCACATCCATCACTAAGTCTATCAGATTCATGTACAGCATGATGAACTACAGAAGAATCACTGACTGCGTCTGCCTGTTTCTCCGCTTCAATGGACACGCCAGACTTTTTGCTTTCTGTATGCCACACAGCATCTAAATCAACTGTAGTGACAGAATTACTTACAATGCCTGCACCAGCATTGGAGTTACCATCTGAAACAGATTCAGGAGATGATCCTAGATTCTCTGACTTTTGAGCCATTCCATCCACATCATGAGATTTCACATTCATGATTTCATCAGGATTTGTTGAGCCAGTTAGTGACTGCATCTGAAAATAGGTAGGAGACCCAGGACTGCTAGAGTTTTCTTTTACATTATCATTGTATTTCAGATGTGTTTTCTCACCAAGTTTTAACAGTGCAGACGCAGCAGTTTCATTATTATCAATTTTAGAAGGCAAGCTGTGACTGCTTCCAGAACGTGATCGCATAACACTTTTCACAAAGGGCAATGTGTCTGTTGACTTCTGCTTCCAGGCAGAATCCAAATCAACAGATATACGCCTTAATGGAACACTACTTTCTGGTTTGGTACCAATGTATTTCTCTTCTATATCGTCCGGGGTCTTTTCCAAATTTTTATTTGGTGAAAGTGCCGTAGCATGATCATCCATTTCTTTCACAACTTCATTAGTACCAAGGTCTTCATTTTCTTTCAAGCACATGATATGACTTGTAACTTCATTGCAGCTGTGAGTTAAACTCTGGCCACTGTCAGATTGAACTTTTTCACTCAAAGCAGCATATTGTGTTGGTTCAGTGCGACCAAGAGAATTATCTGCAACAGCTGTTTGAGCAGGTTTCTCAGTTTTGGAAACAGTATGCCTAAAGACATTTAGCAAGGCAGGTTGTGCACTAGATTCACTTTTATTCTGGGAATATGATTTACTGCTTAACTCCATCAAATTTTGTCCTTCAGTGTTAGAGGCATAATTCGTATCATTGTCTTTTAAAGCACTACCAGCAGGTGCTTTGTGATCACGATTTGATTCCACACCTTCTTCAGTAATAAAAAGATTTAGCTCTCTGCTATCACCAACATGAGAAAGAACTTGATTATTACTCATTTTAGGTAGTGATGAGGTAGTTTTATCAGGAGTGGTATGCAAACCAAACTTACTTAAATGGAAGGGATTACCATTGCTGACAAACTTTGATGAGTTTAAAGATGAAGGTGTGGTACTGCTAAGAGTAATGGATGCTGAAAATGGAGCAGACTGTTGCTCATTACCATAAAAAAATTGGGTAAAATGTTTTGGAGCACTTGGGGCAGGATTCACTAACTTACCCAAAGTATTATCTGAAGAGATAGGTAGTACATGACTGGAAACAGTTTGCACATGAGCTTTCAAGTTAGTCATGTCACTACTATTACATGTGTTTACCTTCTGCACAGCATTAGCTTGGGACAAATGTTCTGCATCAGCGGGCACGATAGCTTTAGCATTATTGGCCAAACTTCCTGATAACTCCTTAGGATGAAAATCAGCAAACAAGTGGTGATGCATAGTTTTATCATAGGCATCATTTATACTTGAAGTTTTAACATATGGGTCCCCAATCAGTGAAGATAAATGATCAAAATTGTTAGAACTGATAGTTCTTTGTACAAATGCAGGTGGTATATGATCATGGTGATTCACATACTCATAATTCTGACTAGGCACCAAACTGTAATCATGAAAGGTGCTGGCAAAGTGATCTGGTTTTGACAATTTTGCTTGAGAAGCAACAAAATTTGAGTATTTCTTTTTCACCATTTGTGCGTCTTGCTCAAGCTCACTGATTCGCTTCTTGGCTTCTGAAATAAATCTAAGTGGATCATCCCGGAAAGTTCTTTGACCTGATGGTGACGGATAATACAGTAGTGGATAATGCGCATTATGGGAAAAGGAGTTCACTGGTTTCTGAACAGCAGGAGAGGAAGTCCTTCTCACTTGACCTGACCTTACATCGACAGGAGCAACATTTGGTGGAGAGTATGGGAGAAGTTTTTTATCTTGTACTTCTGCTAAGTGCTTAACTTGATTTGTGCTTTCTAAAAGTTCACTATGAAGTATATGCACGGTTATGTGAAGGTCTTGGATATCTTCATTTTGTTTTTCTAGCCTAGAAGAAAAAAGATGAAAACATAATTAAGTAACAAATGAAAAGTGCCTATGGCTTACTCATCATCAAAATAAAGATTTCTAAGAAAAAGGGATTTATCAGGGACATACAAAACATATCAAGACAATTTGTGAACTACAATTATTTTTAATGAAAGGAATAGGAGGTTTAACCCATTCAAAAAAACGATTTAGTGTTGAAGATATACTGCTCAACATAGAAAATGCTACACCCTGAAGGAATGCACAACATGAGATGAAACTTACCAATGTAGTCAAGTAGATGGGAAAGAAGTGAATTAATTTCTGAGGGATTAACTGATTGTGATGGATGAGAAAACAGTAAAATGCTGCCTTAGTCAGCAGGTTGTATGATCGCCATGTTGTCTGAGATATACAGAGTGATTCATAAAGAAGTATACAGTTTCAACGAACTATAAAACAAGAACAATGTAAGATATTTTATGTTACCTGTAACAGAATTATAGGGAAATGTTTCAAGTTTTTTTTTGAGACAGTCACAGATGTTCTATGTGCGCACCCTTAGTCACACAACACACATCGAGCTGGTAATCCATTTCCGCCCAAACGCTAGGTAAGATATCTAAATTTTGAGAAAGAAGCTGAAAATGTATGGAATAATTTTCAGCTTCTTTCTCAAAATTCTCCAGATAGTGGGCTGTGAAATCTACACTTCACGACTCATCCTACGTGTTGATTTTCCCAGACTTCGTTGAATGGCGGTGCAAACACTATCGACGACTTCTTCCAATACACGCGGTCGTCCAGGACTTTTAAGTTTGCACAAACAGCCCGTAGTTTCAAATTTTTTATGACAATCATAGATAGATTTTCTGGTAGGAGGTTCTTTTCCGAATCGTGATCGAAAATGCCATTGCACAACAGTTACAGATTCTGTTTTGCTCAATTCAAGAACACAAAACTCCTTCTCCACTGCAGACGCTGCCATTTTGACTGACTAGTCACGTGACACGCGTGCTATCGCATACGTCACTTCCCTCAGTAGCGGGACACAAACTTTGAGTACATCTACCTAACGGTTCACAGTTGTGGCCCGTGTCTTCAACTGTTTTACAGCATCTCGAAACTGTATACTCCTTTATAAATCCCCCTGTACATTCGGCAACATGACTTAGCATCAAGTGAAAAAGTCCCTAGATAGTATTCTCAGGTATTGCTGACCATGCATCATTGATCTGTGTCCACAAGTCATTAACATTACAAAGTATTCAAATGGTGTCCATGTAATAGTAGAATTTAAGTTGTCTACCAATGATGATTAAGTCGTCTGCTAATGACATACCATATGTTCTCTACTGGGAAAAAGTCTGCAGATTGTGCTGGCCATTGCAGCACCTGGACATGTTGTAGGCACCGTCTGCTGATGTTGATAGTGTGCACATGGACATTATGTTGTTGAAACTGGACATTAGGGATAACATACAGGTATGGCAACAGAATGGGCTGTAGCACCTCATCGACACATCATCATGCTGCAATTATACCCACTACGTGTATAAGTAGTGAATGGCTGTTGAAGATGATAGTATTTCAAATCATGACACCAAGCTAAGCAGCCGTATGATGCTCATGCATGGCAGCAAGATCAGTTCGGTGACCAGACTCTCAATTAGCAATTGCCTGCACTATGGCAGAACCAAGACTCATCACTAAATATGACATGGTACCATTTGTCCTGTCATGCATGGCTGGTACGGCATCACTGCAACCTTGTGTGACAATGTGCTGCAGGGAGTAGCACTTGTTTCAATGGCAGGTGAAAGTGCAAATCTGTTTCAGCTGATCTGTGATTCACAGTCTGAAATGTTACAGCACAATGCCCACAGCTGCCTGTACCAGTGGCGCACCCATGGGGGAAGACTATGGACCCCCCTCCTTTGGGCTGACAGAGCAGAAAATAATTATGTTGAAGTTTGAAACGAAAAATCATGATAAGCGATCTACACATATTTTTTAATCATGTACTGCTGTATAATTATAACATACAATTATTATAAAGGACTAATTCTGTTAAATAAATTCAGAAAAATCTAACCAGAAAAAGAATTTTATCTACTGCTTCTTCTAATCATTTAACTTTCTTGTACTGCAACATTACTTGTAACTGGATAAGAATAAATGTACAAAGTCAACCTCCTTCTTAATTGTTATCGCACCTGACTATTTTAATAGATCATACATATCCCTAAACTGTTCTCCGAGATTCAGAGGTTAGCTCCACAAAGAAATACAAACTACCATATAATTTTTACTTATTGTTGCCATATCGAACTTCTCCATTTACAGTGATCTTGACATACAACTCAGGCTTCACTGACATCTATCACACGCTGTACACAAGATCTTCTATATTTCATACTCATAATCTTTTTCTCATGCAGACACTTCAGAATCTGATCCTCCCATGATTTTCTTGGTCTTCCTCTGCCTTTCCTTCGTGCCACTTGGGCTAAAAATATTTCTTAGTAAGCATCTCATCACTCGTTCTTTCAACATGGCTAAGCCATCAAAGCATATTAGTCTCAATCTTGCTAACAACATTTTGCTTCACATCACAGAACTGCAGTACAACTTCATTCCTCACACAATCAGAACGTGTCTTGCCACAAACCCCCGTAAGTAATGCATTTTTCCAGCACACAAACAACCTCTATGTTTCTTCTGTAGCACCCATTCATCAGAGTAGGAACAATTACACTTTTATATTTTATACACAGCCATGTAGGACTCTCTTGAGAACCCATCATTCTTGTGAAAACCTCCCAAAGCAGCCATGACTTTCAATAAAGAATTTACTCGCCCACTAATTTTGCCATCAAATTTGTTCTCTCTGTCAAACATGCTTCCTAAATACACAAACTCACTCACCTGGTCAATAACTGTGCGTGCCATTTTGACTTATATTACACTCAGTACTACCAGTTCCTCTCTCAAAAAGCCATAACTTCGGGTTTCCCCTTATTTATACTCAGTTTGAATTTCACACAAACTCATGCAGCAACCTGCACATGCTGATATCACCAAGACATATATTATCTATTTTGGTATCACACATGCACGCATCCATAAATACATTAAACAGCCATGGTCTGACTCCTGCACCAATAGAGAACCATTTTGATAAAACATCATTCACTCATACACAAGCTACACTGCCAGCATACATGGCTTTTACACTGTTAAGTAGATTCCCAGTAACACCATATTCATTCAATACCTTCCACATAAGTGTACTATTTACTAGAGCATAAGCTTTCTCTAAATTTATGAAGGCAGCAAAAACTTTCTTACCAACTGCCAGATACTTTTCAATCATCATGCGTAATGCAAAAATCTGGTTAGTGCAGCCTTTACCAGGCATAAAACCACTCTGAACATCCCACACTTTCTCTGATGTAAGACCCCGTACTTTTTCAATAACAACCTTACCAAACACTTTCCCTGGCACACTTAGTAGGCTAATACCATGATAGTTCTTGCATTCAGTCTGATCACCTTTTCCCTTATACAAGGGAACTATAACAGCATCCTTCCAATCCCGAAGGACCATTCCTAACTCCCAGCACAACTGGCAAATTTCAGTTAACCAGTCAATTACAAAGTCACCACCATATTTCAACATCTCAGCAGTTATGCTACCAACTCCCAGAGCTTTACAATTCTGAAGAGATTTTAGAGCTTTACACACTTCTCTTGAGATTCCTCCTGTGCTTCCATCCTTCACTGTGACATCTGTTTCTGCCTCAGAATCACTTTTGCTTTTTTGATATAATAACTCACAGAAGTATTCACCCCATTTTTCACTTAACTCATTGGGCTCCCATATCATTTCCCCGATCCTATTCTTCACACAACTCACAACTTTGTTTCCCCTATTTTTCCTGAGTCTCATGTACTTTCAGAAAGTCTTCCTATCTTTCCAAAAAAAGCAAACTCATGCCATGCCTTTCCACCTTCTCCTTCCAAACTTTTGCTTTACTCTGGCGAACCAGCTTAGCTGCTTCACGCATCTTACAGCAATATTCATCCACAGAAACTCTTACCTTGCAACATCTCCAAACAGGCTTCCTTCTTTCTCTTTATAGCCTCTTCAATCTTACTGTTCCACCAAGTATCACCTCTATTGTTACCCACTATTGTGGTGCCACAGACCTCTTCAGCAGCAGTGACAACACTGACTATTTTCCCCTGTAAATTTAAGGGAGGTCATCCCCATCTTGGGAAAATTCTGTGTGCCACGGCCCATGCCCCCGGAAATTTCTGGGTATGCCACTGGCCTTTAAACCTTATTGAATGTCATCCACTGTGGATTGTGGAGCAGCTATGACTTGCCATTGAATGTCATCCACTGTGGATTGTGGAGCTGCTATGACTTGCCATTGAATGTGGCGATTCAGGCACTCCAATACACACCTACATGCACTGGTCTCATAATGGTGATGCACATTAACTTCCTCCGACCACTGTCATCACATTCGGCCAACAGTCATTTCATCCCAATGCATTTCCACCGCAATGCAATGCAGGGACAAACCAGCCCTATGCAGCTTTATAATGAAGCCACTGTGTTCATGTGATGGTAGGTTCCCCAGTGACATTTCCCAGGCATTCTTACTCCTTACACATACTTTTACCACTGGGATCTCTCCAATGCAGTGGTCTATGTGCTAAGGTGAGGATATTCAAACTTAGATACGCTAAGCCATTTTTCACTTTCTTCCACCTATCATGTGGTTGGTTTGCAACTACAATAATTTATATTAGGTGTACAAATAAGTTTTAAAGCATTTTAAGACAATGCAACATGTAATTTGAGAGAAATCAACAACACCTTTATGAATCAAAATATGCACCATCATTATCTACCACCTTCCACTATCGGTTGGGCAGCTGACGGATTCCAGCCATAAAGAATACTTCCTCGTGTGACATGATGAAGTTGTCAACCCATTTTTTGCACTTCCTCACATATCCGGAACCGTACAGCAGACAAACCATGTTGCATCGATCGAAACAAATGATAGTCTAAAGGGGCTATGTTGGGACTATATGTCAGGTGCTCCAAAACTTCCTAGCCAAGCATCAATAACGTTTCTTTGGTCGATTTCGTGACATGCAGCCTAGCGTTGTCATGCAGTAATTTCACGGGGCACAATCCTTTGCCTGTGAATGGACGTTTCCAACAGATTTCCTGGTTCAATCGCAGCAACTGTTGCTTGTAGTGATCAGCAGTAACAGTTTGACCCTGTTCCAATAGTTCATAATAGAGCACACCCTTCATATCCCACCAAATACACAGCAGAACTTTCTTGGAGTGAATATTGCATTTCGGTGTCAAAGTCGTTGCTTCACCAGGGTCTACCAAGTGTTTTTTGCATTTGGGATTGTTGTACCACATCCACTTTTCATCACCAGTAACGATTTTCCACAGGAAAGACTTTCTGTGTTGTTTATTCAACAGATTCAAACACTTCATAACATGCTCATCCTTGTTCTTCTGGCTCAGGTCATGTGGCGCCCATTTTCCATCCTTCTGAATCTTTCCCATTGCGCGTAAACGATTGGGAATGGTTTGTTGAGTCACCTCAGTTGTTCAGCTAGTTCTTTTTGCGTTTGAGACGAATCTTCATCCAGCAATGCTTGCAGTTCCTCATGTGCAACCTTCTGTGGGGCGCAGCTACATTCTAGATCACGAACACCAAAATCACCTACTTTAAATGGTCTAAACCAAATCTCACATGTGCTTTTTGATACAATATTCTCCCCCAGAACAGAACAGATTGATGCGCATGCTTTTGCAGTAGTTTTTCCTTGATGAACTTCATAACGAATGCAATGTCGAATAAATGCAGTATCGCTTGCCATCTTTCACCTGCCGATGTGCAAGTGCATTTGACTGTTGGGCAAACTTCTGTGTCACATTTTATACTCTGGACCAGTTACGGTCACATGACAAAAATGCGGGGGAATGTCGGTTACGTAAATTAGCGGTATACGTCATACAGAAAATGCTTTAAAACTCATTTGTACACCTAACAAAACTGATGACATATAGCCACCAATTTGCACGGTGCTTCAACAAATACTTCCAGGTGTGGCATTTTCTATGTCCAGCAGTGTACATTCCATCCTTCCAGAATTAACTAGAAGCATCTTTCAAACTGTATTTGGGAATTGTTAACAGTTACTTTACCTATTTGTTGCCACATCATCAGATCCCTTACCTTTTAAGACCCGTAAAAAGTTAATTCCACAATAAAAATAAAGGAATTACTTGGAGGTATAATCACCAGTCAGGGGACTTCTTCAAAAACAACAACAACAAAAAGATATCTAGACTGCCGAGCACTCAGAATCTGCAAATAGTTTTGTTTCCACTCTATCAGAACTCATGGAACACACTTTGGTGGCAAGCACTTCATTCCTGAACCTTTGATTGAAACAACTGGCAAGAGATGCAGGATAAAACAATCTTTTCATTTATTTAGTAACATCTAATCTTCAGTTGTTTTACACTACAAAATTAACTTAAGTTTGCAATAAATAATTCCTATGGTGTGATGAATATTTAGAGCATTCATGAAAATTATTGCTTAAAAGCCAGTCGAACACTAGGCTTTCTTGGAATAGTTTCACATGCACCATTCATTGTTTTGTCACACCTGCATCAAATATGAAAACGTTTTGTCATTAATTTTCTGATTTCATGAAAATTTAGTGAACAACTCAATTTTTTATATTATTCAATATGGTTAAATTTGGGCCAGTGTATAAATATCTTTCAGAATTTAAAAGCAGATCACAGAAGACTGAAACAGCTGCATGAGCTGCAAACACACAATAACTGGTAATAACATATTGCCACACATTCATCAATAAAATTAACAAATTACTTATTTTGGCTTTATACTCAAGTATTCACAATATTTGTTCTAAACACGAAATAAGAAAAATAGAAAAATATTCCTTTCTCCACCACTCTGAGTTATTTTACTAAAAAAAAAAAAAAATCTAAATTAGTTTTCCAAGACACCGAAAAGGAGCCCTAAGAAAAAAGGGGACTAGAAAGCACTTGTTTTTTAATTTAAAAGAATTCAAATTGTAAACATTATTTTTTAAAAACCAAACTGGTGAATACAAAATATTTGTTCTTTCAGAAAAATATTGTAGATTCATCAAAGCTAGCAGTCAATGGAGTTTTGTGTTTTGAAGACACTAATGAAGACTTGATGCTTTATTTGGTGAGCTCAGAACTTTCAGAATAATAAAAAGAATCTCTCAGACATATATTCCAGAACATACTGCAACACAAAAACACACATTGTCTCTTTAAAATGAATAAGAGATAAGCTCGCTCTCTCTCTCTCTCTCTCTAAAAAAAAAAAAAAAAAAAAAAAGAAGAAAGAAAGAAAAGAAAAGAAGACACTATGGAGTTTCAGAGATTTATGTAGAGGATTTTTGGAAGGAAGTATCTGACCCCAGGTCTTAAACAACCCTTAGAAGTATCAAGCTAGGAGATTTAGGCTAGAGTGCCCAACAGGAAAGTCACACGGAAGCGAGGTAGAAAGGGGGTGGAAGACACCCTTATTTATAACTGGGGGGGAGTACCTGGGGTCTGATCGCTTAACCTGCCCATCCAATACATGGCAAATATTTGGTGGTTCAAGCATTCGTACCTACCTGGGATCGATGCTGAGACTTTTCCGTGGCAGTCACAAATGTTGACCACTAGGTCAACTGCAGCCCTACTACTTCAGATAACTAAAGTAGCCCATGTAGGGTGTATCAAAAGTTCATGGACCAAACATGAAGGAATAATTGTAGGTTCATACAAGTTCAGAAGTTATAATTCATTGAAATAACTTCTCCTGATTAAAACTCTTTACACATTATTCTAGAAGGATTTGTGTACCAAATGCAGCATAGAAAAAAGGAGGATCTTCACAAAAGTAAATACTCACACCATTTACTGAAGAATTTAAGATACTGGTAACTAAAAAAAAATTCCTTTCTTCACACAGGCAATTCCAAAGTATCTCTACCACAAAATGAAGTGCCAAAATTTGGACTTCAACAAACACATCATAAATTTGCTAAGTTGTAACGAAACCTCTTTCAATTACCTTTTTTGTTAATTTGAGTTTTAAAATGGAAGAATGTACACTTCCGAATTAAAACACTATAGGACGAAACTTGAGTTTGAATAAAAACAGAGTACATGGTACCAGTCTTCTCAACTTGAAACCATTAAGAACAATAAGTTATAGTTTCTATGCATTTTGGTACAAGACTTGTCAGGCAGTTAGCGACGAATTATTGCAAACAACCGTCCATCAAAAATAGCGCTCACCCACCCATCACCCATCCTGATTTCGAAGTCCAGCGACGTCCCAGTCTCCAAAGAAAGCAAAGTCAGTCACTTCAGCTGGAAAGGTGATGGCAACAGTTTTCTAGAATGTAAAGGGGGTGGTGATGGTGGATCATCTTGCAAAGGGCCTAAACAATGACTGGAGTATATTGTAAATAGAAAGAAATGACAGAAAAATACTACAGAAGAAAAATAATTGTGTTCCACTTTCATTTGAGCATTATATAAATTCTATTCTGCTGTCTGGTGGAGAGGTGTAGGAAATGGTCTCCTCTGTCACTTTGACTTTAATTCATAAACTGTTTGGTGGATTGATGTCACAGGTGGCTAGGGGCTTGCATCTTTCTGTCTGTGAGTACTGCATATTCTAAAGCGGCTTTTTTTTTTTAATTTTAATTTTTCAAGCTGGAAATCGAATGCAAAGATGATATGGAAAGGATCATGGGTGCAAACATCTTTAGAATAGACTTTTTCATGGCTGTGGTAAGCCCAAACACTGGGAGAAAATTGGAATAATGTAAAAAAATATATATATTGGGAGTTATATTGTGATAGAAACGATTACTCAATCTTCTGTCATCATCATCATTATGTTATTGGAGTCAACAGTGAACAATTGCAACATCAAAATGAAAAAACTGGTTCTTTTTCATTATCAGATAAATTCCAAGGCAAGGAAGTGATGTAGCTTTGTAGAGAAAAGAAAGCATAAACCTTTTACAGATTTTTAAAAATGCATAAAGGGACACTAGTAAACATATAAATAAAAACATACAAAAAAGTTAAATGTTCAATGTTGCATATTTACTTTTGAAGAACTTCATTATACAGTTGTTTTGTTTCACCCAGTTCTTGTTCTAATCTGTTATCCTTTTGTTGATTCGATGCAGAACCATTTGGAAAGTCCGATGGCTCAGTAGCTATACCAACATCTTTCTGTTCAGTACCCTAATATACATAGTAAACATATTCAAATTCATATCAGTCTCATAAGAAAAATAACATGGAAACATATGTTTGTGAGACAGAGTAAATTAATTCATCAATTTACAGATGTGCAAAATGAAGAAATCCATTATCACACAAAAAATAAAATAATTTTAAGATATATAATTTAACAGCAAATTACTTTATTCATAATAGTTATTCAAAATGAAAAGTAAGAAAGAATTACTCCACTTTCCTCACCTTTTTTGTTTTACACCACAGATGCTTCTTGTCTGTCAGTTCCTTTATTTTAAAAGTAGAGGGCAGTCTAAGCATGCTGACATTAAATTATTTCCAGATTCTCAAACACAACTTTCAAAAGTGCAAAGTTATTTCATTGGCTGGTGATTCATGCTATCGGAAAAGCACTTTTATTATTGATAATAACCTCATGTAGTCTAACAGATGTATAACCAATCACGTTTATAATGTGTTAATTACCAAATGCTATGAAAAGCCAATATAGTTCTATTAAACTAACATCTATTTTAATAACAGGCAACATAATTCTTTTAATCATGTATACTATGGGTATTTCAGTATGTGCTTGAATGAGTATTTTGATGACACATAAGTTACACAAACATCCTCAACACTCCAATAAGCAAATTCAGAAGAGCAGTGGTTCAGTGGTGTTTTGAGGTGGGATCATGTGTGGATGAAGGGCAGTGGTTCAGTGATGTTTTGAGGTGGGATCATGTGTGGATGATGCATGCTACTCATATCCAGCACAATCTGACTACTATGCAGCATGGTCTTTTTCTGGTTCATTCCATTCTTTAGTACCCAATCTAGTATTTCAGTTGTTTAATGGTGGTCAGTTGTTCTAGAAACATATCCAGCCCATTGCCACTGGTGGTCTTTACTTTGATCATGATGCCATTCACTTTTGTCATTTTCCTGATCCATGAATTCATGTTCCCATCTTTTTTGGTTAAACTAAGCACGCATGTCTCCATGTTCTTTGAGCTGCCCACAGCATTTGTATGTGTCTTTTTTTTTCTAGTTAAAGCCCATGTCTCAGGTCTCAGAACCAGTAAGAAATAGAAGCATGCATTGATTAAACACTTTTTTGAAGACTTAGTGGTAAATTGCTCTTGAAAACTGTAGTTCCTAAAGAATGCACACCAGCCAAATTTTATAGGCACACAGCCCCCAATTGGACGATATTTTGTTTGTTTGCATGTGTGTGTGAAGGTACAATTATGTTTTCATGTTATTATTGTAGAAGAGACATTAACTAAAAAATACAAAAAACTAGGTCTTTTTCTGTTACTTGAAATCCAGTCTAATGTTTCAATAGCCCAATGGTGGTCAGTTGTCCAAGCAATATGTCCAGCCCATTGCCATTTCAAGGACTTTACCTTGATCATGATGTCATCAACACCCATCATTCTCCTGATCCATGAGTTCTTTTCCTATCCTGTCTGGTTATACAAAGCACGAACCTCTCCATATTTCTTTCACTAGTTTGCAGCCTCTGGATATACTTTTTAGCTGAGGTCCATGTTTCCGCTCCATAAGTAGGAACTGGAAGGATGCATTAATTAAAACACTTTTCACATAATGGTAAATTACTCTTGAAAATTGTACTGTTTGTCCCAATGTTTCCCAACCAAGTTTTATATGCTTATTAACTTCTTTGGTGTACTGCTTGCTTGATATGTGTTGTCCAAGGTAAATGTAGGCATCAGTTACTTCTAGAACTACTGCATCAATCACTAAATCTTCAGTTCTTGTAAAAGTACTGTGCATTAATTTTGTTTTCTGTAAATTCATTTTTAAGCCCACTTCTATACTCTTGTCAGCAAGTTACTGTACTCCACTTGCAAAAATGACTATGCTGCTGGCAAAATAAAGGTGTATAAAATAATCTCCATTAATTTTTATCCCCTTGTCTTCCCAGTTCAATAATTGAAAAACATTCAGCAGTGTGACATTGAAGAGCTTGGGAGATAGGGTGTTCTATGTACTATATTGACAAAAGTCACCGGACACCTAGAAGAGAAACAACATAGCGTTTATTGAAATACATTAGCACGGTGTCAGTCCACCTTTGGCCTTAATGCATGCACTTACCCTTCGACACATGCTTTCTACAAGGTTTCGAAACACAGCGATAGGTATGCGCTTCCATTCAGTACATACTGCTGCCACTAACTGTTGTTTAGTAGTAGGCCTTGGTTCCAAACTTCTTATACGGTGCTCTAATTCATACCATAGATGCTCTATGGGATTAAGATCACGGCTCTGTGCTGGCCAGTCCACACACGATACAGAATTATCATTAAACCATGCCCTAACAGTCCTTGCTTTATGGCTCGGTGCATTATCCTGCTGGTACCAACAAGGCTTGTTTCCATAGTATTGCCACAGAGTTGGTAGGGCATAATTGTCCAGAATACCAAGGTAGGCATGCTGGTTAACAGGTTTGTCCCCGATAACCAATGGGCTAGGACCATACCATGAAAAATACCCCCACACGAGTACACTGCTAGCTCCAAACTTGACCGTAGGAACAGTACACTGTGGTACATAGTGTTCCCCTGGCCGCCACTTACCCACACATGGCCTTCAGACTGATGGATTGTGTATCTGGATTCACCAGTTCACAGGACCAGTTTTCATTAATCTATGGTCCACAATAAATATTTTTTACACAATGCTGAACGACGAGTAGCACTCCAAGTAGAGATGAAAGGCTTATGAGCAGCCGCACGACCATGGTAACCCATGGAATGAAGTTCTCTGCAAATGGTATGTGTACATACTGAGGTTCCAGCATTTTTACTCACCTGTACACTGAGGTCCTGTGCAGTAAGTACTCCGTGGATTGGCTGTAACGACTCTCCTGAGGCTTCGACGTCCTCTATCACCGATTTTCTTTGGTCTGCCGGCATGTTTTGCTGCTTCAGGCATGCCATGTGTCTTGCATTTATTCAGTACATCCAAAACAGCTGACTTGGGTATGTTTACAGGCCTCTGGGTTTCTCTTATGGACAACCCACTAATATAACACCCAACAATCTTTCCTTTCTCAAAGTCAATTCTCTTCTGCCGCAACATTTTCACTCAACCTCACAGTGCGATATGATCATGGTCAGCTGCAGGCTTGTTTTTATACCGTTTGCAGCTGTATTGTGCATCTTAACAACACAACGGATCTGTTCATTTGCTTTTGAAGGGGTGTCCAGTGACTTTTGTCATTATAGTGTATATATGATAATCATCATTGTCAACCATTATCAATCCACTGCTGAGGGAAGGTCTCACTAAGGTTCTTTAACAACTGTCTATCTTGAGCCAGTCCCCTTGGTGTCACTCTGGCATGTTTTCAAATTTCACCGATAGAAAATGCACATGCACGCGCATGCATGCACGCCTTTAATGCAGACGAGCTATTAAAGGAAAACAATTTATTTTCTTATTTATTAACTCTTTTATTTTCAAATTATTATTAACAGTATAAGGTTATAGATCAAAGACACAGGCAATAAATGGAACTGTTTAAAAAAAATAAACCAACTTCAAAAATATTAATATTTTTCTACACATCAAATTAAGTTACAGCAAACTATGTGTGAAGCAATGTCTCAGCACAGCCAGCAAAAACAGTTCTAAGTCTTTGGTTGGGAAACACTATTACTATAGAATTTGATGTGAAACTACTCTTCCACTACTTCCCTTGAAGTTTGCTACATTAACTTTGGTTTATAATACAATTCGTTATTTATATAATATCATTTCTCAAATACAGACCGCTGATTCTGCTTATGTTGAAACAGCATGATAAGCATAATAAGATCTGTCATCATTTAACAAGTGGCGAGGGGTAGGCAGAGTGAAAAATAGTAAAAGCACATTAAATTCTATTAAATAATAATTTCAGTAATGTTATGAACTTGGAGAATTAATTATTATTACTGAGTAACATAAATTGTGGACTTACTTTCTGCAAGCATGTTTTCAGCTGTTCTTTAAGATCTTGTACAGTTTGCAAGAGAGCGTTTTTTTCTCCTTCAGCCTTTTCCTTGATTTCATTGATTTGAAATTTACACCTTTCTACTTCTTTCACATAGTTCTGCAGTTCAGCTCTAACATGGGAACACTCTTCAACATTTTCGGCTTTACCTTTTAGAAGTGTATTCTGGGTGGCGGAAAGAATGAATGAATGAATGAAAGAATTAGGATAGCACTAACACAAATATTGTACATTTTATGGAAAAAGCAATAACTAAAAATATATGTGCATATGCATAAAAAAGAGAACATTTAAATTTTGTAATTACATTAACTACTTACCACAGGGTAACTTACAGATTTAATGCACTATAAATATCTCCAAATTATAGTTTTTTTCTAAGGAATAAAAGGAATTAATATGTCGAATTTTCGGGTAGCACCCCTATCCTTCCTCAGTACTACACCTGTAGTATGTATTGCCATTTGTGAGATAAATTCCAGCCTTTCAAATCATTTAATGTTGCACCTCTTCTTCTCTCTATTTTCAGTTCTTCTGACAATTTTCTCTTGAAAAAGTACTGTTTATATGTCAGAACTTCTACAGTGTCCCAACACTGTAGAGGTACTGACACATCAACAGCACTTTGAACAGACATATTCAAAATACAGGACATAAAGTGCTTTGGGACACTGTAGACGTTCTGACACATTAACAGCACTTTGGACAGACATGTTCAAAATACAGGACATAAAGTGCTTTGGGACACTGTAGAAGTTCTGACACATCAACAGCATTTTTTCAAAATTGTCAGGACTGGAAATAGAGAGAAGACGTGTAACATTAGATTTGAAAGGTTGGAATTTATCTCGCAAATGGCAACACCTACTACAGTTGTAGTCCTGAGAATGGGTAGGTGCGCTAACTGAACATTCAACATTTTGATTTCTTCGATTCCTTAGAAAAAAACTTATAATTTGGAGATGTTTATAGTGCATTAAGTCTAGGAATAGTCATGTCATCAATTATTACCAAGTTTAAAGATTTATGTAGTTTGTGATTTTTTTCTGTGGCCTTCAAAATGTAAGAATGATCTTCTAGAATCTGCCATAGTTTTTCTTTTATGTGTTTTGGTTCAGAATTGAAAGACAAAACAGTATCAAATTGAATTAAAAATTAATTTGTTCTTTGACATCAAACTAAAAATACAAAATGTTACTCAGAACAGTCCCAATCAGGGCCGGTGCTATCGTTAGGCCAACCAGGCAGCAGCCTAGGGCACTGATTTTCGAGGGGCATAGTTTTATACATATTAGTTTTTTAACCCATGTGAAAATGTAACATAATTTATGCTTTTTTAAGATAAATACCATAACACACGTGTATGGAATTTAATTAATTATAAAGTCTTATGAAGGATTTCCATATGCTGGTTTTTATTTATCATTTTTATATGTCGTTTAATTTTTATTTATTCATTTTTTTTTAATTTAGTGATATATTCAAGTTGGCAATTTTGGGGGTGAGGAATGTAAGTATGAGACAGATGCCTCACCCTGGGTGCAAAATAGCCAGGCACTGACTGGCACTGGTCCCAATGAATACCATAAAAAATTTATATGGGATTTCTTGACCTTGTATAATGCAATATACAGGAGTGGCCAAAATTGTGGAAACCTTCTGGAAATAGTGTATTTTTGAGGTTTGATGGCTCATAACACCACTGTTTTTTGAAGTAATACCATAAAATTATATATCAATGGAAAGATAATTTCATCAAGAATGCAATGCAATAACTTTTATGAAGGATTTTGTATCAGAACATCAGTTATAAAGAAGAAAAGTGAAACACATAGAAAAAATGAGATATACAAAAATTCTTGCATGCCAGTTAATACTTAGTTGGGTAACCTTTAAGCGTTAATTATGGCCTTACAAAGCCTTCCCATGGAGTGAACCAAGTATTTTAGTTCTGTAGCTGTTATAATGTGAAATCAAGATTGAATTATTGTTATTAATTGGGTTTTATTGCTGGGTTGCTTCTGACTAACAAGTTTCTTTAGTCGGCTGCATAGATTTTCGATGGGGTTAAGGTCTGGGCTATTCCCAGGCCATTCCAGCAGTGGAATTGGATTATCTTGAAACCACTTTTTGCACACAGTAGCAACATGACATGAGCTGAATCCTGTTGAAATATAAATGCTTCATTATCTTGGAAAAGATCATGTGCAGAAGGCTTCAGTTTGGGATCAAGTATTTAATTAATGTATTTTTGGCCATTTATATTCTCACTAATCACACAAATTCTGCCCACACCTTTTGATGTCATACAACTCCAGATCATAACACTAACTAGGTGTTTCACGGTACATGTAATGCAATCAGGATTTATGCCATCACTACCAAACAGGGAGATTTTGGTCTCATCACTCCAAATAACACTGTCCCATTGTTCCGCTGTCCCGTTAACATGGGTTTTAGCCCAGTTTAATATTTTCAACCTTCGTTTGAGAGATAAAAATAGCTTTTTTGTGGAATTCTAGCTTTTAGACCAAATTCCTGGGGTCTGCACTGAACAGTCCTTGCACTCAACTTCATATTGCATTGTGCCATTTCATCTTGTATATACCCAGATGACTTTCTTCTGTCACCTAGGCACAATCTCTTAATCTTCTATCATCACTTGCTGTTGTGCACCTGTTCCTGCCTTTACCAGTCTGGTTTTGTAGTGACTGAGTCTCCTTACACCTCTTAAAACATTTTGAAATGCCACCTTTGGTTAAGTTTCCACCAATTTTTCTTCTAATTTCTTCATAACTGAAGCCTTGTTCACTTAATAGTACTATTTTACATCACTTTCTGGGTGACCAGTCAACTTTTTACATCATTTCTTTAATTTTATTACATTTTACAAGCTCACTAAATGAAAGAACATAAAAAAAAAAACAAAAAAAACTTTATAGCAATCACATAACACACTGACAAATGTCCTTCTCTCAGCTCCAATACATGACATCAATAGCTGAATCCTACTGTGACCTCACTGGCTCATTGCCAAAACAAAGATGACACCTGATTGGCTCTCTAAACACTCATGCTTATTGGCTACATTCAAATGAAGGAAAGCTTCATATCAACTTAAGCAAATTGTGCTTCCTTTTTCTGGTTATTTAGCTATAACGTTTCACTGAATTCAGATAATTGAACAAACTTTATTGCATTACATTCTCGATGAAATTATTTTTTCATTGATATATAATTTTATGGTATTACTCTAAACAAAAGTGGTTATGAGCCATCAAACCTCAAAATTACACTTTTTCCAAAAGGTTTCCACAATTTTGGCCACTACTGTACAGTGCCATGAAAATGCCATACAAATACTAAATTATAAAATACTGTACATACATACCACTATGCTCATTCTGAGAACCAGTGGTCAGCTCCTCAAAGAAAGCATATCTACCACATTAAAGTTTAAAACTGATGGAACTAGATTTTTTTTACTGTTGATGAATCAAATGTCACCATTTACAGTGGTTTCAGCACATAACTCAAGCTTTACTGATGTCCATCACACATCCCACCCAACACCTTTTGTGCTTCATACTTATTATCTTTTTCACATGCATGCAGGCATTCTTCAATCTGGTCCTCCCATGATTTTCTTGGCCTTCCTCTACTTTTCTTTCCTGCCACTTGGGCTGAATAAATTCTCTTAGTAAACATCTCCCCACTCAGTCTTTCAAAATGGCCAAATCACCTAAGAATATTTGTCTCCATCTTACTAACAGCATTTTGCTTCACATTAAACATCTGCAACACATCTTCATTCATCACAAGAATATGTCTTGCCAAAAACACCCCAAAATTAATGCATCTCCCCAGCAGCACACAAATGACTCCTCTGTCTCCTCTACAGTGCCCAGGTTTCACTGCCATATAGGTCACTTAGTGTTCCCTCCAGCATCATTCAGCCAGACAGGCCATCCAGCTGTTTTTCTTTGCTGCCAATTAAATTGGGCACATTGATTCTGCAGTTCCTAGATCCTATTTTCTTTTTGAATTTAATCATTGAGTTTCAGTGATTAGCATTAAAATTATGATAATTCATTTTTATGCCCTTTTTTCATTATCCTAAAAATATTAATGTTAATTTGTTTTTCATTTTTCTATACTTAGAGTGGGCAATTCCCAACATTTTTAGAAAGAAGGTAAAAAACCTGTTCAGGATTCCTACTGGTTTTTGGAAGTCATTTTTCTAGGAGTCACAAATCCATTTAAGGAGTTTTCTAGGAGTCTGAAGAAGTATGTTTAAGGAGTTTTCTAGCAGTCGGAAGTACATTTAAGGAGTTTTTTAGGCATCTAAATTCTATTCTGCAAGAGTTGACAATGACATCAGAACTTTTTAAAACTATTTAAAGTTCAGTTTCTCTCAAAATTCAAATACACGCACAAAGGAAAACTAAATAAAAAGTTGAAAAACATCAGCTAGCAATTCCTATTTTGGTTATATTTTGAAATTGAACTTCAATGATATGATTAAATGATGGCACTAATAAATGCAAGAGGCAAGAGCAAAGAAATTACTTCAGCTAGCAATTCCTATATTGGTTATATTTTGAAATTTAACTTCAATGGTATGATTAAATGATGGTGCTAATAAATGAAAGAGGCAAGAGCAAAGAAATTACTTCAGCTAGCAATTCCTATATTGGTTATATTTTGAAATTTAACTTCAATGGTATGATTACATGATGGTACTAATAAATGAAAGAGGCAAGAGCAAAGAAATTACTTCAGCTAGCAATTCCTATATTGGTTATATTTTGAAATTTAACTTCAATGGTATGATTAAATGATGGTGCTAATAAATGAAAGAGGCAAGAGCAAAGAAACTACTTCAGCTAGCAATTCCTATATTGGTTATATTTTGAAATTTAACTTTAATGGTATGATTACATAATGGTGCTAATAAATGAAAGAGGCAAGAGCAAAGAAATTACTTCAGCTAGCAATTCCTATATTGGTTATATTTTGAAATTTAACTTCAATGGTATGATTAAATGATGGTGCTAATAAATGAAAGAGGCAAGAGCAAAGAAATTACTTCAGCTAGCAATTTCTATATTGGTTATATTTTGAAATTTAACTTCAATGGCATGATTAAATGATGGTGCAAATAAATGCAAGAGGTAAGAGCAAAGAAATTACTTCAGCTAATACAGCTGCATATTTGCTTTGAATGGCATGAAGATTCTCTTCAGAGTGCTGAAGCTGGTTTTTAAGATCCTCAATTTCTCTCATTTGACTGCTCAAATATAGTCTTCCTTCACTAAGCCTAAATGCATAGAGACATAGATATTAATACATTAAAAAGAAAAATTACATCTTATAGAACTTTTAAATACACAGAAACATAAAAATTAATACATTAAAAAGAGAAAATACATGTTATAGAACTCCTTTAAAAAAATCACTTGAAATCCTACACATTTTAAGCAACAATCTACTCATTAAATAGAAGTTAAACAAGCTTTTTAATATTATTTTTTCACTCTACTGATGCAGAAGACACCAATTAATGGTTCATTGCAAACTTTTCACAAAATTGTTTTGACTTCATTCATAATCTACACTGGTTTCCGAAAATTAAGGGGAAAAACAGAAAATCGTGATTATATGTGAAAGAAGAGTTGAAATGCACAAAATCTGGGTTCATGATGTGAAATGTAATATTAAATCAGGGTATTGTTTGCAAATGAGTGGTGATGGTATCAGTTTATGCAAATAAGCCAAAGCGTAAAAGGGGCTATGGTCACAATGTTTTAAGATGTCACACATTAAAACTACACTAGTAATCCAATTTATTGGCATAGTAATATTTATTTATTTATTTATTTATTTATTGTAAGCACATCCCTACAGATGGTAAATCTAGTTACAGGAATTGCATACATACATACATAGATATCACTAAGCTGTTCTTTGAAATTCAGAGGTTAGCTCCAAAACAAATTACAAACCACTAGATATTTTTACTTACTGTTGTCATATCAAACCTCTCCATTTACAGCGATCTTGACATATAACTCGAGTTTCACTGACATCCATCACATGCCGTACACAAGATCTTTTACATTTCATACTCATAATCTTTTTCTCATGCAGACACTCCTGAATCTGATCCACCCATGTCTTCTTTGGCCTTCCTCTGCCTTTCCTTTCTGCCACTTGGGCTAAAAAGATTTTCTTAGTAAGCATCTCATCACTCATTCTTTCAACATGGCCAAACCACCGAAGCATATTAGTCTCCACCTTGCTGAGAACATTTTGCTTCACATCACACAACTGTAACCCATTTTTATTTCTCACACAATCAGACAGTGTCTTGCCACAAACCACCCGCAAGTAACACACTTCTCCAGCACACAAAGGACTTCTATGTTTCTTCTGTAGTACCCAGGTTTCACTACCATACATCAGAGTAGGAACAATTACACTTTCATACACAGCCATGCAGGACTCTCTAGAGAACCCATAATTCCTGTGAAAACCTCCCAGAGCAGCAATGACTTTCAATGAAGAATTCACTCGCCTACTAATTTCACCATCCCATTTGTTCTCTCTGTCAAACATGCTTCCTAAATACACAAACTCACTCACCTGGTCAACCACAGTGCCATTTATACTTACATTACATGCAGTGCTATCAGTTCCTCTCTCAAAGACCATAACTTTGGTTTTTCCCTTATTTATACACAGTTTGAATTTCATGCAAACTTCGTACATCTGGGACAACATACTCTGCAAATCACTTTTGCTCTCTGCCAACAGGACAATGTCATCAGCATACAGCAATCTGCACACACGGATATCACCAAGACATAAACCACTATTATCTATTTTGGCATCACGCATGCACGCATCCATAAATATATTAACTAGCCATGGTGACATTACACAACCTTGTCTGACTCCTGCACCAATAGAAAACCATTTTGATAAAACACCATTCACTCGTACACAAGCTCTACTACCAGCATACATGGCTTTTACACTATTAAGTAGATTCCCAGTAACACCATATTCATCCAATACCTTCCATAAAAGTGTCCTATTTACATGGTCATAAGCTTTCTCTAAATCTATGAAGGCAGCAAAAACTTTCTTACCAACTGCCAGATACTTTTCAATCATCACGCATAATGCAAAAATTTGGTTAGCGCAGCATTTACCAGGCATAAAACCACTCTGAACATCCCACACTTTCTCTGATGTAAAACCCCATACTTTTTCAATAACAACCTTCCCAAACACTTTCCCTGGCACACTTAGTAGGCTAATACCATGATAGTTCTTGCATTCAGTCTGATCACCTTTTCCCTTATACAAGGGAACAATAATAGCATCCTCCAATCCCGAGGGACCATTCCTAATTCCCAGCACAACTGGCAAATTTCAGTTTACCAGTCAATTACAAAGTCACCACCATATTTCAACATCTCAGCAGTTATGCCATCAACTCCCGGAGCCCTACCATTCTGAAGAGATTTTAGAGCTTTACACACTTCTTCTCTTGAGATCCCTCCTGTGCTTTCATCCCTCACTGTGACAGCATCTGTGTCTGTCTCAGAATCATCTTTGCTTTCCTGAACTAATAACTCACAGAGGTATTCACCCCATCTTTCACTTAACTCATTGGGCTCCCATATTATTTCCCCGATCTTATTTTTCACACAACTTACAACTTTGTTTCTCCTATTTTTCCTGAGTCTCATGTACTTCCAGAAAGACTTCCTATCTTTCCAAAAAGCCAGTTCATGCCTTTCCACCTTCTCCTTCCTATCTTTTGCCTTACTCTGGCAAACCAGCTTAGCGGCTTCATGCTTCTTACAGCGATATTCATCCACAGAAACTCTAGCTTGCAACATCCCCAAATAGGCTTCCTTCTTTCTCTTTACTGCCTCTTCAATCTCACTATTTCACCAAGCATCACTTCTATTGTTACCCACTATTGTGGTGCCACAGACCTCTTTAGCAGCAGTGACAACACAGTTCTTAAAACATTCCCACTTCTTTTCTACATCCCTCTCACCAGACTTCAGATCCTTCAGTCGTTCTCTGAGTAAGTCAGAATACCGCTGATGATCTTCAAGGAGCCTATCAACCTTTATTCTTTCTATCCTGGGTCTCTTCCTATTCCTTCTCCTCCAACCAACATTAAGTTTCACGCGTGACACTACCAAGTAATGACCAGAACCAACATCCACACCTCTCATCACACAGGTGTCAACAACTAAGTGTTTCAGATGCTGATTGTAGACAACAAAATCTATCACACTCTTTTGACCAAGAGTACGATTTTCCCAAGTATATGTGTGGATATACTTGTGGTTTAAAAATGTATTGGATACACACAAACCATTCTCAATACAGAGTTCAATTAATATTTCACCATTTTCATTCACACAAGGATCATTAAACTTACCCAGAACATTGTCAGAAATTGCATTCTGCACACCTACTGTAGCATTGAAATCCCCTGCTATTATAACTTTTTCTTTAGCACCAAACTGGCTCAAAACAGCTTTTAGCTCATTCCAGAAATCCTCCATCTTGTCTGAAGGTTCTGAGTCACAAGGAGCATACACTACAACAATTACAATTCTCTGAAGTTTCACTTTCAAATGAATCCAGAGAATTCTCTCACTTATGCAACTATAGTGAATCAAGTTGTTCTTCATCTTTTCATTTAAAATCACACCTACACCAGCCTGTCCTCTCACATTATCCAATACTCCAGACCACACACTCACCATGCCATTCACTTCTTCTATGCGAATTTCCTTCTTTTGGTTTTACTTACACACAGCACATCCAATCTATACTTATTCATCTCCTCAATCACCTAATTCATCTTGTCATTTATACCTCTAGTATTCCATACGCCAATCTTACATTCACTCAGCTCAGCCAAGATCTCTTTCTCATACGCCGTTTTGAAAGTCCAGGTCAATTCCGTGGTGGACCATCCTTATCAAGTGTAGTAGGTCCACCATATCCCACACTGGAGTCATTTTTAATATTCCTTTTTGCCTTTTTAATCAGGTAAGTACATCAGTGTGGGGGATTAGCCCACAGCTGATGGTTCCAGTTGGTCATTCAACCTAAGGGTTCTGGAACAAAACCCAGTGAGTTGGGGTCTTTTTGGCAATGTCACAGAGAACTAGCTGGCACCTTTCCAAGATTCATAGAGGCCCTAGCTGCTGTTGTGTGTGCCATTGTTACCACGGAGCACCTCGAGGAGGCAAACCCATCGCTCACTACAGGAATTGCTATAATTATATTTACAGTGATAATTACCAAGTGATATTTACAATCTTGCAAAACATGCTACATAAATAAAAGTTTCCAACCTTTCACACGTCAATCAGATCTTAGAAAATCATCAACCAGAAGTTAGACAGTTTATGTCTAACTTCCTTGAAAAACCATCTGGTTGATGCACGAAAGCTTGGAAACATTTACCTTACCTTTGTCAAATTTTAAAGAAAGAGCTTACAGCATTGACCATAAAACCGTGCTCTGAAACAAGGTGGGAAATCGATGCTATAAGGGTATCGAGGTTTAGAAGAAAAAAATTTAATATGAAGACCAGTTATTTTCGAATTCCATTTTTAGTTTTATACAATTTATTTCTATATGTAAAAACATTTTTATTTAAATATGAAAACAAGTTATTTCAAATTTTGTTTTTAGTTTTAAACAACTTATTTGTATATGTACCCATATGAGAGATTTTTTGGTTAGTTGGTTAGAACAGACGCCCGTCATGTTCAATGTTGTGTACTCGTATAGGTATATATATATTATGAAAACTCTTACTTTATGGGAAATAGGAATTGATGTTGCTAAAGATATTTATTTCATGTAAAAATGAATAAAAATTGAAAAATATTCTCTTACAAGGGGAGGCAAATCTGGGCTTGCGCCTGGGTGGCAAATGCCCTTGGTGTGCCTCTGAAAACGTTAAACTCAACAATAGTGTGATTACAAGAATAGCATAATGTTCACCCACTTCAGTTACTGTTAATTTGTTTGAGATTTTCCCAGTCTAGCCATTGCTATTACAAGCTTAATTCTCATTCTTCCAGTACAGATACCATAATTACTAATAATACAGTATCAATCTTAGTGATGAAGGTCACATAACAGATGAAATAGTGGTAAGGCATCCCTTTATGTTAAAACCCAAAGGCTCAAAGATTTTTGGAGGCATGATCATCCATAAAATTGCATGCAAACACTATTATCACATTGGATGCAAATTATAATATTCATTTTATCAGATAGCTTGAAATTGTAATGGCTGTTAATACCATCCACTAGGGTTAAATACAAACAATACATTTAAATTACAGGTCACTGAAAGAAGATCACATATTTGAAATAAAGAAAAATGTTAAATAACTGTAATAAAAGAGCAATGCCTACTCTTCTTTTTGTTGTTTCAGTTTTTCTTCCAATTTAGCAAGTTGTTCTTCCTTTACCTTGATTAATGAAGATAAACTTTCTTCTTCAATGAGATGTTTTTGTTCAGTTTCTGCATCTAAGAGGCTTGAATGTTTGATCAGTTCTAGTTCTTTTGCCTGAAGTTAACAATAGAAAATTCACAGCTGACAAACTACAGAAATTTTTGGTATTGTAAATTCAAATGCGCAGTTTTAAATACATATAAATGTTCATTATTTTTATTTGAACAAAGTCAACATAATAATGCAGACACAGGTCTCTTCAATCAAATGTACAGCTTCTAAAATAATGATTTTCCCTTGGCACAACACTGAGGAATTAATTTAGAAAATTTCAGAATCTTGTAGAAATGCTTAAAAGCAAGAAATTGCTGTGAATGAAAAACATTAGAACACCAAGAAGATGTGAAAAGCATAACTACAAATGAAATAATTATTCTCAAACTCTTAACTGACACATGCTGGGAGTTTTTCCACCTTGGGCCAGAGCTAAAAGAAACTTGAAATCAAACAAACAAAATTGAAAATCAATTTCATAAACAATGAGAAGTCTACATGCCTGTCCCTAATTTAGGGCCATTGGCTACATTACTAATTTAGTCACAGACCTGAGTGAAAGAAATCTTATCTCAACACAACAACTGTTTGAATTGCACATTTACATGCATACATTTACGTAGTGTGATCAAAAAGTTACGAGACTAGGTACGTAGTGCACCAACAGATGGCAGTACGCAAATGCACAAGCAGCGGTCAAGGGCAGTGACCTTCATGAGTCACTGTACCAAGTAACGTCATTCTGTGAACATCGGAAGCTGTTCCACACGATATTTGGCGACCACGTGCAGAAAACATCTGCAATTTCGGTATGGACTGCAAACTAGAGCAGCGAGCGAACATCAAATTCTGCGTCAAACTCGGCAAATCAGGAACGGAGACGCAAGAAATGTTGCGGCAGGCTTATGGCAATGAAGCAATGAGTCATGCGAGGTGTTTTCAGTGACACTCGCACTTAAAGAGTGGCAGAAAGGCACTGGAAGACGATGAGAGGTCAGGGCGACCATCCACGAGCAAAACCCCCAAAAATGTGGACAAAATTAGGAAACTGGTGCATGAGGATCGTCGGAGAATCCTTCAAGATATTGCTACCATCGACATTGTGTCATACGGAACAGTGCAAGAAATTCTGACGTCAGTTTTGAACGTGCCCCGCATTGCTGCAAAAGTTTGTGCCAAAGATTCTTAAGCCCAAACAGAAGGTGCTTTGTGTCGAACTCTATCAAGATCTTCATCAGCAGGTGGTGAATGAACCAACGTTCCTATCATGGGTCATCACTGGGGATGAGATTTGGATCCACAGTTATGACCCAGAGACCAAACTACAGTCATCACAGTGGAAGAGCCTGGCATCTCCACAACTGAAGAAGGCCTGACAGGTCCGGAGCACAACCCTAAAGCATGCTCATCGTGTTCTTCGATATTTGTGGGGTTGTGCACTGTGAATTCATCCCCACGGCCAGACCATCACTGTCCTTTTTACTTCAATGTTCTGTGGCATCTTATGGAGGACATTTGTCGCAAACGACCTGAAATGTGGTGCAGGGGCGATTTCCTGCCCCATCATGACAATGCAGCAGCTCACAGAGCATTAGCAACATGCTAATTTTGTAGCCGCAACAGCATGACTACCCTTTTTCACCCATCTTACTCGCCAGATTTAGCCCCCTGCGCCTTATTTCTATTTCTGAAGCTGAATCTGAAGCTGAAGGGTCGCCTTTTGAAACTGTGCATGAGATCCAGCGCAAATCGCCGACGGTGCTTGACATGATTCACGAATGTTCCAGGGAGCATTCCAACAGTGGCAAAAACGCTAGCAGCTGTGTATTGCTGCTCACGGAGACTTCTTTGAGGGAGATCATAGCCAGACTTAATTAACGTAAGTACTTTGCTGTATATTGGCCTAGTCTCGGAACTTTTTGATCGGACCTCATATAACTTTAACTTAGGCCTCTGCATGAGTTTGTTGTCCGATGAAAGTTCAAGCAGTATGCTTTATTTTTTAATATTTCATAATTTTTTCAGGCAGTATGCTTTTTTTTTTAATATTTCATAATTTTAAGTATGTATTTCTAAATACTATGCAATTTAAATTTCTGATATGTATTTGTAAAAGTTTAACGGTCAGTGTGACCACATAGTTCAGGCATACATTTGTCTTAATTACAATTTTAGTAAACTAAGGGTTTTCATTAATAACCAGTTTTTTAAATAGTAAAATGTTTTTAAACAATATAATGTAAAACTTTAACTTAGGCACTACAAGTACACCAGACTATGCAAGATAATAAGACTTACAGTGTAATATGAATCCATTTATTTACTGGCATAAAACAGTATATAGAAATTGCCAAGTTTTGTTCTCCACTGGGAGGTTTTCTCAAGGTAGTAGTAGTTGGACATAAAATATACAAAATTCACTGCATTTTATGTCAACAACAAAAAAAAAAAGCCCCAGGAAAAAACTACTACCTTGAAAAAAGCCTCCCAGTAGGGAGCAAAAGTTTGTCAATGTCTATGTACTGTTTTACACCAGAAAATAAATGAACTTGCACTATGCTATTATTAGCGTTTTGATCTTATACAGAAGAACCTGCTTATAACAAGCAGTTCAGAACCAACAGAAATCCTCATTAAATCTGGGTGCTTGTCAAATCAGTTATGGAGTGAAAAATTCCACTATGTAAAAATATTTACGCACGAAAATACACATATCCATTTATATTCTGTATCCATATATATCATAACATAGGGTAAAATTTTTTCATCATTTTTTAGCTCTTTAATGATGGTTCCTTTTTTGTTTATGGATAAAAGTTTCTGTTAGACATATTGTCACCTACAAAAGTTTAGGATTTCCTACTTGATGGCTATGTGAGTTGACCACTGTTTAATGATGCACATGACACAAAAGCAGCACCAATCTTCCCAATGCAATGCCCAATTGGAAGGTGAAAGAGGCAATGGACACAATCTCAGGAATTGTTATCTCCTGTTTCCCCTCAGGCCACATCCACATTCCATTACTCCCCTATTTCTCTCTGCAATATTTGCCCAGAAATCCACTTAATACATCACACCCATCTTCTTTTTTGCTTAGGAGTGGGGTGTCTGTTCTGAACTCTGCTGACACAATACTTCCAAAGTGTAACCCCTTGGAATGGGTGCCAAAGATTCTCTTGCACAACTCGTTTGTTGAGAATTTGATGTGCTCCCTTCCCATTGCTTTTTTTAACAACACTCTTCTGCTAACATGCCAAGAAATCCCTGTGCTGTTGCTGTTTGATCCTGTATGTTACCATTTCCATTCCTCCATTCTAGGATAGGACAGTATACAGCAGATTTTCTCTGCCTCACTAAACATGGAATTCCATTAAAGTTTGTTACTTCGCTTGTTAAAAGTTATTGTCTTAGCTTTTCCCTGCTTTGTAAAATCCAGGGATTTCATTAAATTTTGTTTGTTATCAAATTTGCTTTGAGTTAACATTATACCAAACAAAAGTTCCTGGATTGCTCATAAAATTCAGAATCTCGATAAATATGGGCTCGCCATAAGGGGGGCTTTACTGTATAATGTTAGTGCATTTAAGAAATAGGGGAGTTGATATAGCCTGGACAATTGTTGGGTTTTTATGTATGTGTATATGTTAAATCTGGACAGTCATTGTGTTGAGGTAAGATTCATTTAACTCATTTCTGTGACTATTAGTAATGCTTAAAAAGTTTTGATCGTGCTTCCAAGCTGCTTACAATACCCCATACCATAAGGATTAATACTTTAGTGGACAGCCACTGATGGCATTATAGGCTGGTTGGAAGGGTTTAGAAAAACATTGGCAAGACACAATGTCTGTCGGACTTGAAAATTTTTCTCAGCGTAATCTTCATGGTGCTACGAACAGGAATTCACTGCGGTGATTTACAATATTCTGCACATTACCAACTAACTCAATGTTAAGCATATTTTAAAATAGTACTGGTAATCCGAATTTCTTGGCATAAAATATAAATCAAAGTTTCCAAGCTTTCGCACATCAACCAGATGGCTTTTTCAAGGAAAGTAGACAGCTAACTGCAAACTGGATAATGGAACACTTCAACAATTTGAACATGGTGACTTGACCAGACAATAAATGAAAAGGTGCAAATGTGATCAGTCATTCAAAGAAACAAGATCACGTGGTTGGGCACATGGTACTGTGGCGGAAAATAGCATTATTTGAAGAATTTATACAAAATGCATGGCAACTAGAGAAAGATGCTATCACTGCCTCAGTGGCCAATTCGATGATTTGGCCACTGAGGCAGGATATACGTCAAACCAGAAGCATGATTTTATAAAAAAAGCCAGAATTAGAAGTGTCAATCTTTCTATGCCACAACTTTGCTACCTGGGCTCTATTCCCTACAAACCAAAAGTTTCCTATCAACTCAAAAACGTGCTAAGGAGAATTAGCTTTGGTGTCGGCATAAGGTCTCCGGCATCTTTATATACGATGCTTAAGAGAAATATTGACAAGCCCCCTCTTCTCAATGAGACAGGTGTTTATGCCATCCCACTACAATATCGGGATGGCTCCAGTCAATACTACATCGGAATGACCAACCGTTCGTTTGGAATTAGAATCAACAAACATAAAAGGGATACAAAAGACAGTAAAAATAACCACTGCCCTATCAAGAGAGGTTAAGTTCAAGTCCACTGATCCTATGTGGAATGGTATAAAGAAATTAGCTTCATACTCCACACCTAAATCTACTGCCATTAGCAAAACCTTGGAAATCTTGACCAGCAGCGAGGCTTGCAATGATAGTGTCTCTCTCGAGTTGCCACACATTTGAAATCAATTCTTCAAATAATGCTATTTTATACCACAGTACTGCATGCCCAACCACGTGACCACATTCCTTCAAATGACGGATCACATTTGCACCTATTAATTTATTGTCTAGTCAAGTCACCATGTTCAAATTGTTGAAGTGTTCCATTATCCAGTTTGCAGTTAGCTGTCTACCTTCCTAGAAAAAGCCATCTGGTTGATGTGTGAAAGCTTGGAAACTTTGATTTATATTCTACGCCAAAAAATTCGGATGACTAGTATTATTTTAAGTGTAATTGGTGTACAGTTCTTTGTTATTAATTAGTTAAGCATATCATCAATGAAACTGAAGTGGGTAAGATTGCCTGTGACAGACACGAAAGGGGAAAATATTGAAACCATACAATATTGATGGTTTTATTGAATAAAACATCTAAAGCATGCAGCTGAGCTGTTGTAAACTGGAAAAGTGCATGTGATCACAGGTCCCAAAATCTGGTGAACAGGGCAAAGGCACACACTTAGAGCCATAGCTAGCTAGGGTTTGGGGCATTTATATGGCCATACATTAGACACACACCTTAATGAAACAAAAATTATTAATTTAAAATGTAATTATAATACAAAATTGTAACACTAATACAAAAGATTTAATCAAAGTGTTCTCTTGTAAACAATATATAGTCTTTTTTAATGAAACTGCTGTATTGCTGTTCTCAGTGTACATTGCAAAAACTAAAACAAATTAAATTAACTTGACTTTCGTCCTTTCACTTTTTTACAGGTTCATCAATAACATCATTTCAATTTGTTTCTGTACACTGTTTTTGGGAGGATCATCCAAAAATCATCCTACTATCTCTGTTACATGCATGACTCATGCCCTGTCCACCAATCACTTAGGTTGACTTTCTCCCTCAGAGCTCCATCAGACAAGCCCCTCTTATCCAGCAATACAAAACACATACACATTGGTCACCTTGGGATTACATCAGCTTGATTCAACAGTCAAGAAAATAATTAGCATTTTTCCTAAGGCTTTGTGACCAAAAAACTTGGAGTCAACTTCTGGAGAAATAACAGTTCATGTTGCCATTAAAATACATAATTCAAACATATATAAAAAGAATTAAAATATTCAAATATATAAAAAGTATGTGCACCAGCTGCTGTTGTAAACCTTACAGTTACTCTAATAGTTATTTATTTTAGTATCTTAAACTCCATATGGTGCCTTTGTCTAACTAGCATCTACAGCAGGGGATCACACTAGTGTTACCCTAGTTACAAGCCAACACATACTTTGTCGGAAAAGTCATGACGCATTTTAGCCATGTTTTGCAAAGGTAATTTATTGATAGAAAGAAAAAAGATCAATCAATGAAATAATGCCTGTTTTATTCGATAACCTTTTGTCATCTTTCAGTGAGCTGCAGAATGCCTCGTTCATAGAAGGACCTGTCTTTTGTGGCGAAAAACTGTACAAAGTGCTGATTTACAGCCTCATCTGAATTGAACGTTATACCATGCAAGGGCTGTTGAAGAGAGCGAATCAAGTGGAAGTCTGATGGTGCAAGGTCAGGCAAGTATGCTGGGTGGGGCAACACGTCCCACCCAAGCTCCAATAATTTTTGGCGGGTGATCAAACTTGTGTATGGTCTTGCGTTGTCATGATGGAACACAACACCTTTACAACGAATAAGCTGTGGACGTTTCTGGATGATGGATTCGTTCAAACTGTCCAATTGCTGACAGTACACATTTGAATTGATTGTTTGGTTCCGTGGTAGGAGCTCGTAAAACACGACACCTTTAAAATCACACACTGAGACCAGAACCTTCCGCTGATGAATGTTTGCTTCGGATGTCGTTTGAGGCAAAGCAGCACATCGGGACCAAGACCGTTTGTGCAGCACATTGTTGTACACAATCCACTTTTCGTCACCAGTTATCAATCGCTTCAAAAAAGAATCGTTTTCCTCATGTTTAATTAGCATATCGCAGATGTTTATACACACCGTCAATTGAGCTTCTTTGAGTTTATTAGGAACCCACACATTGAGCTTGCTTACGTATCCCAGCTTCTTCAGGTGGTCATGAACGCTTGAATGATGGATGTGCAATGTGTCTGCAATCTCTCATGTCGTGTAACGTGGGTTTGACTAGATCAATGCCTTGATTTGGTCGTCATCAACCTCGGTGGTCCTCCTGGACCGAGGAGCATCGTTGAGGTCAAAATCACCAGCACGGAATTTTGCGAACCACCTCTGGCACTGACGTTCTTGTAGAGCATTATCACCGTAAACTTCACGCAACTTTTCACAAGCTTGACGTGCGTTCTTCCCTTTACAGAAGTAAAACAGTAAAATATGGCGAAAATGCACAGTTTGGTCTTCCATCTTCATTCAACTTGATGTCAAATCTCTGCAAAGCAATCAAATGGCTCGCTATACCTTTTAGACTGCAGCTAGAACTGGCACCTGTCGAATGCCATAGCGATAACAGAGCTGCGCGTGCCTCTGGTACTTTCAAAACTGCCCAACCTCCATTGGGCGCCAAAATACGTCATGACTTTTCCGACAACCCAATAAGTCAGAAGTATTTTCCACAGATTTATTAGAAACTGTTCTATCAACCCCATCCAACACCTGCATGATGCTAGACTACACGTGATTATCACTCTTATGCTAACCACTACAGCCACAGTGAGAAAAATAAAGAACCAACAGAGCCACTGGTAGCACAAATGAATTGCTAGTGGTTCTCTGATGGTATCTTTTTCAGACAAAATAATGGCAGAATGTATACATGAAGCAATGTAAAAGGCGCATGAAACAAATCATCCAGTAACAAGGTCTATAGTGTGTTGTATAAATATAGAGACAGAACAAATTCTCGAATAAAAAAGAAACAACAACGAGCTGAAATGTACACCTCATATTTACAGCAAAAATAGCACAGGACACGCAGCTGCACAGTAGTTTGATGGAAACATAACAATTCTAACGCCAAGTACAAGAAAAAAAAAACAGAAATACACTGTCTCAAAAATATAAAGACTTGCTACTTATGAGCACCTCCAATACAAATAGTGGAGCCGTTGTTCCGAATAACATTGAAAACCCGATTGGGCATGCTGTCCACCAAGTGATGTAAGTGCTCTGGACGGAGTGCGTACCAGCTTTGTTCAATCTGCTCTTTCAATGCCACCACACTTGAGAACTGCCGTCCATTCGCATACACATCACGAGCGAGGATACCCCAGAGGTTCTCGATAGGGTTCAGATCTAGACTGAGTGCTGGCCAATCCATTACGGTCACATAATGAGTGTTAAACCAGCTTTTTGTTGATGCAGACCGATGGATAGAGGCATTCTCTTGCTGGAACAGATAATCAACACCCGCTAGAGTTTCGGCAAACGGTAGAAGGTGGCTGCTGAGTACGTCCTGATACATTTTGGAGTTTTGCTTGACTTGCAGGAAAGCGGTATCCGTTGTCCCATTGAACGCAAAAGCTCCCCAGACCATCATAGATCCTCCTCCTTTCTGTCTGCTGAAGAAGGTGCGTGGCTCGCATCGTAAATCATGCCAATAGCAGTTCCAACCGTCAGGGCCGTCCAGGTTGAACTTTTTATCATCAGAGAAAATAGTTGTGATCCACTCGTTCGTCCAGTGCATGTGGCTGCTTACCCATAATAATCTAGCTTCCTTGTGGCGCCACCTGAGGTGCGGCAGATGGTGCATTTTACAGAGCACAATGTTGCGACTTTCCTTGATTCGTCGATGAACTGTGTCCTTTGAGACGGTGACACCAACAGTCCAAGAAACTTGACGTAGTGATAACCTTTGGGATGAAACTAAACGCATGATGGCACGATCATCTCGTTTGGTTGTTATTCGAGGCCTTCCAGGCCGTTTTCTGGCAGTTAATGCATAACGTTTCAATAAAGGCTTATAAATGACTGCCCTACTCCTCCCCATGGCTTTACAAATTTTCGCTACAGGCAATCCATTTGCTCTGTCTCCAAATCTTCTGCACCTCCTGACCAGAAAGTTGACTGTTGTGTGGCATTTCAGCAAATGAATGTCTGACGGCAGGTCCGCTGTCTTTTGTTGGCTGGACCGAATTACGGCCCACGCGCGTGCGTCCAACACTCTAATTTGTACATCTCATTTGCATGTGGCTACTTTACATAGTTGTCTTTATATTTATGAGACACCTAAAATTACACTATTTCACTTTGTGGTGTTCTTTTCACACAATCCGGTCATCTCGTCGGATCAAAACGTTTGTTGTAGGGTTATGTCTAATTAGGTACCACTTCAGCTTCCTACCTATATTCGCATCATCACGGCGCAAAGTAGACTGTCTCTATATTTATGCGACGCACCTTAGTCCTTATTATAATGGTGAGTGGTGTCACTAATCTGCAACAATTGGCTTTTGCTATCTTAAGAGCAAAATTATATTCCTGAACAGGCCAACAGGTATAAAACTGAGCAACAAATGCCAACACTATCCTAGTGGTGTGGTTTGAACTAAATGTTACTGATAACTAATATCAAAGCATACCTTTACAAAGAAGAACTGCATAATTATGTGTTTATCAACAGATAGTGGAAAGTGAAATGAGGCCACAAAACTGTATTGGGAATGTAATCAGTTATTTTGCATGACTCCACATACTTTTTCTTTTAATTACTGCTTCTTTACATGCCTGACATAACTTTGACAATCTTAATAGGGATCATAGTGAGAATAATTGGCAGTGAGACATGTAACACACAAAACATTAGAATAATTCTTGATGACGACATATCACGTTTCAGTTACGTAAAAATTACAAGTGTTGGGACGACGTTTCGGTAGCGACTTCTACCTTCATCAGCCATGGAATGAAACATGTGGTATTAGCATCAGTTGTTGCCAGATTTTTTAAATCTGCCAGATCAGTTGTTGCCAGATTTCAACCAGATTTTTGAAATCTGGCAACAACTGATGCTAAATCTGCCAGTCAACTGATGCTAAATCTGCCAGATCTAATTTTTTTAATCTGCCAGATCAGTTGTTGCCAGATTTTAACCAGATTTTTGAAATCTGGCAACAACTGATGCTAATACCACGTGTTTCATTCCATGGCTGATGAAGGTAGAAGTCGCTACCAAACATCGTCCCAACACTTGTCATTTGTACGTAACTAAAGTGTGATATGTCGTCATCAAGAATTATTCTAATATCTTAATAGGGTAAGAGGATATACCTGTGCCAAATTTTTGAAGATAGGGTGACAAAACAAAACCCTGAAATGACACTGGGAGAAAAAATGCTTGGAAAAATTAGCTGTATTCCACATGCCAGTGAAATTATAATTAACTTTTCACTATCACCTATGCATATTGAACATCCACAAATGCAGTGCCTTTATAAGAAAAGCTTTATCTTGAAATAGCAGCTGAATATCTAGGAAACATGAAGAAACAGATAAAAAAAAGTGAATGTGCTGGACGTCAAAGGAATTCTAACTGATCATGGCTTTTCAGCCTTCCAAATAGTGCAGAAATCAGAAAGCCGATTACTTAATTTTCTCAGTGAGGACTAGAAGCCAAGTGGTGTATCATCAATTTAAATTATCAGCTATTTCTGGAATTAAAAAAAAAGTCATACATAAGGTCAACATTGATCACTGACAAGAATGTTTATCTTTATTTGGCACTTGGCACAGCATATCTCTGAAACACCATTATGAGTTTTCAACAAAGTAGAGAGGATATTGTAGTTTCCTTTGTCATGACACAAACACATACAGCAGATGCCCTCTTGAAAGCTAGTTTTGCAATATGTACAGGATTCAAGTTGCCTGTAACACAGCTCCAGAATTCCATATTTCTTGAAAACCTCAAATTTTCCAAAAAGCTGACTTCCTGTGATCAGTATCTTTGATTATGCTTGATGTAGCTAAGTATCTTTGATTATGCTTGATGTAGCTATCACACAGCCAAAAATGGCATTTGATTCATCAGCCAGCTACAGAGAGAACTCATGAAGAGCAAAATACCAAATGGAGGTAAATCCATTAGAGATAATTCCAGACAAAAACTTTCAGTTATTCCAAAAGGCACAAAGATCTGCCTTACAGAAGCCTGCCAAATGTCACAGCAGTATTGCAATTCATATAATGTACAACCTAAATTCAGATTGAGAAAAAAATTATTAATTTCATGGCTACTATACTGTATGTTAGAAACATGACTCTGCTAGGTGATGCTGTGTTGCCCAGCAGCACTGTTGAAATGATCATTTATGACTTGATCACTGATACCATTTATGGAGCCAACATCCAAAACATCAATTTAGAAAGGTAGAATGTAAAGATACTTTAATACATATTTCTACAAAAATGTAATGTCATATATTTTTATTTTATCACTATTTCTATTTTAAATTCTAGATAATATAAATAGTTTTTATTTTTCACACTGCCATCTGCACATGGCAATTCAAACTTATATCTATGTCCCACATAATTGAACATCACAACAAGATGCACACTGTATTATTACAATTCTGAATTTTTCCACATTAGATAAAGTAATAATGACAAATGGTTACTTCTAAATTAACATACCCTTAGCTTGTTTTTCTCTAGTTCTAATAAATCCTGCTCTCTAATTAGTCTGCTCTTTCTTGTCTCCAATTCAAGGCGAACCTGTTGTTCATGTTCATATAGACGGTCAAGTTCATCCAACAATTTTTTCCTAAGCTTATGGATCTCATTCTCATGTTCTTTCTTTTCTGACTGCATTTCTTGACAGATTTGACACTGATACATTTCCATGCCATCTTGCTGCAATTTATCTGATAGAATCTTTGATCTCAATAAAAAATTTTGCTGTTCTGTCTCACTGCTACTCACAAAGAATTCTGTTGGTTTCAGCAAAATATTTTCATTGGCAGAAATACCATTGTGCTTTGCACATCTGTTATACTTTAAGTCCGGAATGTGGTGCACTGCATGTTGTTTCATAGCACACAGGAGAAATGAATGCAGAAAACTACCTTCATCACAATGAACATAATGCTTTCTTATGCTTTCAGATTCCTCTGAATCATTTTTAAGACCAAGGAGATCCAGAATGTCTTTGAGTGAAAGAAGTTTTTCCGGGAAGGAAATGCTAGCTTCAGTAACAAAAGTTGATAAGGAGTAATCATAACCATGTCGTTTCAAGTGATCATACACAAGCCAGTTGCTCACCTAGTAAAAATAAAAGTATACAAAGTTATGACCTACTGATTCATCAAACAAAAACTTGTAAGTACAAGACAAAAATGCTCATTAATTGCAACAGATACATTCAAAACGAACAACTTTTCTCAATATCATTAGAGACAACAACATCTATGTAGGCCATTCAGAAAGTAAAGAATGTTTGCATATAGCAATTGCACACATTCCTGGCCAGCACTCAGTCAAGTTCATCTGTGCACAGTGCATTGTTGGCTATATCCTGGTACTTTGTTGGGTGTGTATTGTCAGTTTGTGGTTAGTTATGATATTTAAAATGAACACAGGCAACTTTCTAGCAATGCAAGGCAATGCACTGCAGGCTTTTGTTTGTGCTGCTAAAGTGAAACTTATAACACATGTAAATATTTAATAATAAAAAAATTAAGCAGATACGCATGATGCCATTTAGAAATCTAGAATTTTTGCTTTTTGAGATTATACAACTGCTTGGGGTGGAGTGCTGTTTAGTGTTCCTTCTTACTTTATCATTTTTCACGCTTTTCAACCGTAGGTTGAAGAAGCTTATATTCTCCAGCTTTGTCCATCTGCCCGCACGATAATGCGCATAAAAATGGTTCGATTTCGATAAAATTTTAGTATGTGGTAGGGGACCACCTGGGGACGGACCCTATTGAAAATGGGTAAGTGGGGTCAAAGGTCAGGACATAGGAGTGGGATCCATTCCACTGCCCTTATGCATCATAACTTACGTAAATATGGTTCAATTTCGATGAAATTTTAGTATGTGGCAGGAGACCACCTGGGGACGAACCCTATTGAAAATGGGCAAGTGGGGTCAAAGGTCAGGACATAGGACCGGGATGCATTCCATTGCCCTTATGTGTCATAACGTGCGCAAAATTGGTTCGATTTTGATGAAATTTTATGATGTGGCAGGGGACCATCTGGGGACGAACCCTATTGAAAATGGGGTCAAAAATCCGGGCATAGGATCAGGATCCATTCCATCGCCCTTATCCCATATTATTAAAGGAGCAATTCTTGTATGTATGTAAATTTTAATTTTGAAAATGACTCTAAGGATTTTGATGAAAGTCGTTAACCTACCGTTTTCTGGTACTAGAAATCGATTTAGCTTGATCTTGACTTTAGGAAAATTCGTTTAGTGGGTTAAATAACCACCCCCAAGGACCACGTTTTTTAGTGTCATGGCATTGTCCCATTAATGTTACCCATGCTTAGAAATCTTATGACGTCACACTCTCGCAATTGAGATGTTGGCGCGCGGTCACACCATCTGTCTCATTACGTCATGTGTTGTGTGTGGATCCTATTAAAGTTTTATGACATCACACTCTTGTGAGCAGATGGTCACGATTCCCATCTGCCTCATTACATCACATGTTGTGTGCGTATGTCCGTTCGCACGATAACTCGCGTAAAAATGGTTCGATTTCGATGAAATTTTAGTATGTGGTAGGGGGACACCTGGGAACGAACCATATTGAAAGTGAACGAAATGGGGTCAAAGTTCAGGACATAGGAGTGGGATCCATTCCACTGTTCTTATGCATCATAACTAACGTAAAAAAATTTCAATTTCGATGAAATTTTAGTATGTGGTAGGGGACCACCTGGAGACAAATCCTATTTAAAATGGGCGAAATGTAGTCAAAGACCAGGACATAGAATCAGAATCACTTCCATCGCCATTATGCATCATAACTTACCTAAAAATGCTTCGATTTGGATGAAATGTTAGTATGTTGTAGGGGCCTACCTTGGGACGAATCCTGTTGAAAATGGGCAAAATGGGGTCAAAGGTTAGGACACAGGAGCGGGATCTATTCCATAGCCCTTATGCATCATAACTTACGTAAAAATGCTTTGATTGCAACAAAACTTCATCATGTTATTTCGGAGGTATACTGAACCGGTTCTGTTGAATATCATCGAAATGGGATCAAAGGTCAGGGCACAGGACCAAGATTTATTCCACAGCCATTATCCTCATAACTTAAGTGATAACTTGAGTAATGATTTCTGGTATGTTTGAAAGGGTATCATAATCAATGCATTGCATTATTTTACTAGCTTGTTACCCATGGTTTAAACATCAATGTATTTGGGTGCAGTGCTTATTATTATTAAATAACATATAGCCCATCCTAGGATGGTTGTTTTTAAGCTTTAAATAAATATTAATATATAGGGGATGTTGCCCGTCCTATGACGAAGTGAAATTTTTTATTGAAGCAGATTGAAAACAAATCAAATAGACGCCGGATTTCTGTAAGGAAATATAGTAAAAACTCGTATAGTAAGAAACTCATTTATGTTAGAACAAAAAATTATATGCTATTTATTTCCTTTTTGCAAAAGACCTTGCAATAAATAACATTATGTGTAAAATATTTGTTGTTTAACAATTGTAGATTAGATCATTTAGATTGATTGATATTTTGCAAAATGTGTAATATAATCAGCACTAAACTCGGAAAGTTGTTTTCGTGTAAACTTACCTTAATAACTTTTACTTTAATTTTTCGCATTAAATTACTTTTCCTCCGGCACACTTGTTATTCTTTTCACAGCTTGTTTTAGACTGTCCTATTTGATGGTTAGTTTGAAACTTCATACTAAAGCTTTTTCTACAAAATAATGCAACATCTGGTATAACAAATTGGAACTATCAAAATTATCAACAATGTGCAATTGGGGCGACATCTGCTTTTAGATGCAATCTTGCTCATTTTGACATCTCAAGATTTCAATTTTTATTGTAGGTTAGAGTGTTTAAATAGATTGATATTTTACAAAATGTTTAATAAATCAGCACTAAACTCAGAATTACTTAAATTAAAAAAGTAAAAATAATTGAAGCATACAAAGTAATATTAAAATTGTGCTAAATTAAATTAATATACAAACGCAACTTGCCGTGATATTAAGATTTAATTCAAATTTTGCCGCCCCGGTGGGGCAGTGGTCTAAGGCGTTAGCCTCTGATCATTCGTCCGTAAGGGGTCCGGGTTCGAATCCCGGTCAGGCATGGATGTTGTGTTTGTCTTACGGCACTGGCTCTCTCCCTTCCCTGGAACCAGTGACCCTAAATTAGGAACGGGCGACTGCTTATAGCCCATTTGAGTTGCTCACAGTGGTCGTTAAACCTCCAATCAAAAAAAAAAAAAAAAATTCAAATTTTGTAGATCGGAAAAACAGAACTCGAGTCATTAATAATCCAATGTTTTTAAATCAGCAAGCAATTACCTTGTCATCTAAAAGTGATCACATGCTATTATATAGTAGGCCATCATTTTGACATCGGGAGAGCACACACAAATTGATTGGTAAGTGATGGTGCAACAATGCAGACGTTGCTATGACATCAAGAGTTTCAGAGAGACAGATAGATCTGGGTGTTTATATTATCAATATTTCTGTTTCTGATTACTTCCAAATGATTTTATTATGAGAAAATTATTAGCTGAGAGAAACTTTACTTTTATTAAATTTCATACCTTTCCTTTTTCATTCAGAACTTTAGTTTTACATTTACTACATTTAACAAACCTGCAGTACACCTACAGAGAAATATCTTACTTCTAACTTCTAACCTTAAGGAAGGTGCAAATTGTCAAAACTTAATGAAGTATGTTTTTTTTCTTTTGCCAATAATCAGTTTATTCTCCTAATGGAAAATTATAAAAATCTAGAAGTTTACCTTAGGGGAAGTGGTGGAGGCTCTAGACTGGAAAAAAAAAAAAGCAAGCTGGAGGGAGGGGGCTGCTCTGGTCTGAAGAAAACTGCAGGGGGGATGGGGTTGCTGTGGTGTATACTGTATATACACACACATATTTAGAAATGTATTCAAAATTTTCTGTTTTCAGGAGGCATGTCTAGCACTCAGAATGAAAATTTTCTGTTTAGCCCTTTCTCAAAGAATGTGTGAAGTGATGAAAATAACCCAATGAAGCTGATATAAAATTATATAACTTGAACATGATAAAATGGGAAGGGGTCGAAAATCCCTCCCTCCCAAACCACAGAAACAGAATGGAAAGCAATGTAGTTGGGAACATCTGTATGGGTTTTTGTTTATGCCCCAAGTGAGACGCATACTTCGACTTTGTCACTCACACTGGCTCACATACCATCCAAAGTCCATGACCTTTCCTGTTACCAAGTACTAATGCTATCAGACAGTAATAAAGATCAGAACAAAGCAAATGCATTGCTTATCATGATCAGACCAAATTTCTTTCCACTTCTGTTATGAGCTTCCGCTGTTTCGGAACCTATAGTTTTTTTGTTTTCGGTTTTGTTTCTAGCTGATGAAACTAAAACAGAATGTTTCATCTACAAATTCACAGAAAATTTCAATTATTATGAAATGGTTTATGAAAACATGTGCATTTTTAATTTTTCAAAAATAAGTACACCAATTAAATAAATATATCATCATCATCATCATCATCATTGTCAACCATTATCAATCCACTGCTGGACGAAGGTCTCCCCAAGTTTCTTCCACATCGGTCTGTCTGGTGCCAGTCTCCTCCATATTACTCCAGCATACTTTCGAATTTCATCCACCCATCTCCCATGTGGTCTTCTTCTGGGTCTTTTCCTGTCCCTTGGAATCCAATCTAAAATTTCAGCTGTCCATCAATGGTCTGTCCTTCTGGCAGTATGTCCAGCCCATTGCCATTTCAGGGATTTAACTCTGATCATGATGTCTTCCACTCTTGTCATTTTTTGTATCCACAAGTTCCTCTTCTTATCTCTCTTGGTTACACCAAGCATGAACCTCTACATGCTGCTTTGAGTTGTCTGCAGCCTTTGTATGTCTCATTTAGTTAAGGTCCACGTCTCTGCACCATACGTAACCACTGGAAAGATGCATAGATCACACACTTTTCTTTTAAGACATAATGGCATATTGCTCTTGAAAATGATACTGTTTCTTCCAAAAGCTCTCCAGGCAAGTTTTGTACGCCGATTAATTTCTTCATCAATGTGACCCTCACTTGATATCTGCTGTCCAAGATAAACGTACATGTCTGTTATCTCCAACTTTTCTCCATCAATCGATAAATCTTCATTTCTTGTAAAAGCATTGAACATCACTTTTGTCTTCTGAAAGTTCATTTTTAATCCCACTTCTTTACTCTTGTCAGCAAGTTCCAGGATCATACTCTGCAGCTCTGATGGGGTAGTTGCAAAAATGACTCATCATCAGCAAAACGAAGGTGGGTTACATAATCTCCATTAATCTTTATCCCTTTGTTTTCCCAGTTCAGTGATTGAAAGACATTTTCCAATGTGGCATTAAAGAGCTTCGGAGATATGGTGTCACCTTGTCTCACTCCTTTTCTAATTTTTATGTGTGTTGTATTTTCAAACAGTCGAATCCTTGCACTTGCATTTTCATAGATGTTATTAATAATATTAATGTATGCATCTTCAATACCGCAGGATTTCAGAGCCATTGTAACTGCTGATGGTTTCATCGGATCAAAGGCTTTTTCATAATCGATAAAAGCCATGCACAATGGAAGTTCATATTCCCTCGCTCTTTCAATTGGTTCTCTCAGTACATGGATATGATCTATTGTGCTGTAGCCACTCCTAAATCCAGCTTGTTCTCTTGGTTGAGCCATGTCCAGTGTTACCTTCAAGCGTTGTGAAAGAACTTTAGTGAAGATCTTATAAACCACTGATAGAAGGCTGATAAGTCTGTAGTTCCTGATATCCTCAATGTCACCTTTTTTATGTAGCACGATCATTGTAGCGTTGTTCCAATCCTCAGGAATCTTCCATTCATTAAGTCATCGAGTAAAAATTTGAGTGAGTACTGTTTCGATTTCTCCACTTGCTTCCTGTATGATGTCTACAGTAATTCCATCTTCTCCTGGAGCTTTTCCCTGCTTCCTGTTCTTGATTGCATGTGCAACTTCTGCTGGGAGGACTGGAAGAACTCTGGTACTGGTACCTTTCATGATGTTTGGAGTACATGTATCATCCCTTTCATATAATTTGGAGTAGAAATCTTTCACTCTTGTCAAAAATTCGCCTCTATTTCTTGTTACAGAACCATCTTCTTTTCTCAGTGCCATAATCTGTTTTCTTTCCTTACTGAGATGTCCCTTTGCTATCTTTAGGCTTTGGTTGTTTCCAATTGCTTTCCTCACTAGCTCACAGTTGAATTTCCTTACTTCTTCAGTGATACTTTTTGTACTGTCTTGCATAACTTTATATATTCCACTTTGGAAGTCACATCTTCTTTAGTTGTCCTCATCTCTCTTCTTTTTTGCATCAACATTTTGGTTTTTCCTGATAATTTGTTCACATGCAACTTGTTCTTAGACCCAGCTAATTTTGTTGCTGTTTCCATAAGAGCTTTGGTTACTTTTCTGTTAACTTCAGAAATATCCACTTCTTCCCATGTTAGGCCTTCTAAAGCAGAGAATCTGTTCTTCAGTTCCAACTTGAAAGTATCATGTGTTTTTTAAGGTTGGTTATGTCAATACATTTTGTTTGCCTTATGAGCTTGCCACGTTCAAGTTTAGTGCTGAGGTGCATCTTACATCTCACCAATCTATGGTCACTACCTGTGTTGAACTTGTTTAGCACACTGAAGTCTTCTACGATGAATTTTTGTTACACATAATAAAATCAATTTCACTTGTCGTCCCAATTGGATGTCTCCATGTCCATTTCCTGTGTGGCTTTTTCTTGAAAAAGGAGTTCAAGATGAAAAACCCTTCTGCCTCTGCAAACTCAACGAGAGTATTTCCACGCAGGTTTCTGTTGCCGTGACCCAATTTACCTACTGAAGTTTCATTCTGTTGCCGTTGCCCTATTTTTGCATTGAAATCTCCCATAATTATCTTTAAGTGCTGCTTACCTTTATTATTTAGATGACAAATTTCCTCATAAAATTCTTCAATTTCTTCTTCAGGATGACTTGTGGTGGGTGTATAAGTTTGAATTATCTGAGCCTGGTATCTTCTCGAGAGTTGGATAATGAGTCGTGCCGCTCTGTCAGAGGAACTTTGAACTTCTACAACTTTATCCTTCAGTTTCTTGTTTATTATAAATCCAACACCACTAGTTCTGCCAGTATCTGTCCCACGATAGTATAAGAGATGTCCACTTTTCAGTTCAATGAGATCTCCTTTTCTCCTTACCTCACTTAGCCCGACGATGTCCTACTTGATCCTTTGTAGTTCCTCTTCCAATTCAAGAAGCCTTGAATCAGAAGATAGGGAGATAGGGAGATAGGGAGCATCCTTTATATGTAGCCAAGGTCAGCATCAGATGGCAGCCTACTCCGGTCCTCCGGGGATTCTTAGTGCCCTCTGCCTTCATCTCGCACTGGCCACTGCCTTGGGCAGCTACATTCCAGCTGCCGGAGACTGAGGGCCAAGATTTAAGTTGTGGAGTCATTTTGGAGGGGTTTGGCCATAACTCACCACGCTGGCCAAACGGGTTGGTGAGTGTGGGATAGCATTTCCTCTAATCCCGATGGTATAGTTATACCGCTTTTGGCGGTCGTCAGAGCCCATTTAGTGGGAACGGGATGCACCACGAGAAGGCGGGGTTGACATTTGTCAAGGAGAAGCTGTGATGTTACGCATCACCTGACCTTACATCCCGTATATATATATATATTGGATGTAAGGTCAGGTGATGCGTAACATAACAGCCTCTTCTTGACAAATATCAACCCCGCCTTCTCATGGTGCATCCCGTTCCCACTAAAGGGGCTCTGACGACCGCCAATAGCGGTATAACTATACCATCGGGATTAGAGAAAATTCTATCCCACACTCACCAACCCGCTTGGCCAGCGTGGTGAGTTATGGCCAAACCCCTCCAAAATGACTCCACAACTTAAATCTTGGCCCTCAGTCTCCGGCAGCTGGAATGTAGCTGGCCAAGGCAGCGGCCAGTGCGACATGAAGGCAGAGGGTGCTAAGAATCCCCGGAGGCCTGGACTAGGCTGCCATCTGATGCTGACCTTGGCTACGTATAAAGGATGCTCCCTATCTCCCTATCTTCTGATTCAAGGCTTCTTGAATTGAAAGAGGAACTACAAAGGATCAAGTGGGACATCGTCGGGCTAAGCGAGGTAAGGAGAAAAGGAGAAGATCTCATTGAACTGAAAAGTGGACATCTCTTCTACTATCGTGGGACAGATACTGGCAGAACTAGTGGTGTTGGATTTATAATAAACAAGAAACTGAAGGATAAAGTTGTAGAAGTTCAAAGTTCCTCTGACAGAGCTGCACGACTTGTTATCCAACTCTCGAAAAGATACCAGGCTCAGATTATTCAAACTTATGCACCCACCACAAGTCATCCTGAAGAAGAAATTGAAGAATTTTATGAGGAAATTCGTCATCTAAATAATAAAGGTAAGCAGCACTTAAAGATAATTATGGGAGATTTCAATGCAAAAATAGGGCAACGGCAACAGAATGAAACTTCAGTAGGTAAATTGGGTCACGGCAACAGAAACCTGCGTGGAAATACTCTCGTTGAGTTTTCAGAGGCAGAAGGGTTTTTCATCTTGAACTCCTTTTTCAAGAAAAAGCCACGCAGGAAATGGACATGGAGACATCCAAATGGGACGACAAGTGAAATTGATTTTATTATGTGTAACAAAAAATTCATCATAGAAGACTGCAGTGAGCTAAACAAGTTCAACACAGGTAGTGACCATAGATTGGTGAGATGTAAGATGCACCTCAACACTAAACTTGAACGTGGCAAGCTCATAAGGCAAACAAAATGTATTGACATAACCAATCTTAAAAAACACCATAATACCTTCAAGTTGGAACTGAAGAACAGATTCTCTGCTTTAGAAGGCCTAACAGTGGAAGAAGTGGATATTTCTGAAGTTAACAGAAAAGTAACCAAAGCTCTTATGGAAACAGCAACAAAATTAGCTGGGTCTAAGAACAAGTTGCATGTGAACAAATTATCAGGAAAACCCAAAATGTTGATGCAAAAAAGAAAAGAGATGAGGACAACTAAAGAAGATGTGACTTCCAAAGTGGAATATATAGAGCTATGCAAGACAGCACGAAAAAGTATCGCTGAAGACGTAAGGAAATTCAACTGTGAACTAGTGAGGAAAGCAATTGGAAACAACCAAAGCCTAAAGATAGCAAAGGGACATCTCAGTAAAGGAAGAAAACAGATTATGGCACTGAGAAAAGAAGATGGTTCTGTAACAAAAAATAGAGGCGAAATTTTGACAAGAGTGAAAGATTTCTACTCCAAATTATATGAAAGGGATGATACATGTACTCCAGACATCATGAAAGGTACCAGTACCAGAGTTCCTCCAGTCGTCCCAGCAGAAGTTGCACATGCAATCAAGAACATGAATTGGGGGAAAGCTCCAGGAGAAGATGGAATTACTGTAGACATCATACAAGAAGCAAGTGGAGAAATCGAAACAGTACTCGCCCAAATTTTCACTCGATGCCTTAATGAGGGGAAGATTCCTGAGGATTGGAACACCTCTACAATGATTCTGCTACATAAAAAAGGTGACATTGAGGATCTCTGGAACTACAGACCTATCAGCCTCCTATCAGTGGTTTATAAAATCTTCACTAAAGTTCTTTCACACCACTTGAAGGTAACACTGGACATGGCTCAACCGAGAGAACAAGCTGGATTGAGGAATGGCTACAGCACAATAGATCATATCCATGTACTGAGATAACTAATTGAAAGAGCGAGGGAATATGAACTTCCATTGTGCATGGCCTTTATCGATTATGAAAAAGCGTTTGATTCGGTAAAACCATCAGCAGTTACAATGGCTCTGAAATCCTGCGGTATTGAAGATGCATACATTAATATTATTAATAACATCTATGAAAATGCAAGTGCAAAGATTCAGCTGTTTGAAAATACAACACACATAAAAATTGGAAAGGGAGTGAGACAAGGTGACACCATATCTCCAAAGCTCTTTAATGCCACATTGGAGGTTGTCTTTCAGTCGCTGAGCTGGGAAAACAAGGGGATAAAGATTAATGGAGATTATCTAACCCACCTTCATTTTGCTGATGACGTAGTCATTTTTGCAACTACCCCATCAGAGCTGCAGAGTATGATCCAGGAACTTGCTGACAAGAGAAAAGAAGTGGGATTAAAAATGAACTTTCAGAAGTCAAAAGTGATGTTCAATGCTTTTACAAGAAATGAAGATTTATCGATTGATGGAGAAAAGCTGGAGATAATAGGCATGCACGTTTATCTTGGACAGCAGATATCAAGTGAGGGTCACATTGATGAAGAAATTAATCGGCGTACAAAACTTGCCTGGAGAGCTTTTGGAAGAAACAGCATAATTTTCAAGAGCAATATGCCATTATGTCTTAAAAGAAAAGTGTTTGATCAATGCATCCTTCGAGTGCTTATGTATGGTGCAGAGATGTGGACCTTAACTAAAAGAGACATACAAAGGCTGCAGACAACTCAAAGCAGCATGGAGAGGTGCATGCTTGGTGTAACCAGGAGAGATAAGAAGAGGAACTTGTGGATACAAAAATGACAAGAGTGGAAGACATCATGATCAGAGTTAAATACCTGAAATGGCAATGGGTTGGACATACTGCCAGAAGGACAGATCATCGATGGACAGCCGAAATTTTAGATTGGATTCCAAGGGACAGGAAAAGACCCAGAAGAAGACCACATGGGAGATGGGTGGATGAAATTCGAAAGTATGCAGGAGTGACATGGAGGAGACTGGCACAAGAGAGACCGGTTGTGGAGGAAACTTGGGGAGACCTTCGTCCAGCAGTGGATTGATAATGGTTGACAATGATGATGATGAATATATATATATATATATATATTATTTTAGTAAGTACATTAACTCGAACATTTAATAAGCAAAAATCTAGGGAGGGGCGATCTTCTCTCTTGGGCCCTGCTAGATCTGCTAGTGCTATATTGCTTGTAATCATGGTTGTTGTAACGATAAAAATATACTTTCACTGACATCATGAAATGTGGGTTCTGTTATCACTTGAGGATGATGCAGTTTTCAAGTTTTCTCAAGAGCGTATGGGTTAGCTGAAATGGCTGCAGCAACCACATAGCTCTAGTAGGCATTCACATACATTGATTTTCTAAATTATTTTGACTGAGACATGAGTTTTGCAGAAAGTCTGAGGTACTGGATATGCCACTGAGAATAAACCTGAACAAACAATAAATGATTGGAAATGTCACATGTGAACAACAATTCATATATAAAAGGGAGAGTATACCATACACCAGAAATATCATTTTTACTCTAAATAATTGGCTTATGGTTTTTAGGTCAATGCTTCCTTATTCTTAGTACATACTCAAAAACTATAAGACTTGTCCATTTTAGTGAACAAATGAAAACATGTGACACAAGTATATCTACATCAAAAATTAAATGAATAAAGAGGAAGAAATCAAAAAATAAGTTTTTGCTTACCTGTAAAGGAAGTAATGTTTTCTTAGCTTCAGCATCAGAACATTCGTTTTCTAATTTATTGGTAGGCAGCTCTGCCACTTTAAAGAGTTCACTGACCAACTCATTTCGCAGCTGTGTCTTTAGATTATTCAGAGTTCCACTCTTGGTGAAATGTTGCCGAAGCCTTGCTTTTAGTTCCTCAGCAGACATCACATCCGGTGCATGTTCTTTCCCATATGCTCTAATCATCCTGGCAAATCCAAAATGTGGTGCAGATCAATTGTCAAAAACTAAAAAGTGTGAAATTCACATAAATGAGTTCTTTAAGCTTCATAACAACAAACAGAGTCAAAAACTAAAGAGAAAAGCAGTTTTAAATAAAAGTAAAAATGAAATTTCAACATTTTCAGTTGTTAAAAAAGTGGAAGCTAGTGAAAACAAGAGTTAAAAATAATATTCAATTTAAAAATTACCTTTTCAGAATTTAAATAGCTTCAATAAATCTACTTGCCAAGTTACTATAAAAAAAACATATTACATGATTAAGCATCCCATTAAAAACTGGTGAAACTAAAAGAGACTAAGCAGAGCTAAATGGGGTTAGCTGATAGAATCGATATGTATCATAACAATAGTTATAATAATAATTCACACAAGTAGAATAGAATTTAATGTGGTATAAGTTATCAGTTATACTCATATACCTATATACTGTATATCCACTTGAACCCACTTATAACAAGCTCACATAATATGAAGTTCCACATAAACAAAGTTTTTACAGATCCCTTAAACTTCATTATATCCTTTCTTGTTATTTTAATTGCATACTTAGAACAAAATTACTTGTAGAAACCTCATATATCAAAGTTCAGCACAGTAATCAGCAAACGAAATAAGTTGTATTCACCCAGTTTTTTTCATTGGAAAACAATGAATTACCTGCTGTTGATAACACCCAGCGGTTTCCCTTATGGATAAGTGAGATTGCACAAAGACGAGAATGTTTCAATTCCTTTTTTTTTTTTTTTTGCTACCTCCAGCTGCCTTCCCCTGTTAAACAAACATCTACTGGGCAAATGCCATCCTTTTCCCTCCTTTCCTCACCACTTTTTGATCACTGAATCTCTATTTAGAAAATCTTAGAATTTATTCCTCATCTAGAAACATTTTAACCACCACTTCAGAGAAAATTCAAAAACAGTTAAAACAGCAATCATGAAAAGCACAAGACATGTGAGAATTGGCTCATATATCCAATGCAGCACGTAACAAGTGAAATGAAATATTTTTGGAAGTAACTTTCATTTTTACATTCGTTAAATGTTTTGCTTATTGCAGATCTCACTCATATTATTTTGCTAACTTTAGCTTTCAGTTAAAAAGTATTATTCACTTTCAATTAATTGATAAATAGTATAGTTTATATATATATATATCATCATCATTATCAATCCACGGCGGGATGAAGGTCTCCGCAAGTTTCTTCTACAATCGTCTGTCTTGAGCCTGTCTCCTCCATGTCACTGCGGCATACTTTCGAATTTCATCTTTCCATCTCCCATGAGGTCTTCTTCTGTCCCTCAGAATCCAGTCTAAAATTTCAGTTGTCCATCGGTGGGCTGTTCTTCTAGCAACATGTCCAGGCCCATTGCCATTTCAGTGATTTCACTCTGGTTATGATGTTGTCCACTCTTGCTATTTTCTTTATCCACAAGTTCCTCTTATCTTTCCTGGTTACTCCAAGCATGCATCTCTCCATGCTTCTTTCAGTTGTCTGCAGTCTTTGCATGTCATTTTTAGTTAATGTCCATGTCTCTGCTCCATATGGGAGCACTGACAGGATGCATTGATTAAACGCTTTTCTTTTAAGACAAGTGTTTAATCAATGCATCCTGCCAGTGCTTAGGTATGGAGCAGTATATATATATATATATATATACTTAAGAGCAAAACTGAAGACTAAGGAAAAAATTTTAGAATTTAAAACGAAGGGTGCAAAATAACCTGAAAATCAAAACGCGCAACGCAGCAGTTTTGAAAATTCAGAATTCACATTCTATAAAGAAGATACCTAAGCAAAAAAATACATATATAATTTTGACTCACACCTAGTACAACATAGAAAAGGTTATGTATCTACCTGTGTGAGTAAAAGGAGAAAAGATAAAAAAATAAAATAAAACAACTGAATGTAGAAGGTGTCGAGAATACTGAGCCTTGGCTTTATCAAGGACCAGCAAAAACTCTGCATTTTCTCACTTCCACAAAGACCTAGTTGGAAATGGGTTTCTGCAAGGCCATAGATGCAAGTAACATTCCCACCTAAAATAGTTTAAAAAATATATATATAAGTCATGTCCTCCGTAGAGTAGCATGACCTAGCACTAGTTAACAATTTCGCTTGCATCCATTAACCTTCATGGCCCGACCCATGCTCTTCATCTGTTACTATTAAACAGAGAGAAGAAGATTAAAGAGACATAAGTTGTAGAGTAGGGGGTTTTAGACTCAAGTTTTCTTTCAAAAATCTGTTCGTTATAAATTAACATTTCCTTTTTTAATTGCAATGTAAAATTTCGGATTTCCATCGATGCATCTGTTTTTCAGGTTTAAATTCTCTCTCAAACGAACTTGGAATTTCTTATAGCTGAAAATCATTTCAATTTATTATGTCACTCTCACAGCTTGAGTTCTCTTTAATCTTCTTCTCTCTGTTTAATAGTAACAGATGAAGAGCATGGGTCGGGCCATGAAGGTTAATGGATGCAAGCGAAATTGTTAACTAGTGCTAGGTCATGCTACTCTACGGAGTTGACATGCAGCCTTATATATATATTTTTTAAACTATTTTAGGTGGGAATGTTACTTGCATCATATGTAAGCACTTGCAGAAACCCATTGATCAAACACTTTTCTTTTAAGACATAATGGCATATTGCTCTGGTCCTTGATAAAGCCAAGGCTCAGTATTCTTCCGACACCTTCTCCATTCAAGTTGTTTTATTTTATTTTTTTATCTTTTCTCCTTTTACTCACACAGGTAGATATCTATGTTGTACTAGGTGTGAGTCAAAATTATATATGTATTTTTTTGCTTAGGTATCTTCTTTATAGAATATATATATATATATATATATACATATACAGACACACACAAAATGCTCCCTTTTTCGTTAGCTGCCACAATGTTGTGAATAAATTTTACACCTTTGTTCTCATAACATGACAAAGTTTCTGACAAATTTTAGCTCTTGAACAGCTTTTATCTCTGCCGTCAGAATGTGAGGAACCCATCTTGCACAAATCTTCTGATATTGATAAACATGAATAATTTTACACTTGTTCTGATAACATGACAAAGTTTCTGACAAATTTTAGCTCTTGAAGCTTTTATCTCTGCTGTCAGAATGTCAGGAACCCATCTTACACAAACCTTCTGATATTGATAAACATAAATATTGTGACCCACACATTTCTCGTGTTTTCTTAATTCAATCCATTACACTTTTTCTTGTGAAACTCATCCATTTGACTGTTTATCACACAAATTAGCTCTTCCCAGTTTGCAATCTTTACATATTTTGGCTCAGGGATGAACAGTGCTTACATCAACACAATCATCACTGCAAAATACCAGCATTCAGTGGTGAATTTAAATATATGAGACTCCTTTGGCAGTTAAAAATTCAATTACTGCATGTTGGTTAACCAGTGGCAGATTTAGAGTTACTGGGGACCTGTGCATAGCATCAATTTTGACCCAACTTTTCCCACCATTCTTGAAAAAGAGCTCTTTTTTTTTTGTTGCCATGCACTGCCTTCTCCCATGTTTAATATTTGATACTAATGTATGAGAAAGTATTCTACAGAAACACACATTTTAGGCTCCTCCGAACATGATATGATTATGTCCACGGTAGCGTGTGTGATTTGTTGACGCAGTAACTCAAAATGTATTATATCTATCAAGAAGAAATTTAATATTGAAAGGTTTTTTGCTACCCTGATGTGAAAGAAAGGGGGAAGTTACAAGTGGGAAAACCTTTGTTGGGGTAAACGAGTCAAAGTTTTATAAGGGTGGTACTTAAGCATGTAGCACTAACATTTATGTTACATACAGTATGAGATCTGCTGAGTTGCATATCAACAGAGATTGCACTCCACTCACAGTTCCCCTTAAAATTCCTGAACATGGATGAAATCGATTAGCATATCTCTTAAAACCAGCTTTTCCAATGCCATTTTATCATTTTACTCATATGGTAAGAGTATTGTGATTGCCTCTTAAAATGGACCAAATGGTGAAGAAAATTCAAAGGGAAGATGGTTTATCATATTAAATACCAAATTAAAGAGCCGAATGTTTATTTCATTCTAAATAAATCTGCCAAAAATAACACCACAATATCTGAGCTCAGTTGTAATGTAGTGTTATGTAATATCACTGTCAAAAATAAATCTTTAGTCAGCCTGAATTTAAGCTAAAAATAAAATAAAAAAACTTGGTGATGAAATTCTTGGAGTTCGGGCCGAAACATGCTTCCAAAACCGAGAACAAAACTCTTGTACTTCACTTAATGCTTTTTTTTTCTATTTAAGAAACAAAACCTAAAAATGAAAACTAATATAATCTTTTCCGAGGCCCTTCAGAATCGCAGCTGGCGCACACATGTGCTTCGTAGACTTCCTCTAAATCTGCCTCTGTGCTTGACCCTTTAAGTGGTCGATGCCCCAAATTTTCCTGTTACCCAAATAGAAATGTTCACTAAGAGGCTGAGTATTATGTAAGCTACGGCATAACAGTTCCTTTCCCCTCTCATCCTGAGGTAACGAACATAAACATTGAAAACTATGACATATCTCATCCTGCAGTAATGAACATAAATATGGAAAACTATGGCATAACAGTTCCTTTCCCTATCATCCTGTAGTAATGAACATAAATATGTAATGCTATGGCATAACAGTTCCTTTCTCCTCTCACCCTGCAGTGATGAAAAAAAATATGTAAAGCTATGGCATAACAGTTTCTTTCCAAGTTCTCATCCTGCAGTAATGAACATAAATATACAATATAAAGCTATGGCATAACAGTCCCTTCCCCTCTCATCATGCAGTAATGAACATAAATATGTCACATAAACATGCAAAAGGCACTCACTTCTAGTCCTTTATTCTCTGTTCCATGCCCAAAGGCATGATTGGGAAGGGCTAGCTGGTGTCCATAGCACAGACCTCATGCCACTAGCTAGAAACAAGTTACTCAAACATCTCTTTCCTTTCTTAGGTTCATTGCCATTGTACTAGCACTTTTAGCAATTAATCAGCCGGATGGGACTAGTGTCCATCTTCCCCTTAAATTACCACTTTGAATGTTAAAGCTAAGGGGAAAGCAAAGCTCTGAAATGCAAAGGTTCACTCGTTCCAGCTGCATTCAGCCGACTACAGTGCATGTATTTGTTCAAGCTGATTCAGTCCAGTTTAATAACCTTAAGTTATTTCATTCCAACTGGCTAAAAAGCACACTGAGTGCTTGCCACAGGGTTCCATTTCACATATGACTACAATACAACCTTTTAACACAGCGACTTGCTGCCTACTGAGATGAAAGGACAGATGCTGTGGAACACATGACACAACATCTGGCATGTCTCTCTTCTTTTTTATTTCTATACATGAAAATAACACTTTTAACTTGTTTTTCTAATCATATAGGCTTGTTATAGATACAAGTAGTTCGAGGAGATTTGTGACCTTTACTAGAAAATTGGTGTGTCTGTTGGTGTGTCTGTTCTGTATACATATCAGGTTTAGGTAGTCATGAAGATAAACAAGGAACTTCATCCTGACACTGAATACATATCCATAGGTTTTCAATATGCATTGCTCAATCTCCCAGGTTAACAAAATGCTTTTTGAAGTTCACAATAGACTACTCAGAGAAGCCTAACATCAACTCAGAATGGACTCCAATCACCTCTTCAATGCATGGGAGTCAATCTGCTATATCATAGTACAGTATTACCAGTATCTATAAGATGATAGAAGGAATAAAAAAACAACAAAACACAACAATTTAAATATTGTTTGCCATATTTAAATGAAAAGAAAACATCAACAATCATAATAAAAAAGGGTTGCCCTGAAAAAAAAACCCAATATTATGCAGAAACATAAACATTTTAATTACAACATTTGCATAAAGGAAAAGATATGATGCACATATATCCACGAAAAAACTTTTTTAGATTATTGTGATGGAAATAAAAATACAATAGAACCTGCTTATAATGAGAAACTCAGGAATGACAGTAACCCTCATAAAATCCAGGTGATCACTAAATCCGTTTTTGGGTGAAAATACCCTGTATGCAGGGGCGGATTGGGACGACAAAACCAGGCCGGGAATTTCAGTCTTCCGGTCCATTACAAAAAACAAATATACCTACAGGGGAATACCTCATAAATTCCCTCACGTAAAAAAATTCTATTAGATCCTAGATGAGAAATAACTGTCGAAAAATGCATTTTAAAACGAATTTGGTCGTGAACGAATTTTAACAACAATTTAACGGTAAAAGAATTTTCTAAATCCGCTCATGATTGAATGTAGCATCAAACCACGCTCAAAAAAGGGTGTTGTACCGAACAATCTTTTTTCTTTGAGAAATTTGATTTTGACAAAATCATGAGTATCTCGAAAACCCAGTTCCGACTTAATCATCACGAAGGTTAGAAATGAGAGTTCAAATGTGTGCACACGGCATATAACAATTTTTCTATGCAATTAAATTTTTAGATTTATTTGGTCCCTGATCACCTACTGCGTGATCAGTTGCCAAATAAATATGTATTGGTACCTATTGAGTGTGTGCAAAAGTTCTACCCATTTTTGTAATAGATGCAAATTGCGATCGGCGTAGATACGTCACAGATGATGATGCAATGCCGAATTTCTGGCCATTAAAGCATCTAAAGGCACTAGGTGTGTCCCAGTAAGTCATTCGTAACGGAAATAATGGACGGTGTAACATGGCATGCGACAAGGAACACATTAGACATTTTTTACTGTACTAGTTCGATAAATGCAGTACTACAGCAGTGGCTTGCTGCAACATCTGTCAAGTGTATGGGGAGGATGCAGTTGATGATAGCACATGTCGCTGTTAGTTTCATAAATTCCGGGATGGAGACAGAAGCTGTAAAGATCAACCACGTCCTGGACGTCCATCGGTGGTTTTTGACAAGGATGTGGACCAAGCCATAACAAATGACCCACATCAAACCGTTCAGAAATTAACAGAAACATTGTCGGTACACAGAACAACAGTTGAAAGATGGATGCATATGCTTGGGTTCATCACCATGTTCGATAACTGGGTTCTGCACCAGCTTTCTGCAAAGCAAGAAGAGGAGAGAATCCGTACCTGTGTTTCCTTGCTTTCTTGTTACAGAAATGAACTGTTTTTGGAACAAATTGTAACGGGGGATGGGTATTGTACCATAATGGAAAGTGTCGACGGACTGTGTGCCAAGGTGCGGAGCCTGCTCCATTGACCTCAAAATGAGGACTGCGTCCTGAAACGTTTTTGTTGAGTGTTTGGTGGATGTCCAGGGAATAATCCACTGGGAGGTGTTGGCACCTAACCGAACGATAAATGCTGACCTCTACTGCCAACAGTTGGACAGATTGCGAGAACAACTGACATCGAAGCGGCCAGCACTCATCAATCGCAAAGGCGTGATCCTTCATCATGATAATGCCATACCTCATGCTGCTTTAATCACTCAGCAAAAATTACTGAACTTTGGTTAGGAAGTGTTACCTCAAACGGTGTATTTCCCTGACCTGGCACCTACGGACTACCACCTTTCTCAATCGTTACAGAACGCCTTTGCTTTCCAAACATTTGATGATGTGGACGATGTGAAAACGTCATTACATGACTTTTTTACTCTAAAACACAAGAGTTTTTCCAGCGTGGTATTCACTTACTCATAGACAGATGGCAAGAGGTCATACAGAATGATGGCAATTATGTGAAATCCTAGGTACGTTATTTGTTGTGTTCGCCTCCTTTCTTTGTAGCCTCCAAAAATGGGTAGAACTTATGCACACACCCAATATTTATAGTATTGGTACTTCCTCCTTCAGTAAACCCATAGTTTGATCAATATGAACCAGTTCTGTGGTAAATCATTGTTGCTTTTAAGGTAAATGCGGGAGGGACACGAATTTCGGAACATCTCTGCCCAAGAATGGTTTTGTCTGTATGTAAATAAGGGTGTGGGATGATGGGCCATCAACATAGGTGTTAGTGTTACCATCAAAATTAGAAAAGGATTGTAGGGCCTACCAATTACACTGAGCTGCAAGTCCAATGATCTACATCTAACTGTAGTAAATAATACATAGAGATTCAGTATCTCTTTTAGAATTGCTATTACGCACATTAAAATACGGACATGTGATTACGGTGGTGCCGTTATTTATGACGTTTATTATTGAAAAAATAAAGACTAAAAGAAAGCAAGAGCAATTACTCACATATATTCGTCCAGAGGTCGTTTTTGTTCACATACCACCGTAGTTCCGCAAGTTGTTCGGTCTCAGGTGTTCAGTGGCTATGCATTGCATCAGACTTTTTGCAATGCATAGTCGCTAAACACCTGAGACCAAACAACTTGCGGAACTATGGTAGTATGCGAACAAAAATGACCTTTGGGCGAATATATGTGAGTAATTGCTCTTGCTTTCTTTTAGTCTTTATTTTTTCAATAATAAATGTCATAAATAACTGCATCACCTTAATCACATGTCTGTATTTTAACGTGCGTAATAGCAATTGTAAAAGAGATACTGAATCTCTTTGTATTATGTATTTTAACCACGTATAACTTGTGACTTCCTTATACGGAAGATATACATGAAGTATCTAACTGTAGTTAACTTTTTCTTAATTAATTTATAACAGTGTATTTGGTCCAGCTGCACTTTTCTCGTATAAGTGCAGATAATTTTGCTGTCTTTTTTCAGAACAAACACCTAAACTATAGATAGAAAGAAACGCTTTTCTTCTTGGGGAAGTGACTTTTCAGATAGATATAAAGCACAAATCAAGTTACCGATTTTTATTCATAAGTTGTAAAATAATTATTCGTTCGTAAAAAAATTCAGATTACAAGATTACGAGAAAGTGGGCCATTTCTGGAGTGGTCCACCGGGAAATGTCCCAGTATCCCGGTGGGCCAATCCGCCCTTGCCTGTGTGTAAAAATATACATATTATATATCTATAACAAAAATAGAAATACTTGAAAGATTTAATTGATTAACAACATTAATACTGTAGTTAATTTAATACATCTCTCAAATATATTCGACTTGATGGCCACATGAGACTGACCCCTGTTTAACTGCACAACAAATATGTAGCAAAGGAAACCTTCCATCTTCCCAATGCAGCCTTACTCGAAGGGCGAAAGGGGCAATAAACACAATCCAAGAATTATTCCCCATTTTCCCTCAGGTGACATCTCCATTCAATTAGTTCCTTACTCCTCTCTGCAACTGGTGCCCAGAAATCCACTTAGATGTGCGTGAGCCCCACCCATTTTCTTTTGCCTAGGGAGTGGACCGTCTGCTTCCAACTCTACTGATGCTGTACTCCCAAAGTATAGCTCCTTAGAGTGATGGCAGAGAGAGTCTCTCACTCAACTCTCTTTTTAATAATTTGATGTACTCCCTCCCATTGTTTTTCTATCAACATCTTTCCACTGGCACACAAGGATTCCCCTGCACTGCAGAAATTTTGTCTCGCATGCCACTATTTTGATTCCTTATTCCTGTGCAGTGTGCAGCAGAATTTCTTTGCCTCATTAAATATGAAATATTGAATGTTGTTGCATTGCTTGTTAGAAGTGATCATCTTGGATTTTGTCTCCCTCATTAAATTTCTTACCCCCGTAGCAGAATTGTGGCAATGAGTGACGTACATCATAGATTTTATTTTGGTCCTGCAGACAAAAGCAATATCCCCAGAGCCCTGTTAAATCCTCTCTTGCAGATTCCCGATCATGGATGCAAGTTTTCTGTCTTGCAAAGTTATCCAAAAACGGAAGTTAGACAGAGCGAAGATTTATCCCGTAATCGTATATTTCTTTTCGCAATGTTTTCTCTGTCCAGTATTGTTGTTAAATATCATTTTGTTGCATAAATGTTTATGTTTCAGTTAGAAAACGGAGGCAACAATTTCTGAAAATGGATGGCAGGCACAGCCTCGTGATCTTAAATTTTTTTCCTGCGATTTTCTCTCTGCCCCGTATGATTGTTAAATATAATTTTATTTCAAAAATTTGCTCCATAATAATAAAATTGAAAAAAAATTCAACAAGGGAAACTAAATGCAGAGATTTTTTCCGAATTTGTTATTTTTTTTTTTGTTTGTGATGTTTTTCCTGTACTATATTATTGTTTAAACATCATTTATTTACATAAATGTTTGTATTTAAGATAAAAAAAAGGAGAAAATTTTCCCAAAAGCTGAAGTAGGATGGAGTGAAGATTTCTCCCATAATCATACTTTTTTTCCAGCGATGTTCCGTTTTTCCCATATCATTGTTAAATATAATTTCATTCCATAAATCTTTGTATTTCAGTTTCAAAATGGAGGTAAAATTCTAGGTACAGACAGCAGAGTGTTCTTGATTCTAGTCATCATTGCCGTTGCTGTAGTATTCAGGTTAGGCTTTATCTTTTCTCTTTTTCTAGATAGAAGAAATGGTCAGTGGTCAGTTCCTTCTTCATTCTTTTTTTTTTTTTTTTTTTCAATTTCTACCTGTGCAGATTTTTTGTTGTTTTCTTTTTGCATCTAGTAGTTATTTTATGACACACAGATTACCTTGTGGCACCATGATATCTGTTGAAGACTGATTAGAAACTTTCTGCTATGGGGTTTCATACATTAAAAATGATCAAACCAGCTTTGAATTAACATTATACCAAACAATAGTTCCCCTTTTGTTTGTGAAATACGGGATCTTGCTAAATATGGGCTTGTTATAAGTGGGTTCTACTGTAGTTATTGGGGTAATTGTTTTCAAGTCAAACACCGTTGTTCTATGCAACTTTTTTTGCACAAGAATAATCTTTGATGATGGCAGTCAGTGCTTTCTGTCCATTACAGAATGGCAGAAATTACATTTCCTGTGTTTTTTTCAATTTTTTGTTAATGTATTAAAGGTTGTAGCAGATGAAATGTCAGAATATTGATGATAACTTCAAACACCTCAAATACTATGCAAAATAAACTTTATGTAAAACCTCTCTCTCTCACTCTCTCTTTTGGGCAGTATGCTGAAAAGAGCTTTGGTCATAAACATGGGATCTATACAATGAATGATTTACTCAGTGAGTGTAGTGACAACCTGTAAACTGAATTATCACTCATAAGTGACTCATACATGAATAATCTATCAAGGAGAAATGATTTATGACAAATGTTCCCTCTAAGCTGCAAGCGCACTGCAACTTAACCTCCTCCTTGCAGCTGAAATATCTTCTATGCAGCAAGCATTTTAGATTAAAGTTACTAAGTCCCTAATTAATTTTCATAAATCAAAAATCAATTACCTGCAAAAATAATAAATAAATAAAATTCAGGCTCTCAAAAGTCAAAACTACACCTTCCTTAAATGCTGTTCACCTCCTTCTAAGTTCGTCTCATTGTACTCTTCATTCACAAAGGCTTCACTGCAAAGTAGCCTTGTGTGAGCAGATGGTGAGCATAAGAATGTGGATTAATGATTTTCCCACACCAAGAAAAAGGTGGATATTGAGTCTTTTCTCAAAACAACACATCATTGCCAGCCAATCACAGCAAATCGTAACCAATTTCACTGTAAAAACTAATGCACCGATGCTTGTTGGCGGGGGAAAGGCATTCTGGGCAGTTAAATTGTAAGCCGCTGGTAAAAGGGTATTGCCCAAAACCTTGTTAGATAGTAAGGCATTTTTTTTTCAAAATCAATTGCTGAAAGAACGGGGATAAAGGTGGGGGGGTAGAAAATATAATATTCCAATCCAAGTTCCAACTTCTACTGCATTAGTCAGAGAGCTGAAAAAATAAAATTTTTTGCCCAAGTGGTTTTGATGCCTGCCCAGATCACTGGGTTAGGCGAGCATTGCCCATGGCCACTTAGAGGGAATATTGTTTATGACACCACTATAACCAGTGGCAGATGGTGGGTTACTGGGACCCTGTGCACAGCATCAATTTGTCCCCCCTCCCTTCAGTTTACCCTCCATCCTTGAAAAACAATGGTTTTTGCTGCCCTATACTCCTCTCTTCTCATTTTTACTTTCTCCTACTATATGGGTCATCCAAATAAAACATGGACTTGGGTCAACGGGTGGTGCTGTAGTGACCACCAAAGCAAGGTAACACTGCAGTAAATCACACATAAAAGGGGAATACAGCATTCCAAGCATTTAGTTGATGCAATGCGTCGGATGTGAGTCATATCAAAGGAATGTAAATGACCTTTCTCATGGATACCTCCAAGAGGGCACAGTGAGCCATGATCCAATTTTTGACAAAAGAGGGAAGCAAATTGACAGAAATCTTACAACACATACAGGTGGTTTATGGGAATGCCTGTCTTGCATGCAGTACGGTCTTGAAATGATGCAAAGAAATTTTAAGGTAGACATGAAAGAACTACGAATCTGCCAAGACCTGGCCAAGCACACGCCAGACACAATCCCAGCACTGGACAAGCTGGTGAAAGTTAACCACAGAATAACAGTTAGTGAGTTTGCTGCTGCATAAGGCATCAGCAAGGACTCCATTGCCAAATCCTCCACCAAGAGCTGGGGTATTTAAAATGCATATACAGTTTGTTAAAAAAAAAAAAAAAGCTGTTGTAGAATGGTTTGCCAAGTAGTCTGCTTTTATCTAAATGGAAGGTATCCATAAACTTATACCAATGGGACACTTGACTAAATGTGAGGGGTGCCTATTGCTAGCGCTATCAGCATCTGTGTGTTATGTAAATATTTACCTGTGTACATATTATTATGCTGTAATAAAGTACACTTAACTCTGACAGCTAGCCTATGTTTAATTTGGATGACCCTTATGTACATGAGAAAATATTTTAATCACAAAAACATTAGACATCAACATTTCATGTATCACAAGTATTGTAATACATTACCCTGTTTGGGTTCTTCCAAAATGTGTAATGATACTTAGACTTTGACGTTTTGGGTGGTGTAACGGATAGCATGCTTGAACGGAAATCGGAGGGCTGCGGGTTCGATTCCCGCTCCAGTGCGATATAATTTTCAAGTTTTCTGATGTGATTAATGTTGCATGAGAAACAATATAATACACGCAACTCAGAGTTGGCTGATAGCTGTGTTAATAATTCAGTAAATAATTATCATACAGAAGTGGCGGCGATACTGAGCAGATAGCACGTCTCTCTGCAAAGTAAAATTATTCAAAACTGTCTCAGACTTTGAGGAACAGCTTTATGAAGAGAACACAGGAACAGCATTCCAAGGTTCATGAAATCATGACCAACACGCAGAAGTTACAATAAATCCCTGGTTGGAATATCCGATTAGTAGTGGGATCAGTAACTCTTGATTAACTTACACTACCAGACATATGTAGGTTATCATTTTATTATATACTCTACTTTATACCAGACATATGTAGGTTATCATATTATTATATACTCTACTTTATACTCACAAGCTAACTGTAGCTGATATGTTTAGCTTACATGCTGACTCATAACACATACACTTTTCATCATCAGACACGTGGTTTGTTCACGGAAACTAAAATTTTACTATTTCAGTTACAGGCCGACAGATAATCATCGTCAATGCAACATACACAATCATCACTAACTAACACATCACGAAAATAAAGCAGTCGACACCATGTTGATAAACAATTCACACACGGTTACGAGCTTTTAAATCAACGACATTTTGGGAAGTCAGTGGTCTGCGCATATCCAATTGCAGATGGATGAGGAGATGTTATGACCACAGCAAGAATCTAAGAACTATAAATGCTCTTTTGTCTCTAATTCGGTGCCCCTTGTTCCAGGGAAGGGAGATAATCAGCATCGTAAGACAAGCACACCACTCATGCAGCGTAGGGACTCGATCCGGTTACCAGAGATACCTGCACTGCTATACACTAAACCACAGGAGAAACAATTATTATTTGAAAGAGATCGTAATGGGAAATGATAGCACCCTTCTTCCAAGTCCAAATTCAATCACCAAGTAGTCAGAGGCGAAGATTTCTGATTAGTCGTCCGAGCTGGGCCCCAGTTCGAGTCCCGAATGAGGCACGGTTAGTGTGCTTGTTTACTTGGTGGTTTCTTTTTCGAAAGCAGTGGACATAAATTAGGGAAGGACGAAGAATTATAGACTTTAGAATTGTTCATGGTAATCGTAATCATCCTAGTTGGCGGTGTGTTTGTTTTCCGTTTCCTAAAAAATCGATGGGCTCGAAACTAGACGGTCGACTCCTGTTATGCTTAGATGCCCAGAATAGTCATTAAACTAGGAGTGGGGGAACCGCCTTAGTGGGCTAGTTGCCCGAGATGGGTCCATTTAAGGCATGAGTAGTGTGTTTGTCCAACGGCGCTGTCTCTCTCCCTTCCTTCGAACTAGTATCCCAAAATTTAGGGCGGGCGACTGCTGACACACCTTAGACTTGGCCGTAATGGTTGATAAACTCCAATTTGACAAAAAAATGTATTGTAATATCAAACCTAGTCGTAATGTATCCCTTCCAACCGCACAAATAGCTCATAAAAAATATTTCTTAATAACATAGCTCATGAAAGGCAACAACTTGGCAGTAACCGCGGGATTTATCTAATCTAACAGCAAATCAAAGAATAGCAAATGTAACATGGCTGGAAGTGAAACCGCTGATGGGAAAGGGAGCCCAAGCCCAGAAAACGTTCTCTTGAATTTGTCAGGTGTGTTTACATTGTTCTGTATCTGTTTTGTTCTTTGTATGTGGCACATGGTGTTGCAGAATAACTGCAATCTGTATCGCACTAGAACACTCTTGGGAAGCACTTGTTTTGTGCTTGGAACTTCCCTAAAAAAAGAAAATGAAAAGGGCGGGCGGATTTTTCCACTTTAAAACGATCAAAAACGAAATTAACTGGAAAAGTAATTTATGGAAAGCAGTTGCGTTACTTTGACGGAACTGCTGTCCATCTCGTGACGAAGTTGCGCCTGAGGGGGGTCAGCAAACCTCATTCAGGTTATGTGATGTGAAAGCTTAGATATCCTTTTTAAAGTTCTTTACTGCATCAATTTTTTTTTAATCTGCTGTTTGAGTGTTTGCTTGCTATGTAATTTTTTAAAAATTTATTTCAGCAAAAGTTGTGTATTAGAAAAAAAAATAGTGGTCCAATTAGGTAACTTCCACCGGGATCTAGATATATATATATTTTTTTCTATCACTAAAAGTTAACAAATACTCCATGGTTTATTGTTAATAACTATTGCTATTGTTTTAAAACAAGGTTAAAATGTTGGTTTTTCCACATTTGATTAAGTTATTCTTATTGGATCAGTGCGAGTCTTTTACCAGATGTTAAGGAGCAAAAGTCTTACCAGAAGAATATGCAGCAATAGCAGTCTCAAACAAAAATTCTGTATTTCCTATTTCCTGCACTTTTTTTTTTAAGATGAAGTTTTAAAGTTCTTTCAATTTACGAAAGTATTTAAAACCACATGTTGCTTTAGAAACAATTATTCTATCTTGAAAAAAAACCCCAATTCATCAGAAGATAAATACACTGTTCATAAAAAGTTAGGGATATTGCTGTTTTGAAGGGAAAACATGGGTGGTCTAAGTGATGGCTTCTGATCATTCGTCTGGAAGGCCGCCCTGGTGGCGCAGTGGTCTAAGGCGCTGGCCTCTGATCATTCGTCCATAAGGGGTCCGGGTTCGAATCCCGGTCAGGCATGGATGTTGTGTTTGTCTTACGGTGCTGGCTCTCTCCCTTCCCTGGAGCCAGTGACCCTAAATTAGGGACGGGCGACTGCTTATAGCCCATTGAGTTGCTCACGGTGGTCGTTAAACCTCCAATCAAAAAAAAAAAAATTGTCTGGAAGGGGTCCCGGTGAGGCATAGATGTATTTGTCTTACAGCACTGGCTCCAGTGATGTATTCAGGCATCTTCTCAGGGGTGCTCAGCCCCCCCCCCTAGGTTTTTGTGTGATCTCTCCTTTTATTTAGTCTAATTGTTTTTGTTTATAGTTGAATATTTGGAGAAATTAATTAAAAAACCTTAAAATGAGTGAAAATATAATAAAAAAATCCACATGGATGGGCTTAAAAAATTTCTATCATCCTTCAATAAAAAATTAAAGTGTCTTTGCTAAAAGGGCAATTTTTCAAGCACTGACAACTCAGACTACTTTCGCAGTAAAAACCTAATTCCACAGAGTAGAGATGTTTGCACTTCATATTTTGGAAGCTGGCATTCAGCTTGTTTCAGTGCTTTGGATGCTGACTCTCTATGTATACGGTTAAGCCTCAGTGTAGCTAGTGAGATGTTAGGGCTTCCAACACAACAAAATATTTGCTACCTAATTTTTAAAAACAACATATTGTTATGTTAGACGTTCCCACGTAAGTTTTTTCTCCTTGCAGTGGGAGGTTCACACTTTGTGCCAAAAAAAAAAAATCAAGACGCATCAAACAGTATGTATTTTTCTTTACTACTATATGCTAATCTAAAGGAGCTGAAACCAAATGGCATGTGAATGGCTTACACCATACGTTTTCAGGTAACACTGTAATGATTCCTTAATAATCGATAATACGCTTTTGGTAGGGCGAGAATGTTTTTTTGGGGGGAGGGGGGCAGATTTTCTCCAGCTAGCGTTATCTTACTAAGATCCTCAATATTTTACACCACCCCATGGTGAAATCTGTACTGAATTGAAATAAAGGTTTACATTTGTTTCAATTCATTTTTACATTTTTAATCACTTGTATGTGTAAATTCCTTGGAATTTGCACTTGCAATACACGTGCATAAGAAAAATTTTATACTCTATTTAAAATTTCTAAATATATATATATACATATAACAAAATAGTGATTAGGCCTATATGTATATAACATTCAACATGTTTCAGCCCCTCGAAATTTGCAATTGCGCCCCCCCCCGGAAAAAAGTTTGAATGCAACGCTGACTGGCTCTCTCCCTTCCCTGGAACTAGTGGCCCTAAATTAGGGAAGGGGGACTGCTTATACTGTATATAGCCCATTGAGTTGCTCACGTTGGTCGTTGAACATGTAATAAAAAACATGGTGATATGTAAATTTAGTGACTAATTGTGATTGGTTATCATCATTGCAGCAGTTTCTCTGGCTTTTAAAAAGTTTTTGCCAAAGTCAATTTTTTTTTCACCAAAGTGTAACAGTACAAAAGGTAATCACCACTATGTTCGCCAAGACTTTTTTCTATCACCAAAACGATTTCTTTTTCACAAAGTGTGAAGAATGATGAGCAGCGCAACCCTGTGTAGCTACATCACATGTGAGTTAGTATCATGACAACACAGCATGTGGTATTCAAGCTCCGATAGAAGAAGTGGAAAACTGGTTGTTTCACCAGTGGGTCTACAACAGTGGTTCCCAACCTTTTTTGGTTATGTCCCACCAAAGCATCTAAAAAATCGTGACCCCTCCCATGATATATAATTCTTATTATTCAAAAAATGAACTATCCTCCACGTATAATGACATATACGTATAATTCTGTGACATATAATTCTTATTATTCAAACAATGAACCAATGAACTCCTATTTACATGTTCTTTGGAAGTTTGTTAATGGCCTTTTAGGCCATTAACAAGCTTCCAAAGAACATGGCATCCATGAAAGAGAAAAATAAAAGAACGAAATTGCAGTTGAAGTACTGAGGAAAAAATCACTAAGAAATTGTTAAAAAAATAATAATATGAAGTGATGGAAAACAGCAGATAAAGTTTCAAAACTTATAATAGAAAACTGAAATGCATAAATATAAAAAAAAAATTAATGGAAGCTTTTTTTCTGTAATACTTTGATCATTTTAATTAAAAATACAATTTCAGCTCACCTCAAGATAAGTAGACTAGGCATGCAGCACAAGGATCTCACTAACTTCACATCTTAGAAGAAAGTAAAAATTATTTAGTGTGCTCATCTGGCGATCTTAGAAGAAAGTAAAAAAGTATTTAGTGTGCTCATTCTCGAATTGCCCCCCTTAAAAATCAAATTTCCCCCTGTGGGGTGTGCGCCCACGTTGGGAACCACTGGTCTAGAAGTTTGCCAAATGTATTGCTTTCTGTGTGGGATTAACCTGATATGATTTGACAATAGAAATAGGGCTGTTGGCATGTTACAGGCAGGTGTATGGTACGTCAATGTGGCTGCTGCTTTAGGAGTTTCACAAAGTAGTAAATCAGCTACACACAAGGTTTCTGTGGCATGGAAATGAAGTGGTTGAACAAGAAGTGATTGCCCAAGGATAACCACCAAGAAGCAAAATTACTACCTTACAGTAAGTGCTCTGATAAAGCCTAGTATTACTGTGGTTGTTAAATGTCATTTTATTCTTAAATGTCTGTATTTCAGCTTGAAAATTGAGGAAATTCTTCCAAGAACGAAAGTTTGATGGAGTGAAAAATTTCTCCCATAAACGTAAAATTAAAGGTTTCGACAAAGTAAATTAAAGTATGCCATTTCTCCCGTAATTGTTTTCTCCCTGCCGCAGTATTTTCCCTGCACTGTATTATTGTTTAAACATAATTTAATTACATATATGATTGCATTTAAGATCTAAAGTTTTAAAAAAAATCCGAAACCGGAAGTAAGTGGGCGCGAGGTTTCTACCATAATCACATTTTTTTTTCTGGCAATGTCTTCACTTCCTTGTATTGTTGTTAAAGATAATTTTATTCCATAAATCTCTCTGTTTCAGCTTGAAAATGGAGACAGAATTTTTGATACAGAGGGCAGAGGGATCTTGATGCTAGTTGTCAGTACAATTTCTGTAGTTATTAGGTTAACCTCTTTTTTTTTTTTTTTTTTTTTTGCCGCCCGGTGGCGCAGTAGCCTAAGCGATGGCCTCTGATCATTCGTCCGAAAGGGGTCCGGGTTCGAATCCCGGTGATGCATGGATGTTGTGTTTGTCTTATGGCACTGGCTCTCTCCCTTCCCTGGAACTAGTTACCCAAAATTAGGGACGGGCGACTGTTTATAGCCCATTGAGTTGCTCACGGTGGTCGTTAAACCTCCAATAAAAAAAAAAAAAAAAAAACTTTTTAGGCAGAAGTAGTGTTAGAATTAGAAATAAATCTTCTACAGGCCCAGTGGAGCACTCAAATTTGCAAATCACTGGTCCGTCAAAATGCCCACTGGTCAGTGAAAGAAAAACCTTTCACATTTATAGTATATGCAAAAAATAGCGTGTCATTTCACCGGAGCTGTATATCACAAATTAAGAGCAACATATTAAATACATGCACAGCACATGAAGCTGCAAGGAAGAAAAATAAGTAAGGGGAAAACCATACAGTGTACGGATTATGAAGCACTTTTCAACATACCAAAAGCCTGAAATACCTTGCTTCAGTGTGAAAGGCAGTGGGTTACCCCATGTGGACAGAAAGACAAATGGGAAAAGCCACAGTATAAATGGTTCTCAACCTCCAGTTGGAAAGTAGTATAAAAGACCCATATTCTGGGGTCACTACTTGGCCAAGCAAGTGGTGGTGTCTAAATCCGAATATTTTGATTCAGACCACAGCTTCCTATGGTTCAAAATTTTCTTAAAGCTAAAGTATGGTTTGAAAAATTCTGATATTCAGTTTTTGAGTAGTAAATATCTGAATTTAAAAAATTCGAAAGCTGTCATTGCCGAACCTGGATATTTTGAAATTTGGTTCAGTTCTTTATAAACTGAATAATTCTGAAATAAACGGGGTTAAAAAAAATTACTGGCCACCCGGGCCAGTAACAAATAGTTCACTGGCCCAATGGAATTTTTACTGGCCGATGGACAGCGGACCACTGGGTAATTTGAACACTGAGAAGAAATATAAGATGGTCAGCTCTTTTCTCTTTATCTCTTTTTTTTTCCTTTTTAAATTTCTACCAATGCACTTTTTTTTTTTGCATCTATCTTGCCCATTGATCACCCGCAGATTATTTCATGGTACCATGATATCTGTTGCAGACTGATCAGGAACTTTCTTCTATAGGGTCTTGATGTACTGAAACGAGATCATTGTGACACTGCTTCACACTGCTAAATTGTACATGCATTCTGTTTTCCCAATGACAATGCAATCAGTTCTGTTCCTGGAACATGCTACAGGGCTGCCCCGGTGGCGCAGTGGTCTAAGCAATGGCCTCTGATCATTCGTCCAAACGGGGTCTTGGTTCGAATCCCGGTGAGGCATGGATGTTGTGTTTGTCTTACAACAATGGCTCTCTCTCTTCTCTGGAACCAGTGACCCTAAATTAGGGACGGGCAACTGCTTATAGCCCATTGAGTTGCTCATGGTGGTCGTTAAACATCCAATAAAAAAAAAAAAAACATGCTTCAGGAGCTGGGAAATCATGGGATTGAATCATTACAGCTACCTCCGAGGTCTCCCAACCTTAATCCTATTAAGAACATATGGGGTGCTTTACAGCAGCATCTGGATAACCATGTCCCATACCCCAGTACGCTAGCAGACCTCTGTGACATGTTACCTGTATATGGCACAAGCTGCCCCAGACATGCATCAATGTTATTGCAAGTAAGTGTAGATACATTTTTCAACACAGAAGTGGTGTTACCGGGTGCTAAAATCCAGAGGTATGGGCATTCTCCGAATTTACCATTTTATCTATATTGCAGTGCTACTTTGTTGTGTGCAGAAATTGCAGAATAAATTGTTTTCATAAATGCACTGTATCGTTTGTGTTACACAGCCTCACTGATGTTACTTCATTGCATGTTACTTGAGTCAGATACATCCTTCATTTCATGCAATATCCCTAACTTTTTGTGACCAGTATATATGTTTGGCCGTAGTAAATTTTTTCAAGGTTTCTTTTCTTTTTTTTTTTTTTCAAAAATTAATTTCTTTTTTGAATTTTATAAGTTGTGATTTCAATTGAAATGGTAATTCTAATCAGGTTTATACCTAAATGCAGAAGAAACATTTGTGCACATGGAACCATTAGGATGATTACCACCTTAACATGATTTTAATGATCTTAAAATATGAATATATATACATTAAAATACATTAAAACACACTAGCACTTTCAAGGCAACAGCCACCTCATCATCAGGTGTAAACGGATTTCACAAACCGTTCAGTATAAATAAGAGTAGTACACCATATCAGCGCTGCCCTGGTGGCGCAGTGGTCTAAGCGATGGCCTCTGCTCATTCGTCCGAACGGGGTCTGGGTTCGAATCCCGGTGAGGCTTGGATGTTGTGTTTGTCTTACGGCACTGGTTCTCTCCCTTCCCTGGAATCAGTGACCCTAAATTAGGGACTGGCGACTGCTTATTATAGCCCATTGAGTTGCTCACGGTGGTCGTTAAACTACCAATAAAAAAAAAACAAAAAAACCCCACCATATCAGCAATTGACGTAACAGAATCTTGCACTATTACGCCATCTGTATCGGCAGTAAACCATGATCGAAGCGATACCACATCACAAATTGAAAACATTATTATAATTGCAATATTAAACATTGAAATCTAAAAAAGCCTGTAGTTCTGAGGATTGCCCGGTACGTGTAGACAAAAACGTCTCCAAACATCAGGTAGATCCCAAGGGCAATTATCATTGCAGCAATAGTCTTTGAATGCAGAAATGAATAAACTCTCAGCCATCAGCAGCCATGAATTTGATATGCCTATAGCAATTTGTTCAGTTTCTACCTTTTTTATCATTGAATTATAGTTACCTACTTGATGTGCATTTTTTTCTCTGCAGAATTCAAAGGTGACCAGAATTTTTCTGGCATCCACAGGTTTTGAGAAATATGTAAAGTGCAGTAGTAAATATGTATAATGAATCTTTAACACATTTCATTTAGCAAATATTATTGAAGTTCTTTCTTTTTGGCATGTTGTTCTCTTCTGTATTCCACTCTTAGTAGCTGAAATGCCTTTGTGAAATCTCTTCCTGTACATCCCCTAATGCCACCAAGATTTTCTGGGAAGAAGTCTAAATATGAATGAAGCACTATATATCTTTAGTGACAATGAGTTCGATATGACAATAGGAAGGCCTATATATCTTTCAACCATGAGTTTGAAATGCCTATAGCAATTTATCAGTTCATATTTCATAATTGTCACATTTTATTGTGCAAAAATTCTAAGCTGCTCATGAAAATTATCCATACCACAAGTTTTAGCAACATACTTAGTCTCTCTTTAAATTCTTTCATTAAAATGTTATTTGAGTGTGAATGAGAATACCCTCCTTTATCATCAAGCCCACTGTCACTTGTAAACATATGAATATTTTTGCCTTAGCAAAATTTAACATTTCTTGAGAATCATCAATTAGAAAGGGTTTTTTTTTTCTTTCTTTAGGCATAAAATATAGGTGTGAAGGGCCAGGTTTTGGTCTTGCATTGATATTATATGACTGGACTGTTCTTCATATAGGAGGCAACAAAATGAAATTTACCCTTCTGGTAGTCCTCAAAAATATGAATTTTTTAATCTCACATTTTTTGTTTTTCAAATTGTATGTTACTGCAAAAAAATTTCATTTGAAGAGCAATACGTTGTGTGTCATAATGGAATATACATCTTACTCTGCAGCAATAACATATCCAGTGGGGGTAATTGGGGCAATCAACCCTCTCTCCCCCAAGCAGGTTTTCCCTTTTTCATTGGCCAACATGGTAAATAATTAATGTATTTGTTTTTGTTAAATTATAGTAATGTGCAGATTTTTATAAAAGTTCTCATGACTAAAATTTGCTGCAAATTTGGAGATAAAATGTTCTGCTTTAGCAGAAAAATATTACAGGTTGAGAAACAGAGAAAGCTGAGAGCCAAAGTGAAAAGAGATTTTTATTGATGATGAAAAGCAAAGAGTGTGTGCACTGTTCTGTTCTTTAGTATTGTCTGGTGTGAAATAGCACTTATATTTTTTTGTTCTTGTTCACAATTTAAAAATTTAGACACAGTTATTTTAATTTTCAAGTACTTCCAATATTGGATTTTGTAAGAAAAAGTCCGCTATTGAAAAGTTAATTCGTTTTTTGATGTGCATTAATGCAATTGCATTCTTGGACTTATTAAATCCATGTTGAACACTTACCGCACGTGTTGGTTTCCATATTTCCATTGTGTAGATGCGGCATGGGTTTTTTTTTCCATTCGGTTGCTGTTCCTTTTTAATTGGCCTCGCCACTAAATGAATTTTTTTCCCTTTGCTGCTTCTACATTTCGATACGTTTTTTAGCCAAGTACTTTCGGTAACATTCCGTTACCGTCATCTAGGGGACGTTTTGCTCCGACCTGCACAGACCGTGTCAGCAGAGCATTATGTGGTTTTCGTGGGCGGCATCTGTTCGCGGTTATCGCTTCCTCTTGGGCGTTGTGGCGCCATATCTTGTTGGCCAGCGATCTCATTTTTCGAACTTTTTCGTTTTTTTGCTCAATTTTAATTAAATTCCTCCAGCTGTTTCTTAAAATATTAGGGTCATTGTGGTTGCAAACTTTTGCTCTGTTTTTTTCTATCATTACCGACTCTGCTATTCTGAGGTGTTTCTCGGATTTACAGCTTTTTATGACTTTTATATTTTCAAATTTAGGATATTTTTGGTTAGCCAGACAATATTGAATAAGTGCAATTTTTCTTCTTATTTGCAGTTTTCAATTATTTTAATGGAAGATATTTACAAACACTTGCAATGCCAGGAAGGGATGGCACTGCAAGTTCATAGTGTGTGTCCTTCACAAAGTATCTCTCTTTCATTGTTTTTTAGACTGCAGCAACTGCCCACCTAACGTAAGCTCTCATAGCCTATAAAGGCACAAGACATAACATGAATCGTGGGCAATGTGTTTGGCAGGAGTACAGCTTTATCCTAATCTAGTATGCATCAGATATACATGTAGAAGAGAGTGGCAGCACAGTCAAAAGCTTTGCACCTATGCCCACTGTTTTGGGAGCTCTTGATCTGAACTTATGGCAGTAATTTAATTATCTGCCCAACAAATGCCTTGGTGATGAATACCTAGAATTTGTAAGGACACTTGACAAGCTGTTAAAAAGTATCATTTCATACAATTGGTGTAGGTCAACAATTTATATAACATTATGTTCTTAAAAATTGCATGTGTGCCATATGGGTCATAAGCAAAGTAAAAAAAATTATTAAATTAATAAGTATCATAATTTTAAATAATAAAGAACATATTGCATGTATACCTTCATGGTCCACGTGGTTTTATATCTAGGATCTATTCTCATCTATAAGGAATATCTCTGTTGAAACTTTTACTGCCATGTCAAAATGGACCTTTATCCTTTTTATTTGTTACTTACTGTACACGGTCTTATCAGAATAATATGACCACCCCCGGAATCACACTGTACCCGCCCGGGCACATCACAGAGTGCACACGGAGATGATGTAAGCGGCCAGCCAGAACAGACGAGCCATTGTACGTAACGTGAACACAAAAGAATGATCATTGGCTACCGCAGCAAGGGTGAAAGCATCTCAGAAACAAAAGATTTCGTGGGCTATTCGCGAGGTACTGTACTAAGGGTATACCAAGAATGGACCGCTGGCTCACAGAGTACCTCCTGACGTCATAACTGTGAAGCCCCAAAGGCCATTTGACCCCCAGAGGAGAATGTTGACTGGTAAAGGGAAATCGACACGCAACAGTGCAGCAATTTACCGTACAAATGAATGTTGGAGCACCCTGGTACGTGCTCCCGATAACAGTAGAGTGAACTCTGTTACGCACGAGTCTCTGGATTCGACGCTGTGTCAAGGTACCTATGTTAACCCAAGTTGATTGGTTACAATGCCTGCAGTTTGCATGGGACTACCTTCATTGGACAGTGGGAAAAGGTTGCCTTCTCCGACGAATCGAGGTTTTTACTCCACAGAAGTGATGGGCGGTTGCAGATATTGCATTGCAGAGACACGAGAATCAACCAACGCCCGGACGCGATTTTCGGTTAAGTACAGGCTGGCAGTGTGTATGTCTGGGGGATGTTTTCCTGGTATGACCTAAAACTGCTCATACCACTGGATGGTTCCCTGAACGCTAATGGCTACCTGTTCATCCTGGCTGACCACATGCATCTCTTTATGTTGGATGTTTACCCTGGTGGTGATGGTGTCTACCAACACCACAATGCGCCGTGCCACGTCGCTAAGCGAGTGCGTGACTGGTTTCAGGAACACGACGGCGATATCTCCGTTCTCTCTTGGCTGGCGAAATTGCCTGACCTCAATTCCATAGCGCACTTGTGGGGCTATTTGGATCAACAGGTTCGATGTGCTGATCCACAACCATGTCATCTCTGAGACCTACGTGCTCTGCTGTAGTCCGAATGGGTATGTGTGCCTTGAGCAACCTTCCATGGCCTATTGCGTCCATGCTACGCCATCTCATTGCTGTCATCCGGGCCTAATGTGGTTATTCCCATTATTAGGTAAGTGGTCATATTATTCTGTTACGACTGTGTATGTACTTGTGCATAAGCCAAAATGGTAATTCTTCAGATCAGTGATGTGCTCTATTTTTCTTTCTTTCTTTTTTTTTTTTTTTGCCTTACAGCCGTTGTTTATAATGCAAGTTGATGTTTTCAAGCCCTTTTAGAGGGTGTAAACAGTACTACACATGCTTTTTATTATAATTTCTTTCTCTTATGGATTTGTTACATATACATCCGTGGCCCGCAGCACTCCTATTTTTCCTGTTTTTCCTATTTCTTTGACATTCTCATTTTTTCCCTGTTTTTCTAATTTTCCCTATTTTTTGCACTGCACTCTAATTTTTTCCCTACACTTCCATCTTCGCTGCCATTTTCGGCACTTCAAAACTAGTTGGGAGGAAAACACTTCCTTGTTTCGGCACGCCAAAACCGGTTGGGAGGAAAACATTTTCATGTTTCGCCACCGGAAGGGAGGGATGTCACGTGTGACATAGGCTGAAGACTACCCTATCAGCAGCTTCATTATGCATCATAGTGTTCCTCAGTCCTCATGAATATTGACAAGGGATGAGAGTGCAATGCTTTTATATGCCATTTTCTTCTCTGTGTGTTGCATGCTTAGTTCATTTCTAGCACTGTGTTCTGGATGGAGTCACATGTGCCATCTACAATTAACAGAGATCATATTTTAAGCCGATGCTCATTGTTGCGTTGAACATTTTAACCAGAAGATAAACGTAAGTATCTTTTTTTTATGCATACTTATTTTAATCAAGATTTATTTTTCGTTATTTTAAATGAAACACTGGAAATTGTTTTAAAGTAAAATTTTCTCGCGAACAAATCTGATTTTCAGGAGTGTTTTTGTGCTTTGTGCTCCGGGGGTTTCCCGGAAATTCCTAGTATTCTGAAGCTGAATCTCTATAAAATTTCTTGATGTTAGCCAAATTAGATACGGAGTCTACGTGTCACGTGTGTCCCAAAAATATAGGGAAAACGGGAATTGGTTCCTGAAAATCCCAAAATTGTAAACTAAAAATCTGGTCACAGAAAAATCTGGGGTTTTTTCTGCTTTTGAAAAATTATTAAATATTTTCCAGCTTGTTTTTTGCCATTGTACGTTAATCTTGCAATTTTTTAAAATATCCTGCACAAAATGTTTTTAAAATTGATAAAATTCTATAAAATCACGAGTAAGCTTTAAAATGTTTAGTAATTTGATAACTTGATAAATAAAGGTTGTTTTTCTATAGTTAGAAAAATATCCTTGTGGGGGCCGATTTTAGTAAAAATTTACGCACGAATTTCAGAAAATCGGATGTGATCTGATACACGTTATCGCAACTTTTTACCATTTTTTAATCTTTTTTTTTACTACTTTTTTATGATTTTTTCGTGAATAGTGTTTCATTAAACCTGTGAGAATATTTTCCGAAGGATTGCTTCGAAAAATATAACGTGCACAGATTTCAATCTTTTTCCATCCTGCATATGAACAATTATTATTAATTTTGAAAGTGCTTTATTAAAATTTTCACTACACTTGTAAACACAGTAGCTCTTTATTTTTTAATATTTCAAAATTGGATGCAAGGAAAATTACATTTTGTAATTAAAGATTTCTGTTATGATAAAATGCCGATTTTGCCAAAATTAAATTGGATGGATTACCGTAAGTTTCAGCATATGAGCTGTGGCCCTCAAGTTTAGGTTGAGGAAAATTTTCTGCCCCCCCCCTAGAAATCGTGTTATGGACATCAGAAAATATGAAAATAGTAAAAAAATTTGCATACTTACGGAGAAATAAAAAATTTTACCGTAAAATTAAGGTATGAGCACGGGCGCATTGCAAAGCTCTTGCCGTGTCTGTGATGGCCGGGGTCGTCACTGTTAGGCGTCGCGACGGACTTGGAGAAAGAAATACCATAAGAATAACCCATGACTGCGGCAGAATTCTAAAGCTGTTGCAGTGTCTGTGGCAGGTGGTATTGCCTAGGCCTAGTGACTACGTATAGTCAAAACATTCATGGAACAAAGAAAAGTCAATAAATTCGTATTCAGAAATTCTTTAGAGTCCCTAAAAATTATTCAGTGTACTTTTATAGGGACTCTAAAGAACTCCTGAATACGAATTTAATTACTTTTGTTTAAAAAAATGTTTTAAAACATGCATAGCATGTAATTATGGATGGTTGTAAGGCCCTAAATTTTGGCCTCGGGATTTTCAGGGAGTATATTAAGGTATCCACACTTTTTAAATAGTTAGTAAATTACAGGTTGTTGACCTGAAGCAAAGTTTGTAAGGCCAATGTTATATAGAAAGGTATTTCAAGGACTAATCTATAAAAATATTCCTACCAAGAAATTAATCAATGAAAATTCTCTACCCACGTTTGAAAATTACTCTAACCTCGAACTCTCAGAAGTACAACAGGTAGCATTACAGAAGGGTAAAAAATTTGCGTACCCGGAGACTATTCCCCCAACTGAAAGGTGTATACCGAAAATCGAGACCATCATTCAAAGTGTCCCATATTTACACAAACCAACTTTAAGATTTAAGTAGTATAGAAACATATCGGATGAATATAATCTGCAGTCTAAAAAAAGAAATTAAAATTGGAAAGATGACATATGAAAGACAACAACTACTAGACTTAAAAAAAGACCCTACTATTGTAATTTGTGAAGCAGATAAATCAGTTAATAATACTGGATAAAAGTGAATATATTGTTAAAATGAATACAGCTATTGAGGAATTAAAATGTGAGATAATTAAAAAAGACCATGTTGACTCTCAGATAAACTTTTTAGCTAAAATTAGAAATCATAGTTCACTACCTTCAGAAATTACCAGAGCCTATCCACCAGTAGGTATGGTAGTTCCAAGTATTCTTGGAAAAATAAAAAACCCATAAACCCGATAGACCATTTAGAGTTATTGTTCCAAAATCAAAGCCCTCTTCTAATAAACCTAGAAAGGAAATTATACAAAATTTTGGCCCCCTTTTTCATGAATAATGAATACTATTTAAAAAACAGTTTAGAGTTCATTCAAAAAATAAAATCTATTAATGTTCCACCATCTGGTATGTTTATGGCAAGTTTAGACATTAAATCATTATTCCCAAGTACCCCTGTACCAAAAGCCATAGACATTATCATTAAAGAGTTAAAAAATAAATCTCAATTTAATAATATACAAGAGTTATATAACATTTTAACCTATATTTCTAATAACAATTACTTTGAGTTTGACAAAAAAATCTACAGGCAAGAAGTAGGAGCTCCAATGGGATCCCCATTATCTTTTTAATTTTCAGAAATAATAATAATGGGTGAACAAGCTGGATTCGAGAGTGGCTACAGCACAATAGATCATATCCTCGTACTGAGAGAACTAATTGAAAGAGCGAGGGAATATGAACTTCCATTGTGCATGGCTTTTATCGATTATGAAAAAGCCTTTCATTCAGTGAAACCATCAGCAGTTACAATGGCTCTGAAATCCTGTGGTATTGAAGATGCATACATTAATATTATTAATAACATCTATGAAAATACAAGTGCAAAGATACAGCTGTTTGAAAATACAACACACATAAAAATTGGAAAGGGAGTGAGACAAGGTGACACCATATCTCCGAAGTTCTTTAATGCCACATTGGAAAATGTCTTTCAATCACTGAACTGGGAAAAACAAAGGGATAAAGATTAATGGAGATTATCTAATCCACCTTCGTTTTGCTGATGACATAGTCATTTTTGCAACTACCCCATCAGAACTGCAGAGTATGATCCAGGAACTTGCCGACAAGAGTAAAGAAGTGGGACTAAAAATGAACTTTCAGAAGATAAAAGTGATGTATAATGCTGCTTTTATAAGAAATGAAGATTTATCGATTGATGGGGAAAAGCTGGAGATAACCGATACCTTCATTTATCTCGGACAGAAGATATCCAGTGAGGGTCACATTGATGAAGAAATTAATCGGCGTACAAAACTTGCCTGGAGAGCTTTTGGAAGAAACAGCATAATTTTCAAGAGCAATATGTCATTATGTTTTAAAATAAAAGTGTTTGATCAATGCATCCTTCCAGTGCTTACGTATGGCGCAGAGACGTGGACCTTAACTAAAAGAGATACAAAGGCTGCAGACAACTCAAAATGCATGGAGAGGTGCATGCTTGGTGTAACCAGGAGAGATAGAAGAGGAACTCGTGGATCAGAAAAATGACAAGAGTGGAAGACATCATGACCAGAGTTAAATCCCCGAAATGGCAATATTGCCAGAAGGACAGACCATCGATGGACAGCTGAAATTTTAGACTGGATTCCAAGGGACAGGAAAAGACCCAGAAGACCACCACATGGAAGATGGGTGGATGAAATTCGAAAGTATGCGGGAGTGACATGGAGGAGACTGGCACAAGACAGACCGTTGTGGAGGAAACTTGGGGAAACCTTCGTCCAGCAGTGGATTGATAATGGTTGACAATGATGATGATATTGAAAACAAAATTATTCAAAAACTACCAGACCCACCCATCATTTATTGCAGGTGTGTCGACAACATTTTTATTTTGTCTAAATTAAAACAAGAAGAACTTGAAATATTGAAGAATAAATTTACCACTTGTTGCCCAGAGATTGAATTAACTTTGAAATTTGAACAAGATGAAAAAATTTCCTTCTTGGATATCGAACTAATAAAAAAAGACTTAAATTTTGAATACAGAGTTTTTAGAAAAAGAACCTATGTACCTGTAATGATCCCATATCAATCTGAACACTGAAAAACTCAGAGTAAATGGTATTAGGAATTGGGTAAAACAAGCCTTCACACATTCCTCAAATAGAAAATAAAGAGAAGCAGAAATCCAATGGATTATTAACATAACCAAACAATATGGATATGACACAAAAACAGTTAAAAAGCTGATTTTTGAATACAAAAAGAAATTAAAAGAGTAGTCAAAACATCCCAAAAAAGAAATACAAATTTTCAGGTTCTTTCCCTTTTATTAGAGGACTAAGTGGAAAATTTTTAAGATTAATGAAGAAACACAACATTATTTTTGGTCATTCTGTTCAGAATATTGGTGACTTAATTATAAGGAAAAAATATAACAATAGTATACTACAATCAGCAGGTGTATATGAAATTCCTATTGTTTCACAGAGTTCTGGGGACCACATTTCTTACATTGACAGCACAAAAAATAGATTAATAAAAAGATTACATCAACATTTAAAGAACTGGAACAAAAAAGAAGAAAAAACTGCTCTTATCCAACACTACATTAAACATAAACAATATCCTAATTTTGAAAATATTAAATTACTAACCACCCACACAAACGAAAAAGAATTAAGGATTTCTGAAAGCGTTATAATTGAACAAAAAAAAAATGCAACTTATAAGACCTCACCACACTAGACACAGCCTGGAAATCACTTATAAAAAAAAAGAAAAAATCCATAAAAAAAAGACAAATAAAATAAAAAAAATTACAAAAATCACACCATTAAATAAAGGACTAAAAATAATACACCTGTTTCTACAAACAAATAATAATAGCCCAAAAATATCTGCACAAAAATGAAGAATGAATTATACTTATGACTGATACCTACCAACTCATCCAACACATGAGAAACAAATTACCTAACACATACATGGCCGCAAACCTTCCCGTCGATTCCCCGACATGCAACTCCAAGACTACACACGCGCGAGGAACCCTCGTGTAGAAGTAGAGGCCTGACGATGGTAATATGAAAGTACCAAAAGCGCTTGCCGTAACGTGGTGATGACGAACCCCTTGTGAGATGTGTCCTGACCTGATGAGTATAACTCTTTCTACTAAAATCTTTTAATTAATAGTTAATTTAAAATGTTTGGTTGTGCAAATGAATGAATGTATAACTGAAAATATATAACCTAATTGTTTAATTTCTAAAAAACAATTTTTTTATAACTAACCAAAAACCCATAACATAAAAGACCTCTCGGGCCGGGAGCACATGCCTCACAGCACAACAACGTGCAAAATACTTTGACAATATCAGATAAACAATACGTTAGATATTGTGTATTTTTTTCTTAACATTTGTTTGTTTAATATTTACGATTGTAGATAAGAATTTAACAATTTTTGTACTTATCAATCATAAATTAGAATTTTGAAATGTGTATTAACCTTTGATTGCAGCCATGCACTAATTGCTAAGCTTTATGTAATCTCTTCAAACAATATAATTTTTTAACACTTTGCTGACCGGTCATGGGTATACTCGTGTTTCCATTTACATTTGTTTATGCAGTTTTCAAGTCCGAAAGGATTAGGAATATAGGTCTTTAAAGCAGCGTTCTGTATCGTATCCTTATTCAATGTATTTAAAATTTCCTGCAATTATAATCTACAAAAAAAAAAAAAAAAAAAAAAAAGAAGAGGTAGCTAGAGATAAAAAAGAAGTAGCTAGAGGATGGATAGCTGATTATTCAACTGAATGTGGCACAGAACCTGGCAGTTCTTCTGGTATCTTTCTAAGAGCTCTGTATAAAGATTCTCCTTTGAGGCTTTCAGGAAAATTGCAAGACCATATTTTAGAAAAATAGTTACTAGTGGGGAAAAATAAAAACCCCACTAGAGTATATAGAGTATGCTCTTCCAGAGGAAAGCGCAGCAAAACTCAATATTGTTTGTAAAACTTGTTGTGTGCCATTGCACGTAGGTAAATGCTATACAGTATACCATACCTGAAAAAAATATGAAATATATGTAGTAAGTTTAGATGTTTTCATTTTATATTCAACTGCAGGAAAATAGCCAGCTGCACGGGATAGTTTTGGCTTGAAATAGCCGGTCAGCAATGTGTTAAGGAACATTTCTTGTTATTAAATCATGTGGTGAGTGTAGTTATTAATATTAAATTTTTATTTATTAGGAACTACATTTTTATTTTATGTTTGCAGGCTCTTGTGTATCAATATGCCAGGTGGCAATCTCATTAGGAATTGGTGCACAAAAGGCAAAACAGAAACTGATGTGTATTGTACATTGTGCAAATGCATTATTTCAATATCTAACAGTGGTATATCCCAGATATTACAACATACTACCAGACAGAAGCACATCAAAACTTCAAAGTTATTGAAAGGACAGAGAACTTTAATATCACAAAAAAGTGTTTCAAATGAATCGAGTAGCTCATGTAATAGAAATTTATCTGTTGCATTTAGCACTGATCAGATCGTGATTTGGGTAAAAGCTTTATGGGCAATGAAAGTTGCTGTTTCAGACTTTCCATTTGAATCCTGTAAAGATATTGTTCCCCTTTTTAAAGTGATGTTTGAAGGACATCCAATAGCCAATGCAATGTAGTTAGGGGACAGGAAAGTGTTGTATGTCCTATCACATGGGTTAGGACCCTATTTTCACTCTGATACATTTTCAGATTTAAAATCTGCTATTGATGATGCAGGATTTTTTTGTTTGTCATTTGATGAAACAACTACTGCCCAGATTAAAAAGCAGTTGGATTTACAAGCCAGATATTGGAGTTCTAAACACAGCAAAGTTGTTTCTGCTTTCACTTCGCTTTTCTTTGGACATGCTGATGGCGAACTGGTATGTAAAGGTATTTTGAGTGTGATGCAGGCAGATAATCTGCTTATAAATAAAATTTTAATGCTCAGCATGGATGGGACAAATGTCAATTTATTGGTTGCAAAAAAATTAAATGAACTTACAAATTTAGGATCAGGAAAATTAGTTGACATAGATACTTGTAGTTTACATAAAGTGCACAATTGCTTTTCTAAAGCATTAGATGTCCTTCCATTAAATGTGGATGAATTCGCTACAGACATTTTCTCTTTCTTTAAACAAAGTGCTGCATGGAGAGAAGATCTTCAAAACTTGCAAAAATTGCTTGAATGTGATGAAAAATTTCTCATGAGGCATGTTAACTCTCGATGGTTAACTTTGGGACCTGTGGTTAACCGTATATTAACTGTTTATAAGGCATTGGAGGAATACTTCCTGAAATTCATTTCTAAACAGAAAAGTGCTTGGCGTACTCTGCAGCATAACCCACGTTATAAGCGCATCGTCACCACTCTTAAAGACCCAGAAACCATTGTTTATCTGGAGTTTATAGCTGCCATTACACCTCATTTACAGCTGTATCTAACATTATTCCACACAGAAGGCCCACTTATCTATCTCTTATATTCAGAAATGAATACTCTGCTGCACATTATTTTACTTAAATTTATGAAAGTGGAATGTGTCAGTATTCAAGATGGGAAAAAAATTGCAAACATTGATATTGATAATTTTGAAAATTAAAAAGGTTAAGTGCTATAAATGTCGGGGTTGCCACCAAAAGAGCTCTTTCAACTTTGAAAGAAAATAAATCAATAAATCTAAAGAAGCAAAAATGGTACTTCACTCATGTTTAAGTTGGCTAAATCATTTAAAGAACTGCCTGCCATTACTGAAAGATTTGGAGGTACTTCATCCCTTCATGAGGGAAATACAAAATAATGATGCCATACAGTATCTATGCATGAATTTAAAGCCTCTTAATATGGGAAATGAGGTGATAGATAGGGTTATGCTAGAATGGCAAGCATACAGACTAGATCCGAGCATACAAAAATTATGTGAAGACTTCAGGTCTGAAAGTCAACGCATTGATACATTTTGGAAAAATGTTTTCGACCTCAAAGAGTTATTCAGTGGAAAACTAAAATATCGAAACCTTACAAGATTTGTGAAAAATTGCCTAACTCTTTCACATGGCAATGCAGACGTAGAGCGAGGATTCTCTCTGAATAATAATATTTTAACAAAAACTCGATTGGGTCTTTCAGAATCCACTATAAATTGGCATCAGACGTGTCAAAGATGCTGTAAGGAGGCATGATGACATATTTTCAGCTCCTATAACTGGGAAACTCTTAAACAGAGTAGCCAAAAGCTATTCAGTTTATTCTGCAGAGAAAGAAGCAGTAGCAAAAGCTGCTGAGGAGGAAACTAAAAAAAAAAGCATGAGGAAGAAGAGCAACAGAAAGTAGAAGAAATTAAAAAGCGTAAACTAGAAAATGAAGAAAAAATTAAAGAACGCTAAAGATAGGGTCAAGTTTTTACAAGGTGAATTTACTTCAGCAAACAAATGTGTAGCTGAAAGTAATGAAAGGTTACGCGACACGTTACAAAAGAAAGAATATATGACTGTGAGAATTGTGTCAACATTAATTGAGACTAGTACAGGTGAAATTGAAAGAATTACCAAAGAACTATCTAGTGCTCAAGAAAAGTTAAGTAATTTGCAACAACCTAGTTTAAAATGTATATTTAACCCTTTCAGGACAGCTGCCACAGATGTGTGTTTCTTGTTATGTAATGAAGTAGTGGTTAAGTTTAAAATATTAACATATATGTTAATTCCTTGTACTTTCTGGAAATCCATTCTAATCCAACTATTGCTTCATTATTACTTTATTATGCGGTAAAAGAAAATTCACGGCTGTCCTGAAAGCAGTAAGATATGTTAATAAATTTTTTTATAGTATTTTACGTCGACTTACTTTTTTTTTATCTAAAGGAGAATGAATTTGAATGTAAGTATATTGAATACAATTATTTTGTTTTTACTAATGATTGAAGTTTTTAATTAAATCCTATATTAGTATGTTTGTTTTAAATATGCTGGATTTTTTTTTATTTATTTATTTTTTTTTTTTATGAATGCATACACAACTTTGGCCATCTGCATTTCTATTTTTCTTTTTTTTTAGCATTTGCGTTCCTATTTTTTTCCTATTTTTTAAAGCAATTGTATCCTATTTTCTCCTATTTTTTTTTATTTTCCTCTCCTATTTTCCCTTTTTTTTTTTTTTTTTTTTTTTTTTTTTTAGAAAAAACTGGCTTTGGGGCTTGTACATTGAAGTGGCAAATCATTAGAAACACCTATCTAATAATGTGTGGGGTCAGCCTTTAAAACAGCCCCCAAATCGATGCAAATCATTAGAAACACCTATCTAATAATGTGTGGGGTCAGCCTTTAAAACAGCCCCCAAATCGATGCTGCATTGATTCAGCAAGGTGCTGATATCATTCCACAGGTATGGTTTAGCCAAGCAGATGTCATGGTATCTCTCAATTGCCAAATGTTCACTGCAGTAATATCTATGTTATGAATGGCTCTAGCTCATCCCATAGATGTTTAATTAGGTTAAAATTTGGGGTATGTGGAGGCCATTTTGAAGTCATTGTCACACTCCTGGAACTACTGTATGACAATCTGACAGTAGTAGATCCAACAGGGGTGATCACCCTCCAAAGCAGGTTTTTCCTTTTTGCATTTTTAAGAAGATGGTTTAAGTGAAATTCTCAGCGATGAATCAACATTCCCCACAAGTTGGAAAGTTAGCAAAAAATAGCATTTGCATATGGGGGACTGAAAATCCTAGAGTAACACTGGAGCATGTGTAGGATTCCTCAAAGGTTAATGTGCTTGGTGCTGTATCCTGTAAAAAAGCGTATGGCTCATTTTTACAAGAAAACACTGTAATGGGAAGTTCTTATTTTGATATGCTAATTATTTGGTTGATGCCTCAACTGCATGAAGACAGTGGCTTACTGTCCAACAATATGGATCATCACCCCCCACCCCCCACCCCCATTGGCTTCAGAAAGTAAAAAAATTACCTCAATGAAAATCTACCACAGCGCTGGATTGGCAGTGCATCAGGTGACAACATGTCGCTCACACAATGGCAACCATGAAGTCTAGATGTAACACTCTATGACTTTTTTATGGGTCTATGTCAAACACAGGGTCTTTGTCCCTTGCTTTCCTGTTAATTTAGCTGGTCTGAAACAACGTATCACAACAGTGGCTGGAGTTGAAGATATGTTAGCGTATGTTTGGCAAGAATTCAAATATTGTGTTGATATATGCCTTGTGACTAAGAGTGCACACACTTGAATGTCTGTAAGGTGCTGTAATGAACTTTAAGAGTTTCCCTACAAAACAGTGCAACGTGAGTGTCAATATTTTAAATAGTTTTATAAAATATTGAAACTATTTCTATTTTATTTGTGATAACCCTGTATTTGTAGGATTAGCTAGCTGGTGCACAATATCTAGGAACAGATTTGGACTTAACCTGCATCGGGAAAGAAAACTGTTCATAAACTTCAAAAAGTGTATGAATTATAAATGGAATACAGATGCTTTTAAAAAGCATGTTACTAAACTTCCCGGGGGGGGGGGGGAGACTGGATTGTGTGAGATCCAAAATATAAATGAGACACATCAGTCACTTTTAATCATCTGCATAAAAGAACAGTTAATAAAATTTGAAAAAGCCTGCCTGCCAATTAAAATGCCACAACATGCAAAAAGAAAAGAAATGTTCCAAAGTGCCATGTTTGGTAACTTGAACTAAGTTTCTTCCCATTATTATTTATAAATACAAAATCATTCCAAAATGCATCAAATTTTCAATTACAATCATTGTGCTTGGTAAAAAAGGTCACTGAATAAAATGGGTTTAACTAAATAGATGAAAAAGTTGGGAGCCCTTTTTAGAAAACAATCATTGATTGTGTGGATTCCTTTCGAGCACAACAATGGTAAGATACAAAAAAAAAAAAAAAAAAGTATTTTAACATCACTTTTGTTGCAACCTGATGCTAGTATGAATAAATATTTTAATGACTGAGAAATAAATGGACAAAATGAAATTCATCATCAAATGTGCAAAAAAACTTTTAACTTTGAAAAGGCAGACATTGACCATATTATTGGGTTGTCGGAAAAGTCATGACATATTTTGGCCATGTTTTGCAAAGGTCATTTATTGATAGAGAAAACAAAGATCAATCAATGATATAATGCCCGTTTTGTTCGATAACCTTTTGCCATCTTTCAGTGAGCTGCAGAATGCCTCGTTCATAGAAGGACCTGCCTTTCACGGCGAAAAACTGTACAAGGTGCTGATTTACAGCCTCATCTGAATTGAACGTTATACCACGCAAGGTCAGGCGAGTATGCTGGGTGTGGCAACACATCCCACCCAAGTTCCAATAATTTTTGGCGGGTGATCAAACTTGTATGTGGTCTCGCGTTGTCGTGATGGAACACAACACCTTTATGATCGAGTTCTGGACATTTCTGGATGATGGATTCATTCAAACTGTCCAATTGCTGACAGTACACATTCGAATTGATTGTTTGGTTCCGTGGTAGGAGCTTGAAAAACACGACACCTTTAAAATCCCACCACACGGAGACCAGAACCTTCCGCTGATGAATGTCTGCTTTGGATGTCATTTGTAGCACGTCGGGACTAAGACCGTTTGCGCAGTGCATTGTTGTACACAATCCACTTTTCGTCAGAAGTTATCAGTTGCTTCAAAAAAGGATCGTTTTCCTCACGTTTAATGAGCATATCGCAGATGTTTAAACGCGCCATCAATTGAGCTTCTTGGAGTTCATGAGGAACCCACACAACGAGTTTGCTTACGTATCCCAGCTTCTTCAGGTGGTCGTGAATGCTTGAATGATGGATGTGTCTGCAATCTCTCGGGTCGTGTAACGTGGGTTTGACTCGTCATCAACCTCAGTTGGCCTCCCGGACCGAGGAGCATGGTTGAGGTCAAAATCACCAGCACGGAACTTTGCGAACCACCGCTGGCACTGACGTTCTTGTAGAGCGTTATCACCGTACACTTTATGCAACTTTTCTCAAGCTTGAGGCGTGATCTTCCCTTTACAGAAATAAAACAGTAAAATATGGGGAAAATGCACAGTTTGGTCTTTCATCTTCAACTTGATGTCAAATCTCCGCAAATCAACCAAATCGCTCACTATTCCTTTTAGACTGCAGCTGGAACTCGCACCTGTCGAATGCCATAGCGATAACAGAGCTGTGCATGCCTTTAGTACTTTCAAAGCCGCCCAACCGCCATCGGGTGCCAAAATGCGTCATGACTTTTCTGACAACCCAATACTCCTTGGGTAAAAGATGCATGGAATGTGATTCCATTAGAAATGGCTGTAAAATCTTTCAAAATATTCTACATAATGTGCTGTGAATGGTGCAAGAGATAATTTAGATTAATTATGATTCAGATGAAAAAAATGGCCATGATAACACTTCTTTCAGTTGAGATATTTAGATATTTGGAAATTCCAGCTCTAAGTTGGAATTTGAAGGATTTTGAAGCAAGTAATTTTAAGAATTTGTGTGATTTTATTTTTATAAATGTCATGCTTTTGCTTCAGTCTCTTCTTAATAGAATGTGAATTCTGAATTTTCATAACTGCTGCATTGCACGTTTTGATCTTCAGGTTATTTTGCAACTTTCGTTTTAAATTCTAAAGTTTTTCTTATGTTTTCGGCTTTGCTCTTTAGTATATATATATATATATATATATATTTATTCATGATTCCACAACTTAAATCTTGGCCCTCAGTCTCCGGCAGCTGGAATGTACCTGGCCAAGGCAGCGGCCAGTGCGACATGAAGGCAGAGGGTGCTAAGAATCCCCGGAGGACCGGACTAGGCTGCCATCTGATGCTGACCTTGGCTACTTACAATGGACGCTCCCTATCTTCTGATTCAAGGCTTCTTGAATTGGAAGAGGAACTACAAAGGATCAAGTGGGACATCGTGGGGCTAAGTGAGGTAAGGAGAAAAGGAGAAGATCTCATCGAACTGAAAAGTGAACATCTCTTCTACTATCGTGGGACAGATACTGGCAGAACTAGTGGTGTTGGATTTATAATAAACAAGAAACTGAAGGATAAAGTTGTAGAAGTTGAAAGTTCCTCTGACAGAGCTGCACGACTTGTTATCCAACTCTCGAAAAGATACCAGGCTCAGATTATTCAAACTTATGCACCCACCACAAGTCATCCTGAAGAAGAAATTGAAGAATTTTATGAGGAAATTTGTCATCTAAATAATAAAGGTAAGCAGCACTTGAAAATAATTATGGGAGATTTCAATGCAAAAATAGGGCAACGGCAACAGAATGAAACTTCAGTAGGTAAATTCGGTCACGGCAACAGAAACCAGCGTGGAAATACTCTCGTTGAGTTTGCAGAGGCAGAAGGGTTTTTCATCTTGAACTCCTTCTTCAAGAAAAAGCCACACAGGAAATGGACATGGAGACATCCAAATGGAACGACAAGTGAAATTGATTTTATTATGTGTAACAAAAAATTTGTCATAGAAGACTGCAGTGTGCTAAACAAGTTCAACACAGGTAGTGACCATAGATTGGTGAGATGTAAGATGCACCTCAACACTAAACTTGAACGTGGCAAGCTCATAAGACAAACAAAATCTATTGACATAACCAACCTTAAAAAACACCATAATACCTTCAAGTTAGAACTGAAGAACAGGTTCTCTGCTTTAGAAGACCTAACATCGGAAGAAGTGGACATCTCTGAAGTTAACAGAAAAGTAACCAAAGCTCTTATGGAAACAGCAACAAAATTAGCTGGGTCTAAGAACAAGTTGCATGTGAACAAATTATCAGGAAAAACCAAAATGTTGATGCAAAAAAGAAGAGAGATGAGGACAACTAAAGAAGATGTGACTTCCAAAGTGGAATATATAGAGCTATGCAAGACAGTAAGAAAAGGTATCACTGAAGACGTAAGGAAATTCAACTGTGAACTAGTGAGGAAAGCAATTGAAAACAACCAAAGCCTAAAGATAGCAAAGGGACATCTCAGTAAGGGAAGAAAACAGATTATGGCACTGAGAAAAGAAGATGGTTCTGTAACAAGAAATAGAGGCGAAATTTTGACAAGAGTGAAAGATTTCTACTCCAAATTATATGAAAGGGATGATATATGCACTCCAGACATCATGAAAGATACCAGTACCAGAGTTCCTCCAGTCCTTCCAGCAGAAGTTGCACATGCAATCAAGAACATGAAGCGAGGAAAAGCTCCAGGAGAAGATGGAATTACTGTAGACATCATACAAGAAGCAAGTGGAGAAATCGAAACAGTACTCGCCCAAATTTTCACTCGATGCCTTAATGAAGGAAAGATTCCTGAGGATTGGAACACCGCTACAATGATCCTGCTACATAAGAAAGGTGACATTGAGGATCTCGGAAACTACAGACCTATCAGCCTCCTATCAGTAGTTTATAAAAATCTTCACTAAAGTTCTTTCACACCGCTTGAAGGTAACACTGGACATGGCTCAACCGAGAGAACAAGCTGGATTCAGGAGTGGCTACAGCACAATAGATCATATCCACGTGCTGAGAGAACTAATTGAAAGAGCGAGGGAATATGAACTTCCATTGTGCATGGCTTTTATCGATTATGAAAAAGCCTTTGATTCGGTGAAACCATCAGCAGTTACAATGGCTCTGAAAACCTGCGGTATTGAAGATGCATACATTAATATTATTAATAACATCTATGAAAATGCAAGTGCAAAGATTCGGCTGTTTGAAAATACAACACACATAAAAATTGGAAAGGGAGTGAGACAAGGTGACACCATATCTCCGAAGCTCTTTAATGCCAGATTGGAGGGTGTTTTTCAGTTGCTGAGCTGGGAAAAGAAGGGGATAAAGATTAATGGAGATTATCTAACCCACCTTCGTTTTGCTGATCACATAGTCATTTTTGCAACTACCCCATCAGAGCTGCAGAGTATGATCCAGGAACTTGCTGACAAGAGTAAAGAAGTGGGAATAAAAATGAACTTTCAGAAGACAAAAGTGATGTTCAATGCTTTTACAAGAAATGAAGATTTATCGATTGATGGAGAAAAGCTGGAGATAACAGACACGTACGTTTATCTTGGACAGCAGATATCAAGTGAGGGTCACATTGATGAAGAAATTAATCGGCGTACAAAACTTGCCTGGAGAGCTTTTGGAAGAAACAGCATAATTTTCAAGAGCAATATGCCATTATGTCTTAAAAGAAAAGTGTTTGATCAATGCATCCTTCCAGTGCTTACGTATGGTGCAGAGACGTGGACCTTAACTAAAAGAGACATACAAAGGCTGCAGACAACTCAAAGAAGCATGGAGAGGTGCATGCTTGGTGTAACCAGGAGAGATAAGAAGAGGAACTCGTGGATCCGAAAAATGACAAGAGTGGAAGACATCATGATCAGAGTTAAATCCCTGAAATGGCAATGGGCTGGACATACTGCCAGAAGGACAGATCATCGATGGACAGCCGAAATTTTAGATTGGATTCCAAGGGACAGGAAAAGACCCAGAAGAAGACCACATGGGAGATGGGTGGATGAAATTCGAAAGTATGCAGGGGTGACATGGAGGAGACTGGCACAAGACAGACCGTTGTGGAGGAAACTTGGGGAGACCTTCGTCCAGCAGTGGATTGATAATGGTTGACAATGATGATGATGATATATATTTATTCTATTAAGAAGAGACCTAAGCAAAAAAATACATATATATTTTTGACTCATACCAAGTACAACATAGAAAAGGTTATGTATCTACCGGTGTGAGTAAAAGGAGAAAAGATAAAAAAATAAAATAAAACAACTGAATGTAGAAGGTGTCGAGAATACTTAGCCTTGGCTTTATCAAGGACCAGCAAAAACTCTGCATTTTCTCACTTCCACAAAGACCTAGTTGGAAATGGGTTTCTGCAAGGCCATAGATGCAAGTAACATGCCCACCAAAAATTGTTTTAAAAATATATATATATGTCATGTCCTCCGCAGAGTTGTATGACCTAGCACTAGTTAACAATTTCGCTTGCATCGATAACCCTCCTGGCCCGACCCATGCTCTTCATCTGTTACTATTAAACAGAGAGAAGAAGATTAAAGAGAACTCAAGCTGTGAGAGTGACATAATAATTAGAAATAATTTTCAGCTATAACGAAATGCCAAGTTCGCCTGAGAGAGAATTTAAACCTGAAAAACAATGCAAAAGAAATCCAAATTTTTACATTGCAATTAAAAAAGGAAATATTAATTTTTTAAAAATCAGATTTTTGAAAGAAAACTTGATTCTAAAACCCCCTACTCTACAACTTCTGACAACACAAAAACGAGAATAAGTTAAAGACAATAATTAACTAAAGAAAAGCTTTGTGAAAGTTATATGACTTAAACAATTAGTTGCAATATGTACAAAGTATTTTAGCAGTGCTTTAAGTGCATAATTAAGTAGTTATTAAGAACTTAACTACTTTGAAAATACAGCGCAAAGAAAAGGAACTATGCTTAGCCATCTGCTGTGCCTAAGTTCCCCAAAAGACGCGCAAAGTTACCAAGAAAAGAAAGAGTTAAAACCCGCAAAAATGTTAACAGACAAGCCAGTGCCTAAAAGCTGAAAAGCAAAAAAAACCAACAGAGAAAAAAAGTACATTAAGTACAAACATTGAACCTATAAAACCTAAAACCCAAATACAAGGAAGAGAGCTTACCTCTTGTGCAACTAAACTTTCTCCTCACAAGAGTAAAACATGGCTGACCTCTTCCCCATGCGTCCTAACACTTCTGCCACTCCCTAGTCGCTGGGGGCAGTGTGGGTGGGGCTGATGGCCTCCTCATACTGAAAGAAACCAACTCGCGGAGATTTTAACCAGAGAAAAAAATATATATATATACTTAAGACTGTGGATCTGTATGATCAGAAAGAGCAGAATTAACTCTCCAGAATACATGAGAAATATTATAAAATACACGAGTGGTGTATTTAATAATCTTTGCATGTATTAAATCACCTTAGTGAGCTTCTATAGATTAATCAGAATCTTATTAATTTTAATGTTAGTTTTACTATTTTTAGTATAGCTATCCTAGTGATGAATAACTAGTATTCTTTTTTATTTGTTTTTATTTTCTCTTATAAACAGATTTTTAAGCTTTTTTTGTGATTTTGTCTATATTATTTAATTTTTTGTTTTAATAGGACCTTCATATCCATAGCACTAAGGTTCCTTTTAGTAGTTAATAGGCATCCTCTAGCCAACTTCCTTACGGCTTTGATTGGTCAGAATCATATTATTAACTGTGTAGAAAATTAAAGCAGATCTGCCAACCTTACTCTATTATTCAGAATAATTTTTCTTAAAGTTCTTTTGATGAAAGAAGAAGGAATTTCGTTCTCTAGAAAACTATCTAATAGAATATTAATGTGGTAATTGAAGTCCAAATTGTTGCTGCAAATTCTTGAAATTCTTAGGACCTGAGAAATTAGTACATTCTCAATTACTTTGGTTGATATGTTATTATTCCAGTGTAGATAATTAATTACTTTGAAAGGAAAATTAACTCTTTTATCAAAGAGGCTAATAGATGGGTTACCTCTGTTGAGCTTAATGCTTAAGTCTAGGAACTCAAGTTCCTGATTACTGTGGTTGGTTTTACATAAGTTAAGAGAGCTAGGATAGATATTATCAAAATCACTCTCTATAACTTCTGAATTATTGATACACAGCAGATCATCAATATATCTAAATGTGTAAAGGTAGTTATCTGAGCAGGTGGGGTGATTTTTAATGAATTTATATTCCTTAAAGAACAGGAATAGATTAGCGATATTCGTGGAGGTTGATGTTCCCATGGGAATACCGTTCACTTGCTTATAGAGAGTATTATTATATAAGATATGGTTATTTTTTATGCAGCAATTGAGATAAGAGTTCCAAGTTCCTACATTAACAAATTGGTTAAGTTTAAATTCTGTATACAGCTCTTTAAAGGTAGTGATTATATCTGATAGAGGCAGATTAGTATATAGGTTCTCAAAATCATAACTATTAATATCTAAGGGACAAACTTTGAGTATAGTAGAAATTACTTCTGCATTATTATTAATTATCCAAAAATCTCTGTACATCAAATTAGTACAGTTTCTAATGTGTTTCAAAACCTTCTTTAAGACATCTTCAAAAGCAAGATCTATTTTCTTTTTATGACTCCTTACTCCACTAGCTATGAACCTGAACTTCACAGGATCTTTATGAAACTTAACCGTTGCAAAAAGAAATGGAAATTCAGGCTCATATCTTCTAGTTTGTGGAATTTTAAGTTTCTTGAAGAATGCCTTAAACCGATTTTCTAACTGCTTGGTAGAATAACTTACGGGCTCGTACGTTACTCTATTATTGAGTTCCGTAGTTAACAATTCAAAATAGAACTTCTTACAGATAATTGCAAAATTATTGCTAGCTTTATCCGTAGTGGTAAAAATAAATAGGTCTTGTAGTTTGGAGAGTGACCTTTTAGCTTCTCCAGAGAAAAAGAGATTTCTATCGAAACGAAAGTCCAGACCTGCCAACTCACAGGTGAAGCTATTGATTACATTATATTTCCATTCTGTGAAGGCCTCAATAGGCTGCTTGTACGTTAAACTGGTTTTTACGATGTACTTATTAACATCTTGAGTGAAGCTCTCAAGAATCCTTTCTTTGGAAATTGTGAAGGAAGGTCTAAATTTAGAACCATACTCTAATAAATTCCTAAGCTTTTCATTTTCAACAAAACTCAAGTTTCCGGTGATAATATGGTTGTAATTCTTATCATAGTGAACTGTTTCTTTATGTTCATCACAAGAACATGTAGTAATTACAGGAATGTAACTCGAAGAGTTAAGTTTGTAGTTTTTAACTATTGACCCTAAGGTATATATATATCATCATCATCATCATTGTCAACCATTATCAATCCACTGCAGGACGAAGGTCTCCCCAAGTTTCCTCCACAACGGTCTGTCTTGTGCCAGTCTCCTCCATGTCACCCCTGCATACTTTCGAATTTCATCCACCCATCTCCCATTTGGTCTTCTTCTGGGTCTTTTTCTGTCCCTTGGAATCCAATCTAAAATTTCAGCTGTCCATCGATGATCTGTCCTTCTGGCAGTATGTCCAGCCCATTGCCATTTCAGGGATTTAACTCTGATCATGATGTCTTCCACTCTTGTCATTTTTCGGATCCACGAGTTCCTCTTCTTATCTCTCCTGGTTACACCAAGCATGCACCTCTCCATGCTTCTTTGAGTTGTCTGCAGCCTTTGTATGTCTCTTTTAGTTAAGGTCCACGTCTCTGCACCATACGTAAGCACTGGAAGGATGCATTGATCAAACACTTTTCTTTTAAGACATAATGGCATATTGCTCTTGAAAATTATGCTGTTTCTTCCAAATGCTCTCCAGGCAAGTTTTGTACGCCGATTAATTTCTTCATCAATGTGACCCTCACTTGATATCTGCTGTCCAAGATAAACATACGTGTCTGTTATCTCCAGCTTTTCTCCATCAATCAATAAATCTTCATTTCTTGTAAAAGCATTGAACATCACTTTTGTCTTCTGAAAGTTCATTTTTAATCCCACTTCTTTACTCTTGTCAGCAAGTTCCTGGATCATACTCTGCAGCTCTGATGGGGTAGTTGCAAAAATGACTACGTCATCAGCAAAACGAAGGTGGGTTAGATAATCTCCATTAATCTTTATCCCTTTGTTTTCCCAGCTCAGCAACTGAAAAACACTCTCCAATGTGGCATTAAAGAGCTTCGGAGATATGGTGTCACCTTGTCTCACTCCCTTTCCAATTTTTATGTGTGTTGTATTTTCAAACAGCCGAATCTTTGCACTTGCATTTTCATAGATGTTATTAATAATATTAATGTATGCATCTTCAATACCGCAGGTTTTCAGAGCCATTGTAACTGCTGATGGTTTCACCGAATCAAAGGCTTTTTCATAATCGATAAAAGCCATGCACAATGGAAGTTCATATTCCCTCGCTCTTTCAATTAGTTCCCTCAGTACGTGGATATGATCTATTGTGCTGTAGCCACTCCTGAATCCAGCTTGTTCTCTCGGTTGAGCCATGTCCAGTGTTACCTTCAAGCGGTGTGAAAGAACTTTAGTGAAGATTTTATAAACTACTGATAGGAGGCTGATAGGTCTGTAGTTTCCGAGATCCTCAATGTCACCTTTCTTATGTAGCAGGATCATTGTAGCGGTGTTCCAATCCTTAGGAATCTTTCCTTCATTAAGGCATCGAGTGAAAATTTGGGCGAGTACTGTTTCGATTTCTCCACTTGCTTCTTGTATGATGTCTACAGTAATTCCATCTTCTCCTGGAGCTTTTCCCCGCTTCATGTTCTTGATTGCATGTGCAACTTCTGCTGGAAGGACTGGAGGAACTCTGGTACTGGTATCTTTCATGATGTCTGGAGTGCATATATCATCCCTTTCATATAATTTGGAGTAGAAATCTTTCACTCTTGTCAAAATTTCGCCTCTATTTCTTGTTACAGAACCATGTTCTTTTCTCAGTGCCATAATCTGTTTTCTTCCCTTACTGAGATGTCCCTTTGCTATCTTTAGGCTTTGGTTGTTTTCAATTGCTTTCCTTACTAGTTCACAGTTGAATTTTCTTACGTCTTCAGTGATACTTTTCCTTACTGTCTTGCATAGCTCTATATATTCCACTTTGGAAGTCACATCTTCTTTAGTTGTCCTCATCTCTCTTCTTTTTTGCATCAACATTTTCGTTTTTCCTGATAATTTGTTTACATGTAACTTGTTCTTAGACCCAGCTAATTTTGTTGCTGTTTCCATAAGAGCTTTGGTTACTTTTCTGTTAACTTCAGAGATGTCCACTTCTTCCGATGTTAGGCCTTCCAAAGCAGAGAACCTGTTCTTCAGTTCCAACTTGAAGGTATTATGGTGTTTTTTAAGGTTGGTTATGTCAATAGGTTTTGTTTGTCTTATGAGCTTGCCACGTTCGAGTTTAGTGTTGAGGTGCATCTTACATCTCACCAATCTATGGTCACTACCTGTGTTGAACTTATTTAGCACACTGCAGTCTTCTATGACGAATTTTTTGTTACACATAATAAAATCAATTTCACTTGTCGTCCCATTTGGATGTCTCCATGTCCATTTCCTGTGTGGCTTTTTCTTGAAGAAGGAGTTCAAGATGAAAAACCCTTCTGCCTCTGCAAACTCAACGAGAGTATTTCCACGCTGGTTTCTGTTGCCGTGACCGAATTTACCTACTGAAGTTTCATTCTGTTGCCGTTGCCCTATTTTTGCATTGAAATCTCCCATAATTATTTTCAAGTGCTGCTTACCTTTATTATTTAGATGACAAATTTCCTCATAAAATTCTTCAATTTCTTCTTCAGGATGACTTGTGGTGGGTGCATAAGTTTGAATAATCTGAGCCTGGTATCTTTTCGAGAGTTGGATAACAAGTCGTGCAGCTCTGTCAGAGGAACTTTCAACTTCTACAACTTTATCCTTCAGTTTCTTGTTTATTATAAATCCAACACCACTAGTTCTGCCAGTATCTGTCCCACGATAGTAGAAGAGATGTCCACTTTTCAGTTCGATGAGATCTTCTCCTTTTCTCCTTACCTCACTTAGCCCCACGATGTCCCACTTGATCCTTTGTAATTCCTCTTCCAATTCAAGAAGCCTTGAATCAGAAGATAGGGAGCGTCCATTGTAAGTAGCCAAGGTCAGCATCAGATGGCAGCCTAGTCCGGTCCTCCGGGGATTCTTAGCACCCTCTGCCTTCATGTCGCACTGGCCGCTGCCTTGGCCAGGTACATTCCAGCTGCCGGAGACTGAGGGCCAAGATTTAAGTTGTGGAATCATTTTGGAGGGGTTTGGCCATAACTCACCACGCTGGCCAAGCGGGTTGGTGAGTGTGGGATAGAATTTCCTCTAATCCCGATGGTATAGTTATACCGCTATTGGCGGTCGTCAGAGCCCCTTTAGTGGGAACAGGATGCACCACGAGAAGGCGGGGTTGACATTTGTCAAGGAGAGGCTGTGATGTTACGCATCACCTGACCTTACATCCCTATATATATATATATATATATATATATATATATTAGCAATTTTCAGTTGTTGGACTTGTGGAGTTTGGTTTATTACTTAACAAGGCTACATATGAGTACAAACAGTAATCTTTGGGCCCACTTTCTCTTAGGATTTGTATATTAGCTTGAGAATTTTTGTAAAATATGTGTAGCACGCAAGCTAGTGATCTTTTGTAGCCAAGACACACATGAAAGAAATATTCTGTATTCAACTTATTAATTACAGAATATCATTGATGAAGAAAAAATTCTGTATATGTTACAAGAAAAAAAAAAAAAAAGATTGGGTGCTCTTCTGAATCTTAACATTTTCTTTTAGTTCCCAACTCTGCATGTATTACTATTACCTAGCTTTGTTTACATACAGCCTGATTCCATGCAGCATGGAGCAAAAGAATTAGCTCCACATTAGCTTCATGTGGAGTATTTTTATAGAGAAATAATTTCAATGATCTAATTTTAAAAAATGCTTATCAGTTGTCTTTTGGTAAGCAGTTAATTGCACTCTATAGAAAAATGAAATTTTGAAACCTGTAAGAACTTTTAAGTTGCTAAGGTCAAAGTTTCCAAGACAAATGAAAAAATTATTGGGAAAACCATAAGAGGAAATTCTGATTAGATTTGTGTCACTCAATGAATAGTAAATACTGGCAATTCAGAGATGCTTGATTGCTGTGTTAATAATCCTAACATATTTCCATGTATTAGAAAAATATTTCTTCCACAGAATTTACCTTAGATATCGGTGATTCACTTAACTATGCTACGAGGAAGCAGAATTTGCTTCAACTGATAAAAATCTGAAAATGTTCTGATTCTTAGCATTCAAATACTTGGGACTTAATTATCCTTGGTGGCATAATGGATAGCATGCCGAAACGAAAATCCAGAGATGCAGATTCAATTTCAGCTCCAAGGCGATGTAATTTTCAAGTTTTCTAATGTGATTGATGTTTTGTGATGAACAGTAAATTCAGGCAATTCAGAGATGTCTGATTGCTGTGCTCATCCAGATCTGAGAAGATTATTGCTGTAATATTTCCTATCATTAAATCTTAGGGGAGTTTGTGTTGATTCAGCCATTAGAAACTTTCAGTAAACCTCGTACATGGATAAATCATCTAGTTATTCCAACCAGAAAAGGTGGCATTTATTTGATTAAATGTGTGCAATGGTTCTGGCAAACCCATCAAAATCAAGAAATGCACTGACATTGAGTTTTTGGAAGAAAACAATGCTCGAACTGTGTTTTCTGTTAAATAGCATTGCTTCACAGCACCATGCAGGATCAGTTGAAGACACCCAACCAATATCAGCCTTGCAATCTCATGCACCCTGAGTAGTTGATTTGGGACTAACGACCAGACAGAGACTCTGAGCAGTTTTGAAGTGGAAAAAGAAAAAGCTTGTCTGCATAAGAGAAACTAAATTTCAAGAGTGGTGTTTTATAACTGATATTTCATGTTGATGCAGTCAGACTGCTAGAGTGATTCCCAGTATGTGATCTGCTTCCACTAATTTGTGTTTTGCATGATCTTCTGATATTATTTGAGAACAACAGGTCTTCCAATGTAGGTAATTTTTTACAAAACAATTTGTTATGTGTAGATTTATAAATTGTAAAGTTCACAATAATCAAAATGTGTTAAATGTTTTGTTTGTGAGAGAGTGTTTCATTTTTCTGCCTGGAATGTATTATGTCCTAACCAAAATTTGTCCAGTCCATTATGCAAATATTTTGATGTACAAAATATTTGAAAATGGAAAGTCTTGTATGCTGTATTACATTTTTTTGTTTGTTTGTTTGGAATGAGCAATATGTGTTATCTGAAAAGGAAATTCTATGTTCAAGAAAAATTTGCTGTTGTAGTTTTCTTTTTGACATTCAGTGTTTATTCCATAAGAATTTAGATGCTGATGCCAATGTGTGTCAAATTGAATGAAAATCTTACTGTGAATAAATGTGTACAAGCTGTGATGTGTTATGTATGAGTTCTATCAAAAAACTTTTAAATTTTTGTAATGAAAAAGGTTGTGAGTTGTAAGATGATCTTGGTCAAAATAACTCCGTAGTTCTATCGATTGTAAGATGAAAGTTGAAGTTCTACAAGGGGTAATCATTTAATTCATGAACAATATAGAAAAGTTACCTTAAATGTCATGTTCTGAATCATCCTGCCATTTATCTTTCTCAAAATACTCTCCCTGGAATCTCTCACGTTTTTGCCATCGGCGTAAACATTGATTAAAGTCATTGTGGAAGCCATTTCATGAAAGTAAGTGAAGTATTGTCATTTTGGCTTTGCGAGCTTCATCGTCTGATGCTAAACATTTCCCTTTCAAAGATTTTTTTTTTCATATGCGTAAAGAGGGAAAAATCGCAAGGTGCTAAGTCTGGGGAGTATGGAGGACGTAGCAGAACCTCAGCACCTATGGTAGAAATCACTGGCTGCACAATATGAGCCTAATGGGGCCTGGCATTGTCATGATGGAAAAACCATGTCATGCCTGACAGTTTGGAACAGTTTTCATGAATGGCACGTTGAAGTTTGGTTTGGAGAACCTGCGAATACGCTTCCTTATTCGTGATTGTTCCCTTAAGCACAAAAGGAGTTACGAGGACACCTTAGATGTTAAAAAACACAAGAGCCATTTGTTTCCCAGCTGAATAAGAAATTCAAAATTTTTTGGGGTCTCGGTGAATCCGATTGCTTCCATTGACTGCACTGTTGTTTTGGGATCATAATGAAAGATCCAAGTTTCATCACAATTCGATTCGTGAAGGTTAAACCCTGGCTTTCCAAACGATTATGCATCTCTGTGCATTGCTGTACTCTTTGTTGTTTTTGTTCTGCAGTCAAACTGTGTGGAATCCATTGAGCACATATTCGCGACATTTGCAGATGGTCTTTCACAGTAACGTGAGTGCTACCGTATGAAATTGTCATTTTTGCAGCCAAATCACGCAGTGTTATTTGTCTGTCATCATTCATGATTGCCAGGCCTCTGGTGATTTGCTTAGGAGTTGTTAAGGAAGAAGGCTAACCAGGGTCTTGGGTCATCGGCCACAGATTCGCGTCCATCCTTGAATCGCTTATGCCACTTAATAATGGCAGACCTACAAAAACAGTCATTACTATAGGTTTCAGTCATCTCTTTAACAGTCGCAGCAGCACTTAGACCTCCTCTAACACTATAACAAACGACATGCCTCTGTTCTGTCTAAATGTCCGACATTCTGAAACGAATGTGTATGACACGCAACTCAAAATGACCTTAACCTGTAGCCTCCTTCGCAACGGTCCTGCACAGCGCCATCTATTGTTACTTTGAAAAAAGCACAACATATTTACCAACTTATAGCGTCAGTGCACGGATTAAATGATCACCCTTCGTAACTTCATTGTAAGAGTGAAAGTGCCACACCCATATTATTGTCTTGCCACAATGTATTTAATAGTATTGATGTTATGAGATAAAAAAGAAACCAATTAATTTTGGTGATAAAGTGAATCATTTTGAACAAAGAATTAATATAAATGTTAAAAATATCACCAGAAAGAAGAAAAATGCTTGAAAAATACTTTGATTTAAAGTTTTGGCGTATTATTTGATTATAAAGAATGATCTGTGAAAAGGTTATTTTAATGTATTTGTGTAGTTACATCTGCATTGATATATACATATGTTTGTAAAAATCAGAAATATTTGATTGATATCTCCAAAGTTATAGCTAAAAATTTGTAACAAAATAGTCTTTGAGTTGCATGGTATTCATAAATGATGGTTTGGGTTGACGGAAATATGTTGTAAAGGTTATGTATAAATGTTTGTTTCCCAATGGCATAGTTGTTTTTTTCTTCCATTGGAGTAAAAGGGATAATGAAAGAGCATTAATTTTATTTGCTAATGAGTAAATTTAAAAGAAAAGGTTGTTTCAGTATGTGCTTTTAGCCATGTACTTTTGATTTGGTAAAAGAAGTGTAATTTCCTTTTGATCTGCATCTTTCTTGTGGAAATGGGATGCCATTTCTTCTAGAAGAGAGATGTGGTCTTCCAATCATAGTTGCTGATGTAGATTACATAATGGCAATGTTGACCACTTAATCAGTTGTTTAGAGATAGCATGAACATTCCACGTTTGCAGTGTTCATGACTCTTGTGTGTTGGCTGGTGGCCTCAGCTTGCTGGCCAAGGCGGCCATTCTGCGAGAAGCCAGAGCATGTCACAGAGACTCATGTCTGTATTATATATTAATGTTGAAAGGCAGTTTTACCTCTGTAGCTGAGTGTGTAGCCGATTAAGGATTGTGTGGAAGACAATGTTTTATTTCCCCACACAGGGCTTGAAAATTATATTGCCCAACACACCTGGGGTATGTAAAGTTTTGTCTGGGGATGCATTTTTTTTTTTTTTACCTACATGCCCGATTAGACGCAGAAAAAGTCTAGCCCTTTACAGCATAGTCTAAAAAATATTTTTTTATTTTCCAGACAATTTTCTTACTATTCAAAGGCTTCCTTCCTCATTGTTATATTAATATAATAAAATTAATGGGATATGTTTTGGGAGATTAAAGGTTAAAATGGATGACCTTGAAAACTAAATTGCCCATACTATGATTGTGCAATATTGCAAAAGAAAGCTCATGTAAAGAAATTTCAAATTAGCTTAATGTGAGCTCTGTTGACCAATTTGGTCTACAGTTGTCATTTGTGAAAGGCAGTCAAAAATGTCTTTTTTTATAAATTTCAGAGTCCTGTAACTGTAGAAGTATTGCATGTAGGATGTTGAAATTTTGTATTGATTAATTTCTGTATAAAGCCTGCAAGTTCACCAAGTTTCATGAGAATTAAAAAAGGGTTCAGGTCAAAAATGTTACTTTTTTTTTTGTGCTGATTGCAAGTTCATATTTCACTCCTGGGTTAGAATTTTTGGAATGCAGTGAAATCTTGGCGAACTCAAATTTCACGGCTGGAGTAGAAGTATTAACTGCAGTAAAAGTAATTTGCTTTTTTATATTGTTTCTTAAATGTTTAGAAAAAAAAAAAAAGTGTGTGATGTATGTGCATTTGGGTATATAAGATTTTGGTTTGAGCATGTACTTTTTTTTTTTTTTTTTGGACAACATGCCAGTACAGTTTTGAAAATTTTCTGGCTCTGTTCCCAAATTTAATTTATTGATCAAATGATCATATGTAGAGGATTTTAGGAAGGGAGTGTCTGACCCCAGGTCTTAAACAACGCTTCGAAATATGAAGCTAGGAGATTTGGGCTAGAGTGCCCGATTGGAAAGTGACACGAAAGTGAAGTAGAAAGGAGGAGGAAGACTCCCTTATTTATTACCGGTTGGCCAGTACCCGGGGTCCGACAGCTTAATGTGCCTATCCGACGGACGGTGGATATTTAGTGGATTGAGCGTTCATACCTGCCTGGGATCGAACCAGAGGTCCTTTCCGCAGCAGTCACGAACGTTGCCCTCTAGGCCACCCGCGGCCCCAAACTTAATTTATTCTAAAGTGGTGGAACTTTTATCCCAAAGCATGGCAGGGAAAAAAAAGTTCAATAATATCTGGAGATACACTGTCTGATCAAAAGTATCTAGATACTTGCCTATCCACAAATGCTGTGATTTAATAAGAAAGGAATTAATACCAAGTTGGTCTAACCTTTCTTGCTATCACAGCCTCCATTCTGCTGGGAAGACTTTCCACTAGATTTTAGTAGGTTGCTGTGGGAATTATCATATTAGTGAGGTCAGGTCACTGGTATGAGGTGGTTCAGCCTGACATGCAGTCAGAGTTCCAATTTGCCCCAAAACTATTCCATGAGGTTGAGATCGAGAATCTGTACAGGCCAGACAAGTTTTTTCATGCCCATCTCGTTAAACCATTCCTGCACGGACCTCACCTTGTGGACGGGGACATAGTGCTATTGGTAAAGGGAAAGGCCTTTGCCGTACTGTTGCCATAATGTTAGGAGAACAGAATTGTCAAGAATGTCATTATAGGCCTCGGCATTTAGCTTCCCAGTCCCTGGAACTAAGGGCCTAGCCCAAACCATGAAAACAACTCTAGAACATGATGCCTCCACACCCGGACTCATTTGTCAAATTGCCAGATGGTGAAGCATGATTCATCTCTCTAGAGAACGTGTTTTTACTGCCCTAGAGTTCCCTGGTGTCAAGCATTACTCCACTGCCTTCCATTGTAGATTTTGCTGATGTTATTCTTGTGTGCTGCTGCTCGGCCACGGAAATTCATTCCCTTCAGCTCTTGATGAATCGTTACGGTGCTAGCATTGCTACCAGAGGCATTTTGAAACTTGGTAATCATTGTTGCAACCAAGGACAGGTAATTTTGTCACACCACTCACTGAGGCACTCGGTGGTCCCACTTTTGTCATTTTATGTGGCTTACCATGTCATGATTAAGCTGTTGTAGCTCCTAGGCATATCCACTTCATAATAACACCACTTACAGTTGATTGGAACAGTTACAGCAGGGTGAAAATTTCCCAAACTGTGACTTGTTGCTGAAATGGTATCCTGTGACTGCATTGAAAGTCACTGAACTCTGCTGTATCACCCATTCTACTGTTCTTGCTTTTCTACAATGTTTACCTGGCCACATGTCTTTTTATACCAGTACGAACCATGGCTGTGATTTATATAAGTGAATCTACTACTCAAAAGGGGTATCTGGATACTTTTGATCATATAGTGTATGTGCATCTACCCAAATGACAAAAAAGAAAAAAAAAAGGGGGGGTCAAAATATTGACTTGAACCAGACTTCCTAATCTGTATGATTTTTTTTTATTGCAGAAGAAGTAATGATTGATAAGATTGGGGCTTTGTTTTGCTATACTTTTTTAGAATTTCTTCCTAACTCATATTAGTGATTTTTTTCTGGAGTTGCCATTATTAAGCAGTTTTCTTTAAAACTAATATGCTCATGTAGTCAAAGATATGTTGCAAAAATCATTCATTCCAGTGCCAATATAAACTGATTTTGTTGTTACTTATGTTACATTCCTTTTAACAGATCATTAGAGGAGTGCTTTTTTGACAATAATAAAGGAACAATGGAAGTGCAATGGGGGGGGGGGGGGCTTATGTAAGTTTGCTGCAGATCTTAAATTAAATTTTAAATAATTTGAAAAATATAGACACATACACAAGTGTTGAGTGAATTTCCAAAATACAGGTAATCTAAATTCCAAAAGTCAGTGATTTTCATTATATATATCTAGCTTTCATAATGGGCATCATTTATCGGTTTATTCAGTCAAAAAGAAAGAAAATTGTGATATGCTAATTTGGAGGGGTTTCCTGCAGAAGAGTGAAGCCAAATTAGCTATGTGTATTTCGTGAATTTAATTATTTAAGTTTTATTCAGAGTTTGAAGTGTTGATAAAACTGGTAGTATACATGTGATTTAAATTTTGTGTTTTCCAGCAGGGAAACTTTTGTCTTGCATGACAGTTCATGTGATTTATTATGCTCCTCTCTCTCACCCCAGAAGTATTTTTTATTATTATTAGGTCTGTTGACTATAATAAAATTAAACACTGAAATAAATTTGAAAATGAAGCATTTTGATTAGAAGCAAAATATTTAAGAAAGTTTTAATGTTTTGAATATAATATGCAATTTTAAAATGAACTTCAGAAATTTATTTTATATTTGATGTTTATATATAGGCTGAACAGATAGTAGCCATCTTTGCAAGTACCACTCGGAGCTGCAGAGTAGGATCCAGGAACTTGTTGACAAGAGTAAAGAAGTGGGATTAAAGTTAACAGAAAGCAAAACTGATGTACAATGCTTATATGAAAACTGAAGATTTAGAATTGGTGGGGCAAATGTAGGAGTTACTGATGCCTGCATCTCTCTATGAGGGGCATTCAATTAGCCTGACCTTGAAAGTAGTGGTTGGTGGCTGATGCAAGTATTGCAGAGTATTTAACAGTATTCCTTCAGTTATATGACAGCCACACCACATCACTGTGTCAGCATTTGAGACTGTGCCACAGTGCATTGGAAGTCTATAAGGTGACAATAGATGAGTGACAGATGAAGTTATGGGACCAAGCTGTGATTGAATTTTTGTCAAAGGAAAATGAAACACTATGCAGTATTCATGAATGGATGGTCCATGTGTATGTCGATGGTGCACCTTCATATTCTACATTCAAAAAATGGACTGCCCTTTTTAAACGGGAGAGAGACTCATTGGAAGATGACCCTCACGAGGGACACTTCATGGAGGTGACCACAGATGAAATGTGGCAGATAGTGGAGGCCATGGTAATGTCAAACTGGCAAATCTGTGTCATACAGACTGCTGACGAACTGAAGTTAAGTACTGGCAGTGTTTGGACCATTTTGCATGAGACGTTAAGGATTTCAGAAATCTGTGTCAGACCTTAAAATTCCCTAATCTTCGAACGTTGACACCCAAGATGAAGAATGATTGTGTTGAAGCAAGTTGGGTTCAACTTGAACACATTAACCACAATCCAGATGACTTCTCTTCCTGGGTTGTGACTGGTGATGCGACTTGGCTTTACCATTGGGACCCTGATACTTAAGAAGAGAGCCTGCAATGGAAACATCATGGATCACTGCCACCAAAAAAGTTCAAAACACAACCATCTGCAGGGAAGATTATATCCACAATTTTTTTAGGACTCAGAACAGTTTCTGTTGACTGATTACTGGCCTCATAAAAGTAGTATAAATGCTGCTTGTTATGGCGCGCTATTGCGACAATTGCATGATGCCATCAAGAGTAAATGGTGAGGAAAATTGCAACAGGGTATTTTGCTTCTCCAGGACAATGCTCCAATCCACACCACTGGTGTCTGCATGCAAGCTGTGACAGAATGTGGCTTTCAATTGCTTCCCCACTCACCATACTCACCTGACCTCATACCTAGTGACTTCTTCCTTTCCAAAAATCTGAAAAAAGATCTGCGAGGTAAGTGTTTTGCGGATTATTCTGAACTAAAGGAGGCAAAAAAGTGTTGCTCTGAGGTGGAAGAACTTTTTTGCAGTGGGGATTTGTCAACTCTATGATCAGTACAAGTGTATCCACGTCAGAGGAAACTATGTGGAGAAATAAAGGTGTATTTTTTGAAAAAAAAATATTTTTGTCATTGTATGTTAGGCTTAAAACTTATTGAATGCCCTACATTCCTTGAACAAAAGATATCAAGCATGGAGTGCCACATCAAAGAAGAAATTAATAGGTGTGCAAATCGTGGTCAGGAGTGCAATTTACTTACCATCATGTCTTTGAAGAAAAGTGCTTAATCAGTTCATCCTTCTATTTCTTACTTGTACATCAGAGATATGCACCTTAACTGCAAAAGACATACAGAGGCAACTGTCAACTAAAAAGATCAGTGATATAACCTAGAAAGACAGGAAAGGAAATTCATGAATCAGAAAAATAATAAGACCTGATGACATCATGATCAAAGTAAAGAGCCTCATGTGGCAATGGGCTGGACATATTACTTGAAGCACTGAACACTGTCGGATGGCTGAAATACTAGACACTGGATAGCAAGGGACAGGAAAAGACCCAGAAGACCACGTTGGGGATGGGTGGATGAAATTCAAAAGCATGCCTGAGTGACATGGTAGAGAATTGGGGAGACTGATAAAGGCGGGGCACACCAAAGTTCTTACACTGTAGAATTACTTGAAAACAAGTAATCCAACCAATGTGAAAGTAAGGAAATTGCATAGGAAAGTGTGTATGTGATTCCTGATACAAGCGATTGCAGTTCCCTTGGCAGTGGAACTTGCAGAAAATAAATTGTGGAATATCACAGATAGCAGAAGAGTTCCAATTACAGTTATGGAGCAGTACTTGTGACATACAAAAATAATGTTCTACCATCCGAATTCAGACGACAAGTATCAGGAAACTGAATTAAAGAGGCAAATGACAAGGCATGATGGACACTTTCCATGTGATAAAGCATTTTACTTTACATATCATAAGGTGCTGTAATGGAAACTACATGATTGTTCCTCTATTTTACATCATGTTCATTCTATTCCATGCTGCCACCCTGTAAAGCACGAAACAAGGATTACTGTATTTCAACACAACCATTCATTGTTGAGTTTGATGTGTGTCTGTAAGGAAGTCTTTTGCTGTTCATAAAAAAAATGAATGACATAAGAAGCAAATAATGCATTAATGTCATGTTTTTTTTTAAAAAACTAAGCAAAATTGTTGGAAAAATATGATCCTTGTAATTTGAACACACTATAACAGAGGATTTTTAGGTGGGAGAGATGATGTGTAAGATGAAAGACATGAAACTAATGATAATGTGGAAAAAGTTAGGAATCTGGTGGAAATTACTGCTATCTAAGCATTAAGATTTTTTTAATAAATCAGATATGAATGAAAAAAATTGATAAATTCTGGCAGAAAAGTTAAAAGATGAAGAGACTATGTGTCAAGATATTTTGGCAAAGTCAGTTAACGGAAATTAGATATGTCAAAACATTTTAGCAAAACTGAAGAGAAAAGACTCATTTACCATCTACAGTGAAACTTTGCTCTTTAAACACTTGGAAATCTAACAAAATCAACTTCCCCTTCCAAAACTGAAGGGCAGCACAACTGTCAAAACCCAAGATCAAGGCAATCCTTACTGTTTCCTTTGATGTTCTGGGAATTATTTTGACCTGGTACATATCACCCAATTAAAATGAGAATCAGGTGAACTGCATGGTACTTATGATGCAGTTGTAAGAAAAGAGAGGGAGATCATAGTTGTGTTTCACAGTTCAATTCTCAGGTGTCAGTGAGATCATAGTGTTTGAATGATTTGATTCTCCACCAGATGACACTCCAAAGCAGAACTGTAGTCTTGGTTTCATAGTTTGTGGAAAAATTTTGAAACAAGAAAAATGACACCAAATTTTTAATTTTGTAGAGCACATCTCTTGAATCTTTTCTGACATGAAAAAAATATTTCAAAGCAGATCTTTAGAGAAAAAGAAAAAATTAGCAGAGAGAGAGAGAGAGAGAGAGAGAGAGAGAGAGAGCATTTACTATCCCTATAGAAAATATGCACATAATTTAAAATACCCAATATGAACAGTGTTCTTCACGGTGTGTGGAACTAGTTGAATAAAGGAATAAAATGGATATCTGCAATTGGTGAAACTTCCACATAAAAATAACTGCTTTGCGCCATTGGCAGCTGAAATGTGTGCTGTGAAAAATCACATTGTGCACAAAGCGTTCCTCATGGCAGATTCAATCTGAGACAAAAAGGATTTATCAAATTGGATAATGAGAAGGGATATGAGAGGAGAAAATTATACGACTTTTTATGCCCCCTAGTGGGAAATATGGGCATTTCTTAAAGGAGAAGATGAGATCAAAATAATCTTCATAATGAAAAGAGACAATTTTTCCAAGAATTTTTAGAATTGGAGATATTGCTTCAAATGGAAATCTACTGTATATGATGACACCATCTAGTGGCAGAATTGTGAATAATGAAAAAGCAGACCATATCCAAATAGTATTCTTTATAGCAAAAGCTATGCAGAGGAAAAGGAATTTCTCAAACACGACTTCTACAAGAAAAAACGTTTTCACATATATGCCCAATAATGAGGAAAACTGTATTATTTAAAGAGGATAATATACATATACAGTATATATATATATATGTGTTCCCAATTTTCACTGAAATGAGTGGCATATTTTTTAATAGGCACTTTAGGAGCAGATATAATGTTCCACAAATGTAAATACATACTAATGCTACATACTGTCAGAAGTACACATTATAAAAATTCAGCAGTAGATGCAGAATGCTCCATGAAGTGAGTGGTATCTGGTCTTAAAAGAATGTTTAAAATCTGACTTTCCGGAGCAGATATATTGAGAAAAATAGATCATGCATGTGCTCCACTTGTGGGGAAATTGTATATTATGAGTAGAAAGCCTGCATAAATTTTTCATGATTAATGGTATCTGGCCGAAAAATAATTTTTTGAGTCGCATTTTTGGCACTCAGATATTGCTGAACTCTATACCATCAAGAGAAATGTGAACTTCACCCTCAAGTGGCAAAATTGTGTGTTACAAGAAATTAGCAATTACATGCTGTTGTGCATTCCTCTCCAGAAATGTCCAACAAAGCAAGCATTTTTCAAATCAAATTGTTAAAAGCAAAAATATAGGGGGAAATACAATATATATACATACATACCTATGCTTCTTTGTGGAAAAGCCGTGCATTATTACGGGCAGAAAATGTGTGCAAAAGGTTTTCCTTGGTGAGTGGTGTATCATAAAGAAAGAATTTTTTCAATAAAGTTTTTACGAGCACAGATATTGCTGCAAATACATTGGAAACAGAAATGTACATTTACAACTCTAGTGGCAAAACTGTTTGTTAAAAGACAGAGAGAGAGAGAGTATTTTAAGTTAGAATTTTAAGAGCAGAAATATTAAAGAAATAATATGTATTTATGTTCCTAGTGGGAAAATGTGCATTTTTTGAAAGAGAAACTCCCTGTCCAAAATCATTGAAAAAGAAACTCCCTGTCCAAAATCATGGAAAAAGAAATTCCCTGTCCAAAATCATCTTCATATAAATACAGTCGAACCCACATACTGTATAACATAATACGAAGTTCCACATAAACTGAAGTTTTTATAGATCCTTTGAACTTTGTAATGTTCTCCTTTGTTATTTCAAACAATATTTTTGGGGAAACTATATATCTGAAAGTTCAGCTTGGTTATGAGCAAACAGAGTAAGGTGCATTTACCCAGTTTTTGAATCATCCTACCATATTTATTTGAATCTAATGCGCACCCTTTTGGCTGATTTTCCCAGCCCAAAACATGGGTGCACATTAGATTCAGGTGTTAAGTGGAAAAACGTGAAAATCGGTCTGAATCAGCTGTATTTCTCATCCATTGGGTCTAGATCGCTGCGGACCTTTCAGAAAGAGCGTACAAATGATCATGGGGGGGGGGGGGTAGGAAACTGACTAAAAGTGAGATGAACAGCTTATTTATTAAGAGTCAATGAAGTATGTTTACAAACCTAAAAACTTTGGCAAAGGAAGTACCGGGTAATGTACAGCAACTTTATAAACTCGTAAATCTAGTACAGAAATAGATCTACCATATAAACTTTGGCACAGAAAAAAAAAAAAAAAAAAACTTTTGAAAAGTGCATACTACTGTAGGGATTAATAACTTAGATAGCCAAAGAAAGTTCAGTGAGGTTCACATTCAAGTTTCAGTAAAGAACTTCAACTCAAGTCCAATATCATGTCAGAGCCATGGATCAATAGTCATCAATCGTCATATTCATCAGACTCTGCGGAGCTGGTGCCAGCATATGCTAGATCTTCAGCGATGTCTGAATCAGTTTTTCGATGTCCGCTCTAGGCAGCTCTCGGCCTGGCGGGCTGCTTAGGTCGCAATCTCTTACAGGTTTAGGTGTGCATTAATTACAGTCAGGTGGTAACTGTTTTTCGTATCCGAAAAACCAAAAATGAGGTTGCACGTTAGATTTCGGTGTGCGTTACAATCGAATAAATACAGTATTTCATTGGAAAGCAAGAAATTACTTGCTGCTGACAACGTCCTATGATTCTCCCTTACTGCTAGGTTAGTTTGCATGAAGGCAAGGATGTTTCATTTGCTGTTTTACTACCTCCTGCTTTGCACTCCACATTTGCCAAATATGCGTGTCCTGGGCTAATGCTGTCTCTTATCCCTTTGCTGCCTTTCAATAACTTAGTCTCTGTTTAGAAAATCTTTATTTTGCATCTAGGAACATCTTAACCACCACATCAAAGGAAGTTAAAAAACATTTAAGATAGCTATCTAGGTAGGCACAAAACAAGCAAGAATTAGCTGTTGTATCTGGCGTAACATGTAACAGGTGAAATCCAAATTTTTGGCAGTTACTTTAACTTTTACATTCATTAAATGTTTTGCGTATTGCAAATCTCACATTATTTTGATAGCTATAGTTTTCACTTAACAAGTATTATCTACCTATGTTTAATTGATAAATAGTTTTTGATTTATATAAGATAGTACAACTGTACTAGTTATCCGAATTTATTGGCGTATATAAAATCAAGGTTTCAAGCTTTCGCACATCAACCAGATGGTTGATGTGCGAAAGCTTGGAAACCTTGATTTTATATACGCCAATAAATTCGGATAACTAGTACAGTTGTACTATCTTATATATAGTTGGTGTACAGTTCCTTGTGTTATTATTAGTTTTTGATTTGCTAGTTTCATCTTGACATTATGTAATATGCCGAAAATAGCCCCTTTATTTATCTTTCTGGCTAAAATGAAGTTTGTATATATTGAATGCTTTTGGCTCTCCCTTCAACTCCATTGTGTACGGGTTCGACTGTGTAATAAAAGGAATACAGAAAGAGTTTTTTCAGTTGTATGTTTAGAAGCAATAATATGGAATATGCATTTTGAATTCAATAACATCTGCATTCACACCCTCTAACAACAAAGTTCCTCATTGGATAAAAAAAAAAAAGCAATGATATTGTTCTACAATGTTTGGCTTTTGACTGCCAGAAGGATTTTTCAAATCAGACTAATAGTTGCAGAGATATGGTGTCCACAGATGGACAGACAGTGATTCCATAAGCAAGTATTTTTTTCCAGAAGACTTGTTAAAAGAAGGAAAATAAAAAAATATCTGCTCTTCAGTTTTTCAGAAACACTTTCAGAAATGCCAAATATTACAGATTGTCTGCATTTTGTATGGATTTTTAGACCTAACTGTAATATTTGCTAAAATTTAATTTAAATAATAATATTAATTGCTATTGCATATTTGTTTCACCAAAATAAGGGACGGGCAGGATACTAAAAAACAACAAAAGCAAACTGCTCTAAGCAAATAGTCATCAGATCAAAAGAAGCAGTCGTGGATCAAAGAAAAGCTCCGCTGCCGTAGTCCCCTAATGCTTTTTGCTCCTGAATGTTTGCTTTCTGGCAGAGCACATAAGCTACCAGGATGTGGTGGTGGTGGTGGTGGTGGGGGGGGGTTACTGTTATCACCTGTTTTGTTATCTCAACGGGAGTTGAAGTTCTTCACACGCAGCTTTATATTCTTTGCTTGTAGTGGGAATTGAACCCTCATCTCCTAATTTCCTTTCAAGTGTGCTACCATTACACTACCCAGATTCCTAAGCTGTAATTGTGTAGCTTCAGTTGCTTGGTACTTCTTTGTCCTGGGTGTTGTAACAATATCATATTCGAACAGAAATCCAGAGAAACAGGCTTGATTTCCGCTCCAGGAATTTTCAAGTTTTCTGAGGAGGTGTTATATGGAGAACAGTGAACTAAAAAGCAATTCACTACGCTGGAAAAAATTTATCGGCGAATTTCCCATATATTTGTTAAGAACATTTCTTCATTAATTTCTATGATTGTACATACATATAAAATAGTAATTTTCATTTTCTGATTTATATACCTATTGTAAATCATGCTTGTTTGTTTTTTTTTGTGTTTTTTTCAGACGATGTAAATATGGGCCTACTAAGCGAAGAAAAGTTAGATAGATCATCACCTGAATTATGGCCAGAACAAAGTGAATGAAATTTATTTTTGGTTTAGATTTGTAACCTTTCTATGTGTATTATTAATAAGCAACTAATAATGTTATGCCAGTTATTGCTTAGTTCCCAGCTGAACTGTGAAGCTTAAAATTTTCACTTTGCATATTATTAGGGCCATCCAGAAAGTAAGTACAGTTTGTGCATCACTCCAGCGCAAATATTTGATTCAGAGTCATGCATGCGCAGTTGTGTTGCCTTGTTCATTAGCCGCCATGCTGTGATGCTGTTTTATGAGGTTGTTATTATGTTAAAGGTTTGTGCTGTGTGTTAATAATGCTCAAGTTAATAGAATGGTTCACCAACTGCGAAGTCCGATTTCTGATAAGGTTTTTGAATGCGAGACAAGAAATGTCAGACCAAGAGAGATTCATCAGCAAATTTGCAAAATTTAAAAATTTAAATTTATGGACAACGGTAAGGGCAGGGTTGTACTGATAGCCGCCCCGCATCCCCCGAATTGCGGCGGGGGGGGGTGTCACGGTTAAAAGGGCCTCTAGCTGTTGATAGTATCATCATTGTCAACCATTATCAATCCACTGCTGGACGAAGGTCTCCCCAAGTTTCTTCCACAACAGTCTGTCTTGTGCCAGTCTCCTCCATGTCACTCCCGCATACTTTCGAATTTCATCCACCATGTGGTCTTCTTCTGGGTCTCTTCCTGTCCCTTGGAATCCAATCTAAAATTTCGGCTGTCCATCGATGGTCTGTCCTTCCGGCAGTATGTCCAGCCCGTTGCCATTTCAGGGATTTAACTCTGATCATGATGTCTTCCACTCTTGTCATTTTTCGGATCCACGAGTTCCTCTTCTTATCTCTCCTGGTTACACCAAGCATGCACCTCTCCATGCTGCTTTGAGTTGTCTGCAGCCTTTGTATGTCTCTTTCAGTTAAGGTCCACGTCTCTGCTCCATACATAAGCACTGGAAGGATGCATTGATCAAACACTTTTCTTTTAAGACATAATGGCATATTGCTCTTGAAAATTAGCTGTTTCTTCCAATAGCTCTCCAGGCAAGTTTTGTACGCCAATTAATTTCTTCATCGATGTGACCCTCACTTGATATCTGCTGTCCAAGATAAACGTACGTGCCTGTTATCTCCAGCTTTTCTCCATCAATCGATAAATCTTCATTTCTTGTAAAAGCATTGAACATCACTTTTGTCTTCTGAAAGTTCATTTTTAATCCCACTTCTTTACTCTTGTCAGCAAGTTCCTGGATCATACTCTGCAGCTCTGATGGGGTAGTTGCAAAAATGACTACGTCATCAGCAAGACGAAGGTGGGTTAGATAATCTCCATTAATCTTTATCCCCTTGTTTTCCCAGCTCAGCGACTGAAAAACACCCTCCAATGTGGCATTAAAGAGCTTTGGAGATATACTGTCACTCCCTTTCCAATTTTTATGTGTGTTGTATTTTCAAACAGCCGAATCTTTGCACTTGCATTTTCATAGATGTTATTAATAATATTAATGTATGCATCTTCAATACCGCAGGATTTCAGAGCCATTGTAGCTGACGATGGTTTCACCAAATCAAAGGCCTTTTCATAATCGACAAAAGCCATGCACAATGAAAGTTCATATTCCCTCGCTCTCTCAATCAGTTCTCTCAGTACGTGGGTATGATCTATTGTGCTGTAGCCACTCCTGAATCCAGCTTGTTCTCTCAGTTGAGCCATGTCCAGTGTTACCTTCAAGCGGTGTGAAAGAACTTTAGTGAAGATTTTATAACCCACTGATAGGAGGCTGATTGGTCTGTAGTTCCTGAAATCCTCAATGTCACCTTTTTTATGTAGCAGGATCATTGTAGCATTGTTCCAATCCTCAGGAATCTTCCCTTCATTAAGGCATCGAGTGAAAATTTGGGCGAGTACTGTTTCGATTTCTCCACTTGCTTCTTGTATGATGTCTACAGTAATTCCATCTTCTCCAGAAGCTTTTCCCCGTTTCATGTTCTTGATTGCATGTGCAACTTCTGATGGGAGGACTGGAAGAACTCTGGTACCTTTCATGATGTCTGGAGTACATGTATCATCCCTTTCATATAATTTGGAGTAGAAATCTTTCACTCTTGTCAAAATTTCGCCTCTATTTCTTGTTACAGAACCATCTTCTTTTCTCAGTGCCATAATCTGTTTTCTTCCCTTACTGAGATGTCCCCTTGCTATCTTTAGGCTTTGGTTGTTTTCAATTGCTTTCCTCACTAGTTCACAGTTGAATTTTCGTACATCTTCAGTGATACTTTTTCGTACTGTCTTGCATAGCTCTATATATTCCACTTTGGAAGTCATATCTTCTTTAGTTGTCCTCATCTCTCTTCTTTTTTGCATCAACATTTTGGTTTTTCCTGATAATTTGTTCACATGCAACTTGTTCTTAGACCCAGCTAATTTTGTTGCTGTTTCCATAAGAGCTTTGGTTACTTTTCTGTTAACTTCAGAAATATCCACTTCTTCCGATGTTAGGCCTTCCAAAGCAGAGAATCTGTTCTTCAGTTCCAACTTGAAGGTATTATGGTGTTTTTTAAGGTTGGTTATGTCAATACATTTTGTTTGTCTTATGAGCTTGCCACGTTCAAGTTTAGTGTTGAGGTGCATCTTACATCTCACCGATCTATGGTCACTGCCTGTGTTGAACTTGTTTAGCACACTGCAGTCTTCTATGACAAATTTTTTGTTACACATAATAAAATCAATTTCACTTGTCGTCCCATTTGGATGTCTCCATGTCCATTTCCTGTGTGGCTTTTTCTTGAAAAAGGAGTTCCAAGATGAAAAACCCTTCTGCCTCTGCAAACTCAACGAGAGTATTCCCACGCTGGTTTCTGTTGCCGTGACCGAATTTACCTACTGAAGTTTCATTCTGTTGTCGTTGCCCTATTTTTGCATTGAAATCTCCCATAATTATCTTCAAGTGCTGCTTACCTTTATTATTTAGATGACGAATTTCCTCATAAAATTCTTCAATTTCTTCTTCAGGATGACTTGTGGTGGGTGCATAAGTTTGAATTATCTGAGCCTGGTATCTTCTCGAGAGTTGGATAACGAGTCGTGCAACTCTGTCAGAGGAACTTTCAACTTCTACAACTTTATCCTTCAGTTTCTTGTTTATATAGATATATATAGATAGATTTTTGTATATATATAGTATCTCCCTAGTATTTATTTATATTTATTTAGTTTTATTTGTTTTTGTATATAGGTTGCATGTATATGTAAATCAGCTACAGTCCAGCAGATATGTGATGTCACCAGTACCCAGCATGCTTTGCTGGATACTGAGGCATGCTGGTCTGGGTGACCAGGTGGTGGATAGCTTTATTGCTGTCAGTTTTTTTCTTACATGTTGTCCTCTCACTCAGGTCTTGTTCAGTTAACTTACTCTGGTGTCAACTATTCTTCATTATTTTTTTTCATCACACCACTGGATATGGGTGCAGAAGTGGGTTCGAATGTTTAATGAAGGACGACAGAGCATTCACATTTATTCATCTAGTCTTAAATGCAAAATAGTATATGGTGGACATTAAGTGACTATTGACATTGAAGTATAACTACTATTAAAAGCAGTGACAATACTGTCTCGTGTAAATTCATGTACATGTATGCATAGGTTAAAGTCATTAGGTCCAAAATAACAAACTAAAAACTATAACAGAATGAACGTTAGCAGTAAGACTCACCTCACAGTAGATTAGGCTTATTACTTTTGAAGGTCATATTACTTCGTCATAGTGGTTCAGTACTTGCGAAATGAATCAGGAGATTCACAAATTGAATAAAAGTTTCAAGCAAAAATTCAGATACTATAAAAAAATGTTCAATGAAAATGGCAATCAAAATGTGAAAGTTGACAAACCAAAGAAATAAACAACGAAAAAAAAAAAAAAAAAAACATGATACATTTTTGAATGTGTGTTGCAATGATGAAATAAGTTGGGTCCTTTTTATCGTTTATTTCTTTGGTTTTTCAACTTTCATGTTTTAATTGCCATTTTCATCGGACGTTCTTTCATAGTATCTGAATTTTAGCTTGAGACTTTTGTTCAATTTGTGAATCTCCTGTTTCATTTTACAAGTACTGAACCACTATGGCGAAGTAATATGACCTTCAAAAGCAATAAGCGTAATCTACTGTGAAGTGAGTCTTACCGCTAACGTTCATTCTGTTTATAGTTTTTATTTTGCTACTTTGGACCTAACTACTTCAACCTATGCATACATGTACATGCATCTATGTGATGAACAGTATTGTCACTGCTTTCAATAGTAGTTATACTTCAAAGAGCATTCACATGATGAATTGCACAGTGGTAGGGCCTGCTTCTGGTCACGGAAGATTTGGTGGAGAGAGTGAATGAAAACATTAAGGAGAACCGACACTTCTCAATTTCTGATCTTTCAGAACATTTCTCTGAAGTTTAGAAATCATTACTATATGAAATCATTACAGAAAGACTTCAGTACCACGAAGTGTGTGCAAGATGGGTGCCAAAGATCTTGACAGAAGAGTAACAAACAAAGCGCATGGGATCTGCTTTGGAATTTTTGGGGCAGTATGCGGAAGAAACTTTTTAAGCCATGTAGTGATGGGAAATGCGACTTGGGCCTCTCGCATCACACTTGAATCGAAACAGCAGTCCCTGCAATGGGAACAGGGAATAGTTCTCAGCGGTTGATGATGGTTGAGTCTCTCTCAAAACCCAGTTTCAAACTTCTATGAGGAGGGTATCTAGAAACGTGTGCTATGATATGACAAATGCCTTAACATCCATGGAGAATATGTTGAAAAGTAGATTAAGGTATGTACAATTCATTGCACATTAAAAATTATCAAGTATTTATTTATTTGAGAATTGGTTCAAGTATTTATTTATTTGAGAATTGTTGCTTTGTTCTCTTTATTGTGCTTTGCTTATTGGTTTATTGAAGGTTTTTTAATATATATATATATATGTACCATATGTTACCGTCAATGTCTGAAATTAGGCATTGTACAGAATGCCAAAAATGGGATGTTAAAGTATGAAACAGCCTCCCTTGTGGCGCTGTGGTCTAAGCAATGGCTTCTGATCATTCGTCCGAGTTGGGGTATGGGTTTGAATCCCAGTGAGGCATGGATGTTGTGTTTGTCTTATGGCGCTGGCTGTTCCCCTTCCCTGGAACCAGTGGCCCTAAAATAGGGACGGGCAACTGCTTATGGCCTATTGAGTTGCTCACAGTGGTCGTTAAACCTCGAATAAAAAAAAAACAATAAATAAATAAATTATGAGACGCTTAACATTTCACACATTTCCTAAAAGGCAAATCGGTAAAGTATAAAATACTCCTGCTAGTAACTTTTTTCTTTTTCACGTGACTTTCAATGCTCGCATTAAGTGCCATCTATGATGTGTTTTTTTTTTTTTGGGGGGGCGGGGCTACTGTCAGAGTTCCTATTCCTGACGTTGATAAGGGACTGGGTGACTCACGCAATCTGTTGGTAACTATTACGAGTATGACAGAAGACTGTTTTTGCCGACTTGGTACTACTCAAGGAATTTTGAACCAACTCTCTATGCCAGGTCACAATTCACTTTATGTCCAAAGGACTACTCAAAGTTGAAGGCATTCCCGACCACAAAATTCCTCTTAGATCGGCTGCTATCACTCAGTTCACAGGAAGTGGTCAAGGATTCGTTTGGTGTATGTGCAAGACCGAATGCCAAAATATAAAGTGCTTTTGTGTGAAAAAGACAATGAAATGTAATTGAAAATGCTATTCTAACCTTCCTTGCTGCTACAAGTAGGTCAGTGAGAAAGTCATATACTTTACTTTGTATTTCTTCCTTGATTTTCATATGCGTCTTTTCAATAAAGGCCTTTTCATGATTCTATTTTCACACTTTGCCTAGATAGTCCTTGTTATTTTATATAATGTCTAGGAAAAAAATATACAATATTAAAATAACATAAATATTTCGTGCTTTGCTAAAAATAAGTCACACATTGCCGGTAACATATATATTCAATGAATACCTAATATTCATACGCTAATATTTCTGTTTCGTCATTATAATGCGACGAAACAAATATTAGTGTGTGAATTGAATATGTGTATCATTCATAGCCATGTATTAAGCATTCAAGGTTAACTTGATCAATATTTAACTATTCAGTAATTATATATGTATATACTAATAAAATTGATGCAAGCTGAACTAGTTATGATATAAATGTACAAACGTAGAATTCGCACAGAAGCGCTAAAGCAGCAATCCGAAAATGAATAGAGTTTCGAAAGGTCATGATCCACGAGCTGGTGCTCCCCTGATGAGATCGGCTTGAGAGGTTTTTTTTTTTTTTTATTGTAATGCTTTTTCGAGTTTCTTTGTATTAATATTTTTTTCCCTTAGGCTTTTTTTTTTAAATTGTGGTTCGTAGTGGTATGTTTTTATCGATGGTGTGTGTGTATATACACTGAGTGGCCACTTTATTATGACCACCTGACAGTTTTAAGCAAATGAGCTTTGACTGCATGCTGTTGCCGCCAGAGGGCGAGGCTAGTATAAAAAGGGAAAGCTTAGTGCTTGCGACAGTAGAAGTGATTTTTGGGTGACGAGATGGGTAAAAAATGCGATTTGACGGACTTTCAACGTGGGATGATTGTAGAAGCTCGGAGCCATGGAGTGAGTATCACTGAAACCACCACATTCATGAAATGTTCCAGAGCAGCTGTTGTTAAAGTGTTTAAAGACTGGACTGTCAGCCAAAAAACGGGACAGTAGAAGTGATTTTTGGGTGACGAGATGGGTAAAAATGCGATTTGACGGACTGTCAACGTGGGATGATTGTAGGAGCTCAGAGCCATGGAGTGAGTATCACTGAAACCACCACATTCATGAAATGTTCCAGAGCAGCTGTTGTTAAAGTGTTTAAAGACTGGACTGTCAGCCAAAAAACGGGGTCTCTACGTGCAACGTGTGGTCGCCATCAACTAGTGACTGCTCGGGTGGAACGGAGTGTGTCCAGACTGGTAACAGACAACAGAAGGGCAACAGTGCAGCAAATTAGATCATCTTAATCAAGGATCCCCTCTAATGATCTCTGCACACACTGTTAGCCATACACTGCATCGGATGGGATATGGCAGCCGAAGGCCTGTTCGAACACCTTTGCTGTCTGCAGTTAACAAGAGAAAACATCTCCAGTTTGCACAGGAGCACAAGGATTGGACAGTCAATAATTGGAAACAAATTATATGGTCCGATGAGTCACGTTTTCAGTTGCACCATGCCGATGGCTGAGTGAGAATTTGGCGAAAACAGTGCAAAAGCATGGACCCCAAATGCATTGCTACAACACTTCAAGCTGGTGGAGGCAACATTATGGTTTGGGGAATGTTTTCCTGGCATGCTTTGGGCCCTATAATTCATGTTTATCAACATCTGACTGGCACATCGTTGCGGACCAAGTGCATCCTGTTATGTGGATGGTTTATCCCAATGGCGATGGCTACTTTCAACAAAACCATGGGTCCTGCCATAGCGCTCGTATTGTACAGGATTGGTTTCAGGAACATGCCGATGAGTTTACTTTGCTTAGGTGGCCCCCACAATCTCCAGATCTCAACCCCATTGAGAATTTGTGGGATGAAGTTGAACGAGCCATCAGACAGCTGGATCCACAACCCTGCAATCTCACACTCCTGGAAAGTGCTATTCATCAAGCATGGTCTCAGATTCCACAAACCACCTATCAACATCTTGTGGAGTCCATGCCACAAAGAATCGACGCAGTATTAAAGGCAAAAGGTGGCCTAGCAAAGTACTGAGGGGGTGGTCATAATAAAGTGGCCACTCAGTGTGTGTTTGTGTGTGTGTGTATATGTATATATGTTATATCATTGTCAACCATTATCAATTCACTGCTGGATGAAGGTCTCCCCAAGTTCCTTCCACAATTGTCTGTCTTGAGCCTGTCTCCTCCATGTCACTTCAGCATGCTTTCTAATTTCAACCATCCATTTCCCATGGGGTCTTCTTCTGGGTCTTTTTCTGTACCTCGGAATTCAGTCTAAAATTTCAGTTGTCCATTGGTGGGCTGTTCTAGCAGCATGTCCAGGCCCATTGCCATTTCAGTGATTTCACTCTGGTTATGATGTTGTCCACTCTTGCTATTTTCCTTATCCACAAGTTCCTCTTATCTTTCCTGGTTACACCAAGTATGCATCTCTCCATGCTGCTTTCAGTTGTCTGCAGTCTTTGTACGTCTTTTTTAGTTAAGGTCCAGGTATGTGCTCCATGTGTAAGCACTGGCAGGATGCATTGATGAAAAACTTTTCTTTTAAGACATAATGGCATACTGCTCTTAAAAATTGTACTGTTTCTTCCAAAAGCTCTCCATCCAAGTTTTATATGCAATTAATTTCTTCATCAATGTGACCCTCACTTGATATCTGCTGCCCAAGATAAATGTAGTTATCTGTTGTTTCAAGCTTTTCTCCATCAATTAATAAATCTTCTTTTCTTGTAAAAGCACTGTACATTACTTTTGTCTTTTGAAAGTTTGTATTTAATCCCACTTCTTTATTCTTGTCAGCAAGTTCTTAGATCATACTCTGCAGCTCCGAAGGTGTAGTTACAAAAATGACTACATCATCAGCAAAATGGTGAGTTAAATAATCTTCATTAATCTTTATCTCTTTGTTTTTCCAGTTCAATGATTGAAAGACATTTTGCAATATGGTATTAAAGAGTTTGGGAGATAGTGTCACCTTGTCACACTCCCTTTCCAATTTTTTATGGGTGCTGTATTCTCAAATAGCCGAATTTTTGCACTTGCATTTTCATAGATGTTATTAATAATAATTTATGCATCTTCAATACCGCAGGATTTCAAAGCTATTGTAACTGCTGATAGTTTCACGGAATCAAAGGCCTTTTCGTAATCAATAAAAGCCATGCATAATGGAAGTTCATATTCCCTCGATCTTTCAGTTAGTTCTCTCAGTACATGGATATGATGTAGGCATTTCTGTAGCCACTCCTGAATCCAGCTTGTTCTATTGGTTGAGCCATGTCACAATATGTATATATATATATATATATATATTTTTAAAACAGGTGTGCCTTGCTGCACATTCCAGTAAATGCAAGTTTTATTGCATCCTTTCATAAACTTCTACCATGATTAAATTTAAAAAAAAGGTATCTGTTAATATTTAGAAATTTTTTTTTCAATTGTTATAATGTTGTAAAAATAAATGTTTAATTTTTTTCTGGCATGTTGCTGTGCACATGTAATTGTGTTTAGAACGTAAACAAATGTATTGTTCAGGAATTTTCAAACAAAAGTATACTGTATATTCTAGCATTCATTCTAAAATTGGAGCATTTTGAAAATCAGTAGGATCAGAAAAGTTTAAAAACAGAAATGTTGGTATTTTGTCAAGTGTGTGCAGTAGACATATAAGATTTTTTTCTTTTTTTTTTTTAATGAAATCAGCAGTCTTATTTTATTGCATGATATGAAATGGATTGACCCTAATGCTTATCTTTCAGTTGACTTCAGATTTACTGTTGTTTACACCCAAGAAAATAATTTATATTTTATTTCAGTTCCAGGTGTTTCAGAATTTGCATCAATGGTTTCTGTAAGTATTGCTGCAATTTTATTTCTCTGTTGTGATATCTGTTAATTAAAATAATTGTATCAACATAAATAAAAAAAATATAAGACAAATACCCTGTAAAAAGTTGCTAGTGTTTTTAATCTTATCTCACAGCCATTATCTAAGTCGCACTAGCAGTTTAAATTTTGTAGGAAATATTTGTTTATGTGCAGTGTTCTGTTTAAACTAAAATGCTCTCCAGCATTTAGCTTAAACAGAATGCTATCTAGCATTTTACTAGAACTATCCTATCAGATAGCTGAAAAATTGCACAAAGTTCTACAGTTACTATTTAAAATGACAAAAATGTATTAGATGCATAATATTGCAGATAATTAGGCTCTTAATTTCTAATTTTGTGACATTTATGTAGCCCACTATATCTATGACAATACCTGCATATACACAAATTTGTTCACTGCTGGTATTAGCCTAGTCATTGTCAAAGATTTTTTGGCTTTAATCCCCTTTGAAGAATTTCACCTTTTAATGATATCCTCATAATGATTTGAAAATAAACAATTACAAAAATAAACTTTCCAATTTTGGAAATTATTGGGTGAAGTTTCTAGTTACCAGGATACACAAAACTGAAGTTCTGTTTTGAATTTCATCAAAATCCATTGAAAACTTTAGAAGTTACACATGTGCATGCTTTATTTTTTTTTATTTTTTTTTATGAAGAAAAACATGATAATTCTTGTTGTTGTTGTTTTTTTTGTTTTTTTAATTTTAAAATTACTAAATAGATTTATTTTAGGAAAATATAAAATAACATTTTATGTAAGAGTCTTGGTAACCCGTAATAAATTTGATCGAATTTTTTATTACAAGAAATAAATTTTTCAGTTTTAAAGGCATTGAGACACCCTTTAAATGCTTTTCAAACATAAGTTATAGAAGCATTTTATATTCCTGGCTTTGTCTGCCCACTTAGACAAAGCCTGGAGTAATGAAATTTTAGTATGATATTGGGGATGGATCAGAACCAAACCTATGGAAAATTATGCAGTTTTTGAGCTTAGAACCACACCTGATAAAAATGCTACTTAGGTAACAAATTCAAAGCGTAAAAGTTTTACAGTATGTACATTGCAACATTGTGTTTTGCAATGTATTGAACATTGATGCAAGTGCTCTGACAAATAAGCACAGAAATATGTTTAATCACTTGAAAAATAAATCACTTTAAAATCAATATCTTTTTTTTTTTTTTTGTAACTTAAATTAACTAATATAAAAATCAAGAACAACATAAACTACAATATCGTAATATTTGCACTTTCAAGGTATTAAAACCCAGCAACGTGCGCATATTTATGGGCAATTTATTAATGATATATTATTAAAACAACCAATCACTTACCCGAAAGATCATGGTCACTTTATTCCTTTTAAAAACTTCTAGCACGTCCATCATCGTCATGCAAATCCACTGGCTTTCAAAGGTTGAAAATCCTTGCCGATGACATTCATTCTTTCAGAGATGAAACATCGTATTTTCCTCTCTTTTTTTTTTTTTTTTTTTTTTTACTGGACAAAACACGCAGGTTTGCCTCTGCCGTATGATACGTAACTATAGCTCGTCATCTCCATAAAAACCTCACAAAACTTACACACCATACCACTCATTCATACATTCAGTTAAAAAGACTATGTACATAATTACACTATTTACATTCCCAGGTAGTTAAACCTTTGTCAACAGTGACTAAAAAATGCTCCATCCGTTTCAAAACTCTGTGCTAATCCTACTGCAAGTGTCAACCTCATTCAGCCCATCACGCACGATCCTCTAGCGCTTTCAACAGGCAACTGTTATCGTCAGGAGGCAGATGTGTCTCACCTGCCCACCACAGCTCAAATGAGCAGAGCTATTGAGGTACGGGCTCCAGTCGCAATCTCTGCATCTTTGTGTCTCTGGCGCCATCTATTGTCATTGCTGCTCTTTTCTTTTTTTCCCTCTTAGCTGTTGTTCAATAATATGCAATACAGAGTGCATAGAAAATCATCATATATTCCTGTTTTAATACCCTTTCAGTTGTCGCACCCATTAACACACAAAAGAAATAGTGTTAAAACACTAATTAAAAGAAGTTTAACACACTCATCAATGGAACAATATAAAAAAGAAGAAATTGAATATATTGAAAAAATTGCACATGATTTTGGTTACCCTAAACTGGTATTAAAGAAATGGATTTATGAAGTAACTCAAGCAAATAATAAGGTCATAAGTGATAAACTTTTAAAATATGTAGGGGCAATCCCATATGTTGAAAGTGTTTCAGCTGAAATTAATAAAATTTGTAGCAAATATGACATACAAGTAGGAAATCAGGTACTTGCTATAAAACATTTAGTAATAAAAAATGAAAAAATCAGCCAATTGGATAGAGCAGGAATATATGAAATTCCTATAAACCAGCAACCACCTTTGGCATATATAGGCAGCACCAAGAACAAATTAAAGTATAGATTGAACCAGCATATAAGTAATTGGAATAAAAAGAAGCTAAAACTGCATTAACCCAATACTGTCTGGAAAATCACCAATGTCCAAGGTTTGAAGATATTCAAATTATTAAGAGCTGTAAAAATGAAAGGCAGTTGAGAATTGCAGAATCAGTTGTTAATTGAGAAAAACAGATCAAGATTATGCAACATTAATGAGTCTAGCAACTTAAATGAACAATCGAAGGCCTTAATAAAAATTGAACAACAGCTAAGAGGGGAAAAAAGAAAAGAGAGCAGCAATGACAATAGATGGCACCAGAGACACAAAGATGCAGAGATTGCGACTGGAGCCTGTACCTCAATAGCTCTGCTTACTTGAGCTGTGGTGGGCAGGTGAGACACATCTGCCTCCTGATGATACCAGTTGCTTGTTGAAAGCGCTAGAGGATCGTGCGTGACAGGCTGAATGAGGTTGACACTTGCGGTAGGGTTAGCACGGAGTTTTGAAACGGATGGAGCATTTTTTAGTCACTGTTGATAAAGGTTTAACTGCCTGGGAATGTAAATAGTGTAATTATGTACATAGTCTTTTTAACTGAATGTATGAATGAGTGGTATGGTGTGTATGTTTTGTGAGGTTTTTATGGAGATGACGAGCTATAGTTGCGTATCATATGGCAGGGGCAAACCTGCGTGTTTTGTCCAGTAAATAACAAAAAAAAAAAAAAAAAAAAAGGAAAATAAGGAAAATACGAGTTTCATCCCCGAAAGAACGAATGTCATCAGCAAGGATTTTCAACCTTTGAAAGCCAGCGGATTTGCATGACGATGATGGACGTGCTAGAAGTGTTTAAAAGGAATAAAGTGACCATGATCTTTCGGGTAAGTGATTGGTTGTTTTAATAATATATCATAAACTACAATATTTTTTTGTGGAAAATACCCCATCAGTTTTAGATCATAATTCTTATCAGTTTTGTTTCCACAAAAAAATTATTCGATTTTTGTGTTCATGTGTGTTCTTTAAACTTTCTGAAAAGAGAATTATCAAAAATAACTAAAAAGGATTGAACTTGTCAGAATTTCAAATGGTGCGCTTATTTGTTGGAACACTTACATCAATCTGAACATATTAAGTTTATGTTTACAGTCCTAACTCAGTGAAACAGTTGAAGGTGAGATGCTGGCATAAGTGAAAAAAAAAAAAAAAAAAAGTGGGAGAGAAGTAATAAAGGGAAATGACTGTTTATATCACCAGTGACAGAAGCAGGGAGTCTTAATTTATTGCTTTCTCCCACAGAGTAAAGTAACCGCTAAGGTTCTAATGCCGCTCTTTCATGTCACTATGTATTATATTTGAATCATCATCATCATCATTGTCAACCATTATCAATCCACTGCTGGACGAAGGTCTCCCCAAGTTTCCTCCACAACGGTCTGTCTTGTGCCAGTCTCCTCCATGTCACTCCCGCATATTTACGAATTTCATCCACCCATCTCCCATGTGGTCTTTTTCTGGGTCTTTTCCTGTCCCTTGGAATCCAATCTAAAATTACGGCTGTCCATCTATGGTCTGTCCTTCTGGCAGTATGTCCAGCCCATTGCCATTTCAGGGATTTAACTCTGATCATGATGTCTTCCACTCTCGTCATTTTTCGGATCCACGAGTTCCTCTTCTTATCTCTCCTGGTTATACCAAGCATGCACCTCTCCATGCTGCTTTGAGTTGTCTGCAGCTTTTGTATGTCTCTTTTAGTTAAGGTCCACGTCTCTGCACCATACGTAAGCACTGGAAGGATGCATTGATCAAACACTTTTCTTTTAAGACATAATGGCATATTGCTCTTGAAAATTATGCTGTTTCTTCCAAAAGCTCTCCAGGCAAGTTTTGTACGCCGATTAATTTCTTCATCAATGTGACCCTCACTTGATATCTGCTGTCCAAGATAAACATACGTATCTGTTATCTCCAGTTTTTCTCCATCAATCGATAAATCTTCATTTCTTGTAAAAGCATTGAACATCACTTTTGTCTTCTGAAAGTTCATTTTTAATCCCACTTCTTTACTCTTGTCAGCAAGTTCCTGGATCATACTCTGCAGCTCTGATGGGGTAGTTGCAAAAATGACTACGTCATCAGCAAAACGAAGGTGGGTTAGATAATCTCCATTAATCTTTATCCCTTTGTTTTCCCAGTTCAGTGATTGAAAGACATTTTCCAATGTGGCATTAAAGAGCTTCGGAGATATGGTGTCACCTTGTCTCACTCCCTTTCCAATTTTTATGTGTGTTGTATTTTCAAACAGCCGAATCTTTGCACTTGCATTTTCATAGATGTTATTAATAATATTAATGTATGCATCTTCAATACCGCAGGATTTCAGAGCCGTGGTAACTGCTGATGGTTTCACCGAATCAAAGGCTTTTTCATAATCGATAAAAGCCATGCACAATGGAAGTTCATATTCCCTCGCTCTTTGAATATGATATAATAAATACCAAACATGCACACCATTTTGTATTTTTTTTTTTTTTTTTTCGAAAACAGGAAACAAAAATGGTTGACTTTTTACTAATGGTGTTTTTTGCACTTTTTAATAGCATTTTAGCAGTATAAATATACTGTCATAATATTTTTACATTGATGTCAACAAACTTGAGTTGGGCACTTTGGTATTGTACATGGGTGCAAGTTTTCAGTCTGGGGACAGAAATCCTTTCAAAACTTTCTAAAAACCAGAATTACAGTGAAAAAAAAAATCCCCCTCCCCTTTTTTTTTCACTACATTCCCTCTGTCCCCAGAAGTCCTTTCAAAACTTTCTGAAAAACTGAAGTTAGACAGTGTGAATTTTTTTCCCTTCACATTTCTTCTGCCCAGTGTTGTTAAATATCATTTTATTGCATGAGTGTTAGTATTTCAGCCTGAAAATGGAGGTAGCCAATTTCGAAAACGGAAGTTACGCAACACAAATTTTCCCCTGTAATCTTTTTTTTTTTTTCTCTCGTGATGCTCGCTCTGTTTTATATTGTTGTTAAATATAATTTTATTCCACAAACATTGATATTTCAGTTTCAACATGAAGGAAAATTTTCTGAAAACTGAAGTTGGATGGAACGAAGATTTCTCCTGTAATAGCAATTTTTTTTCTCACGATATTCTCTATCCAATTTGTTGTTAAATATAATTTTATTGCACAAGTGTTTGAATTTCAGCTTGCAGTGGCAGCAGCAATTTCCAAAAGCGAAAGTTGGGCACAGCAAAAATTTCCCTGTAATACTAATTCTTTTTTCTTGGGGTTCCCTCTGTTTTGTATTTTTGTTATTTTGTTAAATATAATTCTTTGAGCCATAAATATTTGTGTTTCAGCACGGAAAAATATATATATATATATATCAGAAAAGGGATAAGACAGAGCAAATTTTATTTTATTTATTTATTTTGCAGCTCTCATTTGTTGTATGTAGTTGTTAAATGCACTCATCGTCAAAAAATAGTTGCACCCAGAAGGACGTATCGCATTGCAATGCTATTTGGGAGGAAGGTAAAGGTTACCAGGTACAATAAATGATTGAACATTGAGACTGATATGGGCAATATTTATTGAGCTACACGACAATAAGCAGTTACTTTCAGTATGGCATCCGGCCGCTACGTTTGCTCACACAGCATGCCAGACGTCTCAGCATGGAATTGTACACGTTCCTAATGGCGTCCTGCGATAAGCCATGCCATGCAGCTTGAATCTTCTCACGCAGTTCCTGCAGATTGCGCAGTAGGGGTTGAGTGTGTATAGCATGCCCAATAGCATCCCACGCATTTTTAATTGGCAATAAGTCTGGCAATGCAGCTGGCCGTGGCAGAGTGTCAGTGCCTTAAAGGCAAACTCTCAAGACAGCAGCAGTATGCGTACGAGCGTTGTCCTTTTGGAAAATTGCACCGGAGTGAGCTTTCAGAAAAGGTGAGCCACTGGTTACAGGACTTCATTAACGTAACGCTTGGCTGTCAAAGTACCTGTAATGAACACCAAAGGTGATCTGTCATCAAAGAAACTCACACCATGACACCAGGCTTTCTGGACGTGTGATGCTCGACAACAAACTGTTCATCTTGGCACTGACCACGGTGCCTCCACACACGGATTCATTGGTAGTCTCCTCCAAGACAAAAGCGGGATTCTTCACTGAAGATCACCTGCTGCCATTCTGAGTAGCTCCAGGACAGTCTGGCACGTCACCATTTGCAGTCTTTGGCGACGATGCAATGGTGTTAAGGGCAGTCGTTGTAACGGTCTGCGTGCATGTAGTCCTACATCATGCAGCTGTCTACCAATAAGCGGATGATGCATGAAAGGCACCAATTCTCACTGAATATCCGCAGTCGTGGTTGTTGGGTCACTCTGTGCATGTCGAACAACCAGTCAGTCCTCTTTGTGGTTCGTCTAGGTCTCAGAGACCCTTCCTGTAGCTGCTGCACGCCTTGTTCTATCCACTGCCGCCAACAGCGTGCTATGGTGATATCCACTTGACCGTTATGGCACACAATGTGGCGATAAGACCATCCTGCTTCCCTGAGCTCGATGATGCGGCCCCTCTCGAACTCCTCCAACTGCTTGAATTGCTTCTGAACTTTTCTCCGAGGCATACTTCACTTGCAAAGGATACAACCAACACAACAGCATGAGTCAAAATGGCAAGCATGCACAACGGGATGATCTTATACAGACGGTCAGGTACAGCGCTACGACCCCTCCTTGCTTGCATCCCATGCGCCGCCAAGCGTGATACTTGAATCATTTGCATGTCTCACGATATTAAACCTACCCACCAAGTTTCATTCGTGTAGGTTGCTTCCTTCTGGGTGCAACTATTTTTTGCCGATGAGTGTATAACCTTATTCCATAAATATTTGTATTCCAGCTTTAAAATGGTAGGAAATGTAAGTTGGACAGTGCAGAGGTTTCTCTCATTGTATTTTTTCTTGTGTGATGTTCCCTCTGGCCTGTATTCTTAAATATTGTTTTACTCCATAAATATTTGTTTGTTCTTAAATATCGTATTGTTTTTAAGTATCTGTCCTGTATTGTTCTTAAATATCGTTTTACTCCATAAATATTTGTTTGTTCTTAAATATCGTTGTATTCTTAAATATTCATTGCATTTGTTTTTAAATATCGTTGTATTCTTAAATATTCATTGCATTTGTTTTTAAATATCTGTCCTGTATTCTTAACTATCGTTTTACTCTATAAATATTTGTGTTTCTCCTTGAAAATGGATTAAAAAGTTTCCAGAAATTTAAGTTCAACAGAGCGATAATTTCTTGTAATTTTTCCCCCTCTCGATGTTTCCTCTCTTAAGTATTGTTGTTAAATATTGTTTTGTTCAATAAATGTTGGTATTTCAGCATGACGACAGGTCAAAAGCTCTAACTTTGCACTCTAGCTCTGAAAAGCGTACCAAGGAATGCATGTTCTGTACTTCCTTGTATGCTGCTGTTGGTTACCGTTTACTTGGCTGAAATTGACTGACCTTGACTCATGTGGGATGATGTGATATTCATGGTGATAATGAATATATTGTTAAATTCTACAGTGCTGTGAAATCTCAAAATATTTTTATAATGGGTTGAAATTTTTCACATTTGTATTCATTATATTAAAGAACAAATTTAGCAGGTAAGATCAGAAAAATTTTGAAATTTAATTTTCCCTTATGCAATAATAGTGACATGAACTGCAAATCACAATCTTTTAAAAAGTTCAGAATTTGTGCTTTGCCTCCAGACATGATAGGTTCGCATTACTTGAGCTGTGAGAAAGGAACAGAATAGATTTACTCATGCACAGCACAGAGTGTGGTAGTTTGTGAGTTTGGAGTTCGGAAAGTCGAATTTTTTGCGTGTTAGTTTCAGTGAAATTTATTTTACCTGGTGTGATTTCTGTTTTAGTGTTGGTTTTGGTCCTTATGTGCAGCCAAGGAAAAGGGGATGTGCATTTATTGGTGTTTTCTTTATTCGTGATAAGAAAAGTTGCTTTTCTTAAGTTGTAGTTCTTTAGCCAACATTGGAAAGCTAATTTTATGAGAGTAGTTGTAAATGCAAAAAACTGCTAAATTTGTTTATAATAGCTGGCAAGTATATTTAACAAAAACTGGCACTGAAGAAGCCAAACAAAAGGAGCTAAGCACACCCAGTTATTATCCTTCTTTTTTTTTTTTTTTTTTTTTTCAGTTAGTAATGATTTCACAGCTCTCAGTTAGAAGTGAAAATTCTGCATTGTTTGCTTAAATCATTTCTTGTTTTATTTTACCTGTGGCTGTTTATAATTGGATACTATGTGATTGCATGCATAATATGCATTCAAGATAATGCCACACATCCAATGCTGCTTCAAAGCTACATTTTTCCAAATGTGCTCAGGGTTGTCAACTTTCAGACTCTCCAAAATTTTGTGTAGATGTGCTAATGATGCAGTATTATTAGTATTGTGTTTCTAATCTTTTAGACCACTACAGTAATGGTATAACTGATCCTATATTTTATGTTATAAAAGAAACATTGAGCAGACTTACATACACACAATCCCACCACCACCAGGTTTTGTCTTTTTTATATCTAATCACACAACACAGTTACGTTACTTTTGTGTTATAAGGAAGTTCATTTAATTTTTTTTTTTTTTTTTTTCAATTTTCTTTTGCTTGTTCTTATAGCATGCATCTTCATGAACAACACAAGAATTTTGTCTTCATTTCATTATTAATTAGAACTCTTTCTGGCCAAATACTCAAATAAAATAAATAGGAGTAGTTCAGGCTTTACTCGCAAAACCCAGTAACTCGCTGTGAAATCCGAACATTGTTTTTAGCCAAATAAATATTGCTGATAATGCCCTTGAAAAAGAAAAATAGTCCCTTGAAAAGTCCTTGAACTTTTTTTCTGATTAAGGGGCTCACCATGAAGTAAAACGTAGCACCATCAGTAACTTTGATTTGCCAGATGATCTTTAAGGAGATATCTTATATACAGTTGTATGAAAGATAGGCTTTTTATTATTAACCTCGGGTTTGATATATATTTTGTGAAACTTACATTTCTTGCTCTAAAAATATGCAAACTTTTTTATGTGATATCTTTGTTCTGCCATTATTTTATACTGTTTTAAAAGTAGTGGTACTGACAGCAGAGCACAGCCTGCAGTGAGCTTGAACTGAAGCCTCTGCATGAAGTATATATTAATAATTTGGAGAAGAATACTTGTATGAAATTAGTAGGTGGGTGAACTCTTCATTAAAAGTTATAGCTGCTTTAGGAGGATTTCACAGGAATGATGGGTTCTCAAGAAAGTCCTGAATGGCTGTATATGAAAGTGGAATTGTTCCTATTCTGACGTATGAGTGTCAAACCTAGATTCTGCAGAAAAGACAGTCATTTGTATGCTGGGGAAATGCATTACTTACTGTGGGGTTTGCAGTAAAACACGCTCTGATCATGTGAGGAATGAAAATTTGTAATGAGGCAAATGTTTATTATTAGTAAGGTGGTTTGGCCATGTTGAAAGAATGAGTGATAAGATTCTTACTAAGAAAATTTATTCAGCCCAAGTGGTAGGAAAGAAAGGTAGAGGAAGGCCAGGGAAATCATGGAAGGACCAGATTCAGGAATGTTGAATGAAAAAACGATAAAGAGTATATGAAGTACAAAAGGTCTTGTGTACAGCGTGTGATGGATGTCGATGAAGCTCGAGCTGTGTGCTGAGATCGCTGTAATTGGAGACGCCTGATACAGCAACAGTGAGTTCTTTCTGTGAGGAGCTAACCTCTGAATATCAGAGAACAGCTTAGTGATATGTTTGTATGAGTACCTGTACATTAGATGTGTGTGTGTGCAGAATTTTTGCTCTTTTAATGTGAGAAGATCCAGAAATTGTTGTTTTTTCTTTGTTTTGTAAAACACTTGCAATCTTTGTGCTGTAGTAGATTTTCTGCCTTGAACAGATGCTTGATCATCTGATTGGCTAAGTGACTTCAAGATATTCATAATATAAAGTTAGAGGTATGATAAAAGATTTGTGAATGGTAACAAAAAATTTTAAATACAGAAAATTATTAAAAAAAATTCCTTTTATTTTATTTTGATTTTTAAATGTTCTGAACATCTCTAATTTCTGTAGTGTCTTGGATTCCAGAACTTTATGATGCAGCATTCAAATTAGATTACTGCCAAAATCGGTCATTGAATATCTGTTGTGTAGTGTTTCTAACTGAATTTTCCATTGCACCAGTTAACATGGGGTCATCGTATACAGCTTGCGTAAAATGCACCTTTAAATAAAATGGAGTTGCTGTCATACCATTGACTAAATTAGTGATGGAAGGCCTTTTGGTCATCATTGGGGAAAAAATTAAAAATTGTGCTCCTTGTATGAGCATGAATTCCTTTACATTTGCTGTTTTGATGTATCGTTAGTTCAGTACCAAGTTAGATTCAAATGTACGTTTCCCCATATTTGGAGATTACTGTTAAGTTAGATTTCGAATTTTCCCCATATTTGGAAATTTCTTTGTATGCTGTATAAATACATAAAGCAGACATATCAGATGTATTAAATTTTGTGAAAAGAAATTGTGAATAACCAGTCTGCATCAACTACTTGTTCAAGTCAGATTTTGTTATATATTTAAAATTTGTCTTAAAATTAGAGAAATGTTGGGACTGATTTTAATTTTCTTTTTCAAAGCCTCCATTGGCTGAAGATAAATCTCTGCCAGAATGGCTTAAAGATCTGGATCAGGAAGATATTGGTGTTTTGCAAGGTATGTTTTCTCTAGTGTAATAATATACTTAGTAATATTAGTACCGTATATACTCAAGTATAAGTCGAGAAATTTGGGACAAAAAAGGAGCTTCAAAGTAAGGGGGTCGACTTATATGTGGAGCCTAAAAAAATCGTAAATCCAAAAGCTCTTCCTGTGAGGCAAAAGGCAATCCATCCCCAAAAAAAAAAAAAAAAAAAAATTCTGATGCGGTAGTAATTACGAAATCGCGACCCTCCGAATTTCTCCGCACTTTGAAAAGTCTCCTGGCTTTGCGTATCCACAGCGCAGTCGCAGCTGCGCATCGAAAGCTCGAAAGCTCCGCCCTCCCGACTACCAGTTTATTGCACTGACCTAGGACCTAACGCAGCCATGCGACAGCCATTATTAGGTGTTACTTGTTCTTAATCACACGTGTTTTTATCTCGCTTCTCCTATTATGGCTGACACGGATTGTGCAAAGAAGCGAATGTCCTATAACGCAGGATTTAAGTTGAAAGTGGTTTCTTCTGCAGAAACTACTAACAACTGTGCTGCTTCACGTCAATTTGGCATTAACGAAAAACTGATTTGAGATTGGCGTAAAAAAAAACGGACTTGGTGAAAATCGCAAAAGGCGCTGCGCCGTGGAATGGTATCTTTTCCAGAGCTGGAAAGTGTCTTGAATGATTGGATTGTGGGCTGCAGACAAAATGGTTACATTGTAATGCGAACTGGTATACGTTTGCGAGCAATGAAGCTCGCAAAAGATGAAAAGTTTGCAGCCGCAAATAACATTTTTCGTGCCTCACCAGGTTGGTGCACAAGGTTCATGAACCGCTATGGGTTGCATCTACGCCAGCGCACCAAAATTGCACGAAAGTTACCTCGTGACCTCGAAGCAAAGATAAAGGAATTTCAAAAGTATGTAATTCAAAGAGAAAAGAGACTGCTTTTGAACTTTCCCAAATAGGGAACATTGATGAAACCACCACGTGTTTCGACCTTCCTGGAAATAAGACGATTAATCAAAAGGACAAAAAAAAAAAAAAAAAAAAACTTGATTAAAATGACTGGCCACGAAAAACCAGTTTCATGGTTGTTCTTTCCTGTTTGGCCGACGGCAGGAAGCTACCTCCTGTAATTATTTTCAAACGCAAGACTCTGCCGAAAAGTGTCATGTTTCCATCTGGTGTGCTCGTTCGTGCCCATGAAAAAGGATGGATGAACGAATCTGGAACAATTGACTGGTTAAAGAATGTGTGAAACAAAAGGCCAGGTGCACTTTTGAGGAAACCTTCCCTTTTGGTGATATGTTTGTTGCACACTGTTGTGCAGAAGTGAAAAAAACTGCGGAAAATTTAAAAACAACTCTTGCTGTCATCCCAGGTGGGTTGATATCTGTTCTTCAACCACTAGATGTCTGCCTTAATAAGCCCTTCAAGGACAATGTGCAGAGGTATGGGACGGATTGGATAAGTTTTGATTTGCTGACTGAAACCAAGGGCAGAAATCTAAAGAAGCCGGATATTGTTTTGATTGTGCGATGGGTGAAGGATGCTTGGGATGCGATACCTGCGGAAATTGTCGTGAAATCATTCAAGAAATGTTGCATTACTAACGAACTTGATGGCACAGAGGATGATGAGATTTTTATGTGTGACGACGACAGTGATTCTTATGACAGGCATAGATGGGAATACTGATGTTTACGATGACGGAGAAAGACTTTTTTGAACTGCTCTGCGAGTCTGACTTGGAATCGGATTTTGAAGGGTTCTGATGAAGTTCTTGGGTATGCAAATTAAATTTATTATTATTCATATAATTCTTTTTTCGTTTTCAAATGTTTTTGAATAAATTCATTGAATTTTTTTTCTTCTCATTCCTGGATCGCCTTATATGCGAGTTTTTGTTTTTTGCTATATTTCTTTACTCTGAAAGTGGGGGGGGGGGGGGGGTCGGCTTACATGCGAGTATATACGGTAACTAGAAATCTTGATTGCAGGTAATCTGATTCCAAAATGTATAAATTTGTGCATATGTTGTGAGTTTTAATGCTCGCAAATGGTACTGAGAAACTGTAGTAGGTAGCAACTGTACATTTATTTTATTTCTGTGTATTGTAAATCTGTAGTGAAATCCAGTTCACATTTAATGCTGTCCCATATTTTATGCTGTTATTCTCATGCATCAGTTTTCGATCTGCAAAATTTATGTTGAAATTACTTGCATTGCGCACTTTTGTATTTCACATTTTTTCCATGTTTGGTATTTAAGAACAGCAACCCTTGAGAATTACTACTGCAATGTAATGATGACATTTTCTTTTAAAATTGATTTTACATAGAATACATATAATGCAAAGGTATGCAATATGTAGTACAGTTACCATGTGGTATTTAGACATGAGACAAGTAGCAACCGTAAATTACTAAATTTAGATTCTGTTACAGGTGTCAAATTGATGTAGTGCATGGCATTCAGAGACCACACATAACCTTATGAACTGCATAAAAGTGAAACATTATAAACATATGCATGAAAGAGGCATATTTCAATTCTTGCTGTTGAACCTGTTTGAACACACACAGTGGTAGAACTAGATGCAAGCAAAGCCAACAGAAATTGGATAAAAATGATGAATGAAAATAGCATGGAAAAGTAAATAGCAGATAGTCAAAATGCAGATAAAACTTGGGAACCTCTAAAAACATTGAACCTTAAAAGTGATAAAATCATGAATAGTCAAAGGTTAAGAGTATGATGTTCACTAAAAACCAATAAAAACAACAGGCACAACCCCCTCCCTTCTCTGAGCTATGGCAACTAGTTTCTTGAACTGCAACTATACAGGATGTGCACTTTTAGTGTAAACATCTGGGAACTCAAAAGTTCATTTTGATAATTTGAGTTGATTTCATTTGTAAAGATATATGGTGAAATAGCTTTATTTTTTTCTTTGGTTGCACATAGCTAAACAGCATAATATTTAGCAATTTTTTTTATGTGAGACATTCCTAATTATGGTAATCAATATTTCATGTTTATATTGTGTGAAATGCCACAAAGTATAACATTATCCATATTTTAAACACAGTATAAACTGATTGTGTTCCATCAAATTGGATAATTGTGTTGGCTGCCAGCCGACAATATCATTATGTTCTCCCTGTTATGGTTCTGCACAGTATGTTTAACTGCGAATGCTTCAATGTGGCAAGGTGAAACAGGTCGCAGACTAGAAACTCGTATAGCTGAGCATAAAGCAGCTATTAAAAATTGCTCCAACAAGACTGGATTAGATAGGCATGTTAGAGAAACTGGGCACAGCATGGATTGGAATTCCCTTAAAGTAATCAGTTTCCAAAGCAATTTCCAAAAAAGAAAACTGAAAGAAGGAATAGAGATTGAGAAAAATCAAAATTCCATCATCAATGACTGCAAAGGATTTTCCCTGCCTAACATCTGGCAGGATTTGTTGAAAAATAACCTAAACCGTCAAGGTTAACCGTAACCGTCAAAGTAAACCGTAACCGTGATAGTGACAAGGAAAAAGTGACAACAACAAGACAGCCTGAAGAAGGAGAAGAGTTTTCTCCGAAAATTTGCTATTAAAGAAAAAAATTTCCTAGTAAAATCCCATAAGTGCTTTAGATTATTAATTCAATTAAACTAGGAAGCCATTTCTCAACATGAGCTTTATTCAAAGTGCTTTTTTTTTTTAATTTTGCTAATAAAGAAAAAAAAAGCTCTCAATGTGGATGTAACTCAAAATTAAAGCAGTTAGAGATCCATGGCTTGCACCAACAGATTTGTCATGAAATATTGCTGAAGAATGATAACATAATTTTAAATGAAACAGATAATTGCAATTTTAAGCAAAAAGTATCCTACCACACAATCTTTGAAATTTTAAAAATTCATACCTACTGCTGTCAGTAATAAAATGTTGTGTATTTCCATGTTTTGTAAGAATCTACTTGACATGAAATGACCCAACTTTTTAAAACTTGAAAACACTAGTTTGTCTGCAAACATGATGAAGCATGTTAATGATATGGCCAGTAATGTATGATATCAACATAAACAAAAATGCCAACACTTCGCAACATTTTCTATTGCTGAGGCATCACTGTTGGATTTGAAGTTATCGAGAATCTGTCAGTAATTCCTATGAAAGAAACAAGGACATTTGTTTTAATGCACTGTCTATAATATGCTGCCTATATGACTTCAAAAATTCAGTTTTTGTAGGATTTCTAACATACTGGGGAAAAACATTTGTACATAAAAAGGTATGAAGTTAAACAGCACAAGTACTAGTGGCTAATTACATGAATGATGTGTATTATACCATTTTATGTACATATATGTATATACATACGCAAAATGGTATAATACACATCACTGAGAACTGTTTCAGGGTTTTTTGTTTAACCTCACAATTTTTCATCCCTGTTTAGATTTCATTGTTCATTATTAGTTGAATAGCTTAAGGTATGATTAAATACTTCTGTGAATTTTACAATCACGTTTTATTTAAAAAGTTAGCTGATTCTTATAAGCACTATTCTTTGTGATTTTGTACCATAATGTACAAAATTGTAAAATTAAAATTTTTAATGGTTTTTAGTTAAAAATTGTTAACTGAAGGTTAGTCTTGAAGTTACAAACAAAATTAATCTCTTTAAATAAAGCTCATGTTGAGAATTAGCTTCCTAGTTTCTTAATTCAATTACTAATCAAAAACTTTTATAATGGGAATTCTTACTGGGAAATGTTTTATTTTAATTGCAGATTTTCAGCTTCTCCTCCTTCAGGCTGTCTTTTCTTGTCATGTTTTCCCATTACTATTGTGGTTATGGTTAACCTTGACGGTTACGGTTATGACAGGGATAATCCTCTGCAGTCATTGATGGATGGAATTCTGATTTTTCTCAATCTCTATTCCTTCTTTTAGCTTTCTTTTTGAAAATTGCTTTGGAAACTGAAGACTTTAACGGAATTCCAATCCATGCTGTGACCAGTTTCTCTAACATGCCTATCTAAACCAGTCTTGTTGGAGCAATTTTTATATAGCACCTTTATGCTCTGCTATAAGGGTTTCTAGTCTGCAACCTGTCTCACCTATGTAAGATAGTCTACAACTACATTTTACTTCATAGACAACACCTTGCATTTTTAAAATATCTTCTTCTCAGTGAACTATTTTAGGGAAAAATTTCTTAACCTTGTTCTCTAAACTTGGAGCTAGCCTAATTAATATTATACTTCTTACTAATTCTCTTTAAGGACTCAAACCTTCGTGACAAGAATTTTTTGTAGTGAATTTTACTTGTTGCTTTTATGGGTTCTTACCAGTAAAATTTAGAAGCTTCTCAATCTAGCTCCAAGTTTAGAGAACAAGGTTAAGAAATTTTTCCCTAAAATAGTTCACAGATAAGATATTTTTAAAATGCAAGGTGTTTTCTATGAAGTAAAATGTAGTTGTGGACTATCTGACATAGGTGAGACAGGTCGCAGACTAGAAACTCGTGTAGCAGAGCATAAAGCTGTTATTAAAAATTGCTCCAACAAGTCTGGTTTAGATAGGCATGTTAGAGAAACTGGTCACAGCATGGATTGGAATTCCCTTGAAGTCATCAGTTTCCAAAGCAATTTTCAAAAAAGAAAGCTAGAAGAAAGAATAGAGATTGGGAAAAATCAGAATTCCGTCATCAATGACTGCAGAGGATTATCCCTGTCTAGCATCTGGCAGGATTTGATGAAAAATAACCGTAATCATGATAGTGAAGGGGAAGAGTTTTCTCTGAAAATTTGCAATTGAAATAAAGGAATTCCATAGTAAGAATTCCCATAATAGAAGTTTTTGATTAGTAACTGAATTAATCTGTTCATGAGATGCATGTTTTAAAAGCATTTTTAGTAAAAACTGAATGGTGTGTTGTGTATAAAATGTGTGTTGTGGAGTCTATGAGTAGTATGGCTGGCGATTGCATAGATGAATATTTGCTTAATTTCTTTTTCTTTTAGCAGAAGTGAAATTTGATGTAACATGAAGGTCAGGGCATATGTAAATTGGGGGTAGATTTCAAAAATGGAAGTTTTTGAAATCCATCAGGAACAAATAAAAGTTAATGAAAAATATAAGAAAAAATTAAAGCATTATTTTCTGTTGTAAATTGAGGCATTTTTATTAAATTACAGCATTTTTTCTAATGTAATTTTTTCTAATGTAAGTAAGTCGCATTTTAACAAAGAAATGCGACTTACATTATTAGATAAAATGCTCCCCCTCTAAATACATTCCTGCTGAAGGCTAATTCCTGTTCTGTTTTCTATATTAGGATTTGGAAGTTTGACTGCTGCTGCTTTACTAGAAAAGGTGAAAGATCTTCAGAACCTTGCCTATCAACTAGGACTTGATGAAGGTATTATTATTTCTATTCTTCTTACTATTATTATTATTATAACCACTTTTTCCCCATACTGTTACATTTGAAAAACAGTAGTACAGCTAAATTTGTGTAGTAGGTAATATGTGTAATTGCTATTTTTCTATGAAAGCTTCTTGAAAAATTTGTGCAGCTTACTTATTTAAGGGATTTGTAAGTTTAGTTCTGAGGAAATAATTTTTATTTTACTTACAATATAAAGTTAACATCATGTAAAGTTAACTGGTTGTGCACTTCTGAACTGAAACAACAATGTAATTTATCTTATTTCTTTGTCTCTCATTCAGTTTGTTTTCCACCATGTATTGCAGCTTGTGACCCCTGCACTGTTAAACCCACAAACAAATCATTCACTCACCATATACTAAGTCTGATAGTTGGCAAATTTAGTATGTCTTACCAATGTATCTCATGCATTTTTGACCTCACTGATTTTTGAAAAATATTATTCCTATCTTACAAATATTTCATTATATTAAAAACCATACTCTCATCTTCATTCACATGACTGTTTTAGTGACATTCGATCATTCAAGCATTAGGTTTCCATGTATGTGTTTTGCTGAAATTTAGAAAAAGTATGTTACCTAAATTGAGGAACAGTTACTTGTGCATATTGTTTCCTAAAGTCAGGAGACTTATTTTCCTATTATACTGCTTCTTGTACCACTGCCCCATTTGGGTTGGGGCAACAGGTGCTTTAACAGCTAGTGTTTGTTGTGATTGCAGAATTATGCAATTTAACACAGGTGTTTCTCTCACTAAGACCAGATGCAGCGAAACCTGGGTGCTACAGAAGAAACATAGGAGTCCTTTGTGTGCTGGAGAAATGTGTTTCTTATGGGGGGTTTGTGGCAAGACATGTTCTGATTGTGTGAGGAATGAAGATGTGTTACAGTTGTGTAATGTGAAGTAAAATGTTGTTAGCAAGGTGGAGCTAATATGCTTTAGTGGTTTGGCCATGTTGAAAGAATGAGTGGTGAGATACTAAGAAAATCTTTTTAGTCCAAGTGGCAGGAAGGCCAAGGGAGAATCAGATTCAGGAGTGTCTGCATGAAAAAAATATGAGTATAAAGTACAGAAGATCCCGTGTACATGGTGTGATGGATGCCAGTGAAGCCCAAGTTGTATGTCAAGATTGTTGTAAATAGATAAGTTTGATATGGCAGGAAGTAAATAATCAGTTAAAAATTATCTGGTGGTTTGTGTTTCTTTGTGGGGCAGCTTAGTGATATGTATGTATGTACACTGAAGAGGAATTGAATTAAAGACCGCTGGCGTTATGCAAATGTGGCGCTGTGGGCTGCCCTGTAAACGGAAACGACATGACGTATGCAGCAATCCGAAAATATAAGGAGTGATGCAACGGGAATCAGTAAGAGTCTGACGCAGTGTGGGTAAGACGAAGGATCTAAGCGCATTTGATCGTGGGCAAATTGTCAGGGCCCGACGAATGGGTCACTCCATCTCGGAAGTCGTGCAGGCACTGGGGTTTTCACGAGCCACTGTGTCATGGGTGCACCGTGAGTACATTGAATCCGGTAAAACCATCCCTGCAAGGGCCAACTGCTGTGGACAACAGCGTGTGGATGAGTGGGGTCATCGCCGGCTAGCTTGCATTGTAACAGCGGATAGACGGGCCACAGTGCAAGAAATCACTCGGCAATTTAATGCTGGTGCACAAAAGCGTGTAAGCAGCCACACCATCCAGAACCATCTCCTCGCTATGGGGTACAGAAGCCATTGTCCCACGAGGGTACCGCTGCTGACCGCACATCACAGAGTGCAAAGATTAGTACGGGCACAGGAACATCGCCACTGGACCCTAGACATGTGGGAAAATGTTGCCTGGACTGATGATTCGAGATTCACATTGGCACATACGGATGGCAGGATATGTGTACAGCACAAACCATATGAAGCGATGGATCCTTCTTGCCAGCAGGGTACTCTTCAAGCTGGTGGGGGTGGCATTCTAGTCTGGGGACTATTTATGTGGACTGAAATGGGACCCCTGGTATGTGTGACATCATCCCTCACAGGTCAACGTTACCGGGATATCCTGGACGACCATTTGCTCCTGTTTGTGTGTCTTCGACATCCCACTGGGGACCTCATCCTGCAACAAGACAATGCAGCTCCCGAAATGTATCCGAATGGTTGGATGAACACTCCACCGACGTGACCTCGCTTCCTTGGCCAGCTAAGTCACCTGACCTCAATCCCATCGAGCACATGTAGGATGCCATCGAGAGAGATGTTCGAGGCTCTGACCCCCCCCCCCCCCCCATTAAATCTTTGTGAACTATGGGAGCTTGTTCAGGGGTCGTGGATCCGTATGGCTTCCCAATGCTTCTGGTGTCTTGTCGAGTCCATGCCGAGACGAATGGCCGCCATCATCAGGGCAAAAGGTGGTGCTACACGTTACTAGACAGGTATCTCTAACAAATAAAGGTAACTTGATCACGCTAGTTACGTTAACTGAAAACTTTTACAAAAAGTTCGTAAGTTGGAAGCTTTCGACCTTATCTTAGGTCTTCATGTAGAATCTGGCAACAATCTTAGTCCTCCATTGGCGTGATGAAGACCTAAGATAAGGTCGAAAGCTTCCAACTTACAAACTTTTTGTAAAAGTTTTCAGTTAACGTAACTAGTGTGATCAAGTTACCTTTATTTGTTAATATTGTTATGTGTTTTGCCCATAATCGTCAGGTATCTCTAAATCAATTGCTCTTCAGTGTATGTATGACACAAATGTTAAGATATCATGGTGTGACAGCGACTCTTCTGTGTGTATTACAGGTGCCTTTAAATCTTCCACAGCCAAGCTATCAGTAATACAGTAAACTGATGGAGGATTGTTGGTGATAAAGCTGTTTTGACAAGGCACAATAGTGGAGTGACAGAGGTTATATTAAGAGATGTACATCTGTTAAGAGTATATGAGAGCAGATCAAAAAGTTAGTTACAATGAGCACATCTTTTGAATCTGTTCTGACGCAAATTAAATTTATCAAAGCTATTTGAAGTCAATGGAACCTATATGAAAAGCAATGGTATTTGACCGAAGAAAGAAGTTTTTCAGTCGGGTTTTAATTCTGCAGATATTGCTGTAAGCGGAATAGTGAACTCACACCCACTGGTTGCAGACTTGTGCATTAAAAAAAATTTGAATTTTTGTGAGAAACATTTCACAGCGAAAACGCTCTCCAACAAAGAAAGAACTTTTCAAATTGGTCTCTTCAAAGCAGAGATATGGACAAATATAAGATATACATGTACACCTGTGGCGGGGAAACCATGCATTATTTTAGGAAGAAAGTATTCTCAAAAGGTTTTTCGATGCGAGTAGTTTCGGTCCAAGAAAAAAAAATAATGTCCAGTTTTAGTACATCAGAAGCATAAATTAACACTCATGCCCCTGGTGGCCAAACCATTTTTTACCAAAAATTAGAAATTATATGCAAAGGATTTCCCATCAGGAGCTGTATCCAGTGCAGAAAGCATTTTTCAAATCAGAGTTTTAGAAGCTGATATATCGGGGGAAACACAATTTACCTTATATGCCTAGCACAAAATCTACGAATTACTTGAAAATTTTGAAATGTTATGAAAAACGTGTCCCGCCGAAAACTCTATCCAATAAAGAAAGAATTTTTCAAATAGGACCATTAGAAGCAGAGATGTTAACAAAAATAATATATAAATCTACGCCCCTGGTGAAGAAACGATGCAATATTTTAAGAAAAAAATATTCTGAAAAGGTTTATCAATGTGAGTGGCATCAGGCCACGAACAAATTTTTCAATCTAGATTTTAGCTCAGATTTTGCTGCAAATAATAAAGAAAAATTAACACTTACAACCCCTGGTGGCCAAAGTATTCTCTACCAAAAATTAGAAATTATATGCAAAAGATTTTCCATTAGGAGCTGTTGTATCAGCTAAAAAAAAAAAAAAGTATTTCAAATCGGGGTTTTAGAAGAAATATCAGGGAAAACATAATTTACTTTTACACCCCTAGCGGAAAATCTGCGCGTAACTTAAAAAAGTAACTATACCTAAAATACTCTTCGACATAAATGGGATCGAAAGATAAAAGAATTATTTCAGTCAGATGATAAGCAGCAAATATATGGAATAAAATGTATTTTGAATTCGATATCATCTGCATTTACGCCCTCTAGCGGTGGAACTGTACATCGTAAAAGAAAAAAAAAGTGAAATGAAGGATCATCATTTGCATATTTCAAGCTTCCTAATTCAAAATGAATTTTTGAAATCGGACTAATAGTTAAAGAAATCGTGTCTACAGACGGACGGACAAACCGTAACATAAGCACGATCTTTTTTACAAAAGACATGCTAAAAATAAAGAGATATACTCAGGGCATGTATGTTGATTTAAAGGTACAACATTTATTCATTTCTTGACATAGTCGCTAAGGATTGTAAACATTTATCGGAATATGTGATTAACTTTTCCGTACTGGTACAGAAAAGTATCCTCCGGTTTGTGCAACCAGTTAGGGATCTTAGTTTTCACAGCCTCGTCAGTTTGGAATAGTTGTCCACTAAGGTCCTGTTTCATTTTACCGAACAAATGGTAGTCGCACAAGGATAAGTCAGGGCTTGTACGATGGATGTTGCCACACCTCCCACTTAAATGACTGCAGTAATTCCTTTGTTTTCCATGCTGTGTGGGGTGTGGCATTGTCATACAGCAGATTGACACCTTCGTCCTTAATTATCTTTTGCAAATTTCGTAACGTTTGGCAATATGAGTCAGCATTGATAGTCATCTCGTTTGGCAGAAATTATGTGTAAACAACACCTTCACAATCGGAGAAAACAGTCACCATGACCTTTCTCGCAGAATGTTGGACTTTGCACTTCATCCTTGTTGGAGAGGTGACATGCTTTCATTCCACGGACGATCGCTTGGTTTCAGGGGTGAAATGGTGAAACCACGTTTTGTCACCTGTGATGATTTGAAGCAAAAAAATTGTGACCTTCAGCACAATACTATTGCAGAAGATCCAAAGACAATAGGAAACGTTGGTTTCTGTGCTGGTTGGTGAGTAAACGTGGCACCCATCTCGCACACAATTTCCAAAATCCCAGCTGCTTGTAAATGATGGAATGCACAGTCCCATACAAAATGCCTGACGTACTACTGGCAATTTCCTTGGTTTTGATACGCCTATTATCCTGTATCATGTCGTCAATGGTAGACATCATGCTCCGGATTGCTGGATATTGATGGTTTGCCTTTGTAGTATTCGTCCGTCAAATTTGTGCGACTCTTTTCAAAAACTGATCAATTTCCAAAGCAATTTTCAAAAATGAAAGCTAAAATAGAAGGAATAGAAATTGAGAAAAATCAAAATTCCATCATAATTGACTGCAGAGGATTTTCCCTGCTTAACATCTGGCAGGATTTGATGGAAAATAATCGTAACCGTAACCATCAAAGTTAACCATAACCGTGATAGTGACAGAAATAAGTGACAACAGACAGTCTGAAAAAGTTTTCTCCCAAAATTTGCAATTAAAATAAAAAAAATTCTTAGTGAAAATTCCCATAATAGTAGTTTTTGATTAATAATTTAATTAAGAAACTAGGAAGCCAATTCTCAACATGAGCTTTATTCAAAGAATAAAGTTGTGGTTTTTGAGTGAGGAAGTGTTCGTACTGAATGCAAGATAAGTCTTAATGGCATGGAGATTGACCAGGTGAATGAGTTTGTATATTTAGGAAGTACGTTTAACAGAGAGAACAAATTAGATGGCAAAATTAGTAGGCGAGTGAATTCTTCATTGAAAGTCATAGCTGCCTTAGGAAGATTTCACAGGAATAATGGGTTCTCAAGGAAGTTCCGAATGGCTGCGTATGAAAGTGTAATTGTTCCTATTCTGATGCATGACAGTGAAACCTGGGTACTTCAGAAAAGATGTAAGAGTCATTTGTGTGCTGGAGAGATGCGTTACTTACAGGAGGTTTGTGGTAAGACATGCGGTGATTGTGTGAGGAATGCAGATGTGAGGCAAAATGTTGTTAGTAGGGTGGTGACTAATTTTCTTAGGTGGTTTGGCCATGTTGAAAGAATGAGTGATGAGGTGCCGACTAAGAGAATTTTTTGAGCCCAAGTGGTGGGAAAGAAAGGTAGAGGAAGGCCAAAAAAAATCTTTGGAGGACCAGATTCAGGAATGTCTGCTTGAGTAAGAGATTGAGTATAAAGTACAAGAGGTCATGTTTGCGGCATGTGATGGATGTTAATGAAGCTCAAGCTTTGTGCCGAGATTGTAAATGAAAACATTTGATACACCAACAATAAGTAATTTCTAGTTCTATCAGTTGAGCGTGTTCTTGGCACTTTGTCTTTCTTTGAGGAGCTAACCTCTGAATCTCAGAGAACAGCTTAATGTATGTATGTACAAAGACATTGGAGTAGCATAGACTGGCAAAAGTAATGCTAGCAGTTCTAAACAACAGAGGCAATTGAATGTGCAGTGCCGTCTATGAATGGGGAGGGGGTTAGCAGTGAACAGATGCATATTGGAAAGTAAGAATGTTTGATTCAACTTGTAATGTACAGCAGAAATTACGTAGAAATAATATTTGTGTATGACCAGAGAACTTTCTAGATCAAATTGTAATTGGCAAAACTAGTAAGCAGGAAAATACAAGGCTATATCATGGCTAACCATGTTCACTGAGCAGAGAAATAAAAATAAAACTAATAAACAGGAAAATTTTGCATCACATACACTTAAATCTTAAAGGTTTAGAACTGAAATACTCGCTCAAACGTGTCAACATGCTAGTTACTCCCTACAATGGCAGTTCTCTATGTATGCTGGAAGTAGCGTGCTCTTTGCCAGTCAGTTCTCCAAAGTCTTTGGAAAAGTAGCAACTTGAGTTCAGGAAACTTCAGTATGGCACAAAGCAAAACAAAAGATGACTTGAGCCACCACTGTTAAAAACACATGAACAGGTTAAGGCTTAACCTATGTTGTCAATATGTGAAAAACAAATAAGTTCAAAATAGTATAACTATACTAAAGATCCGAACAGCTTAAGATGTCAAAGGCTTTTGAAAGTCTGTAGTCCAAGTAAGCTGAAAGAACTTCAGTCATGTGATCTTGATCGTGTTTTGTGTCAGTATGCCTTACTTCCATTCTTATCATAGCATGCATATTTTTGTCTTTTGGGCATTCATGATCATGCAGTTTCTCCCTTAACCCAGGCATATCTCAGGCCTCAGTTGTCTCTCCTATTATTTTATTTGCTCTTGCTGATAATCTGATCCTCAACTCAATTAAACCAACTCATAACTTTTCCATTGACGGCATGTCTTTTATGCCGCGAGTTCACACTGCACTATGGAATATCAGTGATTGTGGTTTAATATTGCCTCCTCTTCAAACTGAGATCATTTGTTATCTAGAGTGAGATGGCCATATGGAGTTTAACCATCACAAAATGGAGTTCTTTGGCATAAGCAGACAGGGCGATTAAAATGTTTTCTTTGGGATCGTATTTAACCGGCTTAAACGAAATAACTTGTGTTTGGCAGAATGAGCTGAAATCAGCTGGAACCAATATATTCGCTCTTTATGAAGTGGACCAAGTGCAGCTGGAACGAGCGAACCTGTGCATCAGAAAGTGTTGCATTCCTCTTAGCATTGTTTCTCAAAGTGGTCCTTTTGGGTCAAACCTAAGAAGGGAGAGAGATGCTTGAGTCAATTGTTTCCACCCAGTGGCATATGTGTGTGTGTGTGTCAGGGGGACTAATTCTTTTCCATTATGCTCTTTTATGTCATACAGCAATTATAAGAACAGAAAACTAGAAGCTAGTTCTTATCACCAATTACAGGTTCATGGTAGGTACTGCTAAGATGATTGGGGAGAAAGGAATTGTTTTTCTGTAGCTTTTGTGAAACCTTATGTCTATGACCTCTATGTGAATATTTGTGTTTGGGAGCAGAAAAAATTTGGGGCATCATTTGGTTCAATTATATCGGTCACTAAAAGGGTTTAATAACCTTGTTCAGTGAAGTTTAAAAATCACTGTTCAGTGAAGTGCTACTGAAGAGGGTGTTCAAAAAATAACTGTGCACTGACCATGTCGAACTACTTCCTGCAGGAGGTGTTGGAAATGGGCCTCACCGACGTCCAGAGATGTCTGCAAGCACTTCTCATGTTGGTGAAGACCTTTCTCAGGGTATGTGACCAGTGTGATTTGTTGAATGTGGGTCGTTATTGCAGCCTGTAGCTCTTGAAGTGTATGATGATTACCTGCATATAACTTCCGCTTCAGTGCTCCCCACAGAAAAAAGTCTGGTGGTGTCAGATACAGTGACCAGGCAGGCTGTAGTCCCCAGGAGATGATGCAATTTCCAAAGAATTCCTCCAAAAGCTGTATTGATGCACCAGCATTGTGAGCAGTTGCACTGTCTTGCTGGAACCATCCTTAGTTGATTCCTAGTCGGTGAGTTTGGACATGAATGGTTAGATAATCTGGGCATGTTGCCATTCTGAGTTAATGGTTTCCCTGAAGAAAATAGGCCCAATAATGCACATGCAAGTCATGGCACACCAAACACTGACCTTCTGGTTGTGGAGAGGCACTCCCTTAAATTCGTCGGGATGTTCAGTACCCTACAGATGGGTGGTTTGTCTTTTGATGTATCCAGACAGGTGGAACCATGCCTCAGCCGCCCCGGTGGCGCACTGGTCTAAGCGATGGCCTCTGATCATTCGTCCAAAAGGGGTCTGGGTTCGAATCCCGGTGAGGCATGGATGTTGCGTTTGTTTTACGGCACTGGCTCTCTCCCTTCCCTGGAACCAGTTACCCTAAATTAGGGACAGGCTACTGTTTATAGCCCATTGAGTTGCTCACGGTGGTCGTTAAACCTCCAATCAAAAAAAAAAAAAGAAAGAAAGAACCCTGCCTCATCCGTAAAGGAAAGTCACATCCAGAATGTCCTCACCTTCTTCAGACAGGAACTCTTGGAGGAATCACATGTAGTACCGAACACGGGCCTTGTGGTCTGTTTCTTTCAGCTGATGCAAGACAGACGTTTTGTACGGGTGGAAACGCAGCTTCCTTTTCAGAATATCGTGATCTGTACTGTTTGCACGTTAGCTTGTTGCGACAGCCACCTCGCGAACTTGTGTGGACTTCTCTGTATCCTGTATGGTCTTGTCTGCTGTGGATGGCCTACTGGGACGGAGAACATCGAGAACGCTGCCAGTTTTCTGAAACTTCACTATGAGCTGACATACCGCATTATGGAGGGGACGTCTTTATCACAAAACTTCTTAGCGGACTGTTTTTACACTTCATCCGTGCACTTGTCTTCGTGGCGAAAGACATATTCCACCAAAAACACTGTTCGACCATCAACCCCATTGTCCTTGTGGCGAGAAGAGTGATCAATCGGGACGTCTGCCTCTGTCGATCAAGCGCTCGGGAATAACCTCCGCTTGGAATGGCCGCTGTGTGCGCCTCGGGGTGTGGGAGTCATGAAGGTTACCAGACACGGAGCACTTCCGCATGGCAGGTCACTTTTACTGTAATTCCATTCAAAATTTCTTTATTACACATACTACACTTCGTAGATTCAGTGCACAGTCATTATTCGGACACCCTGTACATATATATATATATAAATTTTATTTTATTTTATTTATTTTTTTCAGTCTTTCATAGCCAAATGTCTTCCATTCCAAAATCTTCTTCATGGAAAAGAGAACTTCTTGAAGTTAGATATTTCTTTTAAACAACTTTCAACATTTCAAAAGTAACAAGTTCACCCAATCTCTCAGTATTTTGTATTGATCCCACATTTGGTGTAGTGCATTCAAATCGGTTAATTAAATTAATTGAGAAAGTGTGTTGTACTTGCTTAAATCTTCTACTTTTCAGACACAGACAGGCAGGCAGTTAGTGTGAAATCTGTGTATTTCCCGTCTTTTAATTAGTACAAGAAATACATGTGGTCCAGGATTTCTATGGTTCTTATAAATCCTTAAGTCTTAAAAAGTGTTTTTTATTTGTTTTGTTTTTATGGTACTTAAAAGTGCTTATTTCTTCCCAAAAATTCCAAAAAGTATGTATTTTTATAACTGGCTGCATGAAATCCAGAAATTACAATGTAACGACTAAAACTTCTGTTGCTGGTTGGCTATAGTTGGTGACGATACCATGCGACATCATCTAAAAACCCATGGGAGATAATGGGGTTGTGGGGCTGTATGAGATAAGTAATTTGCTGAGAATTGTGAAGGATCATGGACTAAATTAAATACTTTCAACAGATTCCACCTAGCAAGCTTCATCACCATCTCCTGGTACTGAAGTTTAACTTTTATATTTCCCCTTTTTATATATATGTAAATAACAATTATTGTTATACCATCAGAAAATGTAGTGTAAATTTAAAACCTGCAACACACAATTTCAATGTACAATTTAGAAATTCTTTATTGCATATGTCAATATTCTTTCGAATAAGAAAACCAGTTTGATGAACAGAAGTTTAAGCAATTCAAAAGACAGTGGATGTTTAAATTCTAATTTAAGCATCCATAAACTTAAATTACATTGGAGAATATTGCAAACTGTAGCAGCATACTTCAGTTGCATAGTTAAGTCATGTGTAAAAGTGTACACTGTGTGGACAAAAGTGATTGGACAGTGTTAGTAAATAGAAATTAAACAGTATTGTATTTACATCAGTAGTGGGTAGGTCCTCTGTTTGTAGAGATTACAGCAGTCGCCCATCGAGGTAAACTGTCCAGAAATCCATGGAGTACAGAGAGTGGGATGTTCCTCCATTCCGCCTTGAGTACATTGACCAACTCTGTCAGTGAAGAAAGTCGTGCTGGTCTAGACCGTACCTGTCGTTCAAGTTTATCCCATGGTGTCGGTGGGACTGAGGTCGGGCTCTGAGTAGGCAGTCCATCAGGAGGACTTGATTTTCCTCATACCACTCCATTGTAGCCCTGGAAACATGACAAAAGTGGCATTGTCATCCCGGAAGAAACAATCATGTTCGTAAAACTGCCACAACGTTGGAGCATTGAGTTATGTAGAATATCTCTATTCAGCGCAGAGTTCATGTTACCATGAATAACAATCAGTGGACCCACACCATACCAGCTGAAACAGTCCCATACCATAACTGTTACTGCCTCCATGCTTCACATTCAGCACTGTACACTCCAGAAGCAGACGTTCTCCAGATAACCGCCAAACCCAGACACGTCCATTCGATCAGAATAATGTGAAGCAGGATTTGTTGCCCTATAACACCTGTCGCCATTGCACCAATGCCCAAGTTTTGTGCTGTTGACACCATCGTAGCCACGTGGGTTTATGGGTGGCTGCTTGACCATGATACCCAAGTGCATGGACCTCTCATTGAAGTATCTTGGTGGAGACCATAGCATTTGTGGCCATCTGGAACTCTTGCTATGGCATGCATTGGTTGGGTCTGGTTCACTTCGTCGACAGGTACATTTCGAGGACACTCAATCCGTCGACAGGTACATTTCGAGGACACTCAATCCGTCGACACTATTGCCGTATATGCAAACAATCGATTCCTAAAAAACCGAAAAAAAGTTCAGAACCACCAAATTTGGTATGCTATCTCATGGTACTGTAACTTAGATAGTAGACAGTTTTTGGAATAGGCTGGGCCCGGGGTGAAGAGGGCCCCAAGCAAAATTTTCGTAAAATCTACAGTTTTCAATTTTGAACCACCAAATTTGGTATACTATCTCATTGTACTCTTACACCAACTTAGACCATAGACAGAAGAGGTCGGGGCCCGGGGTCAAGAGGGCTCCATACAACATTTTCGTAAAATCTACAGTTTTCAATTTTGAACCACCAAATTTGGTATACTATCTCATTGTACTCTTACACCAACTTAGACCATAGACAGAAGAGGTCTGGGCCCGGGGTCAAGAGGGCTCCATACAACATTTTCGTAAAATCTACAGTTTTCAATTTAGAACCACCAAATTTTTTATACTATCTCGTTGTACTGTAACGACCGTACATGGTATTTGGAAGGGGTCAGGGCCCATGGTGTCAAGGGAGCCCCAATACAAAATTTTCTCAAAAATTTTCATTTTTTACTTAAGAACTGCAACACAATTCTGCACTCCAATACCCTATCTGCAAACTAAGTTAGAGTACCATGAGATAGTAAACCAAATTTGGTGGTTCTAAATTGAAAACTGTAGATTTTGTAAAAATGTTGTATGGGGGCCCCCTTCACCGTGGGCCTTGACTCCTTCCGTCTATGGTCTAAGTTGGTGTAAGAGTAGAATGAGATAGTATACCAAATTTGGTAGTTCTAAATTGAAAACTGTAGATTTTACGAAGATGTTGTATGGGGGCTCCTTCCCCCTGGCCCCAACTCCTTCCATCTATGGTCTAAGTTAGTGTAAAAGTACAATGAGATAGTATGCCAAATTTAGTGGTTCTAAATTGAAAACTGCAGTTTTTACGAAGATGTTGTATGGGGCCCCCTTGACCCCGGGCCCTTCTGAAAACCCTGTATGGTCTAAGTTGGAGTACAATGAGATAGTGTAAAAAATTTGGTGGTTCTAAAGTGAAAACTAGATTTTACGAAAATGTTGTGTGCCTTCCCCCCCCCCCCGACCCAGGGCCCCGACTCCTTCCGTCTATAGTCTAAGTTGGTGTAAGAGTACAATGAGATAGTATACCAAATTTGGTGGTTCTAAATTGAAAACTGTAGATTTTACGAAAATTTTGAGGAATCTACTGTTTGCATATATAGTGTCGACAAAATGAGTTGTCGACGAAGTGCTTGTTGATGAAATGAACGAGACCACATTGATCGGTACCTGGTTTTCCAGAACTCCCTCTGCAGCACCCTCTGGTCCTTGGGTTGCAGTTTTGTGGGCCTTCCAGGGTGAGGTGAATTCCTGCAATGTCCCGTCTTCCTCCCCTTGTTGATAAGAAAGACCAGTCTATTTAACGATTTGTCTGACATCAGCAATGCTTATGCTCATACCTCCAACTGAGCAGCCTATTATAAGGCCTGCCGCCCCGGTGGCACAGTAGTCTAAGGCGATGGCCTCTGATCATCCGTCCGTAAGGGGTCCGGGTTCGAATCCCGGTCAGGCATGGATGTTGTGTTTGTCTTACGGCACTGGCTCTCTCCCTTCCCTGGAACCAGTGACCCTTAAATAAGAACGGGCGACTGCTTATAGCCCATTGAATTGCTCACGGTGGTCGTTAAACCTCCAATCAGAAAAAAAAAAAAAAAAAAAAAAATATAAGGCCCTTTTCAAACTCAGAGAGCTTTCTTGTGCTAGCCATTTTATCAGCGATTGATCTGAGCATACTCCCGTTGCTGTTTTTATACCTTATGAACCATTTGTCTGCTGTGGGAGCACACCATTGCTCCTGTGTGGGAGTGTCCAATCACTTTTGTCTACATAGTGTAGAACAGAGATATATATATATATTATTATTTTTTGTATGTGGATAGATTAGTTTAAGACAGCTCTTTATGGTGAGTGTTTAAATGTGTTCAAGATCCTGCAGTATTTACTGCAATTGCAATTTAGTGTTAATTTCTACAACATTCAGTGTTTCTTCAGAGCAGGGGGTGTGTTGTCAGCCTATTTTTAGTGGTGGAAAAGTTCAAAAAACATATTTTGCCAGAAATCTGCATCCAAGCACATTACATTCTGTCATTTCACACCATGAACTTCAAGTGTATAAAAAAAATTAAAAACAATTCAAATTGTCCATCAAGTCTACTGCAGTGTATCTTAAACAAAAAAAAAAAAAAAAAAACAACAACCTCACAATTCAGAATCTATCTCAAGAATGTCCATCTCAAATATATGATGCATTCCAGTTATCTGTGGCTTACATGTATCCGTTATGTTACCATTACCAATTGTATGAATGGAGAAAATTTAACTTTGTCAGCATGGGGTCTCACAGGAGGACTGAAATCAGTTTGCTGCACTGGTGCTACTTCTATGTGCATTCACTGAACAGTTTCTTGTTCCATTGTATTGTGCTGCTGTCTATTATGTTTTGTGTATTCAAAATTGACATTTCTTGTTATGTTTACAATGTTTTACTTCTGCAGGCATTACTTTTTTTATTTCAATTTAAGATATGTAATTTAAATTATGCTTTTAGTTTTTTTTTAGTTGTCATGATGTTCAGCAATATTTTTTGATCTCCAATTTTTTTGTAGTACTGAATAGGTGCATGTTGGACAATAATTCTTTTTAAGCTTCACTTTTGAGTAACAGGTCTTTTTGTCGTATGGTCTCTACATTTCTAAGATAATGAAGTCATCCAAGAAAAGAAAGTCAAATAAGTAGTGCAACATCTGTCTGAAAAATCTGTAGTTTATCAAGCTGTAGATAAGTTGTCTTTTTGATCATGTTAGTTCTCTCTCTCTGTCTGTGTGTGTGGGGGGGGAGAATGAAGAATAAGCTAAAAGCTACCATTAACAATTTTTATCATGTTATTTCCCAAGGAATGTATAACATGTTTAATGAAATAAATTGAAGAAAAGCATGCTGCCCCGGTGGCACAGTGGTCTAAGTGCTGACTTCTGACCATTCGTCTGAGATAGGTCTGGGTTTGAATCCCGGTGAGGCATGGATGTTGTGTTTGTCTTCTGCACTGGTTCTCTTCCTTTCCTGGAACCAGTGACACTATATTAGGGATAGGTGAATGCTTATAACCCATAGTGTTGCTCACAGTGGTCATTAAACCACCAAGCAACAACAACAACAAGAAAAGCAGAATGAGTGGTGAGATGCTTATGCTTACTAAGTGTAGAACAGAGATATATATTCAGATATATTCAGATATATATTCAGATATATGTTCAGCGCAAGTGGCAGGACAGAAAGGTACAGGAAGGCAGAGGAAATCATGAGAGGACCAGACTCAGGAATGTCTGCATGAAAAAAGATAATGAGTATGATATACAAATTTTGTGTGAGACTAGTTGCAGATGTCAATGAAGCTCGAGTTGTGTGCTGAGATCGCTGTAAGTAGGACCATTTTTTACATCCACAGTAAGTAAAATTTAGCCCCATCATTTTTAAACAAATCTGGAATGAGTTTTCTTTGAGGAGCTACCCTCTGAATCTCAGAGAACAGCTTAGTGGTGTTGCACGCCCATTTACGTTGGGTTATGCACTGTTACAGGGGGAAAACACACACAAAAATGTTATGATATAACCTGAGCTGAAAAATTCACACATTGATTTTGAACATACAAAAGCATTTTTTTTTATTTAGCGGTCGTTGAATTAAAAAATAAATTTTTCTCTCCTATCCTATATGAATAACAAAACTTCAAATTTTGCTTTTAAATCTGTGCTCATAAACACATCGATTCGTACTGTGTCGGAAAGACTTCAAACTGCAACTTGTGACAAAACGTTGAATTGTATTTATACTCCATGCGATTTTAAACGCAAACGTATGACCAGTAGTGCTTTTTTAGGTGCGCGCACCCTGAGAAGTTTAGCTTCTGCATTGAAATCACAAGGAAATAAAAACATGACCTGCAGCGCATTCTGGAAAGCTTTGTATCAGTTTCTTTACTCACTTTGGGTGTCTGATGGCTAAACAGCACACCTGCAGATGTGAATAGTACTTACTATGTTTTGTTTACTCAATGAAGCAATGAACCTTCTCCACTTTATGAAAACATTATATAAGGGAATTAATTTTAGCCAACAAAAAAAAATCCTTAGGACAAACTTTGGAAAGTATATTGTTATCCAAAAACATAATATAACAGCAACTCTTGTCACAGCATTGAATTGCGTTGCTCCATGAGATTGCGAGCGAATGCCCCTGAAAGATCAGCTGTAATGTTTGAAACCACAGGGAAGTAAAAATGTGACCTATAGCACCATCTACGGAGCACTTGTACCACAATTGCCTGAACACTGTTGGATTTTCTGTCAGAAAAACGCACACTTAAGGATTTAATGCAAATGTGATATTATGCTTACTGAATGAACCTTCTCTGAATGAAAACATTGTGAGGTTAATTAATTTTAGCCACCACTCGAAACCTTAGGACAAATTCTGGCAAGGTTTATTAGAAATAAATCTGAAAATGTAATATGATAGTATAGGTTAAATAAATTGTCTCGGTGTGGGTGTGCGCTGCACACCTAGCACACTCTGAATATTCACCCCTGGTATGTATGTATTTTCTAAGAAAGGGGAAATATTTACATCTGTGTTGTACACTCAAGGCATGACTAAGGACAGTTGCTATGAGTTCAGGAGCTGTCAACAGCTTCAATGCTGTATCAGAATTGAATGCAGAACCAGTATACTCAAAATTTAATTTTCAAGCCTGATGTTGCTGAGCCTAAAAAGAACTGACTATTAATAAACTAGTTGTAATTTATTTGAAAACTGTCACAATTTTCCCCTTTTTGATGCATTCCTAAAGGTATGGTAGTTGATGGAAAATCTTTTATATTTTATTTTTAAGAAAGTCACATGTCTTGTTGTATTTTTTTTTTTTTTTTTTTTTTTTTTTTTTGGAAGATGTATTAGCCTGATTAAAACAAAGCAATTGTTATTTGTCAACTTATGTGTTACTGAAATGTTTGATATACAGGAGTGTTCTGTTTTCTTCCTCACAGCCAAAGAAATGACTCGAGGGAAGTTCTTGAACATCTTGTCAAGAAATGGGCATCGCAAACGCTGATTAAATTGTGAAACACAATCTTAATAATTGTACATACATAATTTATTATGTAACTGTTCTTAGGAAACACATGACTCAGTCCTGTTTCGTTTGTCTCACTGCATGATACATTGCTGTGCTGTCTTCTGAAGCTTAAAACTCAGTTTCAAGAAGTGCATCAGAGTTTACCATCTATTGTTGCACCAAGAAAAATAACCCAGTGATGAATGAGATTGCTACATTATATCAGAAAACTTTAAAAGAAATACATCAGCTGTTGTATTTTTTACAAAAAAAGTTCTTCAAAAAAAAAAAAAAATCATTTCCGGATTTTTGTTGAATTTGTTAGAGCTGCATTGTACAGGATGTGCGAAAGAAAAAAATGTTTAGAAGGTTCATCAGTAACCATTATTGTTCAAAGGAGTAATTTGTTTGAGTTAGTAGCATGGAATAAACTTTTGTGTTGCCTTTCTGTTCCTGTGTGATTTTATGCTTCATGTTTTACTTGTGTAGGTGGCAAATATTTGGAAGACTGATGATTTTTTTTTTCATCATTTATATTTTTTCCCTTATATGAGAAATGATGTAATCAATGTACATGTTTAATGAAATAAATTGAAGAAAAGCAGTTATCTCACAGACACACACACATCCACAAAAAACTATCAGATATTTTTGTGGATAGATCAGATCATATGTAGAGGATTTTAGGAAGGGTGTGTCTGACCCCCAGGTCTTAAACAACCCTTAGAAATAGGAAGCTAGAAGATTTGGGCTAGAGTTCCCGATAGGAAAGTGACAGAAGCAAGGTAGAAAGAAGGAGGAAGACACCCTTATTTATTACCCGGAGGCCAGTACCCGGGGTCCGACGACTTTACCCGCCCATCCGACGTACGGCGGATATTTAGTGGTTCGAGCATTCGTACCTGCTGGGATCGAACCTGAGAATATCTCTGTGGCAGTCACGAACGTTGACCACTAGGCCACCCGCGGCCCTTCTGTGGGTAGAATGAAAATGAAGGAAATTTGTATAGCTTTTTTCAAGCATTTTACTGAGTAATCTAAAATTATGAGCAACCATGAAAATTTATTTCAAGGAGAATGTGACAGATGTGTTTTGAGAGTTTGGTTGGTATAATGGAATTTTTTTAAAACTGGCATAAAGTACAGAATACAGACACAATTCATATATGAAGATTGTGGAGAAATATTTTTTGCAAATACATGGAACAACTACAGGATTTTTAAGGCAGCAATTGGGCCTGATTAAAGCCTTGGTTGGCTCCTAGGCTAAGACATTTGATTGGGCACCAAGGCTGACATCTGGGTGGGCCCCCATAGAACTCTTAATGTGGAATCATAATGAAGACCATTAAGACCTGAAACTAGTAACATGGTAGTGATAATTAATACATAGTGCATTCTTCAAAATAATAAATTATCTGCAGAATTTGTATTTTTCATTCTCAAAAGAATGAGTTTAAGATTCCTAGATTTTAGTCTTGGTTTTTCTAATGATTTTCATCATATGCTTAGTGCATTTTGTTTTTATATGCAATGTGAAGCACGGGGGGGGGTGGCGCAGTAGTCTAAGCGATGGCCTCTGGTCATTCGTCCGAAAAGGGTCCGGGTTCAAATCTCGGTGAGGCATGAATGTTGTGTTTGTCTTACGGCACTGGCTCTCTCCTTTCCCTGGAACCAGTGGCTTTAAATTAGGGATCGGCGACTGCTTATAGCCCGTCGAGTTGCTCACGGTGGTCGTTAAACCTCCAATAAAAAAAATAAAAAATAAAAAGCTGCAGGGGGTCTTCAGCTATTAACGGTTCCAAGTGCAAATTGGGAGGTGTGGGTGGATGGTAGTGAAAAAGCTGAAACTATATCTGTCCTACTGACCCTCCTGTACACAGCGACATGTAACCTTTACCCTTGATGAGTCACTGCCTTGAAATCTGCTCATCTTCCAGCTTCTTTCTGACTAAGTGGAAATCATGAGAGACAAAAGTAAATCAGTTTTGTAAACCTCTGTTATTTGCCCAAGCATGCTTCCTGGGCCCTAGGTCATTTTTGGGGGCCCAAGGCTATAGACCTCCTCCCCCCCCTCCCCCGTTTAATCCAGCCCTGGGTGGCAAAATCACCACTCAGTACAATGAAGTCCCATGTGTGCGAGTGTTAAAATCCGTTAACACTCTGATACTTGGGACTTTATAGTTCTGGATTGTGTGACAGATAGCATGCTAGAACGGAAATTGGGAGCTGCAGGTTTGTTTCCCACTCCAGAGCGATATGATTCTCAATTTTTCTGATAAAGTTATATGTTGAACAGTAAGCAAAGCAATGGCTATTGTGTTTTCTACCTTAAAAATCCTGGAATTCATATTCATTACCAACTTTCAAGAGGAAGTAGTTTTGCTTAACATATGACAAACATATTTATGAAGAAACTCTTATATTCACACATTCTGGCCCTGTGGACCTTAGTGTTCACAACACAGTTGAACCCGTGTATAAGAGAGTTGCAGGCAGAGTACAAAACACTGCGTGTATGTGCATAGAGGCATATCACTAAGCTGTTCTCAGAGGTTAGCTCCACAAAGAAATACAAACTACCAGATAAATTGTTAACTGATTATGTACTTACAATTGTCATATCAAACTTCTCCATTTACAACGATCTTGACACACAACTCGGGCTTCACTGACATCCATCACATGACATACGCAAGACCTTTTATACTTCGTATTCTTAGTGTTTTTCTCGTGCAGACACTTCTGAATCTGATCCTTTCATGACTTCCTCTGCCTTTCTTTCCTGCCACTTGGGCTAAAAAAATTTCTTGGTAAGCATCTCATCACTCATTCTTTCAAGATGGCCAAACCACCGAAGCATATTAGTCTGCACCTTGCTAACTACATTTTGCTTCACATTACACAACTGCAACATATCTTCATTCTTCACGCAATCGGAACGTGTCTTGCCACAAAATCCCCCGTACGTAACGCATTTCTCCAGCACACAAACAACTCTTGTTTCTTCTGTAGTACCCAGGTTTCACTGCCATACATGAGAGTTCGAACAATTGCACTTTCATACACAGTCATGCCGTACTCTCTTGAGAATCCCTCATTCCTGTGAAAACCTTTTAAATCCATTCGATATATGTGAATTTCATTATAAATGAATAGGTAAAAAAAGTATTTTTTACTTTGTCAGGTTAAAACTAGCCAATCTTAAACTAATTATCAATTAATTGAAGGTTAATAATTCTTGTTAATTGAAAACTATAGCTAGCAAAATAATGAGCGAGATCTGTGGTGAGCAAAATATTTAACGAATGCAAAAAATTAAAGTAACTGGTGAAAATGTGAAATTTATATTGCAGATTCCTCATGTTAAAAGAGAACCGATTTAATTTGTAGAGTTGTACAAGATTTTTTCGTTTCAAAACTCAGTATCGTACGAAGTCACCTGGAGTAACGATAGCAGCCTCCACACGACATGGCATTGAATAGAACATATTTTTTTATATCGTCCTGAGGAATAGCTTGCCATGCTGCTGCTATGTGAGACCAGGGTTCTTTTATAGTGATTGGTGGAGGCACTTGATTGGCCAGTCACTTAGCTACCGTGTTCCAGACATGTTCGATCGGGAACATATCTAGAGAATGTGCAGGTCGGGGAAGAAGTGGTATCTGCTGTTCATGGAAGAGGTCTTGGACATCCCAGACCACATGTGTCCAAGCATTGTCTCACTGCAGTATAGCACTAGAACAACTCTGAAAAAAGGGTATTACCTCTTCCTCTAAAACATCCCTGATATATTGCTGGCTGTTGGTTACCACAATTGTATCATTCGAGATTGCAAATTGAACCCAATTGTGCCTCAAACCCTGACGTTTGGCATTGGGCCGGTATGACCCTGCAAGGTGCTATTCACCATATCTTTGAACACGTATATGACCATCATGGTGCATCAAGTTGAATCGTAGCTCGTTGGGAAATTTAACCTGTTTTCAGCACGACAATATCTGTGTTTGAGACCCCATTGCAATCTGAGACATGTGGTTGAGGTTCAAAGGAATGCACAGCAATAGGCTGCTAGCGATCAATCCTCTGTTAAGCAGACAACATCGAAATGTGCTGGAATACAAAGCCTAACTTTTGATAGTGCTCCACTGCTGTGCCAACACTGGATTTTGTGCCATGCAGTAGAATTGTCTGCATTCGTGCGATTTTGTGGTCCATTTCCCGGATTTCTGGGTGTCCAAAGCCTCATCTGTCCACAGATGTCACATTATCGTCACTATACTGGCATTTCGTCCGCGTAAGAGTGGCAATTTCGTGATAGGAAAATGCAGCTTCTGTCGTCCCAACAATCCTTCCTCACGCAAAGTTCATGAGGTGTTCCTAATGCAACCACCTTTTGCGACTGTGCATAGTGAGACACAGGAAACTCCCTTTCGACCCAGTGTCGGCTCTTCACTGATTGCAACATCTCATTTGAGCCAGCTTTTTGTTTCCAAGACCAGACAGGTCAGAGGGCGTTGCACCGAAATTGCTTGTGCATTTTTCACTGGCATTTTAATCATTTGTATGTCGCAACGTGTACATATCCTGTAAGTTTCAATCTAATACCAGGAGTCTGTGGTGTTGCAATTTTCACAAACAGTAGTGGATATGGACCAGTTCTTGACTGTTTTGTGCTTATCATGATAGCTGTTTTAAATGTTCTTCACTTCCTCTGATGCAGTGGTTAAGAAATTATGTGATGCAAAATAAACCAAGGTTTGCTAAATACTAGGGGTGTTCAAATGAAAAGGTACGAAACGACACTGTGGGTATAAATGAAGACTTTATTCAAAGTATACACCATAGGCCATAGCACAACGATCCCATTGATTAACGAGCTGAAGGATTAATTGTTCCCAGAATTCCTGTGGCCGTGACGAGACACAGTCCTGCACAGCGTCCTTGAGTTCGTCGTCCGAGTGGAAGCGCTTCCATTTCAGATGTTTTTTCAGGGGACCAAACACAGGGAAATCGCAGGGCGACATGTCCGGGCTGTAGGGCGGATGATCAAGCTGCTCCCACTGGAACTTTGCCAGTTCCGCGTGTGTGACCCTGGAGACGTGTGGACGCGCGTTATCATGGAGCAGAACCACACCCTCCGTGAGCAGCCCCGGTCTTTTGTTCTTGATGGACCTGCGTAGGCTTCGGAGTGTCTCACAGTACACATCGGAGTTAATGATTCGTCTGTGCTGGAGGAATTCAACAAGAAGTCAATTGGACGGCGCTCTTTATAAGAGCCTCTGCTCTCTCCTGCGCATGCTCCGATCCACGCCGGCGACTCCAATCGCATCCCTAGATGTGTCGCTACGTTCTCCCATAGCGGCATAGGCAAATATGTTAACGGTTACGTTCTCATGACGTTTCGTACCTTTTCATTTGAACACCCCTAGTAGATATTAAGTGACTGAAAGGTAGAGAGGATAGAAAACAGCATTTGCACAGGAGATGTATGTTTAGTTAGCAGGGGGGGCAGTGATAGTAATAAAGCAAGTGAACCATTCTTGTGTTCATGTGAACTGACCCATATGAAAGACGAAGGTTTATAAACTGGCTGAATGCCACTTATATTGATGTTCAACAACGCTATCAGCAAATAAAATATGTTTCTGCAAAATTCATTGTTCGTAATATGCAGTCAAAACAGCAAGGGCCGCCCCGGTGGTGCAGTGGTCTAAGCGATGGCCTCTGATCATTTGTCTGAACAGGTCCAGGTTTGAATCCTAGTGAGGCATGGATGTTGTGTTTGTCTTACGGCACTAACTGTCTCCCTTTCCTGGAACCAGTGACCCTAAATTAGGGATGCGCCACTGCTTATAGCCCATTGAGTTGCTCACGGTGGTCGTTAAACCTTCAATCAAAAAAAAAAAAAAAAAGCAAGGGAGCAAGCACATTATTTATGAAGGCAGTCCTGGTGGCACAGTGGCTTAAGCTATGGCTTCTGACCATTTGTCCAAGATGGATCCGGTTCGAACGTGATATATGAATGTTGTGTTTGCCTTACGACACTGGCTCTCTCCCTTCTCTGGAGTCGGTGACCCTAAAGGATGGGCTACTGCTGATAGCCCATTGAGTTGCTCACAGTAGTAGTTAAACCCCCAATCAAAAAAAAAAAAAAAAAAAGTTCAAGGGAACTATAAAAACTTTTAATGCGGAACTTCGTACTATCTGAGTTCAGTTGTATTCTACACTGGCGTGCAAGAATTAAGGATGAGACGGTTTTTCGAATGTAACGTTGTGCAGAAGTGCTCCACATCGACTCAAATCATACCATAAGATCACCAAGATGTAAGAATATGGGACAAGTGAGCAAAACCGTCCAAACAAAGAATCCAAAGGATACAAAGGCACTTTATTGAAAAGGTAGCTTCGAGCACAACTGGACAGAAGACAAAAACGTCCATGTAACAGGCGGCTGCCAAGAAAAATCCAGTCTGTAGTAGGGGATATGATCACCCCTCAGGAACTACAGACCTATCAGCCTCCTATCAGTGATTTATAAAATCTTTACTAAAGTTCTTTCACACTGCTTGAAGGTGACACTGGACATGGCTCAACCGAGAGAACAAGCTGGATTCAGGAGTGGCTACAGCACAGTAGATCATATCCACTTACTGAGAGAACTAATTGAAAGAGCGAGGGAATATGAACTTCCATTGTGCATGGCTTTTATCGATTATGAAAAAGCCTTTGATTCGGTGAAACCATCAGCAGTTACAATGAATCTGAAATCCTGCGGTATTGAAGATGCGTACATTAATATTATTAATAACGTCTATGAAAATGCAAGTGCAAAGATTCGGCTGTTTGAAAATACAACACACATAAAAATTGGCAAAGGAGTGAGACAAGGTGACACCATATCTCCGAAGCTCTTTAATGCCACATTGGAAAATGTCTTTCAATCACTGAACTGGGAAAACAAAGGGATAAAGATTAATGGAGATTATCTAACCCACCTTCGTTTTGCCGATGACGTAGTCATTTTTGCAACTACATCAGAGCTGCAGAGTATGATCCAGGAACTTGCTGACAAGCTTAAAGAAGTGGGATTAAAAATGAACTTTCAGAAGACAAAAGTGATGTTCAATGATTTTATAAGAAATGAAGATTTATCGATTGATGGAGAAAAGCTGGAGATAACAGACATGTACGTTTATCTTGGACAGCAGATATCGAATGAGGGTCACATTGATGAAGAAATTAATCGGCGTACAAAACTTGCCTGGAGAGCTTTTGAAAGAAACAGTATAATTTTCAAGAGCAATATGCCATTATGTCTTAAAAAAAAAAAGTGTTTGATCAATGCATCCTTCCAGTGCTTACGTATGGTGCAGAGATGTGGACCTTAACTAAAAGAGACATACAAAGGCTGCAGACAACTCAAAGAGCCATGGAGAGGTGCATGCTTGGTGTAATCAGGAGAGATAAGAAGAAGAACTCGTGGATCTGAAAAATGACAAGAGTGGAAGACATCATGATCAGAGTTAAATCCCTGAAATGGCAATGGGCTGGACATACTGCCAGAAGGACAGACCATCGATGGACAGCCGAAATTTTAGATTGGATTCCAAGGGACAGGAAAAGACTCAGAAGAAGACCACATGGAAGATGGGTGGATGAAATTCGAAAGTATGTGGGAGTGACATGGAGGAGACTGGCACAGGACAGACCGTTGTGGAGGAAACTTGGGGAGACCTTCGTCCAGTAGTGGATGGATAATAGTTGATGATGATCACCCCTGACTGCGTTGCAGGATTTACAACGTCTGTCCATGCTGAGGACGAGGTTGTCAAGGAGCTGTTGAGGCATCGCGGCCCATTCCTCTTGTAGCGCCAATCGCAGCTGCGGAATCGTTGCTGGCGGCTGGTGACGTGCTGCCAAGCGTCTCCCGAGAAGGTCCCACACGTGTTAGATTGGATTTAGGTCCGGGGACCTTGCGGGCCAATCCATGCGTTGAATATCTTCAGTCTCCAACAGCTCTGCGACAGCCACTGTGCGATGAGGTGTAGCGTTGTCGTCCCTGAAGAGGAACTCAGGACCCACAGCACCTCTAAACAGACGTACGTGAGGCAGGAGAACCTCGGTACAACAGCGCACACCAGTGACTGAACCTCCTTGGAAGATGTGGAGGGCCGCCTCGGTGGCGCAGTGGTCTAAGGCCCTGGCCTCTGATCATTCGTCCGTAAGGGGTCCGGGTTCGAATCCCTGTCAGGCATGGATGTTGTGTTTGTTTTACGGCACTGGCTCTCTCCCTTCCCTGGAACCAGTGACCCTAAATTAGGGACGGGCGACTGCTTATAGCCCATTGAGTTGCTCACGGTGGTCGTTAAACCTCCAACCAAAAAAAAAAAAAAAAAAAGATGTGGAGGTCAGTACGGCTACCAAGCATGATACCGCTCCAAACGAGAACTCCGCCACCTCCAAACTGGTCCCTTTCGAGGATGTTGGAGGTGTGATTGCGTGTTACCTGCTCTGTCCAGATGTGTATACGTCCAGAATCGCTCGTCAGACTAAATCGGCTCTCATCCGTAAAGAGAACTCGACCCCATTCCTGATATGTCCAGTTCTTGTGTTCCTGGCACTACAGAAACCACCGTCTCCGATGAGCAGGCGTTTTTTTTTTTTTTTTTTTGATTGGAGGTTTAACGACCACCGTGAGCAACTCAATGGGCTATAAGCAGTCGCCCGTCCCTAATTTAGGGTCACTGGTTCCAGGGAAGGGCGAGAGCCAGTGCCGTAAGACAAGCACAACATCCATGCCTCACCGGGATTCGAACCCGGACCCCATTCGGACGAATAATCAGAGGCCATCGCTTAGACCACTGCGCCACCGGGGCGGCTGAGCAGGCGTTAATGGCACACACCGTGCTGGTCGTCGTGCAAATAGACCACCTTTGTGCAGCCTCCTGACTACGGCAAAACGCAATAACGGGCGTCCAGTTGTCTGTTGCACGTGCCTTGCGATTTCTCCCTCTGTCTCTTCTCGCCTGAAGGACAATATACCGGTCGTCCGCCGCCGTGGTTGCTCGTGGACGACCACCGCTAAACTCTCGGAGAGCTGTTCCTGTCGTTTGAAAAGCTCGTGAAACGATGCTGTGAGCGCTCCCGAACTCCTCGGCCACACTAGTCACACTTCGACCTTCTTCCAACTTTCGAATGACGCGACCTCGGGTAAAGTCATCCAGATGTCGTCTACTGGATTGCCTGTTGGCCATATCACACGGTGGCAGCAACTCGACGTCGTTCGAACCGATGTACACCGTGCAATAGCTTTCACCGAATTTCTGAGCATATGATCATATGTAGAGGATTTTAGGAAGGGAGTGTCTGACCCCAGGTCTTAAACAACCCTTAGAAATAGGAAGCTAGGTGATTTGGGCTAGAGTGCCCGATAGGAAAGTGACACGGAAGCGGAGTAGAAAGGGGGAGGGGAAGACGCCCTTATTTATTGGGGGGTTAGTACCCGGGGTCCGACGGCTTAACGTGCCCATCCGACACACGGCGGATATTTAGTGGATCGAACCTGAGGTCCTTTCCGTGGCAGTCAGGAACGTTGCCCACTAGGCTACCCGCGGCCCAAAGCAGACTACATGGACAAGAAGTGCTCATTTAAGGAGAGCTTTATTGATGGACATGAGAGATTGGGGTCCATGGTTCTACAGGAAATGAAGTTCCAAGAAATTCAGGCCGGAATTCGGGGTTTGGAGAATTATGACGATGTTCTAGAAGAAGATGACATGACTGTATTTGAATAAAAGTAGATTTTTGTACATGAATAAATGTAGATAAAAAAGTTGGTAGTACATGAAAAAATAAGACACCCCTGAAAATAAGCGCTAATGCGTCTTTTGGAGCAAATATTAATATAAGACCCGGTCTTATTTTCGGGAAAACACGGTTTTATTAATTACACCTATGAAATGCAATTCCAAAGGTTGGACTTTTCCAGGAAACAGCGCATGTGAAAATTGCAAAGGGAGTGAGACAAGATGACATCACATCTCCCAAAAATTTCAATGCAACATTCCACAATGTCCTTCGATCATTGAATTGCGAAGATAAAGATTAATAGAAATTATTTAATCTACCTTCATTTTGCTGATGACGTGGTCATTTTTGCTAGTACCCCGTCAGAACTGCAGGATATGATCCAGCTGATAAAAAATGAACTTACAGAATACAAAACTTTTGTACACTATAATTTTACAAGTAGAGGATGGGACAAATTTAGAAGTAATTGATGCGTACCTCTCTACCTAGGACAACAGATACCAAGCAAGGGTCACATCGAAAAAATAAATTTATTGGCGTATAGCACTTGGCTGGAATGCATTCGGAAGAAACAGTATGATTTTCAGGAGAAATTTACCATTATGTCTTGAAAGAAAATGAGTTAATCACTGCACCGTTTCAGTTTTTATGGATCAGAGACATGGACATTAACCCTTTAACGACCATAGCCGCCCGAAACGCCTCTCTAGAGTGAGTCAGATTACCTACCTTTAGATTTTCTTTAAATTTGCACAACCTAAGAGGGTTCATCAGGGGTCAAATTCAGTCATCGTTATTGTTACTAAACAAAGAAGCTAACCAACAGACAGTTTTGGGTGTTACGGTATTTTTGAGTGACACAAAATACAGTATTATGGTCATGGTCGTTAAATGGTTAACTGACAAAGACATATAGAGGATGCGAACAGCTCAGCGTGCTTGGAAGATAAGGACAGGAAAATGACAAGAGTTTATGAATCATGATCAAACTAAAGATTATAGCATAAAATCCATTTGCCGGTAGTTAGAATCGATCCCGCATCTTTCTGCTCTGGAGCTGAATGCTTTTCCAAATAAGCTACACCGATGAAGTTAGCCGCTGCAACTTTTCCGTCTTGACATGTACGTCACCTGCTAGGTAGGAACGTCATATATGTTCTTCCCGTGAGAAAGGGCTGGAACGGAATCGTAGGTTTCCGCGTCAGTCGGAAAACCACGCTTGAAGGACAGCTAACTGCAGAAGAAGGAATTCTGACTGATTCCAGACGATGTGTGGAACGAGCACAGCACATGTCACGTATATCCCCCTTTGAGAAAGGGCTGGGACGGAATCGTAGGTTTCCGCGTCAGTCGGCAAACCACGCTTGAAGGAGAGCTCACTGCAGAAGAAGGAATTCTGACTGATTCCAGACGATGTGTGGAACGAGCACAGCACATGTCACGTATATCCCCCCCTTAAGAAAGGGCTGGGACGGAATCGTAGGTTTCCGCGTCAGTCGGAAAACCACGCTTGAAGGAGAGCTCACTGCAGAGGAAGGAATTCTGACTGATTCCAGACGATGGGTGGAACGAGCACAGCACATGTCACGTATATTCCCCCATTGAGAAAGGGCTGGGACGGAATCGTAGGTTTCCGCGTCAGTCGGAAAACCACGCTTGAAGGAGAGCTCACTGCAGAAGAAGGAATTCTGACTGATTCCAGACGATGTGTGGAACGAGCACAGCACATGTCACGTATACCCCCCCCATTGAGAAAGGGCTGGGACGGAATCGTAGGTTTCCGCGTCAGTCGGAAAACCACGCTTGAAGGAGAGCTCACTGCAGAAGAAGGAATTCTGACTGATTCCAGACGATGTGTGGAACGAGCACAGCACATGTCACGTATATCCCCCCTTGAGAAAGGGCTGGGACGGAATCGTAGGTTTCCGCGTCAGTCGGCAAACCACGCTTGAAGGAGAGCTCACTGCAGAAGAAGGAATTCTGACTGATTCCAGACGATGTGTGGAACGAGCACAGCACATGTCACGTATATCCCCCTTGAGAAAGGGCTGGGACGGAATCGTAGGTTTCCGCGTCAGTCGGAAAACCACGCTTGAAGGAGAGCTCACTGCAGAAGAAGGAATTCTGACTGATTCCAGACGATGTGTGGAACGAGCACAGCACATGTCACGTATATCCCCCCTTGAGAAAGGGCTGGGACGGAATCGTAGGTTTCCGGGTCAGTCGGCAAACCACGCTTGAAGGAGGTCATTGCAGAAGAAGGAATTCTCATTCATTGTAGATGATGTCTGGAACGAATATCACACATTTTTCGAAGAACCCAACGGCCAGGATATTCCTTTTAAGTTCGGGCGTCAATATAAAACCCAAATTTGTCTGCGGAGAAAATCGAAATCGCAACCTTGTGCTCCGGAGCTGAAAGCTTTTCAATTTAGCTACTCCGACGAAATTTGTCGTTGCAAATTTGCCGTCTTGACACATGCACTGCCTCTGTGAGGTAGGTACGTCACAAGATCCTCAAGTGTCAATGGACTCGGCATGTTGCTAGAAAAACTGACTACCGTTGCACAACTGAAATAATAGACTGGATACCGAGGCATAGGAATAGACTCAGAAGAAATCCACTTTGGAGATGGGAGGATGAAATTCGAAAGCATGCCAGAGAGAAATGGAACAGCATTACTGAAGACGGATTTATGGAGAGGGTAGACCTTCATCCCAGTGGACTGAGAATGATATGAGGGTTGTACCTAAAGTAATGCAAAAGTGGGCATAGCTTTTTTATTACCATACTGTGCAAATTAATTAGGACAAAGTAAAAAATCGCTATTTTTTCCAAAACTATGCCTTTATATCTTTCTATGCCTTGATATACACTGATAAATACCTGTATTAGTATGAAGTATGTCCTCCTTTAGCAGAAATGACCTCTTGAATTCGTTTTGGCATTGACTCCACTAATTGAGTGCACATATTTTTGACTTCATAATCGTGGAACCACACTTTTATAGCATTCGTTATCATGCGTTCTTTATTTGTACAGTCCATTTTCCCTAAACGTCACTTCAAAATAGTCCACAAGTTTTCTATGGGATTTAAGTCTGGTGAATTTTCAGGCCAATTAAACAAATGAATTTGATTTCCCAGCATGAAATTCTTGACCAATTTCGAATTGTGACATGGGGCCAAGGCATGTTGAAATGTCCCGTCAAAATTTTGCAAGAATGGAACAATCCTACGTTGTAATATTTCTACGTACTTGGCTGAATTTATCATACCTTGAACAGGAACTAAGCTTCCAGTGCCATTTGATGTGAAAAAAACTCCAAAACATCTGTTTCAGAGGGTGTTTTACAGTTTGTTTGACATGCTCGGGTCTTAAGGGTTCACAGTTGCTTCGTCTAACGACATTTGCTTGGTAACCCTGCACAAATAAATGAGTTTCATCACTGAAAATTACCTTTTTCCAGTCGTCAGCAGTCGATGATTTATATTTTTTGGCCCATGCTAAACGTTTTATCTTCATTTTTGCATTCAAATATTATTTTTTCGTTGGTCTTCTTGCCTTCCGGCCAAATTCCAGAAGCCTACGGCGTACAGTTGAATCACTAACATCACCACCACTAGCCAATAAATCTCTTTGAAGGTCGGTGCTTGTTTTTTTTTTTTTTTTTTTTTTTTTTTTTTTGGATTCATTTTACTATTTCTGATTAGATATTTATCGATTCGTGGAGGTTTTTTCGTTTTCTTCCACATTTACCTCTCCTTTTTGGAGACGATGATCCAGATGCATTGTATCGCGTAAGCAGTCTTGATACACTTGATTTGCCTACACCAACTGCAGAAGCGATATCTCTCACTGTCATAGAAGTGTGATCCTTCAGAGCAATTATTTTTGCACGTTTCCTTGGGGAAATATCCATTTTTCAATACACGAAAGCAACACGTACTCACAGAGAGCAAAAACTAACATCCACCTGTCACACACGAAAGCTCACAAATGAAGCTGAAGTGCCTATTTCCTTGTTTAAAACTGGTCAAACCACATTCTTACTATCAAGTTCTAACAGTCACACCACCTCACAGCTGATAAAACCGGTTTACGTGGGTTTCCGACATCAACTGGCGATCACATTACAATTATGAGAATAAAATAGCTTGTCCCAATTAATTTGCACGGTATAGTAACTGACAGAGGTCGTTCAAATTGTTGCACTTGTTGGTGGAGTAACTCTTTCTCTATAATAGCCCTTCTTCTTCATTGCAGGTAAATAATGGATTACAAGCAGAAGCAACGTGCCGTCACTGAGTTCTTGGAGAAGGAAGGGTGCAGCCTGTCCGACATCCACAGATGGCTACAGAATGTTTATGAAGATGACACCATTGACAAGAGCAATGTGCACAGATGGATGAAGAAGTTTAAAGAAGGGGAGACCAGCATTGAAGACAAACCACGCAGTGGGAGACCATCATCTGTGTCCACTGACACGAATTATCAGCGAGTGGATGAATTGACTCGCGCGGAGAGACGGGTCACAATCCGTGAGCTTGCTGCACAACTGGATTGTGGTCGCAATGCCATACACAAGATGGTGGAAGACTTAGGGTATCGGAAAGTGTGTGCAAAGTGGGTACCTCGGCAATTAACTCCCGATTTGAAGGAGAGACAGGTGGAAGTCTGCTCTGATCTGTTGGAAGCGTTTGAAGCCACTGGTGACAGGGGAGGAAACGTGGGAGGATCTTTACGATCCGGAAACAAAGAATGAATCCGTGGAATGGCGTCATACCTCTTCACCAAGGCCTAAGAAGTTCAAGAGCCAGAGATCAGCACAGAAAGTCATGGTGAATGTTTTTTGAGATGACAGGGGTGTCATTCTTCTTGATTTCTGGAACCTGGCAGTACCATGACCAGCGAGCGGTAGATTGAGACAGTCAAGAAGTTTGGAGAAGCCATAAGGAGGAAGAGACCGAGCAAGAACCTGAAAAGCACATTCACCATGACAATGTGAGACCACACACATCTTTGGCAACAAATCAGGCGATCCGCAAATTACGCTGGTCAGTGGTCCTCCATCCACCGTACAGCCCAGATCTGGCGCCCTAAGACTTCACCTGTTCGGTCCAATGAAGGACAGTCGCCGGGGACAACGATTTAATGACACAGCGAGGTGAAAATGGCTGTGAAGAAGTGGGTACAACAGTCCAAGAGTTGGGTTCAACGATGGCACAGATGCATCGCTTGTGATGGAAACTATGTTGAGTAGTACCTTTGTACAGAGAAAGAGTTGCTCTACCAACATGTGCAATTTGAACGACCTCTGTCAGTAAATAAAAAAATATATACCCACTGTTGCATTATTTTCGGTACAACCCTCGTGTATAACGACGTCCATGTGGCTTTGACTTCGAAGTCCATGGCATTGCTTGAGCGACCATGGTCCCTTTCCGAAACGGCGCATGAAGAATTAACATCTGTTTGCCTCTGCATTTTTGATTTACTTCTTTTCGTATTTTGTCGTCAGCTTAACAAAGCCATATTAACCTGATGATAAAACTAATAGCGCCTTCATCAATACCATCTAAACGTTTAGCCGCTGATGGTTCTCAAATTTAAAATGAACTTCTGAATGAGGTGTGTGTGTGTGTTCCGAGCCTCACTAAGGCATCAACGAACAAACCGATGTATTTTCGAGTAGAATCAGGTGCTGCATGAATAATTTAAGTTATTTTCAGTCTCCAAGGAAAACGATGTGAGTAATGGTAAGTGACCTATGGGGAAACCGCCTCTTTCATGCACTCTATAATTACATAGTAATCTTTCGTGCGGGGAAAAATATTTAACGGTTTTGGTAGGAAATATCAGTGTCCATTTTTATCTCATTGATAGTGCAATGGGAAAAAATCCTCCGCGTTTTAAATGCGTTTACCTCTATTTTAAAGACTGTATCGGCGTATCGCACCCACGCGCCTTCTCATGCATTTCCTTTGATGAGAAAGCGGATAAGACGTCCATTTTCCGCAGCTAAAAAAGATTGGAAGCAGTTAACGGCATTGTGTTCAACTCACATGATTGAAGAAGAAGAAAAAAAGAAATGAAAAAGAAAACCGGCTTGGCCTGTTCAGTCGGCAAACGCACGTCTTCCTTCCTCGGCAGTCTGTCCACGTTCTGGTTCAGTTCCTTAAGAAGCCTATCGTAAAACTACTTCCTTAAGAGATAGATCCACGCGTTATGAGTTCTGCTGTACGAGTTAGTTAGCATTAAGACACCTCACCTCGCGATACTGTCTGAGCTTATTCTAATCCGTAGCGATCGGTAGAATTATTTTGCATTTGCAGACAAAGTCACTTTCTAGGTGAGGCATTTATTATAAAAATCGCTGACAAACGAAGAAGAAGACGTATCTATTCCTAAAGAATGAAGTTGAACGAAACGAAATACCTCGTTGATATATTAATTCATGACACACGACCATGGGCATAGACTTGTTCTGTGGGAGGGAGGGGGGGCGAGGACAGTTGTTCAGATCATATGCAGAGGATTTTAGGAAGGGAGTAACAACCCTTAGAAATAGGAAGCTAGGAGATTTGGGCTAGCCCGATAGGAAAGTCACACGGAAGCGAGGTAGAAAGGGGGAGGAAGACGCCCTTATTTATTACCGGGTGGAGGCAGTACCCGGGGTCCGACGGCTTAACGTACCCATCCGACGCACGGCGGATATTTAGGGGTTGGAGCGTTCGTACCTGCCTGGGATCGAACCTGGGATCTCTCCGTGGCAGTCACGAACGTTAACCACCAGGTCATCCGCGGCCCCAAAGAGGACAGTTGTTGTGACTGAAGAAAGTATTTCAAGTAATTTACAATATACAGGGCGTCTCATAATGATGAGACACATTTTATTTTTAATTTACAGGAGCGTGAGCACTCGCCCATCTTTAAAATGTATTGTATTTCAAAATCTGGCTTTAGGAGTTAATGTTGGTCTCCTTTCCAGATCATTGATCCTTAATGGTGCCGCTGTGGATGTCAACAGAAATTGCATGCGTTGTGGAAGCATACTTCACCAGTGGATGCACCATCATCACAGCACAAAGGCGATTCCGAAAACATTTCCGGAAGCGTGAAACACCGTCCAGGAAGGTGATCCTGCGTGCTGTTAGTAACTTTCGTGAGACAGGCAACGCCAACAGGAAACTATCCTCAGGACGACCTCGGACATCTCGTAGTGCAGAGAACATTGAACATGTTTCCAATGCAATTGAACAAAGTCCCAAGAAGTATACCCGTCGATTGGCCCAACAGGTGAAATTTACTGGTATCAGTGTTCACAGGATTTTGAAAAATGACCTGCAACTGCATCCTTATATTGTAAGGTACGTACAGTTGGTTCAGCAATTGCACCCGGCAGGTAGGGTTCACAGAGTGACATTCAGTGAATGGTTTGTCAACAAGTGCCGGGAGGAAAATGATCTTGTGCAGCACCTGATCACATCAGATGAAGCTCATTTTCACCTATTCGGTTATGTCAGGGCAGGTGCTAGAATGCTTAGCGCGCAAAGCAAGCCATCAGCCGTGCACCCCAAAATTTGTTATTCATTTGTGCAGTTAAACTAATTGCATTTATTCAAAAATTTCAAGATTTTTTTTTATTTTTTTTTATTGAAGGTTTAATGACTATCGTGAGCAACTCAATAAGCTAGAAGCAGTCACCCGTCCCTAATTTAGGGTCAGTGGTTCCAGGGGAAGGGAGAGAGCCAGTGCCGTAAGACAAACACAACATCCATACCTCAACGGGATTCGAACCCGGACCCCTTCACGGACGAATGATCATAAGCCAGCGCTTAAACCACTGCACCAGTGAGACGGCCAAAAATTTCAAGATTCAAAAATGCAGTGTATTACAATATAAACTATATAGACAAAAACTAATGGAAACTACGTCCATTTATTTTTTTTTATTTTGTTTTTTTTGATTGGAAGTTTAACGACCACCGTGAGCAACTCAATGGGCTATAAGCAGTCGCCCGTCCCTGATTTAGAGTCACTGGTTCCAGGGAAGGGAGAGAGCCAGTGCCGTAAGACAAACACAACATCCATGCCTCGCCGGGATTCGAACCCAGACCCCGTTTGGACGAATGATCAGAGGCCATCGCTTAGACCACTGCGCCACCGGGGCGGCACTACGTCCATTTACTAACTGGTGATGTAAATTAAAGTTAAAATTTCATTTTGGTGATTTAACTGGTGATGTAAATTAAAGTTAAAATTTCATTTTGCGCTCTTTATTGTTTGCAGCAAAATTACCAATAAGTGCCTTCAAATCAGCGTCACGAGCAATTTCTTGTTCGACCGACAACCCAACAAGATTCTTTCCTGGATCCACCGACAAAAAAAAAAAAAAAAAAAAAAGCAGGAAATAGAGAGAGACAAGAATTTCAACGGAATGAATATAGTAGTAGAGCATCTTAGTCTTGTCCCTGTTCTCATTAGAAAGTAATGCCACTATTTGTAATAGAAGAAGGGGACAGTTTTGATGCTTTCATTGAAATCTGTAATGTAGAATACATTTTCTTTAAAAAAAAATTGCCGTCCTCAGGCGTCGCCTGACTTCCCTGCTGCATATGGTCGGGCTTGATTTATGGCAATTTTTCGATATAAATACCTGCTATCGCGTCATATTTTACTGCAAGCTGACTTACCCAGCTATAGGCGCAGGTTTCCGTTTTTCGCTTACTCAAGGAGCAAGAATTCGCTTATCGAAAGCACAACAGAAAATAAAATTGTCTTTATTTTTATAATTTTACTAATTTTTTCTTGTCTATTACTCATTCGATTTTATCAACTCTAAATCTTGGCGCCCTCCAAATTTTGGCGCTCTAGGCAGCCGCCTAGTTCGCCTAATGGTTGAACTGGCCCTGGATTATGTCAATAATCAAAACTGTAGTTTCTGGGGTAAAGAAAACCTACAAGCCTTACATGAAAAGCTCTTGCGTAGTGTCAAGGTCCCAGTGTGGTGTGCAGTGACTCATGCATGTGTGATTGGTCCTTACTTTTTCGAGGGACGAACATGGAACAGTCGTCACAGTTACTGTTGAGTGTTACAGCCATGTGCTAATCACCTTCTTCATTCCTGAATTGCAACGGCTTGATCTTACACAAATGTGTATGCAACGAGATGGCGCTACCAGTCATACGGCACGACTACCAATGGCAATCCTTCGACAACAGTTCCGCGGGCGCTTCATTTCCAGATTAGGTGATATCCATTGGCCGTCCAGATCACCGCATCTAACCCCATCGGACTACTTCCTGTAGGGTCACCTAAAGGAAAGTGTGCAAGTCAGGAAACCCCGCACAGCTCTGGAACTCAAACAAAGCATCCGGAGGGAGATAGGGGCCATCCTATCTGACGTGCTGCACCGCACTATGGTGGGGATGACAGAGAGAGAGAGACCGAGAATGTTCTCTTCAAAGTGGTGACCATCTAAGGCAGTGTTCCTCAAAGTGTGGTCCGCGGGGACCTATCAAGTGTTCCGCAAGACATTTCAGAAGAAAAATGAATGAAGAATGTGGTAATCCCTCCTCTTAAATTTTGAGTGCATGCTCGACACGAATATGCAGAGCTATCAGATATTATTAATGATTTTCCTTACAACTGTGAGTTTGGATTTTCGGGTTTAGTTGAAATTAAGAAGAGCAAGAAAAGAAATGTAGATGTGGAAGCTACTCTAGTACTCAAACTATCGGTCATCGAATATAGATAGCTTGGTTAAAGATGGATATATAGATAGCTTGGTAAAAGATGGCAAGCAGCAAATCCTTCTCATAGATACTATTACTATTATTGTAGTTATTATTTTTGTAATTAATTGCTGATTCTTTACACGAGGACTTTCAGAAAAGTATTAAAATCAAAAGAGAAAATCAAAGTATAATAATTGTCCATATCACATTTTGCATATGCTGTAACTTGAATTGCATGATTTTTTTTTTTTTTTTTTTTTTTTTTTGCTCTGGCTCGAATTTAGGTTGGGGGTGCGATTTTCGGAGAAGGTTTAAGTAATTTCTCATAAATATTACCTCTTACAAATCTTACTTTTCAACATTTCGAGGAGGGTTTGAACCCCCAAAACCCCCTTCCCTGACTACGCTCATGCTGAACTATATTGCTAATTATTTAATTAAGCGCATGATCTCTTTTTGTTATACAACTGACAAAATAAAATCATAACTCACCAAACTCTTTCTTTCTTTATGAAATATAGGTACTCTAAAAAAGACTTTGTTTCAGATAGAGTTGGCAGCCAACCGGTATTTTAGGCACCTGGTTGGAATTTTTGGCGATTCTCTGCCTAAGGAAGGTGGCAATTGCGTACCGGCCGGCCCTATTTGGAGACGGTATTATTTTCAAGTAAAAACCTATTGAATATTTGAAGCAAAGCTTAAAACTACCAAAAGAAGCTAAAATTAACTAAAAATTACATTTAAAGGGTTGGGGGGGGGGAGGTAGTAAATCGAGAGCCGTAGCTCATAAGCCCGTCTATAAATCACATAAATCGGGGGGATACTTTGGTTGTGTCTCTTCTTTGAGCGGGAGGGGGGGGAGGTATCACTCACTGGCCGATCGGCCGATGACGGTGTTCGTTTCAAATATCTCCCAAGGAAGTTCCCCAGGCTCCCCGCTTGGTGGTCCGCGATAAGTAAAGAAATGCTTAAAGTGGTCCCTGATTGACCAAAGTTTGAGAAACACTGATTTAAGGGATGTGATATTCAAACTTCAAACAGTGCTATGAACTTCTCTACCTTGGTTATGTATTACACATAGTCCTTAATAAATGTACTTGTTCCAGTCCTAGATACTTGCGTTTAAAAGTTTAAATTGTGTCCCATCATCATGGGACACCCCGTATATATCGAAATTCTCTATATATCGAAGTTTTCTGAATCCCCTTGATCATTATATAGAAAAGCTGTTTGTATAATATATATCAAAAAAAAAAAAAATGCTATATATGGAATTTTTTTCTAGGCGAATCGGGATCCCCTCCCCGAACCCCGTAATGGCGATGTTGTAAGGAAAGCAAGTGAGAAATAATAGAACGGAGATGTCGCGAGGAGAAAAAGGAAAAGATGGTCAAAATCATTGCAACGTCGATAAGTCACCTAGAGGGGAGGTATTGTCTCCACATTCCCTTCACCCCTCTCTCCTCAAGTAACCACCCTCCTCTATAAAACATGTTCCGGTTTTTTTTTTCAGTCTCTAACCGACGGTGTGTATTCGCGATGTCAAAAAGAATATCTCTCAACCGCCCCGGTAGCGCAGTGGTCTAAGCGATGGATTCTGATCATTCGGGTCCGTGTTCGAATCCCGGTGAGGCATGGATTTTGTGTTTGTCTTACGGCTCTGGCTCTTTCCCTTCCCTGGAACCAGTAACCCTAAATTAGGGACAGTCGACTGCTTATAGCCCATTGAGTTGCTCACGGTGGTCGTTAAACCTCTAATAAAAAAAAAAATATTTCAGTGTTGTGGAAAAGGTTAAGTTGTTGTAGAACGTTGACTGTGGAATGCGCAAAAAGATATTGCGGTTGAATTTGTTGTTCCCCCAAGTACCGTGTCGGCAATTGTAAAAAACCGGGAGTTTGTTATGAAAACCTTTGAAAATATCGGATCTGACAGGAAACGTTCTAAAACGAGTCATTTTGGAAAAGTGGACGACACTATTTTAAAGTGGATTAAAATTGTTCATGACAAAAACTTGCCAATCTCAGGTCCTCTTATAAAAGAAAAGGAATTAGAGTTTGCCATTCTTTTGCGGCAAGTGGATTTAGAAGGCAGTTCCGGTTCGTTGGATAAATTTAAAAAGCGGCATGGCACGAAAGAAAAGATTGTTTCGGGGGAAACCGGAAGCGTGTATCACACCCACTGCGACCAATGGAAAAAACACGGTTTTGAAGATTTCAGAAGAGCTCCTGATAACATTTTTAATGTCGACGAAACAAGACTTTTCTTTAAATGTTTGCCAAACAAAACTCTTACTTTTAAAGACGATGATTGTCATGGAGGTTAAAACAGCAAAGAGAGCTAACAGTTTTGGTGGGCGCTAACATGAACGGCAAGGAAAACTGAGACTATTGTTGATAGGAAAAAGTAAGCAACCTAGATGCTTCAAAGGCGTGAAGTCTTTAGAAGTTGACTTTCGTTATAATAGAAAAGCATGAATGACGAGTGATATTTTTGAAGGGTAGATCTTAAATTTCAATAATTAAAATGTTTAGGCAGAAAAAAATTGTTCTCTTTGTAGACAACTGCACGGTCCATCGTATGTAGCATCAAAATGATCAAATGGGATTTTTTTATAGGGCTTGAAGAATTTAATACTTGTTCACCAGTCAGGCAAATATCTCAATCGTCAGCCCCGCACCGCAGGTCTTCCGATTTTGTTTCGTGTTTTAAAGTTTGATTTGTTAAAAATTTATACACATCTCTCGAATAATATTTTATTGCTAACCTAATTTAAAGGATCAACCATTGTATAATAACCAAACTCAGTTTTATCCCTCTACACTAGGTGGTGGAATAATTCTTCAGTGTTTTAGAACTTTCCTAACAGCTCCGAGGAAATACGAATTCCCATGTTTGCCCTTTGACCTACGACAGCAATTGGCTAAGCGGCAGCTCACAAGGCGCATGTGACTCTTACACAGCCTATGTACAAGAAACCTCAAATCCCGATAGTGTAATTATACCGCAATTTGGCAGTCGTCACAGCCCTTTTAGTGGGAACAGGATGCACCACGAGAAGGCGGGGCTGGCATTTGTCAAGGAGGCTATATGTTTGCGCATCACCTGACCTTGCATCACACACACACACACACACACACACACACACACACACACACACACACACACACACACACACACACAGACATGGGAATAGCCACCCTTGCCCGGGTCACAGTGGCGAGGCTGCGTGGCATAGACACAATGAGGATTTGGAAGCTTGCCCGAGGCACACGTGCAGTTCGGACTGCAGCAGAGCACGGAGGTCCCGATGATGACGTCGTTGTGGGTCGGCACGTTGAACCTGTCGATCCAAATAGTCCCACAAGGGTTCTATGGGGTTGAAGTCGGGCGATTTCACCGGCCAATGAAGAAAGGAGACATCACTGTCATGTTCCTGGAACCAATGACGCACCCCCTCCCCCTTAGCGACGTGGCAGGGCGCATTGTCCTTCTGGTAGACACCATCACCACCAAGGTAAACATTCAACATGAAGGGATGCATGTAGTCAGTGAGGATGGACAGGTAGCCATTGGACTTCAGGGACCCATCCAGTGGTACCAGCGGTCTCAGGTCATACCAGGAAAACATCCCCCAGACATGCACACTGCCACACCCAGCCTGAACTTGACCGACAAGCGTGCCCTGGTGTTGGTTCTCGTGTGTCTGACGCCGTATCCACCACCGCTAGTCACTTCTGTGGAGTAGAAACCCTCGATTAGTCAGAGAAGACAACCTTTTCCCACTCTGCAGGCGTCATTGCCGATGAACTTTCGTTAACATGGGCGCCTTGACGCAGCGTCGATCCCGGATATCCATGCGTAACAGCGTTCGCTCTACTGTTATCGGGGGCGTGTACCTGGGTGCCCCAGTGTTCATTTGCGTGGTCAATTGCTGCACTGTTGCGCGCCGATTGCCCTTTACCAGTCGACGAAGGAGACATTCTCCTCTGGGGTCGATGGTCTATGGAGCTACACAGTTATGACGGCGGGAGGTACTCGGTGTGACAGCGGTCCATTCTTGGTACACCCTTACTACAGCACCTCGCGAACAGCTCACGAAGTCTGCTGTTTCTGAGATGCATCCACCCTTGGCGCGGTAGCCGATGATCATTCTTTTTTGAACGTCCGTCAAATTATTACTTCTACCCATTGTGCTGACGTGAAGCACTATGGCTTATCTGTCCTGGCTGGCCGCTTATATCTCCGTGTGGTCGACCTTGTCATGTGCACTCCGTGACGTGGCTGGGCGGGTACACTGTGTTTCCAGGGGTGGTCATATTATTCTGATACGACTGTGTACATGCATAGCAACCATTGCTATATCTGTAAAAAGAGGCCTTACGTCTTCTAGCAATGTTGTTTTCCCGTCGTCCAGTTTAAAACCGCACAAACGATTTTCAAATATTTTACATATTTATTGAAAAGAAAAAAACAACCCAGAAATTGTTTTTCTCTTTAATTTTTCATTCAAAGCTGCCGTCAAAAATTCCGGGCTATTTCTTTAAATAGCTTCATAGCGAGTTTCCTCAAAAAACATTGTGTAAAATCGTTTTCCTGAGATTAGAGGCTCTCTTAGCCGAGCCCCCGCAACGCGGAGGCTGCGGGGGTTATCAGTACGCCCGCGTAATATAGAAAGTTACTTACAAGTATTCAAAGCACTTTACGGTATTTACGTAAGTCGTTGTCAACGTATTAGTCAACACTGTTCTCGTATTTGTCAACACTTCAAACCACTTTTTTCACTATAACGTGATTTGCACAACAAGATACGTTGAATAGAACTCATTATCAAAAGTCTTACAAGATTCGCCCGCTATCTGTTCGCTGCATAAACGTGAATTGCTAAACGAGCATGCTCATCAGTCACTAGAAACGTGAATTGCTAAACGAGCATGCTCATCAATAACTGGAAACGTGAATCGCTAAACGAGCATGCTCATCAATAACTGGAAACGTGAATTGCTAAACGAGCATGCTCATCAATCACTGGAAACATGAATTGCTAAACGAGCATGTTCATCAATCACTGGAAACATGAATTGCTAAACGAGCATGCTCATCAATAACTGGAAACGTGAATTGCTAAACGAGCATGCTCATCAATAACTGGAAACGTGAATTGCTAAACGAGCATGCTCATCAATCACTGGAAACATCAATTGCTAAACGAGCATGCTCATCAATCACTGGAAACATGAATTGCTAAACGAGCATGTTCATCAATCACTGGAAACATGAATTGCTAAACGAGCATGCTCATCAATCACTGGAAACATGAATTGCTAAACGAGCATGCTAATCAATCACTGGAAACATGAATTGCTAAACGAGCATGCTCATCAATCACTGGTAAATCTGCCGCCCTGGCAAAAATTTATAAGTAAAGAAAAGCAGCAATGACGAAAAATCTCGACATTCAAAGGAAGAGATTATCTCGGAATAAAGCCACTGTTTGATTCTGAATGGTATTTTGCAGACCTGCGGGAAAATTTAAAGTTTTGCGATGTTATAACATAATTTCATACATGCTTATAAAAGTGTAACGTGTACCGTAATATATCAACATCATCGTCAACCATTATCAATCCACTGCTAGCTGAAGGTTTCCCTAAGTTTCTTCCACAACGGTCTGTCTTGTGCCAGTCTCCTCCATGCTACTCCCGCATACTTTCAAATTTCATCCACCCATCTCACATGTGGTCTTCTTCTGGGTCTTTTCCTGTCCTTTGGAATCCAGTCTAAAATTTCGGCTGTCCATCGCTGGTCTGTCCTTCTGGCAATATGTCCAGCCCATTGCCATTTCAGGGATTTTTCTCTGATGATGATGTCTTCCACTCTTGTCATTTTTCTGATCCATGAGTTCCTCTTCTTATCTCTCCTGGTTACACCAAGCATGCACCTCTCCATGGCTCTTTGAGTTGTCTGCAGTCTTTGTATGTCTCTTTTAGTTAAGGTCCACGTCTCTGCACCATATGTAAGCACTGGAAGGATGCATTGATCAAACACTTTTCTTTTAAGACATAATGGCATATTGCTCTTGAAAATTATACTATTTCTTCCAAAAGCTCTCCACGCAAGTTTTATACGCCGATTAATTTCTTCATCAATGTGACCTTCACTTGATATCTGCTATCCAAGATAAACGTAGCTATTGGTTATCTGCAGCTTTTCCCCATCAATCGCCGTAATATATAAAATGTAATATATTACAATGTAATACGCGTAAACTTTGAAACTAAGTAAATGAAAACGTATACAGGACAAGAACTCGAAATATACCAAAGAGATCGGCTACATATACACTAATGAGGCATTACATTATGACCACCTACCTAATAAGCTGTAGGACCCCCTTTAGCCCGCAAAACAGCAGCCACTCGGTGAGACATCGATTCCATGAGGTGGCGATAGGTATCCTGGGATATCTGGTACCAAGAAATCAACTACAATTACAACCTATTTTTCCAAAAACGGAATCAATTAGACTTACTTTAAATTACAGAGGCCTTCAATTCTGGAATTCTTTACCTAGCAACCTGACTAACTTAAACAATTTTAATTAATTTAAAAAAAAATCAAACTCTATCTACTTCAATAATTTAAGAAAAAGGAATGGATTGGCAAAACGTCTGCTGATTGTCTGACTTGATGTGTCTATCTGTTGTTTCATTTGTTTCTTCTACGGGGAGTATAGGGCTATGTGTCAGGCTATTTTGGCCTTTTCCCTTGTCTTCCCTGTTGTTGCAGTCTATGTTCATCATTTATGAACTGTTAATTTCTTTTTCCCACTCTTTTTTCTTCTTCTAAAAGCATGTAACAACAACAACAACAAAAATAATGTCAGCAGCAGGTCCTCCAGTTTCCGTACATTTCGGGGTGGTGGTGATTCAGCGCTATAATGAATAAGCTTTCTTCTACTAATGCTTCTTCTAATGGTTGTTGTGTTGTTAATTATATCATGAATAAACTTTCCTGCTAGTAATGTAGTAATAATAATGAAGAAGCTTATAACTGGTAGTAATGTTGTAGTAGTAATTAAGATGAATAAAGTCTTATGCTGGTTGTTACTAATAACACTTAATGAAATAAACCTAACAGCCAGACAGAGGTCTGACAAAACTATGAACTGAGAAAAACGTACTTACTAAAGAAAAATCTTTATTTAGTGAAAACTCCTGGTAGTATCCAACATACACTTCACGGGTCACACAGCTACTCAATAAAACGTAGCTCCTTGCACATGAACGAAGCTCTACTCACATAAACGAAGCTCTCTTAGGTAACACAAAAGCTCTCTCTACGCACATCAACAAAAAGCTCTCTTTACACATAAAACGAAGATCTCTTTACACATGAAACAAAGCTCTCCCTACGCACATAAACAAAAAGCTCTCCTCGCACATAAACAAACAGCTCTCTCACGTAACACAAACAAAAAGCTCTCTCAGGTATCGTTGAACGCGCCTATTTATACTGGCTACCATAACGTCATGACTTACACTCATTGCCAGATCTCATTCAGCGGGAGAAATAACATCTCGTTCAGTAAGAAGATAATTTACATAGGAAAATAAAATAACCAGAGATAGTAAAAATCAAAAGGAAAGTGAATCTAGAGTATACGTTACAGCGCGAACCCACTTTTCCAAGTCGAACCACAAATTTTCCATTGGGTTCATGTCAGGTAAATTTGGAGATTAACAGAAAGTCACCAGCATGTTCCTCGTACCACTCCTTGACGATTCTGGTAGTCTAGCATGGCGCACTATCCTGTTGATAATGGCCATCACCAGCAGAGAACACAGTTGCCATAAATGGGTGAACTTGGTCCTCAACGATGTTCAGATACTTGACAGCTGTCGGGGATTGTGTTATTGGGATAATGGGGCCTAAAGTGTCCCAAGAAAACATCGCCCACAGCATAACACCTCCGCCGCCGGCCTGTTTCCGCCCAACACTGCAGCCATAGTATCCGTTGGTAATCGGCGTATCCGCGCTCGGCCGTCTACGTGATGCACCAGGAATCTTGATTCGTCAGACCAGGCCACTTTCTTCCAATCAATACGGTCCAATCTCGATGATCTTGGGTCCATTTCACGCGTTGTTGGCGATGACTTGCAGTGAGCATGGGAACCTGCTGGGTCTTCGGCTACGCAAGCCCATGCGCAGAAGACTAAGATGAACTGTGTGCTGTGACACATTGCCTTAATCACCATTGTTGTAGTTGCGTGTGATTTGTCGCACTGTGGTGCTGCGGTCGCCGTGAACAATACGCGACATTGTCAGCTCCTCTGGCATCAATGAGGTGCGGACGACACACAGCTGGACAACGGTTCGTCATTTGGCCTTCTGTGCACCACTTTTGATACATACTCATTACAGCGGCACGTGACCAACCCCCAAGTATCGCTCTTTCAGAGATCGTGTCATCACAATTTGTCCTTTATCAAACAAATCGGCAGCTTTTCCCACTCTGACACCGAACACTACCAACCGAAAGCCGGTCCTCGGGTTGTATATATACTGCTCTGTGAACTTTACCTGCGCCACCGTTCGGTCTCCAGGCGCGCTTATTTCTGTAGGCTGGGAATGGTCATAATGTAATGGATCATCGGTGTATAATCAATAATACTGCGTTGTAGATATAAATTAATTATTAGGAACATTTACTTCTTTGAAGAATTTATTTCGGAAAATTTCAAATGCTCCGGGAAAGGTGAGTGTTTAAATTAAAATTAAATTAAATGTTGAGGTCTGTTCTTTTCTTCACGAAAACGTTTAGCATTTTTCTGAAAGTGAAATCCATGAATGTATTTGCAGCATATTAAATTCTCATCACATGCTGCTTCCACAAACGTCGAAAAACGGATGAAACATTTAGCGGTCTAGGACCGTGTGAAAAGTGAAAAAATGCAAGGGCACTTTCAACATTTTTTGTGCAATTTGCAATTTTTCGTAATGCACGTTTTTAGCACGTCTTTTGTAAAAAAAAGATCGTGCTTATGTTATCGGCTTGTCCGTCCGTCTGTAGAAACGATATCTCTGCAACTAAAAGTCCGATTTGAAAAAATTCTTTTGCATTGGGAAGCTTGAAATATGCGAATGATGATCCTTTATTTCCTTTTTTTTTTTTTTTTTACGATGTACAATTTCGCCGCTAGAGGGCGTAAATGCAGATGATGTCGAATTCAAAAATACGTTTTATTCCACATATTTGCTTCTACACATCCGATTGAAAAAATTCTTTTATCTTTCGATTCCATTTATGTTGAAGAATATTTTAGATATAGAGACCTTTTCAAATTACACATAGATGTTCCGCTAGGGGGCGTAAAAGTAAATTACATTTTCCCCTAAAACTCTGATTTGAAAATTTTTTCTTCAGCGGATACACCACCTGACGGAAAATCTTTTGCATATAGTTTCAATTTTTTGGTAAGGAATACTTTGGCCACCGGGGGGCGTAAGCGTTAATTTTTGCTTCTGATGTATTTGCCATAAAATCTGAGCTTCTAAAATAACGATTGAAAAAATTATTTCGTGGACTGATGCCACTCACACCCATAAACTTTTTTGGAACATTTTCTTCTTAAAATATTCCATAGTTTCTCCGCCTGGGGGCGTAGATGTATATCTTATTTTTGTCAATATCTCTACTTCTAGGAATCCGATTTCAAAAATTCATTCTTTGTTGGATAGTGTTTCCAATGTGGCATGTTTTTCATATAATTTAAAAAATTTCAAGTAATTCATAGACTTTCCGCCAGGGGCGTAGAGGTAAATTGCGTTTCCCCCTATATCCCTGCTTCTAAATCTCCAATCTCAAAAAATTCTTTCTGCACCGGATGCAGCTCCTGATGGAAAATCATTTGCCCATAATTTCTAATTTTTGTAAAAAAAAAAAAATGGTTTGGCCACCAGGGGGCGTAAATCTTAATTTCTGCTTCTGATGTATTTGCAGCAAAATATGAGCTTCTAAATTTTCGATTGAAGAAAAATTCGTTTGTAGACCGATACTAGTCATGTCGACAAACCCTTTAGAAACATTCTCTTCTTAAAATAATGCATGGTTTCTACGCCACGGGGCGTAGATGTATATTTTATTTTTGCCAATATCTCTACTTCTAGGACTCCGATTTCAAAAATTCCTTCTTTGTATGGATAGTGTTTCCAGCGTGACATGTTTTTCATATAAATTCAAAATTTTCAAGTAATTCATAGACTTTCCGCTAGGGGGCGTAATGGTAAATTGCTTTCCCCTATATCTCTGCTTCTAAATCTCCGATTTGAAAAATTCTTTCTGCACCAGATACAGCTCCTGATGGGAAATTCTTTGCACACAATTTCTAATTCTTGTAAAAATTGGTTTGGCCACCAGATGGCGTAAGTCTTAATTTCCGCTTCTGATGTATGTGCAGCAAAATATGAGCTTCTAAAATCTCGACTGAAAAAGAAAATCGTTTGTTGGCCGATACTACTCATGTCGATAAACCTTTTAGGAACATTTTCTTCTTGAAATAATGCATGGTTTATACGCCGGGGGCGTAGATGTATATCTTATTTTTGTCAATATCTCTACTTCTAGGAGTCCGCTTGGAAAAATTCCTTCTTTTTGGATAGTGTTTCCGATGCGAAATGTTTTTCCTATGAATTCAAAATTTTTAAGTAAATCATAGACTTTCCGCTAGGGGACACAAACGTAAATTGCGTTTTCTGCGTTATTTTTGCTTCTAAAACTCCGATTTGAAAAATTCTTCCTGTATCGCATACAACACCTGATGGAAAATATTCTTCATGTAATTTCTAATGTTTGGTCAAGAATGGTTTAGCCACCAGGGGGCATAAGAGTTAATTTCTGCTTCTGATGTATTTGTAGCAAAATCTGGGCTCCTCAAAACTCGACTAAATTTTTTTTTCTTGGACCGCTACCGCTCATATGGAAAAACTTTTGAGAATACTTTCTTCCTAAAATAATGCATGGTTTTTCCACCAGCGGGCGTAAAGTCACATCTTATTGTTGTCGATGTCTCTGCTTCTAAGAGTCCGATTTGAAAAATTATTTCGGTGTTGGAGAGCGTTTCCGGTGCGAAATGTTTCTCATATAAATTCATGTTTTTCTTAACCCACAAGTCTGCAATCAGAGGGCGTAAGCTCATGATTCCGTTTACAGCAATATCTGAGGGATTAAAAACCCGTAGGAACAGTGTACTGTTCCTACGGTCAAATTTGGAGCTGGCAGCGTACTCGTGTGGGACTGTTTTTCGTAATATGGTCTCGGCCCATTGGTTATCGTGGACAAACCAGTTAACCAGCACGTCAACCTCGATATTCTGGGTAATTATGCCCTACCAACTCTGTGGCAATGCTATGGAACAGAGCCTTGTTGCTACCAGCAGAATAATGCACCGAGCCATAAAGCAAGGTTTCAAAATCGCTTTATTCTAATTTATCATAAGAAAACGACTGTTACGGCGTTATTTGACGATAGTTCCGTATCGTGTGTGGACTGGCCAGCACAGAGCCCTGATCTTAATCGCATAGAGCATCTATGGGATGAATTAGAGTGCCACATAAGAAGTTTGGAACCAGGCCCTACTACTAAACAACAGTTAGCGGAAGCATTATGTACTGAATGGAAGCGCATACCTATCGCTGTGTTCCAAAACCTTGTCGAAAGCATGTCTGCATGCATTAAGGCCAAAGGTGGACCGACACCGTACTAATGTATGTCAATAAATGCTATGTTGTGTTTCTTTTCTAGGTGTCAGGTGACTTTTGTCAATATAGCGGTCTCCAGGATTCAATAATGCCTCGGCGACGACGAAGGGCGCCATATCACCATATGACAGAGTTTGAACGGGGAAGAATGATTGGTCTGCGTGAAGGTGTATTTTCGTACCGCGACATTGCGGCTCGGACAGGACATGACGCCACGACAGTGATGCGCGTGTGGCGGCAGTGGACCGAGGAGAACCAGGTGCATCGACAATCAGGCAGTGGATCGAGAAATGTGACGATACCGCGGTATGATCTACGCCTCGTCCGCATGGATACGACGAACCGTTCCACATCTTCACAAGTGGTGTAGCACAACAGTGGAGCACTACAACAGGTGTGGCAGAGTCTGCTTCCACAGTTCGACGCCGTCTGCTGTACAGAGGACTGGTTGCACGCATCCCTTTTCCGCGCGGATTCCTTTGACCCTGAACCATGAACGCCTCAGGCTGGAATGGGGTTTTCAATACAGACAATGGCGTGCTGATTGGCAACATGTCGTGTTTTCGGACGAATCCCGATTCAGCTTGAACTACCATGATGACCGCATACGCATTTCACGGTATTGTGGTGAGCGCCTTCTCCAGCATGCATTGTCGAGCGTCATACGGGCCAAACGCAAAATGTGATGGTGTGAGGTGCTATTGAGTACCATTCGCGATCTCGGCTGCTACGACTTGAGGGAAATCTCACCAGCTACCGCTTCATCAGGGAAGTTTTACAAGCAGAAGTCATACCCTTCCTTCAGAGCACTAATGGCGCTATTTTCCAGCAAGACAATGTCCGACCAAATGTTTCCAGGAATGTTCAAGCTCTCTTCGCAGCACAGCAGATACTGCTTCTTCCTTGGCCTGCACGTGAGCTAGATATGTTGCCTATTGAACGTGTCTGGGATATTGCCACTCGGCAACTGGGCCCATCAAAGTCCTCCAGCGGTCAGTACCAATGGTTTGTGGACTCGCATACGTGCTGCCTGGCAAGCAATTACCCAGGACACCATCCAACGTCTTTTTGATTCAATGCCTCACCGTCACCGTCTGGGAGATCTTATTGCAGCTCGCGGAGGCTTCACAAGATACTGATTTTTGCAGGTAAAAATTGTTGTATTGTTCTGAAAGTTAAATCACTTTCAGTCAAATTTAATCAAAATCGCATGGTTCCATCTTGGTGTTGCAATTTTCACAAACAGTAATGTATAATGTAATAAACGTACATTATATAGCACAGTTGTCAGTAGCAGTTTGCATTTACATGAATTCACCAGCTCTAGTTTGAAGTATCTTCCACGACAATGCAATATATTTTTTAGCACGTCTTTTGTAAAAAAAGATCGTGCTTATGTCATCGGTTTGTCCGTCCGTCTGTAGACACGATATCTCTGAAACTATTAGTCCGATTTGAAAAATTATTTTTGCATTGGGAAGCTTGAAATATGCAAATGATGATCCTTCATTTCGTTTTTTTTTTACGATGTACAATTTTGCCGCTAGAGGACGTAAATGCAGATGATGTTGAATTTCAAAATCCGTTTTATTCCACATATTTGCTTCTAAACATCCGATTGAAAAAATTATTTTATCTTTCGATTCCATTTATGTCGAAGAGTATTTTAGGTATAGTTACTTTTCAAATTGCACATAGATTTTCCGCTAGGGGGCGTAAAAGTAAATTACGTTTTCCATGACATCTCTTCTTCTAAAACTCCGATTTGAAAAAAAGTTTTCTTTAGCGGGTACAGCTCCTGATGGAAAATCTTTTGCATATATATTTCTAATTCTTGGTAAAGAATACTTTGACCACCGGGGGGCGTAAGCGTTAATTTTTGCTTCTGATGTATTGCCATAAAATATGAGCTTCTAAAATCTCGATTGAAAAAATTCTTTCGTGGACCGATGCCACTCACATCAATAAACCTTTTCGGAATATTTTCTTTTTAAAATATTGTATGGTTTCTTCGCCAGGGGGCGTTTATGTATATCTTATTTTTCTCAATACCTCTACTTCTAGAAGTCCGATTTGAAAAATTTCCTCTTTGTTGGATAGCGTTTCCAGTGTAACATTTTTTTCATATAATTTCAAAATTTTCAAGTAATTTATAAACTTTCCGCTAGGGGGCGTAAAGGTAAATTGCGTTTCCCCCTATATCTCTGCTTCTAAATCTCCGATTTGAAAAATTCTTTCTGCACTGGATACAGCTCCTGATGGGAAATCTTTTCCACATAATTTCTAATTTTTGTAAAAGTGGTTTGGCCACCAGGTGGCGTAAGTCTTAATTTCCGCTTTTGATGTATTTGCATCAAAACTGAGCTCCTAAAATCTCGATTGAAAAAAAAATTTGTTTGTGGATCGATACTACTCACGTCGATAAGCCTTTTAGAAACATTTTCTTCTTAAAATAATGCATGGTTTCTACGCCAGGGGCGTAGATGTATATCTTATTTTTCTCAATACCTCTACTTCTAGAAGTCCGATTTGAAAAATTACTTCTTTGTTGGATAGTGTTTCCGATGTGAAATGTTTTTCATATAAATTCAAAATTTTCAAGTAAATCATAGACTTTGCGCTAGGGACGCAAAGGTAAATTGCGTTTTCTGCGTTATTTCTGCTTCTAAAACTCCGATTTGAAAAATTCTTCCTCTATCGCATACAACATCTGATGAAAATCTTTTTCGTATAATTTCTAATTTTTAGTAAAGAATGGTTTGGCCACCATGGGGGCATAAGTGTTAATTTCTGCTTATGTATTTTTCAGCAAAATCTGAGCTCCTGAAAACTTGACTGAAAACATTCTTTCGTGGACCTATACTGCTCAAATCGAAAAACCTTTTGAGAATACGTTCTTCTTAAAGTAATGCATTGACTTTGAATAGGTTTGATAAATTTAATTTGCGTCAGAACGGATTGAAAAGACGTGCTTATTACATTCGAAAATTCGGTGTCATCTTTCTTGTTTTTTTTTTTTTTTTTTTTTTCAATTTGAAATGTACGTGTATAGCAGAGCAGCCTAATGTTTCGATCTTGTTTTTCTTGTTTAAAGAAAGATGGATGACTTCTGTTTGATGCTCCTATTCCACGTCAATTTTGTGCATTAATTGCTTATAGCCCGTTGGCTTGCTCACGGTGGTCGCTAAATATTCAATCATAGGCGCCGACTATAGGGAGCAAGGGGAATCTTGCCCCTCTAATTTTACTGGGGGCAGTGCCGCCCAATATTTCTCATCCTGTTAAATTAAATAATTGCTTTAACCTCATAAGGTGGACCAAGCTCCACCTTGTAAAGCCAAAACGACTTATTTACGAAAAATTAATAAGTTACAAAATAAATACACTTTTTTCCCATTCTCCGCATTGCTTATTTGATAAGAAACTGGATTGCCAGCCACGTATTGTGTTTCGACATGTTCTCATGATATGTGGTAAATGTCTAAAACAATTATCACAAATAAAATAAATAAAAATACAGAAACGTATAATCTCTGACACCTTTATTTATCTATTTATTTTTTGCGCTTATTCTTTGTTTGAGTAACCCAGCTAATTTCTCATATTTTTTACTAAACTTTGGAAATAAAATCTCTCTGGATATTTTTATAAAATCACAGGCTGAATTTCATTTTTAGAAATATTAATATTCAGCAAAATAATATTTCTGTTTTCTTGTTTATTTGCTGAGAAGCAATTTACAGTTAATTACTTAATCTCATAGTGTATCTTTTTGCTCGCTTTTTTTTTATTTTCCTTTTGACAATGGAAGAGACGTGCCCCTCCCAAGTCTGATTTCTTCACCCCTGCCTCCACAATAATTTGGGGAAATCGGCGTCCCGGCATTCCATTAAAAATATATAATAAAAAAATAAAAATTTCTTACTAAGCATTTTATCACTCATTCTTTCAGTGTGGTCAAACCGCCTAAGAATATTAGTCTCTACCTTACTGACAACATTTTGCCTTACATTACACAACTGTAGCACATCTTCATTCCTCACATGATCAGAGTGTCTTGCCAAACCCCCAGTAAGTTACGCATCTCTCCAGCGTACAAACGACTCCTATGTCTCTTCTGTAGCACCAGAATTTTAATCATTATTAACTATAAAAAATTCAACAGTTCTTCACTTTTTTAAAGTTTTTCCCATTTTTAATACCAGATGTGAAAAGACTAAAAATTTCACTATAAAAAAAAATGCATCCTCACACCAAGATTTTTTCAACAGACCACAAAAACTTTTATTATCTCGCCTCCAATTTGAAATTCTTAGATAAGGCCTTGATACCATGTCCAGAGACAGGCGGTCAAAGTGATGTTGACAGCACGTGAATCTTTGACATCGATTCAGGTACAAAAAGCCGTGAAAATTTGGGGTGAAAAGCTAATAGGACAGTTAACAGCTTCTCTGTAGACAGAGCGCTACAGGGCGTTTCGTTGCAGAACGAACACTAAAAATAATGGATTTGGATGAAAGCACAAATTGGAAGAACGGCCATTTATTTGTTTCGTGCTTCAATCGTAGAGCTTCGGCAACTTTGGTCTAATTGTGATCTGTAATCAGGTGGCAAAATTTCAAACGTCTCTCCGGCACAATTATTATTTTAGCGGTCAAATGAAGCATCGACGGATTCCATCGGTACTCGTAACTTTTCATTCAGACACCTTTAATCACTTTGCCCTGATTCCCCGCTAGACACAACCCTTTAGTACACAATTTCGTGCGAATGCGAGGAGCACGCAGACCCTGAGAAAAAACTTCCTTCCGTGAGTCTTGCAAGCATTGCGGTATCTACAATCTCGAAACACAATTTTCAGTGGTGCCCCAGAATTACTTTCCAATTTATTTTTTTTTTTCAAGTTTGTGATTTGCTTGCGGTTAACGATTCCCAGTAGATTTGCTCTACCACAAACGGTTTCGCGTGGTTAACCGAATGAACTACTGACGTGCCAATAATTTACTGTATTCGGCATGAGGACGAAGTACATGACAAAAAAAAAAAAAAAAGGATGCGAACTAGACGTATAAATTTGCAGTATGAAGAAGAAGTAAGAACTGATTTTATTTCTACTGATGCAGAAATGGAATTCAATTTCACAAAGTGCAGTGACTTAACGGAAATCTTACCCTGAAACAGTTCGAATTAAATTTAAATAATTTTTCATATTTTTAAAAATTGAAGTACGGCTCTGTGCTGTTTGCGTGAAGTAGCATTTCACGTAGACAGCACAGGGCCATTGCATTAGTGATGGGTCATTTGTGAAGGATTTATTCACAGCGAATGAGTCTTCACCGTGAATGGTTCGCTTTTACCTCTGTAAATAATCCTTCACTCCGCCATTACTGCGACACACACTGAAGTCGCAGGACGTTTAACTTGGATGGTGAACGGTTCACTGATCGCTGTGTATGATCATTCACTCTGCCTCTACTGCGACACACACCGAAGTCGCAGAACGTTTAGCTTTAATGGTGAATGGTTCGCTCTCATCGCTCTGAATGATCATTCAGTTCGCCATGATTGCGACAACCTGTGAAGTCGCAAGACATTTAACTTGAATGGCGAATGGTTCGCTCTCACCGCTGTGAATGATCATTCACTCCGCCATTACTGCGACACCCACTGAAGTCGCAGCACGTTTAACTTGAATGGTGAGTGTTCGCTCTCATCGCTGTGAATGATCATTCACTTCGACATTACTACGACACACACTGAAGTCGCAGGACGTTTAACTTGAATGGTGAATGGTTCGCTCTCACCGCTGTGAATGGTTCGCTCTCACCGCTGTGAATGATCATTCACTCTGCCATTACTGCGACACCCACTGAAGTCGCAGCACGTTTAACTTGAATGGTGAATGGTTCGCTCTCATCGCTGTGAATGATCATTCACTTCGACATTACTACGACACACACTGAAGTCGCAGGACGTTTAACTTGAATGGTGAATGGGTCGCTCTCACCGCTGTGAATGATCATTCACTCCACCATTACTGCGACACACACTAAAGTCGCAGCACGTTTAACTTGAATGGTGAATGGTTCGCTCTCACCGCTCTGAATGATCATTCAATCCGCCATGATTGCGACAACCTGTGAAGTCGCAAGACGTTGAACTTGAATGGCGAATGGTTCACTCTCACCGCTGTGAATGATCATTCACTCCGCCATTACTGCAACACCCACTGAAGTCGCAGCACGTTTAACTTGAATGGTGAGTGGTTCGCTCTCATCGCTGTGAATGATCATTCACTTCGACATTACTGCGACACACACTGAAGTCGCAGCACGTTTAACAACTTGAATGGTGAATGGTTCGCTCTCACCGCTCTGAATGATCATTCAATCCGCCATGATTGCGACAGCCTGTGAAGTCGCAAGGCGTTTAACTTGAATGGCGAATGGTTTACTCTCACCGCTGTGAATGATCATTCACTCCGCCATTACTGCGACACCCACTGAAGTCGCAGCACGTTTAACTTGAATGGTGAATGGTTCGCTCTCATCGCTGTGAATGATCATTCACACACACTGAAGTCGCAGAACGTATAACCTGAATGGTGAATGGTTCGCTCTCACTGCTGTGGATGATCATTCACTCCGCCATTATTGCGACACCCACTGAAGTCGCAGCACGTTTAACTTGAATGGTGAATGGTTCGCTCTCATCGCTGTGAATTTTTAATCCGCCATTACTGCGACACACGTTTAAGTCGCAGCATGTTTAACTTTCTTCCACCGGCATGAATTCCAAAAGAATTCCCAGCAGACGCAGACTGGGTCATGGCCGGATTAGGGGAGGGAGGGGGTAACGGAGCTATAGCCTGCGAGCCCGGAGCCATGCCACTGAACTACAAATATATACAACAAACAATGCACACAGTTATAATACACTGAAGGGTCAAAAGTCATGGCATACGTACCTGGTATCGTGTAGGACCTCCTCTAGCCCGGCATAGTGCAACAACTCGACGTGGCATCGATTCCAAAAGTGGCCGGAAGACTTCTGGAGGAATGTTGGGCCATGACGTCTGAACAGCCTCCAACAGTTCCCTGGTATTTATAGGTGCAGGACCTCGGGTGCTTATGGACCTTTCCACCACGTCCCATAAATGCTCTATTAGGTTCATGTCGGGCGGGACGTCGGAACTGTCTAGAATGCTCCTCGAACCAATTTTGGACAACCTGGACTTGATGACATGGTGCACTTGCCGCCTGGAATATCCCATTGTTATTGGAGTACATAAAGTCCATGAAGGGCTGCAAATGGTTACCTAGCAGAGCAACAAAGCGATTACCGGTTAATGACGTGGTTACAATAACCAGAGGACCCATACCGTGTGACGTAAAGTCACCCCACACATGTATGGATCCACCACCAGCTTGCATAGTACCTTGTTGACAGCTTGGTTCTATGGTCTCATGGGGTCTGCGCCACACTCCAACCCTACCATCAGCTGGTAACGACTGGTAGGTTAACTCATCGGACCACGCCACATGTTGCCAGTCTTCCAGGGTTTAATTTCTGTGTTCACGAACCCAGGTGAGGCGCTGTGTCCACTGTCGTGGTGTTAACAAAGGCACTCTGGTGGGTCTTCTACTCCCATATTCCATGGACGCTAAATTATGCTGGACTGACTTGATGGATATGTCTCTGGTACCTCCTGCATTGAATGTGGATGTTATTTGAGCCAGTGTCGCTTGTCTGTTAGCATGGACAATCCTGCTCAGATGCTCCTGGTTACGGTCATTCAGCACCCGTGGTTGGCCACTGCGCCGTTCACGGTGGGTGGTAATGCCTTCCATGAAGTATTCTCGGTACACGCGTGACACTGTGGCTCGAGGAATGTTGAACGTTCGCACAACTTCGGAAATTGAATGCCACATCCAACTGGCTCACACTGCCATGCCTCGTTCAAACTCCGATAATGCAAGGCGGCTTGCCATAATTTTACTGGCAGTTGTTCAACTTGATTCACGAGATTGCACGTCGCAACTGATAAAAATCGTGGCGTTTGTCGAAGTCTTTATACGACAGTAGCCCCAGTTAAAAATTTGCATATTTGCATGCTGCTATCCCATGACTTTTGGCACTTCAGTGTATATAAATATACACTGACGGAAAAAAATCCCAACACCAAGAAGGGGTTGTGTTAGATAAACGACAGTTGGTAGGCGGTGAGAGTACATCTATAAGATGACGTCTATGCAAATTTCGCGCTCGGCGCATACGTGTGGCGCTAGTAGCGCCCCTCGGAACATGCAAAGCACGTTTGCTGTAAATACGCGCTGTAACGTTCGTGAGCGTTAGTTATCTTCGAGATTCAACGTAGAGTGTTGATGTTAGTCAAGAATGCCTTTAAGAAGACGAAGAAGCCATTATCAACAGCTCACGGAGTTTGAACGAGGTCGTGTAATAGGGCTACGAGAAGCTGGATTTTCTTTCCGCAATATTGCAGAACGACTTGGCAGAAATGTAGCCACTGTGCATGATTGTTGGCATCGGTGGCCAAGAGAAGGTACTGCCTAGATAAAACCGGGTTCCGACCGGCCACGTGGCACTACTGAGAGGGAAGACCGCCGTGTACGGTGTATGGCCGTGGCGCATCGTACCGCGTCTGCGGCAGCAATTCGAGCTGCAGTTGCCACCACAGTGACACAACGAACTGTTACAAATCGGTTACTTGAAGGACAGCTCCAAGCCAAACGCGCTGTAGCATGCATTCCACTTACTCCAAACCACCGCCGTTTGCGACGTCAGTGGTGTCAAGCTAGAGCTCATTGGAGGACTGAGTGGAGATCTGTTGTGTTTTGCTGATGAAAGCCGGTTCTGCCTGGGTTCCAGTGATGGCCGTGTGTTGGTTAGTAGGAGGCCAGGTGAGCGCCTGCAACCAACCTGTCTGCGGCCGAGACACACTGGACCTACACCTGGAGTTATGGTCTGGGGAGCAATTTCCTATGACAGCAGGAGCACTCTCGTGGTTATCCCACGCGCCCTGACGGCACAGTTATACGTCGGTCTGGTGATTCAACCTGTTGTGCTGCCATTCATGAAAAGCATTCCAGGGGGTGTTTTCCAACAGGATAACGCTCGGCCGCATACCGCTGTTGTAACCCAACATGCTCTACAGAGTGTCGACATGTTGCCGTGGCCTGCTAGATCACCAGATCTTTCACCAATCGAGCACGTATGGGACATCATTGGACGACAACTTCAGCGTCAACCCAACCAGCATTAACCGTCTCTGTATTGACCGACCAAGTGCAACAGGCATGGAACTCCATCCCACAAACTGATATCCAGCACCTGTACGACACAATGCATGAACGTCTGCGTGCTTGCATTCAACGTTCTGGCGGTTACACCGGTTATTAATGTACCAGCATTTCACATTTAAAATGGCTCTTCTCCTCGCGCTTACAATAAGCTGTGATCTTGAAACCTTAATCGATTAAATATGTTACCTATACAAATGTATTGCCACCATTTCATTCCTCTACAACTATTTTTTCGTGGTGTTGGGATTTTTTCCGTCAGTGTATATAGACCACCTACCTAATACTTCGTAATTCTGCTTTAGGCCTCAGTACAGCAGCTTGGATAGTATGGCAAACGAAGTCGCGTGTAACGCGGCCTTCGATGCAGGTATGGGAGATGATTGGTGTATCCAGATGCCTGATATGCCGTTCCATAGTGTCCCAGAGATACTCTATGGGACTGACATCGTGGGAGTTCGGAAGCCAATCGATATGATGGAAATCTGAACTGTGTTCCTTAACCCTTCAAAAGGCTGGAGCTAATTAACTCGGGGTTAAAAAAAACGGGCTGAAATTAGTTCGAACTAATATCAGAGTTGGGCAAAATCGTAATTGAATTAATCGGTAATGCATTACAGCGTAATGGTAATGGGAACAAGAACTTAGCGTTACCATTACATGGTAATGATAAACTGGTCATTGGAATTACATGGCAATTATAATGACATGTAGTAGTTACCCATTATAATCGCAATGGTTAATGGTTAACTATATGTTGGTAATTAACCAATAACTTATGGGTAATAATACAACGTGAATAAACCAGCAACCAGTACACCTTTACATGTTGTGTAGGTTATTTGACAATTGTTTCACCCCTCGGACCTCAAATGTAGGTATTAGAGATTGTACGTGTATGACATGAGTAGTTGCCCCGTGTTCGCGGCAAGTATAGTGATTTGAACGAAACAATACATATGAAGTAAGTACGAATGGGATGTTTATTTCGGGTAGAGAATAGTACAAAAATGAAAGAAAGATCAATTCCGTTGCACGTGATCTTAGTCTTCAACAAAGACCAATTCAATGAAGCACACAAAAAAACCAGTCAGGAAATATGAAAGGTCTGATTGCTACAAAATATGGCAATCACAAAGTGAACTCCAAGTACAACAGAAAGAATGAGCAACTAGATCATCACAAAGTAAAGAAACGACAAATCCTCATTGTAAAGTAGAAGTAGAATATCTAGGTGGCTTGTCGCAAAACAAGGTAGGATTTTCCCATTCCATAATCCCTAGTTTAAATTGTGTGATTTCATTACCAAATAATTCCATTGCGTTTGAATGGCATTATTAAATAATTGAATTACATCCTCTTCATTGTTATGCATTACAGATTAATTCCATTACCTTGTACAAACCATACTTGGGATTACCTTGTAATGCATTACCTGTTACTGCATTACCTTGTAATGCATTACACGTTAATTGTAATCTGTACTTCCATTACTTTGCAATGCATTCCTGCCCAACTCTGACTAATATATTGCTGCCTAAGAAGTGAGCCGAATGCGACCGGAACGAATTAACTCGGGGTTAATAAAACGGGCTGAAATTAGCTCGAACTAATATATTGCTGCCTAAGAAATGAGCCGAATGCGACTGGACGAATTAACTCGGGGTTAACAAAACGGGCTGAAATTAGCTCGAACTAATATATTGCTGCCCAAGAAGTGAGCCGAATGCCACTGGAAGGAATTAACTCGGGGTTAACAAAACGGGCTGAAATTAGCTCGAACTAATATATTGCTGCCCAAGAAGTGAGCCGAATGAGACTGGAACGAATTAACTCGGGGTTAACAAAACGGGCTGAAATTAGCTCGAACTAATATATTGCTGCCTAAGAAATGAGCCGAATGCGACTGGAACGAATTAACTCGGGGTTAACAAAACGGGCTGAAATTAGCTCGAGCTAATATATTGCTGCCCAAGAAGTGAGCCGAATGCGACTGGAACGAATTAACTCGGGATTAACAAAACGGGCTGAAATTAGCTCGAACTAATATATTGCTGCCTAAGAAGTGAGCCGAATGCGACTGGAACGCATTAACTCGGGGTTAACAAAACGGGCTGAAATTAGCTCGAACTAATATATTGCTGCCTAAGTAATGAGCCGAATGCGACTGGACGAATTAACTCGGGGTTAACAAAACGGGCTGAAATTAGCTCGAACTAATATATTGCTGCCTAAGAAGTGAGCCGAATGCGACTGGAACGAATTAACTCGAGGTTAACAAAACGGGCTGAAATTAGCTCGAACTAATATATTGCTGCCTAAGTAGTGAGCCGAATGCGGCTGGAACGAGTGAACTTGAGCAACAGATGTTATTTTCTCCTTAGCATTGTCATTCAAAGTGATAATTTAAGGAGGATGGTTGTCACTAATCCTCTCTGGCTTATTAGCTGCTAAAAGGGCAACTGCAACGGCGATGAACCTAAGAAAGGAGAGTGGTGTTTGAGTGTTTTGTTTCAACCCAGTGGCATGATATCCGCTTCAGGGGGACTAGCCCTTTCCCATCATGCCTTGGGCCATGGACCAGAGAATAAAGGACTAAATGGAAGTCATACAGATTTATGGTCGGTACTGCTCAGATGAGAAGGCTGGCGGAATTATTTTACAGTAGCTTTCGTAAAACTCGGCGACTATTGGAACATTCCTGTTTGGAGAGCACAGAAAAATTTGGCCACAAATTGGTTCAGGTACATCGGCCACTTAAAGGGTTAAACCACTCTTGCACAACATTGCACCTGTGGCAGGGGGCATTGTCAACTTAGAAGACACCGCCGCCATTCAGGAACAAGTGCAACATTGCTGGATGTACATAATCAGCAATCAATCCACGATAGTGGGTACCAGTCATGCGTTGTTCCACATGCACCAGGGGTCCAACTTCCTGCCGGGTAAACATGTCCCACACCATGCAACCGCAGGAATGTTTCGTGCTTACCTTGTAAATTGGGTGAATTAAATTCGTGCACCTGATGAAGGGTCCGATGCGGACTTGAAAGTTCTTGTGTAGTTTTAACTTATATGTAATGTTTTAGTCAGTTGCTTTTACATTAAAGTACTTTTATCTTGCAATATCGTGTTAAAACGGCAATAATTCACCCAATCCATACAACCGGCTTGCACTTTGGATAACATGCAGGATGGATCGAGTGTCTCATATTGTTTGCATCAAATACGTGCACAACCATCCACTGAGTGGAGTAAAAAACGCTACCCGTCAGACCAGCACACTTTTTCCCCTGTCATCCGACGTCCAACTTGCATGAGCTTTGCACCAGGTGAGTCTTCTACGCCGACGAACAGTGGTTAGGACTGAATATCATCGGGGTCGTCTACTGTTATAGCCCATACGTGGGAGCACGCGAGGTGTGGTCATGACAGATCCTGTTCCGGGTTGCCCTCTGTTGTATTGAGTAGTGAACTATTGAACAGTACTGCATCTTAAAATAGTATAACTATACTAGTAATCCGGATTTCTTGGCGTAGAATAGGAATAAAAGTTTTCAAGCTTTCGCACATCAACCAGGTGGCTTTTTCAAGGAAGTTAGACAGCAAACAGAATAACAGAACACTTCAGCAATTTGAACGCGGTGACTTGACTAGACAATAAATAAATAGATGCGAATGTAATACTCAGGGAGAAGCTTATAGCGTAGTAACTTTTATTTTCGTGGTGTGATATGCATAAAGATTCGTCAAGCTTTCACACTCCACTCGGAGGCTTTTTTAAGGCAATGTAGACATAAAATGCAAATTGCCTTGAAAAAGCCTCCGAGTGGAGTGTGAAAGCTTGGCAAATTTTTATGCATATTACACCACGAAAATAAATGTTACTACGCTATAATCGTTTCCTTGAGTATTACTTTCGCATCTATTCATTTATTGTCTAGTCAAGTCACCGCGTTCAAATTGCTGAAGTGTTCTGTTATTCAGTTTGCTGTCTACCTTCCTTGAAAAAGCCATCTGGTTCATGTGCGAAAACTTGGAAACTATGATTTCTATTCTACACCAAGAAATTGCGATCACTAGTACAGTAATACTATTTTGAATATAGTTGGTCTACAGTTCCTGTTTATTTATGCTTTCCAACCGTAGGTTGAAGAAGCGTGTATGCTCCAGTTTTGTCCGTCTGTCCGTCCTCACGATAACTCGCGTAAAAATGGTTCGATTTCGATGAAATTTTAGTATTTGGTAGGGGACCACCTGGGAACGAATCCTATTGAAAATGGACGAAATGGGGTCAAAGGTAATGACATAGGAGTGGGATCCAGTCCATTCCATTACCGTTATGCATCATAACTTGCGTAAAAATGGTTCGATTTCGATGAAATTTTAGTATGTGGTAAGGGACCACCTGGGGACGGATCCTATTGAGAATGGGCGAAATGGGGTCAAAGGTCAGGACATAGGAAAGGGATTCATTCCATCGCCCTTATGCGTCATAACTTACGTAAAAATGCTTAGATTGCAACAAAACTTTATCATGTTGTTCCGGAGGCATACAGAACCAATTCTGTTTAATATAATCGAAATGGGGTGAAAGGTCAGGACACAGAAACGAGATTTATTCCACAGCCATTATCGTCATAACTTGAATAATGATTTCTGGTATGTTGGAAAGCGTACATAATCAATGCATTGCAGGATTGAATTAACTTGTCAATTAGTGCTGCCGTGTGTTGACCTGTACGAGTCATCGGAACTGGTGCTCACCTCTCACTTTCGCTGTGCAGTTTGACCTCCGAGTCGTTGTTTAACCATTTTCACGCCAATCTTGATACACTTTAACTACAGCGGGTCGGGGAAAACCCATCATTTCAACCGTTTGGGAAATTGGGGCACCCGCTCTCCGAGCACCCACAACCTGTCCTTTCTCAAAGTCTCACAAATCCCTTCGTTTACCCATCACGCTCCTAATTTTACCTACTGCTCCACTCACACCTTATATATGTTACGCCGGTCGACTCATCACGTTCTCACGGTAATCAGGTGGCCAGCGAGCCGCATTCACTTTTGATAGGGTGTTCATAATTCAGTGATCACTCGGTGTATATATAACGGAAATCGGGAGATGTAGGTTTGATTTCCGCTCCAGAGGAATATAATTTCCAAGTTTTCCGAAGAGATGGGTACATCGGAAACAATGAAAAAACACTGCACCTTTATGACGATAATGACATTTGCATTTGCCTTCCATATATTTGTGAAAGATTATTTCATCAGGAGACTTCGTTTGCCATTGATATCTAAAACCTTTTGTGATTTGCATGACATAAAAGATGCACCAAAAAAAAGTATACAATGCTAAATCATTAAAATTCAAAATATAAACAACAAAAAATCTAGGAATCTTAGGTTTTCAACTCATGCTCTTGTGTGAGTAGTAGAAAATGAAATGGCTGTTGGTCATATGTCTTCCAAAAAACCACGCAGATAATTTATTAGTTTGAACAATGTACAACGTATTAACTATCAGAAGTCCAATGCATATTGCTGCAGTTCCGCGTTTTAATGGTCTTTATAATGATTCTCAGTCTACAGTTCTTTGGGGGTCCATTCAGATGTCTTAGCTTAATTACGCTCCTTCGAGTTCAAAATTACGCCCCTTCGAGTTCAAATTACGCTTTTCGAGTTCCACTCAAATAGTACGTAGTTTTTACTTTCTCACACATCGCTGTTATAGGAAAGTACGTATTATGATCGTTCAAAAATCACACTTCAGGTTTTTTACATAATTTTATTAAAAATGTAAAAACTAGGTTAATACCCAAGAACCACAGGTAGAAAATACCAAGTAAAGGATAAGTGCTATGTGAAAGCCGACGACACAACACACCATAGAAATGCGGAACGAAAATCAAACCTGCGCAGAACGAATATGTATCAGATAGTGAACGTTACAATAAGAAGAAGCTTTAGGGATAAGGCTTGGAAAAATTCCGTTCAATGTTAAACGCTCGGATGGACTTTCTGCGTCAGAGCACAAATGATTAATTACCTCTTCATTGCAGTGACATGTTCGAAATGGACATGGACAGGGCCAGAATAAGGCCTAAGTGGGACCCTAGGCTAAGACATTTCAGTGGGCCCTATGGCTAAGACATCTGAGTGGACCCTCAGAGAATTATGACCAGGAACCATTATGAAGTTCGTTAAAATACCGTATGTAGTGGATTCTTCAAACTACTAAATTATCTGCAGAGTTTTCATAATAAGTCACTGTATTTTTCATTGTTCTCATAAGAACACGAGTTAAAAACTTAAGATTCCGAGATTTCGTCTCGGATTTTCTAATGATTTAGCATTGTATACTTCTCTTAGTGCATCTTTTTTGTCATGCAATGTGAAGCCATATATGGGACTTCGACTATTAACGGTTCCAAGTGAAAATTGGGAGGTGTGCGTGGATTACGTGAAGATGAGACTCCCTCGTCGAACCTGCTGTACACAGTAACATGAAATATTCACCCTGGGCGAGTAACTGCCTTGAAATCTGTTCGTCTTACAGCCTCTGTTTCTGACTACGTGGAAATCATACGAAACAAAAGTAAAACTATTTTGTAAACCTCTCTCTCTCTCTCTCTTTCTCTCTCTATCTACCTATTATTTATTCAGGCATACCTCCTGGGCCGTCGGCCAGGGTGGGCCCCTTAATCCGAACCTTGTCATGGAGGTTCGGCATATCAGCAAATGGAGGGTTTCTATGCCTCCATCCGCTGTTTTGGAAAATTCTCTTCATGGATATGAGATTTTCACACCTCATAGTGCATGTTACTCTGTAGCCAGGTTAACTGTATGGAATACTGTATGAGATTAACTAAAGTCTTTAAAAAGAATATACTGAAGGATGTAACTTTATTTTTTAGATATAATTTCCATTTTTTACATCCCCCAGAGCATGAATTTACGCCCCTGGAATGACCATTCTGGGAGGGCGGTTGCTCGCCCTATCCTCCCGGTAGCTACGGCCCTGCTCATGGGCCACATGAAAAAGAAGAGAAAAAGTGCATGTGTTTATTATGAATATAGATCATCTCAGAGAGATTTTGAACCCTAAAACTTAACATTCTGAAAAAGAAACGACGCAGTTAACATGATATCAAAGCTACAGAGAAGTCCGAAATAGGTATTTGATATACTTATGCTTTTTTAGGACTTTTTAGAAATCTGAATTATATAATTTATCCCAGCATAGCTCACACAACACTTGTAAGGTGAATGTGCCCAATGGATATTCATTTTTCCATTTTGAAAATGTATTTTTTTGTATTTTAGAATTTCCTTTGCGGACAACGTCTTGTGGGCAATTAAAAAGTGCTCCGCGACACGCGTTAAAATCCCTGCTCTATATAAAGCCTTGGGTTATTTGCAATAAGTAGCGGAGAACCCGTGATGAAGAAGTCTGAAAAGAGTTGGGCCGAACCATGGACTGAAAATTCTATGTCTGGCCCCTAAAGTTCAGGTCCGGGCCATGCTTTCCAAATGAAGGCCCATACATACCTCAAATGTAATCTACAATGACAGTTACAAATAAGCATACTGCAGGCAGCATTCGGGAAAGTTCAGATTACAAGTTCATGTATTCAATAACTTATATTCATTTTTTTCTATTTTAGTTTTCTGTCATTACATACATTTCTTTGCTATTTTAGTTTTCTGTCATTATGTGCATTTTTTTTCTATTTTAGTTTTTTGTCATTACGTGTATTTTTTTCTATTTCAGTTTTCTGTCATTTAAGAAGAAATGTGTTACTCAAATCTGATTTAAAATTGATATTTTAACTAACCAAGTAAAAACCATGCATTTTAAAAAATGCAATTATTAGGGGCCGCCAAATCAATCAGATCAGATCAGATCATACACCAAATCAATCTATGCCTAGGGCCTTTGAAATACTACCACCCGGCCTGATGGTAAATTCGGATTACTCAATGTTCCTCTAAAATTACATGAACACGAAAGCTGTGGAACTAATCCAAGAGTTTTTTTACCTGATCAATACGAAAGATTTCAATTTTAACTAAAAATAAAAAGATGCCTCAAAAAGAAATGAAGAGATTCGTAATATAAATCCCCTTTTCGCACATATTAGCAAGAAGCAAAATAAAAATATTTAAGAAGAAAGAACGTATATATAATATAATTCGCTCTATGCTAAATGCATTGCAATAAGCTTGAAATCCACCATCTTTTCTACACTTGAGTGGCCGCGGATCGAGGCTACACGCAAAGTGGTACCTCTCCGTTGAGCAGAAGTTTTATTTTTAACCTCAAAGTCATAGGATTTAGTCAAAGTTTCTCGGAAAGACACCTATTTAGTCAAGTAGCGCAAGGTCACGGACTCGCGGAAGAGGCTACAGGCAGGTCCTCATGTTCAAAAAAAACAAAAAAAAAAAAAAAAAGTGTCCAAAGCCAAAGGCCCGACGATTTAAAAGACCCAAACCTCTCTGGTAGCCGAGTGATCAGAGGTACGGGCTTCTCATTAACCTCAAGTCATAGGATTTAGACAGAGTTTCTCGAAAGGACACCTATTTAGTCTTTAATCAAGTAGCGCAAGGTCGCGGAAGAGGGTACAGGGAGGTTCTCACGTTCAAAAAAAAAATGTCCAAAGCCAAGGCTTTGAGCCTGACAATTTAAAATGGCCCAAACTTCCCTGGTAGCCGAGTGGTCAGAGCTGTGGGTTTCTGATTAATTGGCCGAGTTTCGCTCAGGTCCGAGTTCGGATAAGCCATGAAAAGTGCATATGCCCTATTTCACTGGTTTTCACCCAGTGATGTAGTTCTAAATAAACAAGTAAGTAAAATCATGCAATGCATTTATTATGATACGCTTTCCAACATACCAGAAATTATTACTCAAGTTATGAGGATAATGGCTGTGGAATAAATCTCGCTCCCGTGTCCTGACCTTTGACCCCATGTCGATGATATTCAACAAAACCGGTTCAGTATACCTCAAGAATAACATACTAAAGTTTTGTCGCAATAGAAGCAGTTTTACGCAAGTTATGAGAATAATGGCTGTGTAATAAATCTTGCTTTTGTGCAATGACCTTTGACCCCATTTCGCTGATATTCAACAGAACCGTTTCACTATACCTCCGGAACAACATGATTACGTTTTGTCGCAATCGAAGCATTTTTTGGTAAGTTATGATGCACAAGGGCAATGGAATGGATCCCACTCCAGTGTCCTGACCTTTGACCCCATTTCGCCCATTTTCAATCGGGTTCGTCCCCAGTGGCTCCCTACCACATACTAAAATTTCATCGAAATCGAACCATTTTTACGCAAGTTATGACGCATAAGGGCAATGGAACAAATCCCGCTCTTATGTCCTGCCTGACCTTTGACCCCATTTCGCCCATTTTCAATAGAGTTTGTGCCCAGGTGGTTCCCTACCACGTACTAAAATTTCATCGAAATCGAACCATATTTACCCATGTTATGACGCATAAAGGCAATTAAATGGATTCCACTTTTATGCCCTAACCTTTGAGCCCATTTCGCCCATTTTCAATAGGGTTCGTCCCCAGGTGGTTCCTTACCACATACTAACATTTCATCGAAATCGAACCATATTTACGCATGTTATGACGCATAAGGGCAATGGAATAAATCCCGCTCTTATGCCCTGCCTGACCTTTGACCCCATTTCGCCAATTTTCAATAGGGTTCGTGCCCAGTGGTTCCCTACCACATACTAAAATTTCATCGAAATCGAACCATATTTACGCATGTTATGACGCATAAAGGCAATGAAAAGGGTCCCCCTTTTATGTCCTGACCTTTGACCCCATTCCACCCATTTTCAACAGGGATCGTCCGCAGGTGGTTCCCTACCACATAATACAATTCCATCGAAATCGAACCATTTTTAAGCAAGTTATGACGCATAAGAGCAATGGAATGGATCCCGCTCCTATGTCCTGACCTTTGAGCCTGTTTCTCCCATTTCCAATAGGGTTCGTCCCGAGGTGGTCCCCTACCACATACTAAAACTTCGTCGAAATCGAACCATTTTCACGTGAGTTATCGTGCGGACGGACGGACAAAGCTGGAGCATATACGCTTCTTCAACCTACGGTTGGTAAGCGTAAAAAAGTGCCTTAGCGGTGGAGGGATTAGGAAAAAAATACCCTTAAAATTTGTTTCGTTGCTTTTAATATTCATTATTATTTTTTAATTTTCATTACTGATTACCAATATCAATTTATATTACAACTGCTTAAAACGGTGTAACCTGAGCAATTTTGAATGACAGGAAGAATGTAAACGTCAGAGACATATACTAAGATTATAAATTTTTTATTCAAATACGGCTCTGCGGCGTCCTATACGATTTTAAATATGCATTGAGAATATTTGCGAGCTAACAGAGTACCATCAATTCAATATAACTAATGCGCCGTTTCTAGTAAGATTATGTGGTACATGTGGAAGATTTTTGTATTGCCTGTAAGGAGTCAGAGAGTGAGCTCAGGGGATTACTTTTATTGGAGTCGATACCAGTGGTGAGTTGTTTAATACAAAAAATGTCCATCACTACCATTTTCTCTCTGAGCACTGCAATCTTAACCCTACGGAGTAAGCATCTCCTACAAATTTATTTTGACTGTATGGACGAAGGAGTTCACATTCTCTTTATGATAGAATCTTATGATTTGTGAGACACCCTATTGCGTAACTCAACTATGTAGATCAATCTACATAGCATTTTTTTTTTTTGTTTCTATGTTTAACAACTACCATGGGCAACTCGTATGGCCATAAGCAATCGCCGGTCCCTAATTTCCGGTCACTTGTTCCAGGGAAGAGACAGATCCAGCACCTTTGGGGCCATGCACACCACCCATGACACACCCTGGGTTGAGACTCAGTCTCAGCTCGGAAGAATGGTCAGAAGCCTGCCCCTCAGACCACTCTACCACCGGGGCGGCCATTTCCGTAGTATGAACATTTGGTTAAGATACGAGTATGTTTGCATACAGAACACAATTGTCCCTATTTTTGCATTCGTGATCATTTAAAAAAGTTCCTTTGCCCCCATTCTATTAGCATGTAACCACGAAAAGTGCCTTAGCGGAGCTAAGCCTAAAAAATAGCGCCTTAGCGCCGCTGAGGTGCGCTAAGCCTCTTCTACGTCACTGCTTTCACTCCCCTGTGGCTCCACGGGTCCCAAATTAAGGGCTGGAGGTGTGTGACGTACCTGCCAGCAGGACGCACACGACACAAAGGCAGATAGCAATCAATGAGAACGAACGTCCGCGTAGCTTAATTGGTAGAGTGACTTATTCCGGAATAAGGGAACCCGGGTTCGAGCCCCGGCATGGACAAAAGTGACGGAGAAATTTACTTCGCTATAGGTGGTCTTCTCCCCGAAAAAAGAAGACGTCTCCGCTAATCACTCTACGTGAATACTTTTCCTTTTTACACTACTAGTTTTTTTTTTTTTTCCAGAATTTTTTCTTCGCAACTGACTAAATGCCCCTTCCTGAATATGCTGATATAGAAATAAATATGTTTATAAAAAGTCATGCTAATGTAAACGTTTTTGCAAAAGCAAACAGTTTTCCACAAAAACTACCAGCAACATGTGATGTAATTATCTGTTTTAATTTTTCCTTTTGTTTGCTTTCTCTTGTGTAAATTTTGGTTACACAGCAGAACTGCAGTATCTGACTGAAGAAAGGAGTTTTACAATCGGGTTTTTAATCCCGCAGATATTGTTGTAAACAGAATCGTGAACTTACGCCCTCTGGTTGCACACTTGTGCGTTAAGAAAAATTTGAAATATATGAGAAACATTTTAGAGGAACGTTCTTCAACAAAGAAAGAATTTTTCCAATCGGACAGAGATATTGACAAATGTAAGATATGCATCTACGCTCCCTGGCGGGAAAAACATGCATTATTTTAAAAAGAAAGTATTCTCAAAAGGTTTTTTTCTATGTGAGAGGTATCGGTCCAAGAAAAAAAATTTCAGTCGAGTTTTTAGCTCAGATTTTGCTGCAAATACATCAGAAGCAGAAATAACACTTATGCCCCCTGGTGGCCAAACCATTCTTTACTAAATATTAGAAATTATATGGAAAACATTTCTAATCAGGAGCTGTATGCGATACAGGAAGATTTTTTCAAATCGGAGTTTTAGAAGCAGAAATATCGGGGAGAACTCACTTTACCTTAACGTCCCCTAGCGGAAAGTCTATGAGTTACTTTAAAATTTTGAAATTGTATGAAAACTATTTTGCACCTGAAACGCCATCCAACAAAGCAGGAATTTTTCAAATCGGACTCTTAGAAATAGAGATATTGACAAAAATAAGATATACATTTACGCCCCTGGCGGAGAAACCATGCAATATTTTATGAAGAAAATATTCCGAAAAGATTTATCGCCATGAGTGGCATCGGTCCACGAACGGATTTTTTTCCAATCGAGATTTCAGAAGCTCAGATTTTGCTGCAAATGCATCAGAAGTAGAATTTAACACTTACGACACCTAGTGGCCAAATCGTTTTTACCAAAAATCAAAATTATATGCAAACGCAGATATTTCACAGCAAAAATGTAATCTATCTATCTATCTATCACGGCCGTAACTGGACTTTTGTTTCAGGTTGTTTTTGTTTTTTTTAAGTATCCCACAGCGAAAATCTATGTATCTATCTAATCACGTAAGGAAAAATAAACTCTTCTATTTTTTAAATATTAGTATAAGTTAGCGAGTAACGACACATGTACTTACTCATTATTAACAGAAAAACAAACTGAACAATATGAGACAAAGATCACATGAAAACAACAGGACTACACAGGTGGCAGGATGAAAGCAAGTACAGTCTGAAAAATGAAAATTATAAAAACATTTGAAATCTCCGTCAGGAAGTGGATTTTAAACATTCCGATAACGATAGATGAAGCCACCGTGCGTAGTGACTTTGACGTTGAATTAGCCACCTAATAGTTGCTATCATTGCAAGTATTAGACGGCCATCTGCCATTTTTTTTTCGTCTCTCTTAACACGATAAATAAATAAATAAATAAGCAATCTCAAAAATACTTGATAATTAAACAATTCCGATAAATAAAGTACCAGACACAGAGTTTCCTCTGCTTCTATAAACTTGTCACTGATGAACAGTGGGTATAATGAGAAGAAAATGTCCTTCTGAAGTAAGGTTTATCAAAAGAAATAACAGAAACAATTTGTTAAAAAAAATGAAAAGAAGATAATGGTCACTCTTGTTGATCTAACAACTTACGATAAGCAAGCAAAAACAAAATTTGCCCCCAAAAACATTCTCAGGGGAGGGGGGGCTATAAACTCCTCCCCTGGATATGGCCATGCCACCCACCATGCTCACCTGAGCTCGTCCCTAGTGACTTCTCCTCTTCAAAAATCTTAAGAAAGACCTGTGGGTGAGCGTTTTGCGGATGATTCTGAACTGAACTGTAGGCAGCAACTACGTGTTTGTTTGAGGAGAGAGATAAAACGTTTTTCTCAGTGGGGATTCGCCAGCTCTGTGATTGGTGCAAAAAAATCTTTCCAAGTCAAAGAAGACTACGTGGAAAAATTAAGGTGCGTTTTTGAAAATATTTTTTGTCTTTGTACGTTACGCTTAGAACACATTAAACGCCCTACGTATATGTACGTATATAATTACAAAGGATCAAGTGGGACATCGTGGGGCTAAGTGAGGTAAGGAGAAAAGGAGAAGATCTCATCGAACTGAAAAGTGGACATCTCTTCTATTATCGTGGGACAGATACTGGCAGAACTAGTGGTGTTGGATTTATAATAAACAAGAAACTGAAGGATAAAGTTGTAGAAGTTGAAAGTTCCTCTGACAGAGCTGCACGACTTGTTATCCAACTCTCGAAAAGATACCAGGCTCAGATTATTCAAACTTATGCACCCACCACAAGTCATCCTGAAGAAGAAATTGAAGAATTTTATGAGGAAATTTGTCATCTAAATAATAAAGGTAAGCAGCACTTGAAAATAATTATGGGAGATTTTAATGCAAAAATAGGGCAACGGCAACAGAATGAAACTTCAGTAGGTAAATTCGGTCACGGCAACAGAAACCAGCGTGGAAATACTGAGGCAGAAGGGTTTTTCATCTTGAACTCCTTCTTCAAGAAAAAGCCACACAGGAAATGGACATGGAGACATCCAAATGGGACGACAAGTGAAATTGATTTTATTATGTGTAACAAAAAATTCGTCATAGAAGACTGCAGTGTGCTAAACAAGTTCAACACAGGTAGTGACCATAGATTGGTGAGATGTAAGATGCACCTCAACACTAAACTTGAACGTGGCAAGCTCATAAGACAAACAAAACCTATTGACATAACCAACCTTAAAAAACACCATAATACCTTCAAGTTGGAACTGAAGAACAGGTTCTCTGCTTTGGAAGGCCTAACATCGGAAGAAGTGGACATCTCTGAAGTTAACAGAAAAGTAACCAAAGCTCTTATGGAAACAGCAACAAAATTAGCTGGGTCTAAAAACAAGTTGCATGTAAACAAATTATCAGGAAAAACGAAAATGTTGATGCAAAAAAGAAGAGAGATGAGGACAACTAAAGAAGATGTGACTTCCAAAGTGGAATATATAGAGCTATGCAAGACAGTAAGAAAAAGTATCACTGAAGACGTAAGAAAATTCAACTGTGAACTAGTGAGGAAATCAATTGAAAACAACCAAAGCCTAAAGATAGCAAAGGGACATCTCAGTAAGGGAAGAAAACAGATTATGGCACTGAGAAAAGAAGATGGTTCTGTAACAAGAAATAGAGGCGAAATTTTAACAAGAGTGAAAGATTTCTACTCCAAATTATATGAAAGGGATGATACATGCACTCCAGACATCATGAAAGATACCAGTACCAGAGTTCCTCCAGTCCTTCCAGCAGAAGTTGCACATGCAATCAAGAACATGAAGCGGGGAAAAGCTCCAGGAGAAGATGGAATTACTGTAGACATCATACAAGAAGCAAGTGGAGAAATCGAAACAGTACTCGCCCAAATTTTCACTCGATGCCTTAATGAAGGAAAGATTCCTGAGGATTGGAACACCGCTACAATGATCCTGCTACATAAGAAAGGTGACATTGAGGATCTTGGAAACTACAGACCTATCAGCCTCCTATCAGTAGTTTATAAAATCTTCACTAAAGTTCTTTCACACCGCTTGAAGGTAACACTGGACATGGCTCAACCGAGAGAACAAGCTGGATTCAGGAGTGGCTACAGCACAATAGATCATATCCACGTACTGAGAGAACTAATTGAAAGAGCGAGGGAATATGAACTTCCATTGTGCATGGCTTTTATCGATTATGAAAAAGCCTTTGATTCGGTGAAACCATCAGCAGTTACAATGGCTCTGAAAACCTGCGGAATTGAAGATGCATACATTAATATTATTAATAACATCTATGAAAATGCAAGTGCAAAGATTCGGCTGTTTGAAAATACAACACACATAAAAATTGGAAAGGGAGTGAGACAAGGTGACACCATATCTCCGAAGCTCTTTAATGCCACATTGGAGGGTGTCTTTCAATCACTGAACTGGGAAAACAAAGGGATAAAGATTAATGGAGATTATCTAACCCACCTTCGTTTTGCTGATGACGTAGTCATTTTTGCAACTACCCCATCAGAGCTGCAGAGTATGATCCAGGAACTTGCTGACAAGAGTAAAGAAGTGGGATTAAAAATGAACTTTCAGAAGACAAAAGTGATGTTCAATGCTTTTACAAGAAATGAAGATTTATCGATTGATGGAGAAAAGCTGGAGATAACAGACACGTACGTTTATCTTGGACAGCAGATATCAAGTGAGGGTCACATTGATGAAGAAATTAATCGGCGTACAAAACTTGCCTGGAGAGCTTTTGGAAGAAACAGCATAATTTTCAAGAGCAATATGCCATTATGTCTTAAAAGAAAAGCGTTTGATCAATGCATCCTTCCAGTGCTTACGTATGGTGCAGAGACGTGGACCTTAACTAAAAGAGACATACAAAGGCTGCAGACAACTCAAAGCAGCATGGAGAGGTGCATGCTTGGTGTAACCAGGAGAGATAAGAAGAGGAACTCGTGGATCCGAAAAATGACAAGAGTGGAAGACATCATGATCAGAGTTAAATCCCTGAAATGGCAATGGGCTGGACATACTGCCAGAAGGACAGATCATCGATGGACAGCTGAAATTTTAGATTGGATTCCAAGGGACAGGAAAAGACCCAGAAGAAGACCACATGGGAGATGGGTGGATGAAATTCGAAAGTATGCAGGGGTGACATGGAGGAGACTGGCACAAGACAGACCGTTGTGGAGGAAACTTGGGGAGACCTTCGTCCAGCAGTGGATTGATAATGGTTGACAATGATGATGATGATGATATGACTTTGCAAGACCGGTCACTGCTCACGACCTTTTCAATTAGTTTTGCATTTATAGAAGTGTCGTTCGCTTTTTTTAAATATTATATTTATAAAAACTTGTTTCAATTGAATTTTATTAGGAAAATAAAAAAAAAAGATCATATTTTTGCCAAAATTTTTCAGTGTTCATATTTAAAGAACGGGCATTGGCGACTGCCCCCATCGCCAATGCTGGATCCGCCACTGGATTTAAATGCTTTTCAACTTCCTCTGATGCATGTTTCTATACTCCAAGTCACCCTAAGATTGTACTGTTGTTAGAGAGTGTACTGCCTTATCATGGTAAGGCGGATTGTACTGTTGTTAGAGAGTGTACTGCCTTATCATGGTAAGGCGGATTGTACTGTTGTTAGAGAGTGTACTGCCTTATCATGATAAGGCAGATTGTACTGTTGTTAGAGAGTGTACTGCCTTATCATGATAAATTGTACTACCTTATCATGACTTCTCCGTGGGAATAGTTTCAATCCGCGTAACAGTGCACTCCTGTCGTTTCCTTTCTGTCAAGTAATTACTTTCGCACTGACCCCCCACCTACTCACATAACACACAAGCAGTGAGAACTGTGAAAGAGGATGCAGTGTGGTCCGAACTTCTTCCCTTAAGGAATCTCCTCCTCAAGTTTCTAAGAAACCTCTAAGGTTAAAGCAGCCTTCTCCTCGAGTTTCCCCGATTGTCAGCTTATTGTCTCTGTGTTGTGAATATTGGGAGAGTTCTTTCACCCGTTCTCCCCATTTCCAAGTTATTTCGAGCTGGACAGAAGCAGCCGAAAGGACGAGGGTCTTGATTGAGTAACTTCTCATATCAAACTTATTTTTTAAAAAGCTCTGACTTTTGGAAAATTTATTTTACGTAGCAGTTTTGTCCGATGAATTGCTGAGCAAACAAGAATGGATTCTGAGCAATAATTCAGCTGCTTGTCGCTCTAAACGCTGGGGACTATTTTTCGAAGCGGAAGTATCTGACCTTTACCTTTAATAATGGTGCACTCTTAGGTTGACTCGTAGTATAGATACAAAATATATTCTAAGATTTTCTGAACAGAGATTAAGTAATTGAAAGGTGAACATGGTAGGGGATAAATGACAGCATTTGCCCAGGAGATGTATATTTGGCAAGCGTGGGATGAGGAGCGGGGGTAGTAAAAAACAACTGAAATATTTTTACCTTCATACGAACTTACCGTTTTGTAATGTAAACCACGGGGTGTTGCCAACAGCAGGTAATTCCTTGTTTTGCAGTGAAAGGAAAAATTTCAACGGAAGTTTTAGCGGAAGGTTTAAACTGGGTGAAAATGGCACTTTTCTTTTTTTGCTGATAACCGTGCTGAGCTTCGATATACGCGGTTTCTCCAAAAAATATTCAACGTAATATGCGGTTAAAATAAACTAATATTGCGAAGCTAAAAACAATAATATTTAAAAGTTCAATAAAACAATATTTTACGAAGTTCAAGGGATATACACAGTCAAGTCACATTATTCTGACGACCTCCTACTTTTGACGTGAACAGCGCGTGGCCAATGAAAGAAGACACGTGTCATGAGGTGCCTTTGAGGGTGTATAAGGTGTGCTGTAGACATTCTGAAAACATATTGAGCCGCGGGTGGCCGAGTGGGCAACGTTCGTGACTGCCACGGGAAGGGACTCAAGTTCGATCCCAGGCAGGTACGAACGCTCGATCCACTAAATACCCGCCGTGCGTCGGATGGGCACGTTAAGCCGTCGGACCCCGGGCACTGGCCCCCGGTAATAAATAAGGGCGTCTTCCTCCCCCTTTCTACTTCGCTTCCGTGTCACTTTCCTATCGGGCGCTCTAGCCCAAATCTCCTAGTTTCCTATTTCTAAGGGTTGTTTAAGACCTGGGGTCAGACACTCCCTTCCTAAAATCCTCTACATATGATCATGATCTGAAAACATATCCCTCGTTGCGGTAATGGATAGAAAGAGTGATTTATCAGATTTGCAAAAAGGAATGATTATCGGCTTTCGGGCGAAGGGTGGCAGTATTGCTGAAACATCGCAGTTTGTGAACTGTTCGCGTGCTGCTGTTGTTAAAGTGTATCGTGATTGGAGAAATGGTACCATTGCGAATAAGCGACGTGCAAACTGCGGAGCACCGCGTGCCATTGATGTGAGAGGTGAACGTCGTCTTAGGTGGTGCGTCAGGGCCGATCGACACGCTACAGTGGAGCAACTCACTGGCCGAATGAACCAGGGGGCTACCGGAAATGTGTCTGAAACGACAGTTCAGAAGCTTGATTTGAGAGTTTTCATAGTTAGTAGTAGATTCTACTAACTATGAAAACTCTGTGTATTTTCTTTACCTTGTAGAACACTTGGTTATTATTTGAGGAGTTTTATAGTTCACAATTCTGCTACTGGGTGGTGTTTGTGTACTTCTGCTTGCATTCGTATCGCTGCTTCTAAAAATTCTATTGAGATTTTTTTCTACTGTTTTCCATTCTCCACAATAGAGATGTGGTACATTATCCTCTTTAAACAATGCACAGATTTCCCGCTCTAAGGTGCGTAAAGGTCAATACCTTTTTCTCACTGTCTCTTCTGGAGGCTTATTTGAAAAGTTCTTTTTCCTTAACATAGCTTTTCCCATGGATATTTTTCGACTTTCCCATTATGTAAAATTCTTCCGCTAGCAGGCGTAGAGTTACATCATGTTTTTTTCTCTTTTAGCTGTTCGATTTGAAAATCTGTTTGTCTCCAATAACTTCCTTTTACTGTGAGAAACTTTTTGTGCACAGTTTGTTAATTTTTGTTACATACTTTTTTAGCCGCTGGTGGAAGTAAATAGCTATTTCTATTTCTGGATGTTTCGTCAATTGAAGAAATCCGGTTGCTATTTTTTTAACCGGTTGCATTGACTTTGAATAACTTTGATAAATTTAATTCGCATCAGAAAAGATTCAAAGGACGTGCTCATTACAACCGAATATTCGATGTCATCTTGTTTTCTTTTTTGTTCGCATTATAGCAAAACAGTATATAGAGATTATAACGAAGTGAATTTCTCCGTCATTTTTATCCGCGCCGGGGTTCGAACCCGGGTCCCCTCATTCCGGAATAAGTTGCTCTACCAATTGAGCTACGCGAACGTTTTTTTTTATTCTGATTCCTATCTGCCTTTATGTCGTGTGCTTCCTTCTGGCAGGTACGTCACATCTCCTGGTACGTTACATCATCTCCCCCTTATTTATTATTTTTTTTTTTTCGAAGTGCTGGAGAAAGGATTCTCTTATTTTTCCTATCTCGCGGTGTGGAAATAACATCACACCAATGCGAGATTTTGAACGGTCGGGTCATCCGGATAGTTCGGGCGCCATTATAACGAAGTAAATTTCTCCGCCATTTTTATCCGCGCCGGGGTTCGAACCCGGGTCCCCTCATTCCGGAATAAGTTGCTCTACAATTAAGCTACGCGGACGTTTTATTCTATTCTGATTCCTATCTGCCTTTATGTCGTGTGCGTCCTTCTGGCAGGTACGTCACATCTCCTGGTACGTTACAGTTACAAGATGTTTGAGAATTTAAAATTACATCTGTATAATTTTCCGAATGTCAGTCAGTGCACTTCCACTCTAAGAAAAAGTTATTGGAACAGGCTGAAGAAGCTAATGCAATATAAACAGAAATTAAAGCAGAATACGCACGCACACACAAACTGCAGAGTTAAAGTTATGTCATACATTGCATTTGGATTGTTAAAGCTCTTCATTATTGCCCTGGGGACTAAATGTTATCCAATGAGGAAGTATTTGATTTAGATAACTTTTCTTAGTTTTATGTGTGCACAGCAATACCGAGCCTTATATATGTCTATTTAATGCATGTTTGCTATAATGTACGTACAACATTTTTACCCATTCCTGACATAACTTATCAATACCACACTGAAAATTTCCACCAATTGGAAGAAGCATACTTTGAAGTCTAGAAATCTTTGTTTACGCTATGCTTGTTTCTGGCTTCCTTGGTCGGAGAAGGGGGAATTCTCATTGGCATTGCTGTTTTTATTGATTTACTCAGGACATTCTTACAAAAATATCTTCCCATGAAAGAAAAAGTGGTGCTGAAAGGGAAATAATGGTAAAATGTCATAGAAATCCATAAAATTACAAAAAAAAGTAGACGTAATAAATATAAAGCTAGTGAGTTTATAACTAAACTTTCAAACTCTATCAAATGGTCCCAGCCACCCCACATATGCAACAGACCACACCCTTATGTATTTTTTTCTTTTGCTACCTAACAAACACACCTTAAGTTCGACCTATGGATCAAGGAGCTATTGCCACTTTTGAATCGTATTATTTATCGCATCATGATATGAAGACAGCTTATTTTTAACAGTTAGTAAAGACAAGGCAACTGTTAAACAGTTTAGTCGTGATTATAATATTTTGCATGCAGTATCACAAGAACTTCGATAGTGCATGGAAAATGATGACACAGTAATGCATGGTTAGACTTTGACATAAACTTTTTGTCCACAATCTGTGACTGATTTGAAGGGATTTGAACCAACTGGTAGATTAATAATATTGTTCAAGAAATTCTCCAGCTACCTGAAAAGCTTGATTTGGAAACTGATGATGTGAAAGAATTGTTCGCCTCACACAATGAAAGACTTCGCACTGACATCTTGATTAAACTGGAAACATGGTTAAAGAAAGTGGTTCATGAGAAGACTCAGTTGAATAAACTACTAAAGAAGACCTACACTAGCAAACATTCTCGATAAAACTTTCAAAATCATAGAACAGCTTGTAATTAAGTGTGACTCTAATTGAGTGCAGTTCTTCAGTTGTGTATATATTTGGATACTTTGTGCAAAAGTGTGAACCTTGTTTTGAATAGCACTTATTTGCTGAGTAAATAGTGTTATCAAAAATGAAAGTATATTGCTATTAATTTATATTGTTGATAACAGTCTAAACCTTTATAATGTGCTTCCTATACTCGCTTAACGTACTTTTGTGTAATGTGGTTTCCCGGTTAGAAGTAATGCTTTACAGTAGAATATTTTGAGTTTTTCACTAAATGTAAGCTTATTGATAAAAAAATTGCTATTTATTTTAAATTTTTTGAAATTATTTTATATACTCAATTTACCCTGTTAATTTCTTAATTACATAATCAGATGTTATATTTAATTAATTGAAATGGCCAAACTCCTACGCTATTGACGGAAAGAATCGTCGATAAAACTTAGCTTTAGGGTCAAGGAAAGGTCAAGAAATTGAGTCTCCTGGAAATGGTAGACATCCTGGTCACTTCTGTAGTACGTCACAAGTCTGAATATTAAGGTTCAGAGGTACTCACATCCTCCTGCTCCGGAGCAGAATGCTTTCCCAATTAAGCTACGCCGGCAAGGTCTTATCACTGCTACTATGCCGTCTTGACATGTGCGACACCTCTGTAGTACGTCACAGAGGAAGGTCTAAAAGGTGCGTTCGAAAGAAAATTGGGTGTTCTAAAGCCCATCTCAGCCCACCCGTAGCGTCGCAGCTCCCCCTCCCTCCCAGCATGTCCATAGTTTGGCTGATGGTAAAGGCGGACCTTAAATATGTGACTTATATGAAACACTGTATGTGTTTCTAATGCATAACTTTTGAACCAACACGGTGTTTTTGTATCCTGTTACAATCTAATTTAGGGTTCAGAATTTCAGGTAAGCTTCAAATTACCGTAGAGTTTTTATTTATCAACCTTCTGTACAGAACGAAAACACAGTGTAATAGTCCTTCTTTGTATTTATCAGTGGTTTTTTATTGTTGAAAAGGGCAGAAGCGATCAGCCTGAAATCAAGAAAAGGGAATCTTTTTCCAACTTCCTCATACAAACGGAGAGGAGAAAGTTTCGTGATTGAGATCGGTTGCGCCTGCGCGTTTGCGATGGAACACAACACAACGATCAACAACCGTATAAGCCCACGCCTTCCAAACACACTCAGCGCTAATTGTTCGTTGCTTCCCACTTGGATGGCGTCTTGCAATTATTATTTTTGGCAATTCACATGAACAAGGAAGAAAGATACACCCCAGGGAACATCCATTGACGTGACTTCCGTAATAACCTTTGATCAACCGATGCAGTCACCGAAGTATACGTCTTGAAAAATGGTGAAAGAAAAATGTCCGGAGCCAGTTTTCCATTGATAATGACGACTAGAAGTTGGCAAAGCGCTAACGACGATTTCTTATGCCCTTGAGAGACGAAGTTCAAAAATCATTCAATGTCACACTCTTTAATTACTTATTCATTTTGCCTCATTGTCTAAGAAATTTCTTGGCAATTACGCAGCTGTCTGAATGAAGCCAGTCTCTCTTTTTCATTGTTAGTTTTATTTGTGTGAGAACAGATTAAACACAATATCTTCAGGGCTCAGTCTTATATTTCCTCTTGTCAACCTGATTCGATTCGTTGCTGGACAAAGGCCTCCCTCGTTTTTTCTCCAGTTGTGTTTTGGATTCGGATTTCATTTGCTATTTACAGGTTTTATTACAAAATGTACTTTTTTTTTACATTATGTGAATCACGGTATTTATGCATGAACCAGAATATAACATCTTTAATAACTGCTTCTTCTACCTTTTGCTTGGACATGCAGCTTTTATCTCACTTGAGGTAAATCTAGTAAACCTTAATTCACATTTTCTTTTTCTCGAAATTCCTACCTCTTCTATCTGACTAAGAGGCACATCATCATGTTTGGAAATCGACTGGCATTTGTTTTTTTGTTTTTTTTTTTGCCGGTGAAATACATTCAGAAGCCTTAACAAGACTACTTTCAGCTGCTGATGCTCTTTGACAATTACTGCTTGTTCCAGCAGCTCTAGATACAACAGTTAAACTTTTCTCAGCTCTATGATGTGATTTTGAAGAGTAAGTCTTTTGGCCATCTTTTCTCACATGAAACTGGGAGTCAAACAGACTTTCAGTTTCTAAAGTTTCGTTTTTTTCACTCACAGTTTCACTAGCTTCAGATACAACACTCTCAAAAGAAAGAGTTGTTTTATTTGCAGCAAGAGTACTGTGACATACCTGCCTCACAGGACGCACACGACATAAAGGCAGATAGCAGCAAGAACGAACGTCCGCGTAGCTCAGTTGGTAGAGCGACTTCTTCCAGAATAAGTGGACTCGGGTTCGATCCCCGGCGTGGACCAAAAATGACGGAGAAATTTACTTCGTTATAATGGCGCCCGAACTTCCCGGATGACCCGGCCGTTAAAGATCTCGCAATGGTGTGATGTTCTTTTCACACCGCGAGATAGGAAAAATAACAGAATCCCTTCTTCATTGCTTCGAAAAAAAATGTGTGTGATGTTGCATTCCACACACCAGATTGACTGGGAGTTCTCAAAGTGCACGTTCTACAGCGGATGGCTGCCTGCAACGATTCATGGTCACGGCTGACCCGTGGGCCATGCCCCGGCCCTCTTTCGGGGGAGGGGAGAGATGTGACGTACCTGCCCCGCAGGACGCACACGACATAAAGGCAGATAGCAGCAAGAACGAACGTCCGTGTAGCTCAGTTGGTAGAGGGACTTATTCCGGAATAAGTGGACTCGGGTTCGATCCCGGCGTGGACCAAAAATGACGGAGAAATTTATTTCGTTATAGTACAGAAAGTGCCAAAACTTGAAGTTTCACTATTTAGTAACATGGTATTAGATGGTGCAAATGGACTCCACTGACAAAAAAGCTGAGGAACTGTCATTTCCACCAGGTTCTTCTAATGGTTTATTGCTATTTCAATGACTTGCGAAGAGTCCTTCCAGAATTTTCTTCCACTCTCGCATTAGTATCAGAGTTAGATGCAACAGGTGATGGACAAGATTTACTCCTTGGTAAAGTATCTGAAATGTTATGCTCATCATCATCTAGTTCATGATCACTCACTAGCAGAGGATCTCTATCTTTTTCCACTGAAAGTGAAATAGTTTTAATTGGGCGAAAGGCACTTTTCGATGTCCTAACGATACTGTTAGAATCACTGGAAATGGTCTGCCTATGGCTGTTGATCTCAAATATCTACACCTTCTTGTATCTTGGTCTGGGTGTTTCTCATCTTCGGTGAGTTCCGCTTTCGTGTTCCATACAGTCATTCTAGTGAAAATCTTCCAAATACGCGGAGACAATGTAATTAGAAGGAAAAATGTGGAAAGAGCGATGACTGTCTAATTACATTGTCTCCACGTATTTGGAAGATTTTCACCATTTCTTTCGCCCTTTGGATTTATTAGCTATAATTAAGTAGCTTGTGCCGTTAAGCCCCACTAGATGGAGACATCTCAGTTGCTGAGCACATCCCTACGGATTTGTGAAGTCAGATGCTGACAGATAAACACACATAGCGCCGTAGATTGTTAGCACCGTAGCGTAAAGCGAACGCACTCGGCTAGTTATCGAGAGATCTGGGCTTCGATCCCAGCGGTGTCGAATAAAAATTTTCAGCTGCTGTGTGTTGGTTAAAGAAAAGCGTGGAAGGAGTGGTGACTGCCTAATTACAGTCATTCTATTATACGAAGTGCCATCGGATTAGATGACAGAGGTTGCGAACAACTCAAAGAATCATGGAGAGATGCATACCTGGTGTAACCTAAAAAGATAGGAAAACGAACTCATCTGGAAAATCACAAGATATGATGATATCACGATCAAAGAAAGGAAAGACCCTCAAGTGGCAGTGGGCTGGATATATTGCTAAAAGAACTGACGATACCGTTGGATAACTGAAATACTAGACTGTATCCGAAGGGAAAGGAAAAGACCCAGAAGAAGACCACTAGGTTATGGTTGGGTGAAATACCAAAGCATGCCGGAACGACAATAAGGACTCCAGACAGAGAGATAGGGAAGAGACTTGGAGACACTTCATCCAGCAGTGGATTCAGAATGATTTATCACTAAGTTATTCTCTGAGATTCAGAGGTTTGTTTCACGGCTGTTTGCTCAGTCTCTTTCAGTGTCCTGTTCCCAGGGTTCCTTAGGCCTTCGCTTTAGAGAATTAAAAATGCAGTTAATCACAGGAACTTCTAAAGAATTTAGAAGTTCCTGTGTTTTAAATGCATTTTTTCCCGATGATGAAACAAATAAATTACCAGCTAAAGTGAAGACTCGCTTTTTTACAGTGAAGAATGGCTTTATTCAATAAAGTACAGCAAATCTTCCTTAACGACACTCCCGAATAGCGGAAACCCTCATTTAGCTTACAATTTTCTGATCTCCAGTCCCGAAGTATATACAGTTCTGTGTAAGGTCAGGTGATGCGTAACATCACAGCCTCTCCTTGACAAATGTCAACCCCGCCTTCTCGTGGTGCATCCTGTTCCCACTAAAGGGGCTCTGACGACCGCAAATAGCGGTATAACTATACCATCGGGATCAGAGGAAATGCTATCCCACACTCACCAACCCGCTTGGCCAGCGTGGTGAGTTATGGCCAAACACCTCCAAAATGACTCTACAACTTAAATCTTGGCCCTCAGTCTCCGGCAGCTGGAATGTACCTGGCCAAGGCAGCGGCCAGTGCGACATGAAGGCAGAGGGTGCTAAGAATCCCCGGAGGACCGGACTAGGCTGCCATTTGATGCTGATCTTGGCTACCTACAACGGACGCTCCCTATCTTCTGATTCAAGGCTTCTTGAATTGGAAGAGGAACTACAAAGGATCAAGTGGGACATCGTCGGGCTGAGTGAGGTAAGGAGAAAAGGAGAAGATCTCATTGAACTGAAAAGTGGACATCTCTTCTATTATCGTGGGACAGATACTGGCAGAACTAGTGGTGTTGGATTTATAATAAACAAGAAACTGAAGGATAAAGTGGTAGAAGTTGAAAGTTCCTCTGACAGAGCTGCACGACTCGTTATCCAACTATCGAGAAGATACCAGGCTCAGATTATTCAAACTTATGCACCCACCACAAGTCATCCTGAAGAAGAAATTGAAGAATTTTATGAGGAAATTCGTCATCTAAATAATAAAGGTAAGCAGCACTTAAAGATAATTATGGGAGATTTCAATGCAAAAATAGGGCACCGGCAACAGAATGAAACTTCAGTAGGTAAATTCGGTCACGGCAACAGAAACCAGCGTGGAAATACTCTCGTTGAGTTTGCAGAGGCAGAAGGATTTTTCATCTTGAATTCCTTTTTCAAGAAAAAGCCACACAGGAAATGGACATGGAGACATCCAATTGGGACGACAAGTGAAATTGATTTTATTATGTGTAACAAAAAATTCGTCATCGAAGACTGCAGTGTGCTAAACAAGTTCAACACAGGTAGTGACCATAGATTGATGAGATGTAAGATGCACCTCAACACTAAACTGGAACGTGGCAAGCTCATAAGACAAACAAAATGTATTGATATAACCAACCTTAAAAAACACCATAATACTTTCAAGTTGGAACTGAAGAACAGATTCTCTGCTTTAGAAGGGCTAACATCGGAAGAAGTGGATATTTCGGAAGTTAACAGAAAAGTAACCAAAGCTCTTATGGAAACAGCAACAAAATTAGCTGGGTCTAAGAACAAGTTGCATGTAAACAAATTATCAGGAAAAACCAAAATGTTGATGCAAAAAAGAAGAGAGATGAGGACAACTAAAGAAGATGTGACTTCCAAAGTGGAATATATAGAGCTGTGCAAGACAGCACGAAAAAGTATCACTGAAGACGTAAGGAAATTCAACTGTGAGCTAGTGAGGAAAGCAATTGAAAACAACCAAAGCCTAAAGATAGCAAAGGGACATCTCAGTAAGGGAAGAATACAGATTATGGCTCTGAGAAAAGAAGATGGTTCTATAACAAGAAATAGAGGCAAAATTTTGACAAGAGTGAAAGATTTCTACTCCAAATTATATGAAAGGGATGATACATGTACTCCAGACATCATGAAAGGTACCAGAGTTCTTCCAGTCCTCCCAGCAGAAGTTGCTCATGCAATCAAGAACATGAAGCGGGGGAAAGCTCCAGGAGAAGATGGAATTACTATAGACATCATACAAGAAGCAAGTGGAGAAATTGAAACAGTACTCGCCCAAATTTTCACTCGATGCCTTAATGAAGGGAAGATTCCTGAGGATTGGAACAATGCTACAATGATCCTGCTACATAAAAAAGGTGACATTGAAGATCTCAGGAACTACAGACCTATCAGCCTCCTATCAGTGGTTTATAAAATCTTCACTAAAGTTCTTTCACACCGCTTGAAGGTAACACTGGACATGGCTCAACCGAGAGAACAAGCTGGATTCAGAAGTGGCTACAGCACAATAGATCATATCCACGTACTGAGAGAACTAATTGAAAGAGCGAGGGAATATGAACTTCCATTGTGTATGGCTTTTATCGATTATGAAAAAGCCTTTGATTCGGTGAAACCATCAGCAGTTACCACGGCTCTGAAATCCTGCGGTATTGAAGATGCATACATTAATATTATTAATAACATCTATGAAAATGCAAGTGCAAAGATTCGGCTGTTTGAAAATACAACACACATAAAAATTGGAAAGGGAGTGAGACAAGGTGACACCATATCTCCGAAGCTCTTTAATGCCACATTGGAAAATGTCTTTCAATCACTGAACTGGGAAAACAAAGGGATAAAGATTAATGGAGATTATCTAACCCACCTTCGTTTTGCTGATGACGTAGTCATTTTTGCAACTACCCCATCAGAGCTGCAGAGTATGATCCAGGAACTTGCTGACAAGAGTAAAGAAGTGGGATTAAAAATGAACTTTCAGAAGACAAAAGTGATGTTCAATGCTTTTACAAGAAATGAAGATTTATCGATTGATGGAGAAAAGCTGGAGATAACAGACACGTATGTTTATCTTGGACAGCAGATATCAAGTGAGGGTCACATTGATGAAGAAATTAATCGGCGTACAAAACTTGCCTGGAGAGCTTTTGGAAGAAACAGCATAATTTTCAAGAGCAATATGCCATTATGTCTTAAAAGAAAAGTGTTTGATCAATGCATCCTTCCAGTGCTTACGTATGGTGCAGAGACGTGGACCTTAACTAAAAGAGACATACAAAGGCTGCAGACAACTCAAAGAAGCATGGAGAGGTGCATGCTTGGTATAACCAGGAGAGATAAGAAGAGGAACTCGTGGATCCGAAAAATGACGAGAGTGGAAGACATCATGATCAGAGTTAAATCCCTGAAATGGCAATGGGCTGGACATACTGCCAGAAGGACAGACCATAGATGGACAGCCGAAATTTTACATTGGATTCCAAGGGACAGGAAAAGACCCAGAAAAAGACCACATGGGAGATGGGTGGATGAAATTCGTAAATATGCGGGAGTGACATGGAGGAGACTGGCACAAGACAGACCGTTGTGGAGGAAACTTGGGGAGACCTTCGTCCAGCAGTGGATTGATAATGGTTGACAATGATGATATTTACCACCGAATAGAGGACCCTCCGAATAACGGGCAGTGATTTTGGTCATAAGCCAATTAACAAGAAAGATGGCACCTAATTTTCGGTTGTAATAAACGTGTATCTTGAATCTTTTCTGACGCGAATTAAATTTCTCAAAGCTTGTGAAAACACAAATTTGTCAGTGACACGGATCGAAAGACGTGCCACCTCACTCCGAGGTAAGTTCCTATCCCAACTAAGCCACACGGACGGAATGTATCGCTGCAGATTTGTCGTCTTAGTAAGTGCTTTCCCTCTGTAGTACGTCACATCAAAATACATGCAGCCGGTTAGAAAAAAATCACACAACCGGATTTCTACAATCCATAAAAACATCCAGAAATAGAAACAGCTACTTACTTCCAGCAGCAGCTAAAAAACATGTTACTAAAGTTAACAAATGGCTCACACAAATTTCTCATAGCAGGAGAAATAACGGAGACAAACAGATTTTGAAATCGAACACTTAAAAGAAGAAATATAGAAGGAAACATGACATAACGTTGCGCCTTTTAGCGGAAGAATTTTGCCTCATGGGAAAGTTGAAAATAGGCGAAAGATATTCTGCCCGAAAAAAGCTATGCTAAGAAAAAAACCTTTTCAAATGCCTTAAAAAATGTAATGTTTTCCGGAAGCAGAGATAGTGAAAAAAAAAAAAAAAAAAAAAAGTACTGACTTTTACGCCTCTAGCGGGAAATCTCTGCATTGTTTAAAGATATTAATGCTACACATCTCTGTTGTAGCGAATGGCATACAGTAAAAAAGAAATTTCTCAATAGTGTTTTTAGAAGCGGAGATACAGCTGCAAACAGAAGTACACAAACACCACCTAGTGACAGAAATGTGAACTAAGAAACTCCACAAACACTATCCTTAAGTGTTCCATAAGGTAAATGGCAACAGGTGTTGAGAACATATTTTAAATCTCACTTTTAGAAGCAGAGATATTAAGAGAAACAAATTAAACATTGGCGCCCCGTAGCGGCAAAATTGTGCGTTATTTTTCGAAGAAAATATACACAAACATTTTCATAGTTAGTAGTATCTAACCGAAAAATATTTTTTTTATATCGGGTTTTTAGTCCCGCAGATATTGCGGAAAACGTAAACGTGAGCTTGCGGCCTCTAGCGGCGCACTTGTGCGTTAAGAAAATTTTTAAATTATATGTGAAACATTTCACATCGGAAGCGCTCTCCAAGAAAGAAATAATTTTTTAAATCGGACTCTTAGAAGCCGAAATATCGACAAAAATAAGGCATATATCTACGCCTCCTGGCGGGATAACTATGCATTATTTTAAGCTGGAGATGTTCTCAAAACGTTTTCCGAGGTGAGCGCTATCGGTTCACAAAGAATTTTTTTATTGATTTCTCAGAAGCTTAGATTTTGCTGCAAATACGTTTGAAACAGAAATAAAACATTACGCCCCCTGGTGGCCAAACCATTTTTTTTATCAAAAATTAGAAATTACAATCAAAACTTTACCCATTTGGAGCTGCGTCCGATGTAGGAAGGATTTTTCAAATCGGAGTTTTAGAAGCAGAGATTCGGGGAAACGCAAATTTCCTTTATGCCCCCTAGAGTAAAATCTATGCATTACGTAAAATTTTTGAAACTATATTAGAAACATTTCGCACCGTAAACGCTTTCCAATAAAGAAAGAATTTTTCAAATCAGACTCTCAGAAGCAGAGATATCGACAAAAATAAAATATATATCTACGCCACCTGGCGGGAAAACTATGCATTATTTTAAGCAGGAGATATTCTCAAAACGTTTTCCGAGGTGAGCACTATCAGTCCACGAAATATTTTTTTCATTGAGTTCTCAGTAGCTTAGATTAAGTAATTTTACTCTTTTTGTGCCATAATTATTAATTGTGACTTTCTCATTTGCTTACTTATGTTCTGTGTTTTCGTGTAAATCTAAAGGTCATTACATATTATCAAACGGCCGTTACGTGTTTTTATGTGTGTGACCGTGAGGCATTTCAAAGAGGCTGCCTTAGCCCTCTATAAAAGAATAAAATTTACATGATATGATTAACTTCGGTGAAAGGCTTTGTAATGCTCTGTATTGATATAAAATTAGGGCAATCATTTTAATCACAGCGTGCAAATTTGTGTTATACGCAATAAAGTGTAACAGTTTTGGTTTTATGAAATACCTATAGGATTCAAAGACTTTGAATTATTAAAACGCCCGTACAACCCAGTTAACAATATGGAATTTAAAATGTCTGTAATTGAAAGCAAATAGATTTTCGCAAAAGGGCCACGATTTGGGGGGGGGTCAGCTACGCCCCTACCAGAGCCTCTCTTAGCCTTGAGGATAACTCGCAATTCGTAGGCTGCGAGCCAATCAGTGTGGCTCTGATGTAATACCCAGTCGCCTGTTATCTTCCCTACGTCACTGGTCTTCAGTTCCCTTAACAACGAACATATTCTCCATAGCATCAGACGTTTGCCAGCGATGAGGTTTTTCCTAAACGGAGCTTTTTTTTTTTTTTTTTTGATTGGAGCGTGTGTTTTTTTTTTTTTTTTTTTATTATTTTTATTGGTCCCACGCAACATATACAACTTGAATTCATACATTGGTCGTGGTTAACACACACACAGTGTGGCAAAGAATTTTTAAGACTGGGTCTGTAAAATGAAATAGAAACAGGAAATTATAATTTGTTTTGGTTTGTTATTCAAAATAAGTCCCTCCGGCTTCAATACACTTGTTACAGAGATTTAATAATGATTCGAATGCCTGTTCCAGTTCACTTTGCGGAATTGCCTCCAAAGCATGCGTCGAAGCTGTTTGTATGGTCGAAATATCATCAAAATGACACCCTTTTAACGTCATTTTAAGTTTTGGGAATAAATGAATACGGTGGATGATTCAACACACAGACGTTTTATTTCGCCAAAAATCTACGAACAAGAAGTGAGGTGTGACTGGGTGCATTATCGTGCAACAAACACCAACTGTTTTCATCCCGATATGCTGGACGAATGCGACGAATTCTGCCCATCAAACGCCTCAAAACATTTAAATAAAACTCATCAGTAATTTTTTGTCCACTTGGAACAAATTCTTTGTGGATAATACCCTTACTATCGAAGAATGTAATGAGCATTGTTTTGATTTTCGATGAAACTTTTCTTGTTTTTTTTGGCTTGTGGTGAGTTTTTTGACTTCCATTCCGCACTTTGTCGCTTTGTTTTAGGATCATATTGAAAACACCATGTTTCATCACCTGTAACAATCGATTTTAAGAAGTTTGGATCATTTTCAGCGGCTGAAATGATGTCTCTGTAATGTGCACTTCTCCTTGATTTTTGTTCATTGGTTAACGTGTGTGGAACAAATTTAGCACAGACTTTTGTTTTGCCCAAATCTTCATGCAGGATGGTTCGAATCGTTTTTTTGTTGATGTTTAAAGACTCTTCCATCATTCTTAGTGACGCACATCGATTGTTTGCCACTAAATCACGCACTTTTTCAATAATCTCAGGTGTCCTAAATGAACTTGGTCTTCCGGTATGCTTATCATCTTCTAGCGTATCTCTTCCGTCCAAAAAACGTTTGTGCCACAGAAAAACATTTGATCTACTTAAACAAAACTCACCGTAGACTTGTTTCATCATTTGGTACGTTTCTGAGGCACTTTTACCTAGTTTTGCGTTAAATTTAATAGCATCCCTTTGTTCCATCTTAATAATTCAAGATGAAAAAAATTTTACTTCTCTAATGAACGGCCGTTTCGTTTGAGTTTTCTTTTTTTTTTTTTTTTTTTTTTGGAGATTTAACGACCACCGTGAGCAACTCAATGGGCTATAAGCAGTCGCCCGTCCCTAATTTAGGGTCACTGGTTCTAGGGAAGGGAGTGAGCCAGTGCCGTAAGACAAACACGACATCCATGCCTCACCGGGATTCGAACCCGGACCCCGTTCGGACGAATGATCAGAGGCCATCGCTTAGACCACTGCGCCACCGTGGCGGCTGAGTTACTTTAACAACTGCGCAGTACTTTTGGCAGGAAGCAAACAGATGGCCACGGTTTATAACGCATTCGCGATTACACTGGTGGTGACACCGTAGGCTGAAATCTAGCGCCAGTCTTAAAAATTCTTTGACGCACTGTGTACATCTCGAATTCAGAGAAATGCAGTATTGGGCATCACAGGGTACAAATATTATGCAATACATTGAAATCATCAAAGTACAGATCGAACATGTGATACAGTGTGCCAGATTTGCAAATAACAGAGAGAGAGCCAGTGCCGAAAAACAAACACACACTGTAAAAAAATTACTGTAGATTTCACGGTTTTAAACCGTTTTCCAGGGTGCCAACACAAAACCATAAAATCTACAGTTTTATGCCGTGTTGGAGCAAAGCTATAGCTTTGGTCCAACACAATCAACATATTCGTTCCAGCCAAATTTTTGTGTTGTCGTGATTATTTGGACTGTGACTCGCTCTAGCCAAATTCTGTGCTGTTTTCTTCATTAAATGCGGTGTTGGAACACGGCATAAAACTGTAGATTTTACGGTTTTGTGTTGGCACCCTGGAAAACGGTTTAAAACCGTAAAATCTACAATTTTTTTTTACAGTGCAGACATCCATGCCTTACCGGGATTCGGACCCAGACCCCCTCCGTTGGGCGAAGGATCAGAGAAGCAATCGCTTAGACCACTGCACCACCGGGGCCGCAAACGGAGCCTTCGGGGTCGTTAGAAGATACTACACATGGGCGCCGACAGGGGAGGGGGTCACTTGACCCCCCTGTAGAATTATTTCCCCCTTTATTTTATTTTATTTTATTTTATTTTATTTATTACTTTTTTTTTTTTTACACTCACAGAACTGGACCACAAGGAAAGATGGAGTTTGGGGCGTTTAATTTAATATCTCAATTTTATTGGAAATTTTGAATTGGAAAACGATAACGTGAAAGCAGAAAACCTAGCAAACCGTAAGGTAGTACGCCCAAACAAGTGCCGCTCAGGGTGGTGTGTGCTGAACTTAAAAGGCTTGGCGTGGCCTTGTTCACTAACATACACTTTCTTCAAGAGCAGCATCGATTAATAATAATAATAGTAGTAGCAGTATTCTAGTGTAATAAGTAAGTAGTAGTAATAGTATTAATCTTCATTTTCACGAATTACTGTTTTCTACATATTAGCCAAACCTTAATTAATTACACTTGATACACCTTGAAAATTTTCCTGCAGGCGCCCATGATGCTACACTTGGATTAATTCATTAGAAGCGTAGTTAGTCTGTTTGTAGTGCCATGTTACACAATGTGTTATAATTTAGAAAAATTATCTGAAAGCATGGGCGCCCATATATGGGGGGAAAGAGGGAGCATTTGCCCTCCCTGGAAACAGGATCATGCCCTTTGTATCCTTGGACGGTACTACAGAGATTTTCGCGAAAACATTAATTCTGACTACTAATTTTTCTGAAGAAATTCTGGATGCTCGTTAATGCACGTAAAGCGTTGAAAATTTACAGTAGAAAGTAATAATGAATTTTCCCATTGCATGTTGGAGAACAGCGTACATACGCACGCTACGGGAACATATGAAAGGCGAAGAAATGAAAAATATATCATTTTCGGCAGCAGTTATTTCGAGGAATTTGCCGTGATTGTATTTTTTCATTTTTGATAACCAGTTGAGTGATCTCTGGAGTTTCGTGGTACGTGTGACACAAGTGGAAAAATTGATCAAAAGAACGACAAAGAAATGTCTTATTGTCCTAAAATGCAGTATCCATCTTTTTAATGTAGTTTTTGGTTCTTCTTGTTTCCAATTAGTGTAGAAAGTGGTAAAAACGGTTAGTTAACAAGAAGGCACAGGGAAATTTGCCTATGGTGTTTGTAGAACGACCGTTTCATAAAAACTTAGAGCAAAATCACACAAAATGTAGAAGTATAGGTACATCAAAATATACGTTATTCTTTCTCAAAAGTATCTTCCCTCGGATGATATGCAACGGTCCCATCGTGCAGTTCAAAGCATGTGGTGAAGGCATTTTGTGGAAGCTGCTTAACCCTTTAACGACCATGACCCCAAAAAATCTTTTAGCATTCCAAATACCATAACGCCCGAAACTGTCTGCTGGTTCATTTCTTTGTTTAATAGCAAAAGTAATGACTCATGGTGACTTCTGCTGATCCCTCATAGATCGAGAAAATTTGAAGAACAAGTAAGGGTAAGAAATCTGACTCACTCTAGACAGGCGTTTCGGGTGGCTATGGTCGTTTGTATGTACTGGCGTTTTGGGCGTTATGGTCGTTAAAGGGTTAAGCGACCCCTGTACAGCTTGAATAACGTCAGCATATGTGTTGAATGTGGTGCCACGGAACTTCTTCTTCATTGTTGGAAACGAGCAGAAATCACACGCGGCGAGGTCAGGACTGTAGGCAGGCTGTGGCATGATTTTAATACCGCATTTTGTAAGAAACTGTTGAACGCAAGCAGTCACATGTGGACGGGCGTTACATTGTTGTATGGTCACTTGCTCACCAGTTTCGGTCGCTTAATCGATATGTGTCGTCGCAGACGCTTCAAGACTGATATGTAATACTCAGCATTGACAGTAATGTAATTTGTGGAGGAACGCATGTGCGTCGCTGGCAAATAGGAATTCGAGGGGACGCAAGCGTGCAGTAATAATACCCAATTTTTTTGTTTTTAAAAAGTTTTTTTCAAAATGTACTGGGGACAGCAAATGTTCTAAGTGTATAGGTCAGTTCAGTGAGTGATGAGAGAATGAATGAAAAACATGCAGAACACCAAAGGGATTGCAGTCAGAAATATTAAGGGTACTCAGTTGTATTGGACGGAACATATCCCCCCCCCCCTTCCGACAGCGACGCCCATGGAGGAACGTCATGCTGGGGGATTACACCTTTAGAAAATTATCATCATCACGTCCCCAGCTGATTTGGCTTGGCGGACTTTTTTTCGGAGGAGGCGAGCCTGTGTGTTTCAAGACACTCATTGCGCGCTCCGTTGGTTCGAAATGGTGAGCCCATGTTTCATCGGCAGTTATTACTGTGTTTAGAAAGTTTGGATACTTTGCAATCATTTGTTTCCACTCATGACACACCTGAACTCTGGCTAACAATTGTTCTCTCGTCAGGTGATGAAGTACCCATCTGGAACACACACGATGCAGCAATAATTTGTCGCGTAGAATGCGAAACGCCGATGTTTTTGAAGTATTATTTGACACCGTTATGTATTCTCACGTCATTCGTAGATTTTTTGCAGGATTCCCCAAACAGTGTTTACAATACGCTCCGTAACAACACTTTCAGGTCGACCAGACCTAGGAGCGAGTTCTGCCGACAAATACCCTTTTTTGAAATCATGGTGCCATCTAAAAATCGTTGACTCACCCAGACATTTATCTTTGTAAGCTTTTTCATTAAATCAACTGTTTCTGGATCCGTTTTACCCAAACGATAGCAAAATTTTATCGCACAGCGCATTTCACTTCTTAACTTTGAATCACCCACCTCCATAGTTATATGGCGAAATGCAGACGTACCTTAAACATCTGCGCAATAACAAAACCAGAATCGTCTACCACGGTTAATAACTGTTGCCATAAATACTTCCTTAATTCAGTTAGTCGTCTGCATGCTTATTTTTCCCCTTTGCACTGTTGCCAACTCAAAAAAAAAAAATACTCTCAGTTTTTATGGAACGTCCTTTGCATACACTGAAGTGCCAGAAAAACTGGTACAGACGAGCTTATGCAAAATACATAGCAACGTCACCTATGCGCGTACTTGGTTGCATCCGCCAGTGCGTATATAAAGCGATAGACATCCTTGCCAGCTGTCAGAGCTGTTTTCGGCATGAGAATCACAAGTAATAACGATTTAAGAGATTTTCAACGCGGTGTCATAGTTGGCGCTCGTGAGATGGGCCATAGTAGTTCGGAGGTAGAAACGAAGTTCGGATTTTTACGGACGACCATTGCAAGAGTGTACCGTGACTACAAGAATTCCGGCAAAACCTCCAACCAAAGATACCAGCGTGGCCGTAAAAAGACATTGGGTGAACGTGACCATCGTCGGCTGTCAAGAATCGTTTCGCGCGATAGGCGTGCAACACTCTCGCAAGTATCATCGGAATTCAATGCTGGAGCCTCAACAAGCATCAGCGTCCGGGCTGTGCAACGTACCCTGCACGGTATGGGCTTTGGGAGCCGACACCCAACTCGAGTCCCCTTGATGGGTGCACGACTCAGAGCTATGCGCCTCGCTTGGGCACGGCAACACCACCACTGGACACATGATGACTGGAAACAAGTAGCCTGGTCTGACGAGTCGCGTTTCCAACTGTATCGGGCAGATGGAAGGATTCGTGTGTGGCGCAAACCCCATGAAGCCATGGATCCCGCCTGTCAACAGGGATCTGTACCGCCTGGGGAGGGCTGTGTGTGTAATGGTATAGGGTGTGTTTAGCTGGACTTCCCTGGGGCCCCTGATACGTCTACAAACGTCTGTGACCGGCCAACGCTCTATGTGCGCATCCTTTCTGACGAGGTACACCCGTTCATGTCCCGCATTCATGCTGATGGGTTGGGCTTGTTCTAATAAGACAATGCACCTCCACAAAAGTGTCGGGACGCCACATTATGGTTAGAGGAACATTCATCTGAGTTTGGGGTGTTACCATTTCCACCCAAGTCTCTAGATCTGAACGTGATAGAACACATTTCGGATGCCATGCAACGCGTTATCGAACACAGGAATCCGAGACCTTGGGATACACCCGAATTGTGGAACGCTCTCCAGGAAGTATGCTGTGCATTGCCTACAGCATATTTTTAGAAGCTAGTGGAGTCCATACCCCGTCGTATTTCTGCAGTCCTGCGCTGCCTTGGGGGACCTACCAAGTATTAGACTGGTGTACCAGTTTTCTGGCACTTCAGTGTATGTTATTCGTAGTTACAATTTCTGTTTGCCCCCTCCTAAAAATTTAGCTATAAGCGCCTATGTCTGAAATATTTTTTTCTTTTACTTTTTCTCCTGGACTCGGGACAGGTGGAACATATTTTGACTTTCAATTCCTGAAATGAGTATGCTGACAACCTCTCAAGGACGATGCATCTGCGAAATTGCCCATAAGGGCACGCTTGGCGCTTACCATCTAGCAAGAAAACCTCCACCAGACCAGAAAGACGCCAATCCACGATGCTTATCAACAGCAAGACAGTACCGAATCCAGGGGGAGGCGAGCGGGACGACACCCCCACCCCTCAAAGCAGATTTTTGACGCTATGCATCTTTCTCGACAGTAGGAAAATAAATCCCAAGTAAAAAATTTCGATGTAGCGGAAATGGGTTAAGTAGTAAAACCACTGTTGAATTCGAATTTTGAATGCTGTCTCATGAAGTGACGTAACAATAGTTAATTTCATTGTTACTCAACAATATATTTTACTAAACTATATCCGAACATTATTTCATCGCGTATTAGATAAATGGAACAATATCTCATTGCACTGTTCGTAACTTACGAGAAAACAGTGAGAAATAGCTAAATTCAGCTTCTTCTCGACCTGGAGGGGGCATCTGCTATTGACGAGAACTTTAAAATGATGTATAACACGATGGGGTGTAACCTGTAGGCATGCTAAACCACCAAAAGTTGCCAATCCTTCTCACTAACACACTTGTAATTCAGCTTTTCTGTCATCTTGAGGTCAGATTTTAGCTTGCGCATGCGCAGATGCACTTTCGTAGCTACATCTCATTGGGTGTCAGGGACGTTTCTTAACGTTCGTCTAAATCTAAATATAATCATAATAATAAATATTGCTTTTGAAAAACCGAGCAGTCAAAATATTTATTATTGGCGCCGCCATAATTTAGTAAATATTTACTTTTATGACTCCCATATCTTCTTTTATTGGTTTTACGACAGCAACATTCGTTAATTCATCTACCTAAGTACTGCTCAATATCAGGAATTAGTAGACCTTATTGTTTGTTGTCATGATTTAATTCCAATGAATGTGTACCGAACTGTGGCTCGATGTGGTCGTGAGTGATGTAAATAAATGTACACTCTCGAATCACTCGTTTTATTTCACACCCACAAAGATCTCAGCATGTGATCGAGTGAGTATCCTGGTACTCTTTGTAGATAATAATAAATGATCTACAAAGAGTACCAGGGTACTCACTCGATTTTTTCTAAGTGACCTAGATCGTAAATAGTTACTGAATTTTTTTTTTTTTCAAATGATAGTTATAAATGCGCAGATTTTCGCAAAAGTTTTTATGACAATTAACATTTTCTTCGAATTCGGAGACTAAATGTTCTGTTGGAGTTTCAGATTGTGTGTGTGTGTGTGAGAGAGAGAGAGAGAGAGAGGAAAAAGAAATAGAGTTATTTCAGAAACAGTGGTAGCTGAGAGCGGAAAGGAAAAGAGATTTTGACTGGTCATCAAAAGTAACGGGTGTGCTTTGTTTAATGTTATATTTCAAAAACTAACAAGAGAAAATCACGGGTAAGACAATGAATGGGGTAAAAATGACTCGATGGAGTGAACAGAAGTTACTTTCAAAAGAAGTGGGAATCATGCATTGCGAAATAATAAAATATCTAAAAGAGGAACTTCATCTGCTCAGGAATGATTCGATGATTCAGGATGGAAAATTTTCTATTAAATTGAGCCACCTGAATAGACGGGTTCAAATATATCTTGAAATATTCTATCTAGACCTGATATTTAAAAAACTATGTTCTCCCGCCATGAAAGTAGCGCTGCTTTTTCAGTTGTTTTTCCACTTTGTGATTTAGAACAATATTTTTTATGGGAAAGGTTTTTAAAAAGGAGTGCAGGGCTAGAGATGAGCAACTCTGCCAGTGTGCGTGTGTGTGACCCTTCCACAAAGCCTCTTTATCAGATCTTTTTTTTTAAACCCCGAGCAACCTCCGGCTCTCCCTCCCCTATGGTAGGCATGTCGATCCGTCCTTACAGGAAGGAAAGGTACTGTAATCAGCATCATTTTCAAACTATTGTGCAAATATTCGGACCGCATAGGCCTAACCACTTGGATACGGGGGGGGGGGGGCTCCAGATTTTCAGAGTCGGGGATTCCCAATGTAAAGACCCCCCCCCCCCCTAAATTTTCGGGAATATAATGCACACTTTTTTATGATGTGACCCGACTAAATTTAATAATGTAAGACTGTGGTTTTTCGTAGAATGCAAACACGTGTATAATGTGTACTTAATAAAACAGCGATGTCGATTCCTAATAAGCAAAGTCAGCTCTACAACTTTGTAATTTACATTTCTGCCCTATGTATCATAGTTTTACAGTTGTGTTCGCTAAGTTCCACAAATCACCAACAGAGGCGCTTATGTCGTGCCCGTTAGATCGCGTCTCAGCAACTGTTTTGCTCCTGCGTGTGTGTGTGTGTGTAGAAGGGGGGGGGGAGTCCCAAACTATTCAGTACAGTATGTATATATTATTGTATATATAATTTAAACCACACTTTAGCCAATAACAGAAAAAACAAGGTAAGTTATTGCATATACATGTATATGTATACATATAATATGGGGAGCGGGGGGGGGGGTTGAAACATGGTTACGCCACTGTCAGACAGTAAGTATAAAATGAAATGTGCCAATTTTGGGAACAAACTGTTAAACATAATTAATAACTTTTCAAGACTTGTTACTATCTAACAGCGAGGATCAGAAAAAGTTCCCTAAGAAATGCGGAATAAGTAAACGATGATATAAAACACCAGTAGCTGTGTCCAGGGCTTATTTAGAAGGGGAGGGGGGGCGACCAAGAAGTCTTGGCCTCTTAAAAGTGTTTCATATTTTTATGTTTTTGTCTAATATGCAACTTATAATATAAAAAACAAGTTTATAAAATCATGCAATGCATTTATTACAATACGCTTTCCAGCATACCAGAAATCATTACTCAAGTTATGAGAATAATGGCTGTGGAATAAATCTCGATCCTGTGCCCTGACCTTTTATCCCATTTCGATGATATTCAACAAAACCGGTTCGGTATACCTCCGAAATAACATGATAAAGTTTTGTCGCAATCAAAGCATTTTTACGTAAGTTATGATGCATAAGAGCTATGGAATAGATCCCGCTCCTGTGTCCTAACATTTGACCCCATTTCGCCCATTTTCAATACAATTCGTCCCCAGGTAAGACCCTACAACATACTAACATTTCATCCAAATCGAAGCATTTTTACGTAAGTTATGACGCATAATGGCGATGTAAGTGATTCCGCTTCTATGTACTGACCTTTGACCCCATTTCGCCCATTTTCAATAGGGTTTGTCGCCAGGTGGTCCCCTACCACATACTAAAATTTCATCGAAATCGAACCTTTTTTACGTTAGTTATGACGCATAACAGCAGTGGAATGGATCCCGCTCCTATGTACTAACCTTTGACCCCATTTCGTTCACTTCAAATAGGGTTCCTTCCTAGGTGATCCCCTACCAGATACTAAAATGTCGTCGAAATCGAACGATTGTTACGCGAGTTCTCGTGTGGACGGACATACGCACACAACGCGCGTCGTAATGAGACAGATGGGAATCGCGAACATCTGCTCGCAAGAGTGTGACGTCATAAATCTTTAATAGGATCCACACACAACGCGTGACGTAATGAGACAGATGGCGTGACCGCGCGCCAACATTCTGAAACGCGAGATTGTGACGTCATAAGATGTCTAAGCATTGGTAACATTAATGCAACAACGCCATGACACTGAAAACGTTATAATTCGGGGTGTTTATTTAACCCACTAAACGAATTCTCCTAAAGTCGAGACCAAGCTAAATCGATTTCTAGTACCAGAAAACGGTAGGTTAACGACTTTCATCAAAATTCTTAGAGCCGTTTTCAAAATAAAATGTACATACATACATACAAGAATTGCTACTTTAAGGTGAACGTCAAGTAATTTTGCTTCCTATACTTCCAATGGAAATACTTCTGTACACCTTTTCTTCACAATTAATGCGTTCCCAAGAATTAAAATTTGAACATCGATTAAAATAGCTTCATTTCATAATTTGGAATACTTAATATTTTCTAAACCATAACCGTAATTATGCAATCCAAGATTTATTTGTCCACTGACGTCATCAAAGTACAGGTCGCGTCATCTTTTCTCTGGTTTCAACACCACCAAAGGAAAAGTTATCTCGACTTTAGAAGAATTCGTTTAGTGGGTCAAATAACCACCCCGAATTATAACGTTTATAGTTATGGCGTTGTTCCATTAATGTTACCAATGCTTAGAAATCTTATGACGTCACAACTCGCGTTTGAGAATGTTGGCGCGCGGTCGCGCCGTCTGTCTCCTTACGTCACGCGTTGTGTGTGGATCCTATTAAAGATTTATGACGTCACACTTTTGCGGCGGGCAGATGGTCGCGATTCGCATCTGCCTCAATACGTCACGCGTTGTGTGCGTATGTCCGTCAACACGATAACTCGAGTAACAACCGTTGGATTTCGATGAAATTTTAGTATCTGGTAGGGCATCACCTGGGAAGGAACCCTATTTAAAGTGAACGAAATGGGGTCAAAGGTCAGTACACAGGAGAGGGATCCATTCCACTGCTCTTATGCGCTATAACTAACGTAAAAAAGGTTCGATTTCCATGAAATTTTAGTATGTGTTAGGGGACCACCTGGCGTCAAACCTTATTGAAAATGGGCGAAATGGGGTCAAAGGTTAGGACAGAGGAGCGGGATTTATTCCATAGCTCTTATGCATTACGTAAAAATGGTTCGATTGCGACAAAACTTCATCATGTTATTTCGGAGGTATACCAAGCCGGTCCTTTTGAATATCATCGAAATGGGATCAAAGGTCAGGGCACAGGACAGGACCGAGATTTATTCCACAGACATTATTCTCATAACTTGAGTAATGATTTCTGTAATGTTGGAAAGCGTATTATAATCAATGCATTGCATGATTTTACTAACTTGTTAATATAATTATGGTTATGTTTTAGAAAATATTAAGTTTTCCAAGCTATAATATGAAGTTATTTTAATCGATGTTCAAATTTTCATCCTTGGGAACACATTAATTGTGAAGGAAATGTGTACAAAAGTTTTTCCATTGGAAGTATAGGAAGCAAAATTACTTGACGTCCACCTTAATAATATGGGATAAGGGGGATGGAATGGATCGGAATCCTATGTCCTGACCTTTGACCACATTTTGTCCATTTTCAATAGGGTTCGTCCCCAGGTGGTCTCGTACTACATACTGAAATTTAATCGAAATCGAACCATTTTTACGCACGTTATGACGCATAAGGGCAATGGAATGCATCCCGGTATTATGTCCTGACCTTTGACCCCACTTCACCGATTTTGAATAGGGTTCGTCCCCAGGCGGTCTCCTACCACATAGTAAACTTTCATTGAAATCGAACCATATTTACGGAAGTTATGACGCATAAGGGCAATGGAATGATTCCGCTCCTACGTCATGACCTTTGACCCCATTTGTCCCATTTACAATAGGGCTTGTCCCCAGGTGGTCCCCTACCACATACTAAAATTTCATCGAAATCGAACAATTTTTACGCCAGTTATCATGCGGACGGACGGACGTACAAAGCTGAAGCATATACGCTTCTTCAAACTACGGTGGGAAACGGAAAAAAGCTGCAATTTAATAAAAAAAAAAACATTAACTTACATTAGAAAAAAAATGCTTTGACTTTTTGTTCTATTTTTCATCAAGTTTTAATTTGTTCCGGTGAATTTCAAAAACTTCCATTTTTCATCAGCCCCCAGAAAAAAATTCTATATACGCCCCTGAACTGTGTTAATATGTGTTAAGGTTGGTGCTTAGAGTAACTGCTTTGACATAATATTAAAGAAAGTGATAAAAAGATCTCGTATTGAGGTTTTATATTTGTCTTTCGTTTTCTAATCATACAAACATAAACCATGGAAGGAAGAAAATTTGCTCTGTATGGGAAACAAATAAAAGGGGCGGGGAAACTATTCTTTTGTGCTTTTCAAATATCTGCACGCGTTTTATGGCTTTTGATTCTGGACATTGTACAGAATTTAAGGGGAATGAGTTAATAATTTCTACCAGGTTTCGAAAATGGGTTAATCATGATCTGTGCTATTTAGATCCACCTAGGGTTATAATATTTATATCAAACCTTTGTTTAAATTAGACATGCTGATGACGAAGATACTGATTAAATTCATTCTCCGTTTGAAAAAAGAACAACGGGAATATTCATGTAAAACCAGCCTGTGGAGCATGGCCGTGTACCGTCACCTCAAAAGAGCGAGGAATGCGGCTGGAACGGTTTTCCGAGCGATTTTGGAGAATTATGATTAAAGAAAAAAAGACCTTTTGCTTCAGGCTACGATAGGGAAACTGTTACATATTCTAACATCCTCGAAACAGAGTAGAAAAAAACCGTCAGTCCACAAGGCGAAATTAGTGTTAACTGGAGGGATCGCACGCGAAGTCGAACTGGCCCGCCAGCTGTTGCCGGCGGCGTAACGTCGACCATGTTTGTTGTCCTAATGGCCCCTCTTGGAGTGCAATGCGCATGTGCGTGGCGTCGCAACAGCGCGCATGAGCAAAGTTCTGCACGTGAAGTGAGGTGAGGCACATCCTTTGACTAAGCAACGAACTCGTACGACGAGGTAAGCAAGTGTGGGTCAGGTGGAGTGTGTTCGTGGTTTCTGGTGATCTTTGCGGGCTGCTGTCAAACAAGTTGCTTGTGCTGTGTTTCTGAACTTCCAACGAATATTTCCTTGCGCCAGGGTGATCTCCGAATGCTTAAATTCTCGGCTTCTGCAAGTTTCCAAGTGGATTTGTACACGATTCTGTTCTGAGTTTCGTACCAGATTCATCGGGACTTCATGAAGCCCAAAGAAGAAAGGTAAGGCATTTTTTCATGTGGCTACCTGAAAAATAATTCTCACAATATGAAATCCGTATTTAAAGGGATATCTGTTGTTCTCAAGAATTTTCTCGGTTTGACTGCAGTATGCCGTTCTCCTTTCAATTGAATAAGCAAAAATGGGTACGAGATTTATCTGGATTCAAATCTTAAGTCACATAGTTTTTTGTTCAATGTTTTGAATCACACAAATCATCTGTGCAAAATTCGCTTTAACTGGTGGAAAAGTCTTGTTCGGTTGGTGATGACAGCTTCGGGACAAGTGTTTCATCAAGATCATTTTCTCCGGAAGTTGATGAAAATTTTGATGTGTGCGTGAGTAAAATACGAAGTCAGTAATTACTCTTTAAATTAAACAATACGCTTGCGGCGTAGTCTATCCGAGCTTTGCTTCAATAACTTCATGTATAGTGCCAGTGCATATCAAAAGCAAAGTGTATTGCTTTGGATTAAAAGCAAAAGAAACAGATTTAGTAAATTTATGAAGTTTTTATGAATTGATGATTTGATCATCAGCAAAACGCTATAAAGGAAAATCAAATAAAAACATTGTTCTAGTTTGTAAGCTTTGAACTAGAAGTTATTGTAGAAAACACCTAGTTCAGAGATCTTAAAAAGTTGAATACGGCAATTTTCATCATGAGTAACCGTTATTATTATCCGCGTTACATAAACTTTTTTTCCGGTTGCGCCCCGGAGGATTTATGGCTTGAAACACTACTCAACAGTGCGAGCAATTCTTATCCTAGTTTGTAAATTTTTAGCAACGGAAGATCAACACTATTAGAAAATTTCGCATCTGTTAATTTCCAGCATTTCTAACTGATTAATCACATAAATTATCGTCTCAAATAATGTTTTTAATTTGACATGTGTACGCACTTGTGGTTTTCGTAGTTCGAGCATTACAAGTTTTAGTAGTGCGGTGAAGAATTTACAATCAATCAATGTGACCCTGGGATGTATGTATAAGATATGTGTGGCCTAGTGGTTATGATGCTACTGGCAAACGTTAAGTAACTATATAGTCGCCGCCCCGGTGACGCAGTGGTCTAAGCGATGGCTTCTGATCATTCGTCCGAAAGGGGTCCGGGTTCGAATCCCGTGAGGCATGGATGTTGTGTTTGTTTTACGGCACTGGCTCTCTCCCTTCCCTGGAACCAGTGACCCTAAATTAGGGACGGGCGACTGCTTTATAGCCCATTGAGTTGCTCACGGTGCTCGTTAAACCTCCAATCCAATTAAAAACAAAGTAACTAGTTCCGGGTGGGACTGGGTGTGCGTAGTGTTTATTCTTCGGGACTGGGTGTGCGTAGTGTTTATTCTTCGGCACTGGGATTTTCTCTGTTTTGAGCCATTTGTTCTAAAGGTTCAAAGAACAGTGTATTTGTCAAACTTCTGCAAAACAACAAATTTAACGTAATTCCGTACGATACTTTAAGACCATCAGTTGCAGGTTATTTGTGCTGCCCTGGTGGCGCAGAGGTTTAAATGCTGGCTTCTGACCATTCCTCGGAGATGGGTCCGGATTCGAATTCTGGTGAAGCATGGATGTTGTGTTTTTCTTACGAAACTGGCCTTCTCCCTTCCATTGACCCTAAATTAGGACGGGCAACTGCTTGTAACCGATTGAGTTGCTCAAGGTCGTCGTTAAACCCCCAAAGCAAACAAGTAGGTTATTTCTGTGGAAGATATTAATTTCCACCATGCAGGCCCGTAGCCAACAAGCAAGTTGGGAGGGGCGGCTGATGATTGACATCGGGCGAAGGATATAAAGTGGTAGGACAAAAGATTAAAAAACGGTAGGGCACTGTACTGTTGTGTGAGTCGCTAGGACGGGCAAAAGGAAACAGGTCGGGCTTGGCCCTCCCCTGGCTACGGCCCTGCCACTATACAGGTGTGCATATTTTCTTTCTGTGTTAATGTTGTCATTTGATACATGAATTTAACTGGGATTACTGGGAGAGATACGAACGGGGACTCGTGGATAAGGAAAATAGAAAGAGTGGAAGACATCATAGATCAGAATAAAATCCCTGAAATGGGAATCGGCTGGACATGTTGCTGGAAGAACAGACCCCCGATGGACAACCAAAATTCTAGACTTACCAGGGACAGGAAAAGACCAAGACGAAGACTACATGGGAGATGGATAGATGAAATTCGAAAGCATGCGGGAGTGATATGGAGGAGACTGGCGCAAGACAGACCGTTGCGAAAGAAACTTGGGGAGACCTTCATCCAGCTGTGAATTAAAAATGGTTGATTATTATGATGATGATGATGACGCCTATATTAATACATCATAACGTTATTTCGATGTGTTGTAAAGATGCATCAATTTTAGCTAACTTCTGAAAAATAAAAAAAATATGCACCAGCTTCTAAATTTGTAGTGTGTCCTCACAGAGACCTGAAATCCCGCTAATGGTCTGAGGCTCTGACCATTCGTTCGAACTAGGCCTGGATTAGAGCAAGGCCGTTTCGAAAATACAAGGCCGTGGTCAGAGAGATGAATTCTCTTTTAGTGATGTCACGCAGCAACCAAGGCTTCCGATTGGTTCACTAACGTATCAGGCCGTATAATACCAGAGTAACGTCATAAACGGAGGGAACTCATCTCTCTAATGTCATCACGGCCTTGATTCCCGAATGAGACGTAGGTGGTGCGCTTGCCTACTAATGGCGCTCTCTCTGTCATTTCCCTGGAACTAGTGACCCCAAATCAGCGACGGGATAGTGCCTGCAGCCCAATGAGTTGCTCATGAATGTCGTTAAATCCCGTAAAATAAAAAAAATAAAATATTCGCCAGAGCACTTTTGCTGGCTGTTACTGGATTGAGAATACTAAAAAACAATGGATTGTGTGTTTCTGCGAGATGTTAGGGTCTTCAAAAATGATAAGAATAGTTGCGAGCGAAATAATATCGCATTGCTGGGCATGTTTTTTTTTTTTTTTTTTGCAACCAAGAACGCACATATGAGTAATAGTAATAAAAAAGAACTTATTATGTTGCGTGCTGCAACTTGAGGAGGAAGGGGTAGAGAGTTTGCTGTTTATTCAATATTTTCTACTCCGCAATTTTTTCATTTCTGTTTTTTTACTTTATAATTTTGTATCAAAGAGGAAACGTTATTGAATTAAGCCCTTTTTCAACAACAGAGCTCAGGTTGCGAACGAGCACTACTATACTCATCATGTGCGCAATAAAAATGTTGAGGATATTGCAGAAAATTATCCCCACCCCCTAAAGAAAAAAAAACGGGGATTTTTACGGACGCAATCAAGTATGTACGCTGGTGGCACTGGCGTCCGAGATGGTCCTAGGTCGCCAAGGAAATAGGAGGCTGTGACAGAGTAACGAGTTCCCTCCTATAGCGTTATCACACGAAAGCCTATTCTTCGAATTGGTTTACAACACTATCGGGTGTGACGACAAACACGGCGCCGTCTTAAGGCAGCGTAACCTGAGAGTGACGTCACCAAAAGAGGGAACTTATCGCTCTTTGTCGTGGCCTTCTAACTTCTAAACGGCCTTGGATTGGTCCGGGTTCGAATCCCGGATGAGGCATGGAGAATGTATTAATCCTACGGCGCTATCTCTGCCTTTGTTGGAACCAATGGTTCTAAATTCAGATCATTAGTAGACGAAGGGAGTGTCACCCCAGGTCTTAAACAACCATTAGAGAAATAGGAAGTAACGAGATTTGAGCTAGAGTGTCCGAGAGGAAAGTTACACTAGAGCGAGGTAAAACCGGGGAGGAAGACACTCTTATTAAACGGGGGGTCAGTACCCGTGGTCCGGCGGTTTAACGTGCCAGTGATTTGCACGTGGTGGGCGTTAAACCACGAAATGCTGGTCTCTGGAAACCTACGCTTGATGAACTGTCCTAGCCTTACATTAAACGAAAGGTTGACGCCTGCAAGATATCTAGGCATTCCTGATATTGTAGGTTTACTAAAATAGTTCATTTTTTCTCGAAATTTGAAATACCTGTATGCAAAAGCTAGATTGTAGAAGAGAAAGGTTATAGGTTATTTGCTTCTGAATTCATGTCATGTTTCCATGACAACAGATTCACCTACCGAAGCTCAGAAGAAAATGTTTATGCGCAATGATATACAGATAGCAGCAGTGAGACACTGGATTGTGCCCAGATGTGAAATTTTGGTTTTACTTAACCTGGTTTCAAATTATGGGTTATTGTGGGAAATGGGTAAATCTCTCAAAGGTGTTTTTGATTAGACTCTGTTTCAACTGTGGTTTGGGTCAACTTTAATTTGCGATAAAGTTGTGCAAACTTATTAAATGACTATTTTGTTTTCGGGCGTAGTTTTATATCACTAGGCAGTAATGGAATTTTTTCACGCTGTGAACAAACACTGATATATAATTTCTAGAAAGTGTAAATTCAGTGCATTTTTAGATTTTTTTTTTTTTTTTTTTTTTTTTGCTAAATTAAATGTATTTAGACGAAGAGAGTGTCAGTGTTTTTCCACTGGTTCCTTTCCGATACTAAAAAAACAGACTCATGAAACCAGGTTAACATATAGAGCAAATTAATTTTCTAACAAAACTATCGTTTTAATATAACCATCGGCTGATTTTTTTAAAAATAGAAATTATTGCTTTGCCCTAATATTAATGTGTGCGATGAAGATGCGGTGCAGGTGTGTTCAAGATGTTAGAAACAAAAACTGTTGGATTGTTATCTGATATTTTGATTGTGATTTATATAGAATTAACTTGGTCTTTCAGCAGTTAATATTCTTTTAACAGTCCACTGCTGGAAGAAGGTCTCTTCCACATCTTTCTGTCTTGAGCGATTCTCTTCCATGTCAATCCGGCATGCCTTTGAATTTCATCCACCTACCTCCCATCTCTTATTCTCTTAAGTCTTTTATTGTCCCTTAGCATACAGTCTAGTTTCTCAGATGTTTAATGGTGTTTTTTTTTATTCTAGAAATGTGTACAGCTCATTGTCATTTGAGGATTTTTACTTTGATCACGATTTCATCTACTTCTGTCGTTTTCCTGATCCACGAGTTCCTTTTCCTATCATTGTTGGTTACACCTAGCATGCATCTCTCCATGTTTCTCAGGATGGTCCGCATCTTCCGTATATATTTTTTTGTAGTTTAGGTCCATGTATTTGACTTATGTAATAACTGGAAGGATGCATTGATTAAACAATATTCTTTTAAGACTTAATTGAAAAATTATGGTAAATATAATAATAGTTAAATATGTAATTATGGTTCACTGCTCTTAAAAATTGTACTGTTTCTCCCATATGCACTCCAGCTAAGTTTTGTACGCTTATTAATTTCTTCTATGTTGCCTTTGCTTGAAATCTCTTGTCCCAGGTAAATGTGGGCGCTTCAAGCACTTCTAAATTTGCCCCAGTTAACCTCTAAATCTTCACTTCTTGTAAAAACATTGCACATTAATATTGTTTTCTGTAAGTTCATCTTTAATTCCATTTTTTAACTCTTGTCAACAAGTTCCTGGATCATACTCAGTAGTTTTGAGGGGTACTTGCAAAAAGTTACTATATCGTCAATAAAACGAAGGTGGGTTAAGTTCTCTGTAGTAATCATTATCCCCTTGTCTCCCATGTTCAGGGATTGACCGACATTCTGCAATGTGGCATTGAAGAGCTTGGGAGATATGGTGTCACTTTGTCTCACTCCCTTTCCAAATTTTTATAAATGATTTGTCCTCAAACAGTCGGAACTTTGCACTTGCATTTTCATAGATGTTAATAATAATATTAGCGTATGCAACTTCAATTTCGAAGGATTTCAAAGACATTACCTGATGATAACTGCACGGAATCAAAAGTCATTTCATAATCAATACAAGGAAGTGGAACTATAAAAGTGAGAAAATCTTAAGATCGATCAGGTAGCAAAAGAATTTTCGAGGTGACTGTAGGGTGTTTGGGGCACAACACCCTATGGGTCACATTATGTGCTGTGCCAGAAAAACGGGAATAATTACATACGCATTTGTTTAAAAGTGTTTATTTGCTTTAAGGTTCATGCATCCTTTCCCACCTCGTTTCAGTTCCTAGGTCGCTTTGAAAGAAAATCTCAATTTTTCAGAAATGCGCAAAAGATATACATGAGGGGAACAAAACAATTCCCGCCCCGGTGGCGCAGTGGTCTAAGCTATGTCTTCTGATCATCCGTACGAGATGGGTCTGGCTTCGAATCCCGGTGAGGCATGGATGTTGTGCTTGTCTTACGGCGCTGGCTGTCTCCCTTCCCTAGAACCAGTGACCCTAAATTAGGGACGGGCGACTGCTTATAGTCCATTGAGTTGCTCACGGTGGTCGTTAAACCTCCAATCAATGGGGAAACAGCAGTATTTTGTGTATCCACCCCGCAAACCAAGCAACATCGCTCTCACTTTAAGGCAGCACAGTTGTTCCACTGGTAGGCTTCATAATTGTTTTATACTAATGACATTTTTATATTGTCGTATGTTTTCTGCATAGTAGGTAAATGTGCCAAAGGGACAGGTGGATGCACGTTGCTATTGTGTAGAAAGACGCATTGCAAGCTGGTTTTCGAGGAATCCACTCACAATCTCCGTTCCTCAGGCATATGCTCGATACCAAGAATTTCAAACAGCCCATCAATGTTGTGACAGTAACCTAGTTCACCACTTTCACTGAAAAATAGCATGTACTCACTGTGACGAGACCTAAAGCATGTTACCTTCGTTTTTTGGATTAAAAAAGCAAAAAGATGCCATCTGTGTAATCGAGACGCTATAGTTCCGACTGTACCTTTGGAAGGTTAAGATCTCTTACCAGGTCATTAAATTCTCCTTGTGTGATCATATGAGGATTCGAGGAGCATGCATTGTCAACTTCTTCATCTCGTTCACATACGGCCATTTCCTCTTCATCGCTATTTTCAATACGTACATCAGCGAGTACCGTAGGTTGTGGCACCGACAGTTCCTCTGAATGCGGCAGCTGTCTTATGACTGTAGGAACATTAGGATAAACATTGGAACAATTTTTGAAGAAAGTTCGGTCACTTTCATTAAACAAAAATAACGATCTGTCGTGCTATCTTTCTGTTCTCTCCATACAGAATGGCATATGTCCTTTCAACCATGCTCTGAGATTCACAACACAATTTACACAACATGAATGTAGTGCAAATCTTTTGTCTTGATCATCAACCTAGCATCAGAAATAAAATTCATAAGTTGTTTTATCACACGTGAGAATGGCCTCCTGTTTTCCTTCGGTGTAAACTCAACACAGATCGGGAGAATTAACACACTTTCGCGACATGTTTCACTTGCAAACAACCAACTGACTCTGACGGAAAGGGTGTGCGAATGGTGCATGCTGCTCTAGAGCGCGATGACTCATGTGGTATGCTGCGATAACAGCACTGAACAAAGTTAAGCACAGGAACTCCTGTTTAGAGAGCATCCGCCGACGATTGCGCAATACCGGAAATACAGTAATCATTGTTTTTTTTTTTTTTTTTTTTTTTTTTTTCGAAATGTTACGTGATAGAACGAAACGGATTGCAGATTTAGATGTAGCGGGTAAAACTCTAAGAAACACCGACTTTCGTACAGGTAACAAAATGTGTGTTGAACAGTGTAATCTATGCTATGAATCTTTCGCATCATAAGATATTTGTGGATGTGAAGTAAAATGAATGATTTTAGAGTATACTTTTATTTACGTACAACACATTGCATTTATTCGCGTTACTCGCGACCACGCCGAACCACAGTTCGGTACATACTCAGTGGAATTTAAATCATAGCAACAAACAATAAGGTTTACTAATTCCTGACATTGAGCGGTACTTAGGTAAGTGGGTTAATGAATGTTATTATCGTAAAACCAATGCAAGAAGATATGTGAGTCAGAAAAACACAGAGGTAGCAATATTAATTATTTCAACAGTTCAATGTTTCAAAAACAATATTTATTTTCATTGTTATACAGTCGTGGCCAAAAGTCGTGCACCAGTAGACCGAACATCAATTTTTGATGTTTGAAGTCAACTTATACAGCGTAATGGTAAAGCCAGGAATGCATATTATACAACATTTTAAAGGAAATTTAATGCTGAATTCAAATATTTTTACAGAATGTTATTAGCAGTAACAGAAGTGAAGTTACAAGCAAAAGTACAGCGTCTAGTCATAAAAAGCAAAATATAGTGGACTTTGTGAAATTAGTGTACAATGCATTTAACGTAAAATTTCTGTACTATTATTGAAACTTGTAGGACACATGAAATAACTTACGAACAAGCAAAACACGCTTTAATATTTAATTTGATAACCACGGTTTCTTAGTAACAAAGTGCACCTTCTTGGCATGAAATTAATGAGCTTCTCTAGTTGTCTATTGGTGATAACACGGTGCCATTGCCATACGACCCTTACAGACTCAGTGCTGTTTTAGATGTGGGTCCTTGTTGACCGATCTTTTGCTTCAATCTCACCTACAGATTCTCTATGGGATTAAGATCCGGTGACTGTGCCAGCCACTGAAGTTTTCTTATAACTTTTCGATTAAACCACTCGTCAACCAACTTTGACGCTTTATCATCCTTAAAGATAAAATTCCGCAAACCCATGTCTTGTGCAGATGGTAGCAGTTTAGACTCCAAAATATCCACATATTTCAATCCATTCAATGTGCCATCAACAATGTGCAGACGACCAACACCACTGACTGAAACACAGGACCATAACATCACCAAATGTGGGTGCTTGATTGTTGGCTGGGTGCAGCATGCCTTATATGTATCTTTCACCAGCCCGACGACGTACATAATTGTTTCCATTATTGGCCGAAAGAGTGACAGTTGTTTCATCACTGAAAATAACATTTTTCCATTCATCAGCAGTCCAATTCTTCTGTGCCTTGGCCCAAGCAATTCTTTTGAGCCGTTGTTGTTCAGTAAGGAAAAGCTTTCGTGCGGTCAGTCCATTTTCTTGTAGCCTACGACGAACTGTACGTGCAGATGCAATAATGCCTACTTCATTCTCCCATTCATTTCTTAAATCAGTGGCTGTTTTAAACCTTGATTTTAAAAAATGACGAATCAACATGCGATCATCACGTTCAGTACACAGCCTTGACCGACCTGTTCTTTTTCTGCTTCCCACACATCCAGTTTCTGCAACTCTTTTAATGGTGCGCAAGACAGTGGAATGATCACAGCCGCTTTTAACAGCAATTTTTGACTTTACTGCTGTCGGAAAAGATGCGTAGCATCAAACATAGAATAATTCGCTTACAGTGATGCCGAGAACTCCGTGAATGGACAATAGAGCAATAAAATAAAATGCTGTGGTCAGTTGAATCACACAATACATTGTTTTGTTCTGATGGTCGGCAGAGAGTGCGGCGAAAACTCCATGAAGTGATGGATTCAGTATGTCTCATGAACACAATTCAAACATCTTGAGTTTGCACCTGCTGTGAGGGATGTTTTGTATGTTCAGTTGGTACGGTCTGCGTCCCCTGATACCAATGGAAAGTGAAATGACATCCAGGGAATACCTGAGTGTTGTATTATGGACCAAGTGGACAGTGCAACGTTTCACCTTTTCTCTCTGTGCTATGACATCTTGATGGATGACAATTCAACAGAATCGTGCACGAATTGCTTTCATTGGCACGAAGATGATTTTTATCTGGTTTGCACAGTACCCTGATCTCAATCCTATTGAAAATGCAGCGGTTGCTCTGGCTTTATCCCCCGCACGGGGATAACTGGTTTTTCAGTTATTTGGGGAGCGGCGCCCCCACGGCCCGAGCTGACCTTGTGACGGTTTTTTGCTTTCTTGTTTTTGTGCTTTCACGTTTCCGCAGGGACAGCTGTTCATCCAGCTGATGGGGAGTAGCGACCCCACGGCCCCAGCCGACATGTTATGTTTGATTCTTCGCATTACAACTTTGTGTTGCCACCACCTTGACAGCACCCGCCTCAGTTGTTGGTTGCTGAGGTTGTGATTATGCGCCAGCCCTTTCCTTTCCTCTGGCTTTCCTCTCCCTTTCCTGTTTTTACTTTCTTCTCCACTACCTGTTCTTCTTTTCTACTCCATTTTCTACTCGACTTGCTTCTCCATTTTCTGTTCCTCTCTTGTTTTTCCGGGCTGGTTTGCTAGACCTACCTGCACGTTTGCCGTGTGCGGTGACCCGTAAGGTGGAAAAGGGGATGCTGGAGGCTGAGGTTACTGGGGACCAGGTTGTAGTTGTCACCAGTCGCCAACACTCCTCTTTGCTCCCCTGCTTCACCCTAAACGGGCGGCTAGGAACCAACCCACTCCTAGTCAATCGGCTTGTCGCTACGTACGGCGGGGTGAGTTTGGGGATAGTGTAGGTATGCCAAAAGGGTGTTACCAAGACCTGGGAAGATCGCGGTACTCGCTGAGCGCATGCTTGCACTTTCAACCTGCTATATCCGCTGCTTAGCCCCAGAGCCGTGTCCTGCGTCCAAATGGGCTTGCGGACCTCCGGCTCTCCCCTGTTGGGCTCGGTTGTGGGCGGGGAATTCAGCGGATGAATTATCTTTTGCTCTTCATGGATTCAATAAACTCTTCCCCTTTGAAAAATAAAAATGCTTTGGACTCGGAGCCTAACTCCACAAATAAAAGAATGAGAACATTATCGGGACACAATGCACGATTTTTTATCATTCATGCCAGAGAGGATACCCACAAACTCAGTTTGAAGTCCCCTTTCTGGATTCAAAAAGCCATCCAGGGTGCTGTTGAGTCGCCAAAGAATGTCAAGAAATTGCCATCTGGAGATCTGTTGGTGGAGATGTCAACTCCCCGGCACGGTGCACTACTTTTGAATATTTCCAACTTTGGTGATGTGCAAGTGGACATAAAACCTCACCATTCTCTGAATTCATCCCGAGGTGTCATCTCTGATCGAGAACTCGTGGATGTCTCAGAGGATGAACTACTTAAAGAGCTTGCCGATCAAGATGTCACAGCAGTTCGACGAATCAAGTTTCGGAGGAATGGGGATCTGGTAAATTCCAGAACTATTATTCTTACATTTAATCGCCCGGCTATTCCATCCTCCATCTATGCAGGGTATTTAAGATGTGACGTGCGTCCCTACATTCCCAACCCACTTCGTTGCTTTAGATGCCAAAGGTATGGTCACTCTCAGCAGTCATGCCGTGGAGCTGCAACTTGCAGCCGCTGTGGCTCTCACGACCATCTTCAGAACGATTGCCCTGCCGCAGCCCCCCACTGTATTAACTGTAACGGAGACCACGCAGCCAATGCTAAAGACTGCCCGAAGTGGGTTGAGGAAAGAAAAATCCAGGAAGTGAAGACCCTTGAACACCTCTCCTACCCGGAAGCAAGGAGGAAGGTTGTTCCTGCTACTCCGGGAGGACGCACCTACTCTTCAGTCTTGTCTTCCAAAACGTCTGTTTCCACCCAGACGGATATAAGCATTCCAAAGAACTGTCCCTTTTCACTGCAAGAAATATATGCTGCTGGTCTAAAAGCCCTTAATGCTTCCACCACCGAACCTTTGCCTTCCCAACAGCAGCCCACCGTTGGAAAACCTTCTGCAGCCTCGCTTAGGCGGGTGGCTCCTGCACAGGCGAATCGTGCTGCACAGCCCGATTCTTTGACTAGTAAGAACAAAGGAAAGAACCAGACTCAAGCAGCCACTCAGACTCAAACCGGAACAAATCCATCCCAGCCCTCCTCTCGGAAACGTACACCAGTACTCCCCCCAGACAACCCGCCGGCTAAAAGTGCTGCAGAGCCACCTGAGGAAATGATGGACTCCGACACCTTTTAAGTGTCCCATTTCCTTCTCCAAACTTCACATTCTCTCATCATGAATCTCATCATACAGTGGAATTGCCGTGGCCTACGTTCACGATTTGACGATTTGAAGGGCTTGCTCTCTTCACACACCCCACCCTGCGTGTGCCTCCAAGAGACAAAGCTCCGCTTTACCGATACTTTTTCGGTGCGAAGATACAGTACATTTCGCAAAGACCATACGCGCGGAGCTATCGCATGTGGAGGAGTGGCCATTCTCGTTCCTCATGGTGTCCCAGTCACAGCGATTGTTCTGCGCACGAATCTGCAAGCAGTTGCAGCAAGACTATCCGTTAACACTCTGATCACAGTATGTTGCATTTACTTACCACCAGATGAAGCTGTTAGCCCTTCAGACTTGGAAGATTTGGTTGACCAGCTACCGCCTCCGTTTTTCCTTCTCGGAGATTTCAATGCACACAATCCGTTGTGGGGAGACCGCAGTCGTGATCCCAGGGGCCGCGTTATCGAGTCCCTGCTGTACAACACATCACTCTGCCTCCATAACACGGGAGCAAATACCTACTTCCACGAACCCAGCCGCTCGTACTCGGCCATTGATCTGTCGCTGTGTTCACCATCCTTATTTCCTGACTGGTCTTGGAGCGTGTCTGGTGATCCCCTTGGCAGCGATCACTTTCCAATTTTTCTTCGACTCGCTGGTGACGGCTACCGCCATCCTACCCGTCCCCCTAGATGGGATATTGATCGAGCCAAGTGGGACGCATTCAGTGCTACAGCGATAATTACTTCTACTATGGTGGCCACAGGTACGATCAACGATGCGGTTGCAGCGGTCACAGATTGTATTGTGCAAGCGGCAGAACTCACCATTCCTAAAACGTCAACTAAACTTCCAAGTTGCCCAAAGCCATGGTGGAATTCGAAATGCAAGGCAGCACGTCAGGCCCAGCATAGGGCTTGGGGCAAATTTCGTCGCTATCCCACCGACGCTAACCTTCTTGCTTTCAAGAAGGCCAAGGCTTATGCAAGACTGGTTCGTCGTCGCCATAAACGGGAATCCTGGATCCAATATGTATCGGGCATCAACACATCTGCAAACTCCAAAATGGTTTGGGACAGGATTCGCAAGATTCGGGGAAAGTACCCATCTGGCGAGATCTCCATCCTCGAGAGTGGTGGAGGAATGGTTGCCGACGCTCGGGGTATCGCTGACTGTCTTGGCACAGCGTTTGCTTCAGTTTCCAGCAACTGCAATTATCCTCCTTCTTTCCAAGAGCTTCAGTCACGGCTGGAGAGAAAACGAATGTCCTTTCGACCGTTTTCCTCGGAGGACTATAACAGCCCGTTGACAGCGGTGGAACTAAGGATTGCCCTAAATCGCTCTGGCCGAACATCTGCAGGACCTGATAACATCCTTTACGAAATGCTGAAGCACCTTTCTCCATCATCTCTCGACTGTCTGCTAATCCTGTTTAACAGGATTTGGCAAGAACACGTTTTCCCCGATTCTTGGCGCACAGCTATTGTGATACCTGTTCTCAAACCTGGTAAAGATCCGAAAAACCCGTTCAACTACCGACCAATTGCCATGACAAGCTGCCTCTGCAAGGTGCTTGAACGCATCATCAATTTCCGCTTGATCTTCCACTTGGAAACCCATCACCTTTTGTCACCCCATCAAAGTGGACACCGTCGTTTTCGCTCCACAACTGACCACCACCTTCGCCTTGAGACATCGATCAGAGAGGCGTTTGTTCGACGACAGCACATGGTCTCCGTGTTCTTTGATATGGAAAAAGCGTATGATCGGACTTGGAGATACGGCATTCTCCGTGATCTGCACGACTGTGGATTACGGGGAAATTTACCAACTTTCATTGCCGGTTTTCTCCAGAACCGGATGTTCCATGTGCGCGTCGGGTCGACATTCTCCGCGATGTACCCGCAGGAGCAGGGTGTCCCTCAGGGCTCCATCTTATCGGTCACTCTCTTCATCCTTCGGGTGAATCATATCTTCAAGTTACTTCCTCCGATGGTTCGCGGCACTATGTATGTGGACGATCTTCAGATTTCGTGTGCTTCCGTCAACATGCGCACCATTGAGAGACAGTTGCAATCGTCTATTAACAAGATCTCTTCCTGGGTCTCACGCAACGGCTTTGGCTTCTCGTCACAGAAGACTGTTTGCGTACATTTCTGCCGCAAACGCGGTCTTCATCCAGACCCCCACCTCCGTCTGGGGAACACCACCATTCCAGTTGTGACTGAGGTCAAATTCTTGGGATTGACTTTTGACCGCGCACTCACCTTCCGGCCTCACATTCATTCCTTAAAGGTGAAGTGCACAAAGTCATTGAGTATCCTGAAAGTCCTCTCCGGAACATCTTGGGGGGCCGACAGGTGCTCAATGCTTCGCATTCATCACTCCCCTTGTCCGGTCAAAGTTAGAGTATGGCTGTATAACCTACGGATCTGCACGGCCTTCGGTATTAAAGCCTCGATCCAGTCCACCACCAAGCTTTACGCCTGTGCATCGGTGCTTTCCGTACGTCTCCTGTCCACAGCCTGTATGTCGAATCTCATGAGCCACCGTTATGCCTCCGCCGTAAGCAACTGTCTCTCCAGTTCTACATCAAGCTGAAATCTCTCCCTGATCACCCACTTCATGATTCCATCTTCACGCCACAATGTGCTCGCCTATTTTCCAACCGCCCTTCTTGTGTTCCCACCTTCGGAATTCGGATGTCAGACATAGTGCGAGATGCCGGCATAGACTTGTCGTTAATCGGTGTGACCCGTGCCTTTAACGATCCACCTTGGCAGCCAGTTCAGGCAGTGACTGACCTCTCTTTCTGGATGGCCTAAGTCCTCAACACCTGCACTGGTGTACCAGAAACTTTTTGCTGAACACCTTTCCCTCTATCCCGATTTCGTGCCTGTCTTCACCGATGGTTCGAAATCCGGTGATTTTGTGGGTTCCGCCTTTGTTTGTGCGGATGAGACTTATGCTGAGAGGATTCCGCCGGTTGCGACAGTCTTTACAGCAGAGATGCATGCGGTGCACCTCGCGTTGCGCCACATTCATTCCAAACAACTTCGTCGCACTATGATTTGTATTGATTCTCAATCCGTTATTAAAGCCTTATTCTCCCCGGAGAATAGTGACTCACCAATCACCAGAGATGTCCGTCGGCTCTTGGGAACTTTGACGGGTTCTGGGTACCTGGTCCGATTCTGTTGGATCCCCGGCCATGTTGGGATTCGGGGTAACGAGCTAGTCGACACCGCAGCCAGATCTGTTCCATCCTTGGCAATCACCCGACTGCCACTATTTTTTCGAGATTTTCACCCGTGCATCCGCAAATTTATCATGGAGGAGTGGCAGTCCCTGTGGACCCAACAGAGCAGCAACAAACTTCTTTCCATCAAACCGCAGATCGGACTATGGCAATCTGGGTTGCGGAAGAATCGTCGCGAGGAAGTGGTTCTTGCGCGTCTGCGCATTGGGCATTGTCATTTCACCCACCGCTTCTTGCTGTGCGGCGACACTGCCCCAATGTGCGAGACGTGTAACAGTCGTCTCAGTGTCCTTCATGTCTTGTGTACTTGTGTCCGCTTTCGTGACAACCGTTTTCAATATTTCCGAGCTTATTCTTTGGAAGACAATTCAGCTTCCCTTCAAAGAATCTTAGGTGACTGTTGTGATACGTTCGCAGTTTTTTCATTTTTCAGGCAAATTGACTTTCTTAAACTAATCTAAATTACCAAGCTTTTATCGTTCTTGTTTTTCAGTTGTCCTACTCCGCCGTGCTTCTTATTACTCTTCCTAGCTTTTAACTTGTTTTCTTTAATTGCTTCGTGTTTGGCGCTCTTTGGCCAGACCTGGCCCTTGCGCCATTAAAATACACCAACCAACCAACCAACCAGCTCTGGCTTTTTTCAAGTTTTCACCAACCCATTCGTCAAATTCAATTTTTTTTTTTCGCCAAATGTAATCTGAAGTCGCCATTTTTTTTTCACTCTCATTGGAAATATAAAAATCATAAAAACATTAAGTGTTATAATAGTACAAAAAGCATTACGTTCTAGATTCTTTACTATTAAGCAGCAAAATATGTTACAGAACCAGAATCCTAGTACAAAGAAATATGGACACTTATTTTTCAATTTATTACTACGTATAAAATTTCTAAACGAAAAATTACTGACAAGATAAATTCCAAATTAATTGAAAAGTTGGGTGTTGCATTTATTCTGTGGCTTGGTCCTAAAAGAACCAGTGCAAAAAAAAAAAAAATCAGATGTTGAAAAATTGAATTTATTACTTATAGAACTTTCATCTATTTCACATAAGTACTGCAATATTGGTTGATGGTTCACATCAAAACATAAGCAATTCACAAATATGATCGCATTTAAAAGGTTATATATTAATTTTTTAAATGTCATTGCCATTCCCGAAGCAAAATTTGACATTGGGCCGTTTGATACCAAGCCACAGAATTATTCAAAATACATAAATCAAGTACAGATTAACCAAAATACTAAATTCTGTGGGGAAGTTCTGCCCATTTTCTCTAAGCTTTCTTAACATTTCATTCTTCCATTTTGGAACCATTAATGTTTATTTCCATTAAATATTCCAAGTTTATCATTTTGAATATGCTCCTTAAGTCAGCCTTTATTAAGTTTTGGCATGAATAGTGGCTTTCACATACACTGTTGATTGTGGCAGCGTGAGGAATATCTTCGAAAAGTCTTACGTCGCGATGACGGCACTTTTCACGTAATCGCTTCTCATCTCAAGCGCGATATAAACAAAGAAAATATGTAACTAACATTCGCGAATTTCATTTTTTCAAATACCAAATCTAAAAAAATCAAGATGGCTTTTGCTCGGACGTCACATTAGAAAAGGTAATCGCCAATATTTTCCCCCAAAACTTTTTATCCATCGCCAAAACGATGTTTTTTTTTTTTTTGTTGTTTTTTTCTCAAATTGCGAAGAATGTGATCGACAGTGCGACCCCTGAAATGTGTGAGACATGCTGGAAAATCTGTCCGGCGAAGATGTCCTCTTTCGTCACCACTGAAAGATTTGCGCGATATTTTGCTGTAGGAATGGTCGTCTTTGAACAGAAATGAAATTCATTGGAGAATCCATGCCGCGTCACATGCTTGCTGTCAATCCCGACAAATGTGCCACTGCTGTATACTAATTAAAGGTTCGTATTTTTTTTTCCGCTAATATGTGTATGAGCCCACTCGGGTGCTGCAAAGAATGTAGTTGGATTAGTCGGATTGTACGGGGACTTGCATTTGCAAACATCTTGTGCTTATTGTATTGGGTTAGTGCGAATGAAATGTCCGGCGCGAACGAGCAGTAGGGACAGACCCCCACCCCAGCGGAATGAAACCACCCGCAGGTGTTGCGGGTATTACGTCACAGAGCTACTATAAATAGCTAGCACGTGTGTGAAGAACAAGGTTCAGGCGTGGTTTGTTTGGACGTAACGTGGCTTGCAAAGGAAACATGCAGACGCCGGATTTGAGATTCATCTTCCTCTATGAATTTAAACTGGGACATTGCAAGAATTGCCGCTCGAAACGTTAACAAAGCGTTTGAGGGGAATATAGTCAACGAACGAATCATTCGGCGATGGTTTACAAAGTTTCGAAGCGGAGATACGGACCTGCAAAACGACCGATCTGATGCTGTTTCTGACGATGTTCTGTTACGTGTGGTTAAAGTGGACCCCCAAAAAACATGTCGTGAGATAGGGGCAGAGGTAGGTGTCCACCACACGACAGTTTTTCGGCGTCTGGCTGTGCTGGCTAAGTTAAAAAAGCTGGACATGTGGATGTCGCATGAGTTGAAAACTGTCAACAAGACTAGGCGTGTGGAAGTCAGCACGTCGCTGCTTTTGCCAGGAATAAACAGGAACCTTTATTGCATCGAATCGTCACCTGCGACAAAAGGTGTGTTCTTTATGATAATCGGAAACGATCTGCACAATGGTTAAGCAAGGCACAGCCTGCTGGACGGCATCCCTACACACCAAGAAGATGGTGCTCCTTGTCTGGTGGTCCACAGCCGGGATAATTCATCGAAGTTTCTTGGCAAGAGGCGAAACCATCAGTGCAGAACGTTATTGTGCTGAATTACACCAGATGCACCGGAAATTGCTGCAGAAACAACCGGCCTTGGTCAACAGACATGGTGTTCTTCTGCTCCAGGACCACCATGTCGCACAACGAACGATGCTGACAGTCAGTGCCTTGGACTATGAAGCACTGCCTATTATCCGGACTTGTCTCCGACAGACTAATATCTGTTTCGTCGCCTGGATCACCCGGGAAACAGTTCACGACAGACAACGAGGTTCAACGTGACAGTTAATGTCTTCTTCGGGTCCCAGCCACAAGACTTTTTTCAATCTGGAACAATGGCCTTGCCGAACAGATGGCATCTATGTGTTGATGCCGAGTGGGATTATTTTGCCTAGGTAAGTTGTCCTACTTTTCCGTTCTGGCCGTCCACGTGTCCCGGTCCTTTGCCGAACATTTCATTCACACCAACCCAATATCACCCCTGCACGCTGCTATTGCTAAATGGCCTGTGTCCTCAGTCTCGGTGAAATGGACATGTTTGGCTGTTGCTAAATCACTCACTAAATACCCGAGCACTGAGTTTTCAGCAAGTGATTTATAGCAACAGCAGCGTACCATAAAGTGCAGCTTCGCACGAACTCCTTTGCTGGTAACTGGATCGTTGTAATGTATAATGACTTCTGGGGTTATTGCAGCAGCAGTGGTTTTATGTTTATTTTCCAGTAATTATTGCCAGCGCCCTTTTGTCTCTCTCGGTAAGCCCAGAAACCGCTGTTCTTTCTCGCAGATGATATCTGTTCGTGTTATGTAAATATCACCGTGACTTTGGAAACAGTTTCTGTGAAGACATACATTAAATTAAAAGTTTCAATCTCGGAGGCCCTTGCTAAACGGGTTCCAATAATTTGTCCTCATTGAAGATGCAGATTTCTCATTCTTTCTTGTGTAATTCATTTCACGACTGGAATATTCATTCACTTCGTTGATTATGATGAATCATTTCGGGGTGCACCACTTCGTAAAGAAAAACAAAATCAACATGTCTACTGCCCCGTTAGTGCACTGTTTCGTGAAATTCTTACGAAACACAGGGCGTTAGCGTTATTTTAACAACTCCCTGCGCACACGCACACCTGGGTCCACGTACCGGATGCTGTTAAATAATTAAATGTTGCATTTTATGCCATATTTTTTTATGTCGTAAGTGTTTCTATGTTTCGTGTAGTGTTCTGATACTTATGTATGGGCATTCCATGTCCATTCAACCAATGAATCTACCGGAGCGTCACCGATTTTCCTAAAACTTCGTGAACTTGATGAGAGGAAATCAGCTGCTCCAAAAATTTGATTTCTGGAACGAAAATTTTAAGAGCTGTGACGATCAGAAGTTTCAAAAATAAAAAAAAATGTTAAATTTGACCTTGTTCGACATTAAAATTGCTGTAATTATTTCTTAACAGAACGTAGAAATTTTATTTTTGATAGTGTTTTTGAAATATTTAGCATGAGTTTTGCCAAAAAATATTTTCCATATTAAATACTAAACTTTGATAATGAAAAAAGATTGTGTTTCATAAAACGCCCACGTGTTGCATATAACATGAAAGGCCAATTTAAGAACTTAGAAACTCCACCAACAATAACTTAGTAAGTCAGTTTGGGATTTCTGCTCTCAGCCTCTCTCTCTCTCTCTCTCTCTCTCTCTCTCTCTCTCTCTCTCTCTCTCTCTCTCTCTCTCTCTCTCTGTGTCTCTCTCTCTCTCTCTCTCTCTCTCTCTCTCTGTGTCTCTCTCTCTCTCTCTCTCTCTCTCTCTCTCTCTCTCTCTCTCTCTCTCTCTCTCTCTCTCTCTCTCTCTGTTTAAAAATGTGCAAAATTTGTGCATTTTAAGCATTTTTTGAACACACTGTACTTATGAGCCATGAAATGAATTGAGCTAAAATTTGCCACATTTTCATTTCCTGTGCAAGCGTTTGTCAGTTGTACAAAAAATTAAAATGGTGAGGTAAAACCAAAACACACACAAACACTGTTTCTACACGGTAATCCATATGCTAGACTCAGTCTACACATAGGGTAAAAGAATTTAAACGTTAAAATAATACCTACAATTAAAATCGAATACTATTAAAATGAGATCTTTCGCAAGGGCTCCCCTTGCATTATCACGTTACAAACAAGACTGAGAACCGTCCAAAGGTATATATAGTCATTCGGTGTTACGACGTATCCAATGGCAGTGCACATTCATCAGGTGCGCAGAAGCGCAAAACCACATTTATGTAACAATGGCGCATAAATTCACGACCGAGAAGAAGAGAAGGGGGTCTTAAACACTGCTGATGTCCGTGATTCATGGCGGTAATGATCTGTCTCCATGGGCTTGGTACATGCACTGGCGTTTCATCATAAGAACATTGTGTTCTATATTTATAAATATATAGGCTTTATGGCAAATAATGTAGTTATCTTGGTCCTTGTTCGTAGTAAAACATATGCGTCACGCCATAACGGGAGATGGGTGCCGCCATTCACCAAGCGGGCAAGTGCAGTGTTAGAGGCGCGAACTCTGCTGCACTATGGATGCTCGGCCATTTTGACAAGCAAATTTCGCAGGATGTAGCCTATATATACCACTTATTACCATGCTCTGGGTTCTTTCCTTTCATTGGTACGCAATATACTCCGGATTTTTCCGTCTCGAGCGTATTGTCTTGATCTTTCCGTATTAGTTGAAATAGATTGGATGTTGAATCTCCAAAGTCAATATCATGCTTTTTGAAAACATTACGCAAAGCATTCGTAATCGACGGTTGGTTGGTATGCCATAGCGGCGACATATCTTTTTTGGTTGCTATTCCTGGATAGCGCAAAGAGGTTTTGGTTTCCGAATAGTTGGTTTCCAGAAGCCCTCGCCTGGTCCGGGAGGCCCAATATTTTCCATCTGCGAGCGCAAATGAACTCGTGTAGCTAGAATGAAGCCGAATAGTTAGTTATGTTCCTTCTTGATCAGCGGTGCGCTGCTTATCCGGGTTCCAGTGTGCCGTTGATCATTTTTTCTTTTAATGTAAATTCACTCATATTCGTAAACACAAATACTTATGGACTGGATTTTTATCATTTGCAGGACGAAGTTGGGTAAACAAAAAAGAGTTTTGTTGCTGTATGCATCTTGCCTCCCGTTTTGTCTTCAGCAGCCATTCTCAGTCCAATGCTGGATTAAGGTCTCTCCAAGTTTCTTCCACAATTCTATCTTCAGTTGGGTCTCCATGTCACTCCTCTTTGCTGTCGAATTTCATCCATCCAATTCACACGTGGTTTTCTTGGTCTTTCCCTGTCCTTTGGTATCCAGTCTAACATTGTACAACGGTGGTCAGTTCTGGGAATATGTCGACCATCCGACGTATTCCCTACGATCTACTTTTTCCGTTTCTTGTATATTGGAGTTGTAGTTAGTTTTATGCTGAAATGAAAGGACTTCGACTTACTGATGTGTAAAAACAGCTATAAAAAAATAACAGCAATGCGGACTATTTATACTAAACGCCATTGTTTTAGGTTTAGTCACGTCTGATGCGTTGTGATAACATAATAAATACAAATGTACGCATCACAAATACCGATTTATTACGCGTATCACAAGTGCCTTGTTTTTCGATTCGCACACTTCCCATTCATTAGCATGGATAATTAATTAATTGGAATACGTTAATTACGAAATATCTTCAAACGTACCCCAATAAAATATGTGGCTGACAAGCGTAAAAGCTGGAGGTTGAATTGAGTTACCACTACAATAGTTACAGATACTCTTTATTAAGCGCGAAGGAAATATTTTTTGTTAACTTCTACCATCAAACTGTGAACGTGCTGAAAGGACGCTACGTAAAGCTTCGCTTTGAAAGTAAATCCACATTTTAATTTTAAAAAAATCACGGTGGAAAAATGTGAGGAGTGATGCATAGTTATTTCTCGAATTAAATCGCTGAAGGATCAATAAATAGCCTGCGGAAGTATTCGGAGTTCACAGGACAAAACGTGAACACGAATTCGTAATATCCTTATTGGTAACCGGGTTATTAGTTAATGATATCTCTTTTGCTGTGGAGATTTTGTGTAAAGAAAAAGAGAACCGTTGCGTGACAAGCGTGTATTGTTGAACAGACTGCATCAAAAATTTCGGAGTTGTTAGTTTGCATTGGGGTTACAGCAACTTATAACTATTTCAAATGATTTTAAAACAATTTTTTCCCGAAATGTTCAGGAGGAATATTCACTATTTATCGATTGCTAATGAGTAATAACTTACAGAACTCCATTCTAAATCAAAGGAACCGATTTTGTAGTCTTAAGAAGAATTATCTGATCTACCTAAAGACCTTGTGGTAACCACACTCTGACGCTGCGCCTGTGGCGATTGGATTTTAAATTTGTATGGTATCGCTCCTCCTCGTCATCACTGGCTAGATCAAAACGGCATCAACAGAACCAGACCTACTGGACAACGATCGCGGATTCAAGACAATCGAGAGAATGATGTTTTAAGTGCAGCCAATTTGGTTTGTCACGTGGGTTAAGCATCAAACGATTCAAGATGCTGGTTGGCAAGATAGAAATCCAAAATGGCGGCAGTGTGAGCTACTCCACTTGTGCGTTCGCGTCGGCTTTGTTGACGCCCCGGTGATCGAGTGGTCAGAGGCGCTGGTTTCGGGTTAGTCGACCGAGATGCGCTTGGGTTGGAATTTTGGATGAAGCACGGTTAGTGTTATTACATCACGGCCTTAGTTCTCTCTCTTCCCTGGAACCAGTTGCCCTGAATTAGGGATGGGCGACTGCTTATAGCTCTTAGAGTTGCTCATGGTGGTCGTTAAACCCCGAATAAAAGAAACGTTTGGTTTTATGAGGTGCCGCAGTTGTTCTTATACTGTTGAAGAAGATAAATGCTTTCGTATTGAAAAAATCGACAGAGTACCTTGGTACTCTTTGTAGATAATTTATGCTATGCATTTTTCGCATACCGAGATCTTTGTGGATATGAAATGAAACGAGTGATTCGAGAGTATACATTTATTTATGTGCAACACTCTGCTTTTATTCGGCTCACTTACGACCACACCGAGCCACAGTCCGGTACATACTAAGTGGAATTAAATCATAACAATAAGGTTTACTAATTCCTAACATTGAGCGGTACTTAGGTATAGGTGGTTTCAGAGTTGCCCTTAGAGGTGTGCGACAGGTGCGGTCGCACAGGGCTCGGCGCTTAAGGGGCTCCGCGCTCACACCCTAAGAAAAAAAGAAAAGAAATGACAGAGGGAGAGAATTTTTTTATGATTAATAGCTGTCTTTGCTGGGATGAAAGCAAGAAAAGTCCAGTTCTTATAAGGTGAGTTCTATAATGTAAGTATCTGATCATTTGTCCGAGTTGAGTCCGGGTTCGAATCCCGGTGAGGTATGGATTTTGTGTTTGGCTTACGGCGCTGGCTCTCTCCCTTCCCTGGAACCTGTGGCCCTAAATGAGGGGCGGACGACTGCTTACAGCCCATTGAGTTGCTCACGGTGGTCGTTAAACCTCCAATAATAAAAAAAAAAGAATGTAAGTACTGCCCCATAATAGGTAAAGACCTCATACTAATAGAGAAGAACGTATGCTGGTGTGCTTGTTTTATCTACATCATTTAAGATATTTTTCAGTAGTGTTCAAAAAATTTAAAATGCCGTCTTTCGTTGTTGGTTAATTTTCAAACGTCTTGACTATTCATTAAACTGTACATATAACTCTAATAAACTTTGTTTTAATTCTAGTGTATGTTTTATGTGTAGTGTAAGGGGGGGGGGATTAAAGCAAGGAGCTTCGCAGCTCGGTTCCCACCTGGCCCCGCGGCTGCTAAGGGCTGCTCTGGGTGGATTAACCCTTTAACGACCATAACGCCCTAAACGTCCGTACATGCAAATGTCTATAGCCGCCCGAAAAGCCTGTCTAGAGTAAGTCAGATTTCCTACCCTAATGATGGATCCAAGGAGGTTATATTACTGGAGATACCACTGGCTCTGCCGCCATAGGTCACAGCTAATCTGTGGTGTGACGTCACAAGCAGGTAAAAATGAACTAAATTATACCGTTGATGAAACAGTAAGCTTGTGTATCATTGATAAAGATTATTGAATTACTCATTTTATCTGTTTATACGCTTAGAAGCTTTTGTTCCATTGGTTTCAAAGCAGCTTCTTTTCTGCGGCTGCGTGGTGCCTGCACATGACGTCATTTGCAGCACGGACGGTGACTTATGGCGGCCAATGCTGCGTGGGTAGGAGTGGTGTCTCCAGTAATATAACCTCCTTGGATGGATCAGCAGGAGTCACCATCATTCAGCATTGTCGTTACTTAACAAAGAAGTGAACCAACAGACAGATTCAGGCGTAATGATATTTAGAGTGATACAAGATTTTAGGGTCATGGCTGTTAAAAGGTTAATGAATTTTATTGTTGTAAAGCCAATGAAAGAAGATGTGTGAGTCATAAAAGTAAATGTTTGCTTAAACATGGCTGCGGTGATAGTATTTCGACTGTTTAGTTTTTCAAAAACATTTATTTTTGTTATTTTATATATTATTCAGATTTAGACGAATGTGACTAACGACCCTGTCACCGAGGAAATGTGATGCAGCTACGAAGTTCATCTGCGCATGCGCCAGTTAAAATCTGACCTCAAGGTAGAGAGAAAAGCTGTATCGCGAGTGCGTTTGTGAGGAGGATTGGTAACTTTTGGTATAGAATATCTACAGGCTACACCTCATCGTAATATGCATCAATTTAAACCTCTTGTCAGTAGGAAGTAAACCCCCTTTGGATAGGGGGTCAAGAGGAAGCCAAATTTCCCTACGATGCACCGTTGTTCGTAGCATAAAAAATGCATTTTTATATTGGCTTTTATCACATATAGCATCAGGTTCTCGTAATTTACGCAGATTACAGTAACATTGTTAACGTTAATGTGAAAAGTGATGAAATAATGTTCGGCGATAATTTAATAAAACATTGTTGAGTGACAATGAAATTGCATTTCGTCACGTTACGGTACAGCATTCAAAAACCAGATTTTATCAATGGTTTTGTCTAATTCCGTTACCCATTTTCATTACATCGAAGTTTTTTATTTGGGATTTACTTTACAACTCTCGGGAAAGATGCATAGCATAACAATAATAATAATGAAAAAAAAATAAATAAATAAAAAATAAATTCGAACATTCAGTGGATTTGAAGAAATCTTCAAGCTCCATGTGTTACCGTTCGTCGTAGTGTTCTTGTAGCGAGAAAATGCCTACCCACATACTGCAAATCCGTCGAGGCAATGTCTACAGGGTGTCAACATTCTACCTTGACCAGCCCAGTTCCCAGATTAGTTGCCGATACGGTATGCAGGGAGCACACTTCCAGACTTTGAGTGAACCACAGCTGACAACAGATGTCCTTCGGAACAATCTCGACGAGGCGTGGCTGTCCGTGATTCACGACTTTAGAAGATTTCTTTACAACTCTACTCTACTCAACGGAGGTTGGAGGATAGCATCGGTCATCAAGAAGGATTTTAGTTCATGCCAGCATGGCTATGCAAGCCTTCTTTTCCAACATTAGTTTTATTTCTCTTTATCTAAAAACGTTATCATTTCTACGTATCTACCATCTTGTGTGTGCAGTAAGTTTCGCATCATTTGCAATACACTACTCGTGCTTCCTGAAGTCGCAATTTTTTTTTTTTTTTCGGAGTATGAAAGTTTGCCTAGGGAAAGACTTAAATGCTTAAAGCAGAGGAAAGTAACGAAGGCAAACTCCCTTTCCTAAACGAATGAGCTTCCTCAATTGACTTTCTATGCTATGTTGTACATGACTGCAGAGTAAATTGCAACAGTCTGCGTTATTTCTTCCCGGTTCTTGTGATTATCCAGTTGATTTGAGAGCAGCATTTCTGCAGCTTCAGCTGTCAGTTTTCTAATTTCGTCGTGTTCTTAAGGCTCAGTAGTCAGTCTGGCCCTTTTTTTATTTCAGTACAAAACCCTAAAAATTAACCATCCAAACCGCTTCTAGATGTCCCATGTTTTTAAAACATTCAACTTCAAATTTCAAAATTTATGTTAAGTCAGCGTAGGTACATTAATTTTGTCTTTTTTTCATCAATAAACAGTGACTTTTTTTATCACCAGAGATAGGGTTGTGACTGTTTTTCTTTCAGAATTAAAAATACAGATTTTTGAAACATCCAAAGCTCAAATTTCTCCTTGAAATATTGTTAAAAAAATTTCCCCGCGCGTTTTGTTACAGGATGCATCTATTTAAAACATATTCGAGAGGCTTTTAAAGCAAGACCTCATTCACTAAGTTATTTTAAGTGCAGAACCAGCATTATGAGACAACTTATAACCATTCATGAGTGAAAAATTTTCATCTTTTTGGCTCATTTAAAAGTCAATGATCCCAAAACAAATGGGATATTTTGTTTTATTGTGGACGTTTGCATTTCTCACATGGAATGCAGTAAATCTACAAATTTCATGAAAATCAAAGGAAGCAAGGTTGCAGAGTTTGGTTTAGAGCTTGATTTGACTCATAATGGCGTCATTTGAACGTGTTATGGGAAATGGAAAACCCTGTAGCTTTGCTTCTGGAGGAAATACGGTAAAATGTAAACCGTTTTTCCCGGAGAACGATTTTGACGGCCGAACTATGGCTAGAACTATAGAAATCAACACCTGGAACATTGGAAAGTGTCCCGATAAATGTTGTGCTGGTTTTTTTTTTTTTTTTTTTTTTTTTTGGTATTTTTTTTTCGGTTCTGGTTGTCTCCTTTTCCTGAGGTTATGACGTATACCTCTATTTAACCTTCCTTTTCAGTTTCTGTTCGCTTATGTAAATTTAGTTACTTCTTGGTTAAACTTTTTCTCATTGAACGGCACATTACATCCCCAAATAGTTTTTACAATGCGGCAACATTGATAGTGAGTCAGAGCGACATAAAATGACTTGACTGAATGTGAACGGCAAAGTTGTCGAATTTTATGTACGAGAGAGTTGTTGTTTGTGGTGGAGGGAGAGGAGAGAGTTGCTGAGAGAGAGAGAGAGAGAGAGAGAGAGAGAGAGAGAGAGAGAGAGAGAGAGAGAGAGAGAGAGTTGCCGGTAGAGAGACGGGATAGTTGTTGCTGGTAGGGAGAGGAGAGAGTTTTTAGATAGAGAAGAGAGTAATGTTGGTAAAAAGAGAAGAGAGTTGTTGGTAGAACGAGAAGAGAGTTGTTATAAAGAGGGACGTTGGAGTTATAGAGAGAAGAGTTGGAGGTAAGAGAGAGTTGTTGGTAGAGAGAGGAGAGTTGGGAGTAGAGAGAGAGAGAGAGAGAGAGAGAGAGAGAGAGAGAAGAAGAGTTGGGAGTAGGAGAGAGTTGTTGGTAGAGAGAGGAGAGTTGTTGGTAGAGAGAGAGGAGAGAGTTGATGGAGAGAGAGAGAGAAGAAGAGTTGATGGTAGAGAGAGAGGAGAGAGTTGTTGGTAGAGAGAGGAGAGTTGTTGGTAGAGAGAGAGGAGAGAGTTGATGGAGAGAGAGAGGAGAGAGTTGATGTTGATAGAGAGAGGAGAGAGTTGTTGGTAGAGAGAGAGAGTTGTTGTTGATAGAGAGACAGATGAGTTGTTGGAGAGAGTAGATTGTTAAAACATTGATATAAAATCAGTTGACATATTTGTGATCCACAAACAAATCAAATTGTTTTGAGATTGATGTGTGTTTTTTTTTTTTTGGGGGGGGGGGGGGTTGGAGGTTTAACGACCGCCGTGAGCAACTCAATGGGCTATAAGCAGTCGCCCGTCCCTAATTTAGAGCCACTGGTTCCAGGGAAGGGAGAGAGCCAGTGCCGTAAGACAAACACAACATCCATGCCTCACCGGGATTCAAACCCGGACCCCTTACGGACGAATGATCAGAGGCCAGCGCCTTAGACCACTGCGCCACCGGGACGGCGATGTGTGCTTTAAGCTAGCGAGTTTACATTCTGGCGAGAATAATCTTGATTTGATATTTTAAAGTACAAGTATTTGGAGAAAAAATTGGTGGAATAACGTAAGTTGGTTTGTTGATTCTTTCTACCTGGCTGTTTGGTTATTTTGTTGGCAAAATGTATTGCCAACAAAATAACCAAACGGCCAGGTATAGATTTATGTTCACCGAAGCTATTTAAGAACTTTAGCTAATTGGCTTGCTTATCAATTAACCGTTTAAAACTAAAGCTAAGAGGTTGTGACGTATATTCTAAATTAACTTTCCTTTTTAGTTTCTTTCCCTATGTAAATCTTGAGTTTATTCTCAGTTATTCTTCACGCTTAACGAAATATCTTTTCCCTCAAACGAATACGTTTGGCAACACAATTGAGGTTGAATGCACGTGACGTATGCCTGATCTTAATAAGAGCAAGTGATAAAAACGACGACTGATCTACTGCAAGAGAGCGTTGTAAGAGAGCGATTATTACGAGCGTTGGGTTGTAAACTGATTATTGATAGGAGTGTTGTGATAATGTGTGGTGTGTGGAGCGTTTACTGCAGTATGCCCTATTACGATGTGTTTTCTACAGCCTGAATAAAGCTTTTCCGTAAGTTGACTTCTGTTGTTTTGTCTGGCCGTTAAGGTTTCTTTCATTCAGGTACTATTTCTTAGTATATTGATGTGTTAAAACAGCGTAGAAGTCGAAAAGACTTTTACGCTACAAGGTTTAAAACAGCGTAGAGGCAAGAATTCTGAAGTGCGGATAAGTTACTTCCTTTTTAAATTCATGAAAACATGAAGAGCTGCAGCATAAAGGGGAAAGAGCGGGTATGTAAGAACAACAGACAATTGCATTGATACATTCCCCAAGATTAAACACACACACACACACACACACACACACACACACACACACACACACACACACACACACACACACACAAATCTGATGGTGACTTCGTGCGCGAAAATGGTTATCAGAATACAAGCTGCATTTACAATAAGCTGTCAAGCGTTCAGAAAAGTAACACTTTCGTTTTTATCGAAAGGCTGCGAGCGAGGCTTGTGTCATACTGGCGCTCTGAACTTTTGATACTTGCTGTCAATTATAAGTATGATTTGAACTTCAGTTCGCACATTTCCAATACCGTGGAATTTGTAATTCAAAAATCTTGCCGCTAAACTGGAATATCAGGAATATAAGGAATCTATCCAGCAGAAAAGTTAATGTTTGGAAACGGGTGGCTTTAAGAATAGACGAAGCTTTTGACATTTGGAGTTCCCAAAGGCAGCTAAAAAATACGAAACGGGTTGCATACATGTCTATTCAGAACTCCTGATTCCCAAACTCTGCAGAGAAAATCGCAATGTTGAAAATCAGATAACTTCAAAATTCGGAATATTTTTCTATTTTAGTTTCTTTAATTTATTTAGCATAACAGTCTATACTACACTTCTTGAACTTGTTGCAAAGAGAAACAACCTGTCAGAGCTAGACCCTGGTTGTAGTCCAAGATGGAGCATGGATAGTGTGCTTGTCTTACAGCTCTGAGTGACGTTCTTTGCTGGAATGAGCGACCCTAAACTAGGAACAGACGACTGCTTGTAGCGGTAAGTTGCTCACTGTAGTCATTTAACTCCGAAATGAAAAACAAGTTAGTAAAATCATGCAATGCATTGATTATGATACGCTTTCCAACATACTAGAAATCATTACTCAAGTTATTATTTACGTTATGAGGTTAATGGCAGTGGAATAAATCTTGCTCCTGTGTCCTGACCCCATTTCGATGATATTAAACAGAATTGGTTCAGTATATCTCCGGAACAGCATACTAAAGTTTTGTCGAAATAGAAGCATTTTCAGTCAAGTTATGAGGATAATGGCTGTGGAATAAATCTGGCTCCCGTGTCCTAACCTTTGACGCCATTTCGATGATATTCAACAGAACCGGTTCAGTGTATTTCCAGACAACATACTAAAGTTTTGTCACAACAGAATCATTTTTACATAAGTTATGACGCATAATGGAAATGGAATGGATCCCGCTCCTATGTCGTGACCTATCACTCCATTTCGCCCATTTTCAATAGGCTTCGTCGCCAGGTGATCCCCTACTACGTACTGAGATTTCATCGAAATCGAAGCATTTTTACCTAAGTTATGACGCATAAGGACAATGGACTGGATCCCGCTCCTATGTCCTGACCTTTGACCCGATTTCTCCCATTTTCAATTGGGTTCGTCCCCAGGTGGTCCCCTACCACATACTAATATTTCATCGAAATCGAACTATTTTTACGCAAGTTATGATGCATAAGGACAATGGACTGGATCCCGCTCATATGTCGTGTCCTTTGACCCCATTTCGTCCATTTTCAATAGGGTTCGTCCCCAGCTGATTCCCTACCACATACTAAAATTTCATCGAAATGGAACCATTTTTAAGCAAGGTATGATGTATAAGGGCAATGGAATGGATCCCGCTGCTATGTCGTGACCTTTAACCCCATTTCGCCCATTTTCAATAGGCTTCGTCTCCAGGTGGTTCCCTACCACATACTAAAATTTCATCGAAATCGAACCATTTTTACGCGAGTTATCGTGCGGACAGACGGACGGACAAAGCTGGAGCATATACGCTTCTTTAACCTACGGTTGGAAAGCGTAAAAAAGGGGGAGGGGGAAAGTACCTGACTTTTTCCAGTTTCCTTGCCTTTGTTTTTTTTTAGTTCTTTCTTTAATTTAGTAACACATTTTATAATAATGCAAAGCATATAGCTGGTGGAAGAACGTTGAGTGTTTTCTTTTAGACGGTCACTGTACCTACTGGGGCTTCAGAAGATAATTGACTCTCCATCTGCTGTTGAGTCAGTCCTCTATCAGTAAGAAGACACATTGGGAAAACTAAAACTTTTTCTCTAATCGTGGTTTTCTGTTCTGATTGTATCCCTATAAATAATTTTAATGGAAATCAAATTTTGTTTTTATTTTTATTTTTTTGGGGAGGGGTTGCTCTAACTGAATACTTTCAAACTTCAAATTTAAGCTCTATTTCTCTGCAGCTTGAAATAATCGGCATCAAAAATTGTGCTATATGCCAATATACTAAAGAATGACGGGAAAACAACTTGGAAGCGTGCTTGCGTACCGGAGCACTCCTGTAGTCACCGTCTGTGACGTAGAGAATAAACATAGTTTTACAGTGTTGCTGTAACCTCACGGAGTGGTTTGCTCTGTGGGCATTGATTACGTCTTTATGAGCTGTCCGCCGTAAGTCTAGAATTCAAATCCGTTTCTTAGTTTAGCTGAACAAATGCTTATAATCATTCTGGTACTGTCGCTTGAGCTGCTGAAGAGTGAGAGAGAGAAGCAATGTTGGATATCATGTTTATTGTAACGAACGAATATTCGATTCTGAAAAATGTGAACACTAGGTGCTTTCCATTCAAACCGTTGACGTTTGAGAAAATATTCGAATAACTGTTTTATAAACTCCTCTTTTTGAATCCTAACTCAAAAAATTTAAAATCCAGGCACAAATCCGAGCATATTTCCTCGATTTGTACATATGACACTCTTCTGAATATTCTAAACAAGAAGCGCGATGCCAGATATAATTAACACTGCATTTGATAAAAAGCCTCAAGCTTAGTACTCATGAATTTCATGATTTTCTTTTTTAGAATTTTTTTTTTAAATTTAATGATTTCTTAAATTTTAGACTGTGAGATCAGTAATGTTCCAAAAATAAAATAAAGTTTTAATAGAGACAAAACTTTGCTTAAGAGATTCTAAGAAATACGTGGAAGAAGTGGAAAAGCTTTGCACAGTTACAGCTATCGGAAGTAAAAAAAAAAGGAAGCCCAGAAGGGCAGCTCTCAGCTTCCTAGTGAGAATATATCACATGTGGAGAAATAGTATAAGCAGGTATTATGGATTACAGCTAGCCAACTCTTAAAATATTTTTTTCAATTCAAGCAACGCTGAGGTATCATCGAACGAAAAATTTAGATTTACGCCCCCTAGCAGAACGATTTCACGTGAGAAAAGAAGTGAACGGCAAGGTACGAAAAGATTCTTGTTACCACTACATCAGGCTGATACAAAAAGAATCTTCTAAGTACGACTTTAAGATGAGCAGATGTATTTAGTAACGCAAATACGAACATCAGGGCTCTCCCTTAGGGAGATTATGAACGCTTTTGGAAAATATGTAGTTTATTCGGATGTGACTAAATCTACCCCATGTGAAAATAATTTTTCGACAGTTCCGAGATGTAGTCACAAAAACACCTTTACCTTTCTGCCACTTAACGCTATCGTTTTACGTTGTTAGTATTTCAGAAATGCGTGGAAATTTTAGTTCGTGATTGGAGTTATAGGATGCAAAAATATTTTTTAAATCTTTTCTTTATAAGCAAAGATTTAATGTCAAACGCATATATGTATTTTCTTAGAAATACATAAGACTTTTGATTTTTGTCTATATTGACTTTTGTCAATATAGTGTAAGTGTGTGTAAGAAATACATATATGTATTTTCTTACACACACTTAAACTATATTGACAAAAGTCACCGGACACCTAGAAGAGAAACACAACATAGCATTTATTGATATACATTAGTACGGTGTCGGTCCACCTTTGGCCTTAATGCATGCACTGACTCTTCGAGACATGCTTTCGACAAGGTTTTGGAACTTAGCAATAGGTATGCGCTTCTATATTCAGTTCATAATGCTGCCGCTAACTGTTGCTTAGTAGTGGGACTTGGTTCCAAATTTCTTATGTGGCGCCCTAATTCATCCCATAGGTGCTCTATGGGATTAAGATCAGGGCTCTGTGCTGGCCAGTCCACACACGATACGGAATTATCGTCAAATCACGCCGTAACAGTCCTTGCTTTATGACTCGGTACATTACCCTGCTGGTACTAACAAGGTACGGTTTCATAGTATTGCCACAGAGTTTGTACGGCATAATTGTCCAGAATATCGAGGTAGGCATTCTGGTTAACAGGTTTGTCCACGATAACCAATGTGCCGGGACCATACCTCGAACCACCCCCCCCCCCCCCACACACACACACACACAAGTATACAAGTATACTGCCAGCTCCAAACTTGACCGTAGGAACAGTACACTGTGGTAAATAGCGTTCCCCCGGCTGCCGTCATACCCACACACGAACATCAGACTGATGAATCGTGTATCTGGATTGATCCGTCCATAGGACCAGTTTCCATTGATCTACGGTCCACGATAAATGTTCTTTACACCATGCTAAACGGCGTGTAGCATTCCGAGTGAAGATGAAAGGCAGCCGCACGACCACGGTAACTCATAAAGTTCTCTGCGAATGGTACGTGTACATACCGAAGTTCCAGCATTTTTACTCACCTGTACACTGAGGTGTCTTGTACAGTAAGTACTCCGTCGATCAACTGTAACGACTCTCCTGATGCTTCGACGTCCTGTATCACAGATTTTCTTTGGTCTGCCGGCACGTTTTGCTGCTTTAGGCTCGCCATCTGTCTTCTACTTATTCAGTACATTCAAAACAGTTGACTTGGGTATGTTTAAACGCCTCTAGGTTTCTCTTATATTATAGACAACCCACTAATATCACACCCAACAATCTTTCCTTTCTCAAAGTCAGTTCTTTCCCGCCGCGACATTCTCACCCAACCTCCCAGTGTGATGTGATCGCGGTCAGTTGCAGGCTTGTTTTTATACCGCTTACAGCTGTGCCGCGCATCTTAACAAAGCAGCGGATCCGTTCATTTGCTTTTGAAGGCGTGTCCGGTGACTTTTGTCAATATATTGGATGCCACCTAGTGATAAAACTATCACAAAGAAATCTACATTTGTGCCACCTAGTGCTAAAACTGCAACATAAAATTCTACAGTTGTATGCCACCGGTAAAACTATCACCGAGAAATATGCAGTTATGCCACGTAGTGGTAAAAGTGACCCGTAGAAATCTACATCGATGCCATTTAGTGATAAAACTGCCTCATGCAAAGCGAAAAAGTGCATGGAGAATTTCGCTTATAACGGTGGCTATCAAATGCAAAAAGGATTTTTCCCTTCCTAATTTTAGAACAGTAGATATTGTAAAAAATGAACGAAAAATACTTTTGCGCTATCCAGCGGGAAAAACTGCGTGTCACAGAAATTAGAAAGTCATGAATCATCATCCTCAAGATTAGTTCTATGCGATATAGAAATAGTTTTTGGAATCGGACGCATAGATGCGGAAATGTCTCTACTAAGAAATTGAGAAACGATAACGTGCGAAAAATATTTCCTTCGTTGGAGTAAAATCGTATGGTTGATAAAATGGAAAAAAAAAAAAAAAAATTCTTCGTTTTGCCTTTGAAATGATATTCGCGACGGACTGATTAATAACCCTAAGTTGCACCCGTATAACTAGGTTGTTCAGACAATTTCGAAATATTCAAGTATAACGAACTTAAGTTTTGACTAAACAAATACATCGCTCTTTCCACGTTTTAGCAACACATAGCAACCGAAAAATTGTTATTCGGTCACCGCTGGGGATCCGAATCCCAGATCTCTCGATATCTAGCCGAAAGCGTTAGCCTTACACCACGGTGGCCAACAATCCACGGCGCTATGTGTGTTTTCCTGTCAGCTTCTGACATCATAAATCCGTATGATGGGCTCAGCTATTGAGACGTCTCCATCTGGTGGGCATTAACGGCACTGGCTATATATTAATTAGAGCAGTTAAATCCAAAGGGCGAGATCCAAAGTGCTATAATTAATATATAGCCAGTGCCGTTAATGCCCACCAGATGGAGACGTCTCAGTAGCTGAGCCCATCTTACGGATTTATGATGTCAGAAGCTGACAGGAAAACACACATAGCGCCGTGTATTGTTGGCCACCGTGGTGTAAGGCTAACGTGCTCGCCTAAAACGTGGAAAGAGCAATGTCTTTGTTTATTCACTGACGCATATTTGGAGAATTTTCACTTAAGTTTTGACGATGAAAAACGCGGTTTTGGAATTTTGTGTTTTGTTTTCTTCTTCTTAGGGTTTAAAAAATTAAAAAAAAAAAAACGAAACGAAACGAAAGTAAGCGGTAGCTGAAGTGTTATGTAAATACTGTTTGTCTTTAAAAAAAAAAGAAAAAAAACTGGTTTAAAAAGCAGTTCTTTGTGGAATGAATGACCCTGCGGGAAATAGTGATCGATGCTTGCGATGTAATCAGTGGCACCCGTCTGCTTCTGCGAGTGCACGCAAGAGAAGCTGGGCTGCCTGGATTGTCATAATACCGGATTCCTGAGAAATCAACGTCTGCTGATGTTTACGGTCTCGCGCCAGTGTCAACGTCCCGATGAAATCTCGTTTCGAAAGCGGAGGGATCTTCAGTAAACCGTTGCGGAATATTTGCGTTCTTGCTGCGAACATACGTGGCCTGTGTGTCACTCAATTACAGTAGCAGCAGCACTGAAACTGTGCTGCAATTTATGCGAGGCGGAACAGCGACTAAGTGTATTTCGTAGAATAATGCCGTATCCTGAAAATTGAGACAAGGTGTGCTACTTCCGAATGCGCTTGCAAATGAAGAAGGGTTCAATAAATCTGGTTGTTTAGACTTTATCAGTTTTACCGTGCTCATATAAACTCCTGTAGAGACCTATATTTTCTCAATTATAATCCATCCTTTCGTAGTTGCCCCCCCCCCCCCAAAAAAAAATATTTAGTATTATTTGAATTGCATGCTGCCATGCCCTACCCTCGTGCAGCGTGTTTAAGATGCAGTCTGTGTATTCTCCATCTTGAACCCCTTAACCACGAACATTTTTCTTTTTTTATGCACTCTCTCTCTGTTTCTCTCTCTCTCTCTCTCTCTTTCTGTGTGTAAAGATTTTTAGCAGTACGGTAATGATATGTCTGGAATGTACATACATTGTAAATACGAAAAGGATCTCAGGTATATGTTCGTATTGCCGTTTTTAAATATCTCTGGAGTACATGAAAATGGAAAAAGCTCAGTTATAAGTTCATATTGCCGTTTCAAATATCTCCGGAGTACATGAATACGGGAAAAACTCAGCTATGTATTCATAATGCCCGTTTCAAATTTCTCTGGAATATATTATACGGAAAAAAATTAGTAATGACGTTTTAAATATCTCCGGAAATACATAAATACGGGAGAAATATCAGTTATATGTTTATTATTACCACTTTATGAACTTCGGCAATCATCTTATAAAGTGTTTATTTACTCTGACTTTGTACTTCTGTTTTCGTAACCTTTACCTGCAGCGATTTTGACAAATACACATCCTAAAATTTTTTACCGTAGGTCAATCTCAATGCATTGACGCACACATTGAATATAGAGTTTCTATGTCAGAGTACTGATAGCATGTCTGATTAGATTGTGTTGAACTGCAAATTCAACAGGAAAAAGTGTATTGAGGTAGACGATATCCTCCCAAAGGAACGGGTCTTAAAGTCAGAAAGGGAAAGGGGCGTATCAAAGAGTGTTTCCCTCAACAAAACATTTCCTGTACGCAGTTTTTGTTAGCTTTTTCTGAAGCCGTCAAAGTGGTGAACACACTTTGCCGTTTTACTGTAACTTGGTTTTCTTCTACAAGAATATTGAAGTACAAGTGTATATACAGTATATACATATATATTTCCATTGGCAGAAAGTCTGCCGACCCATCATGCGGCTCCTTAGACTAGTGTCATGGTTCGGGGCGCTCTGCGTTCCGTAAGCATCATGCGGCTCCTTAGCCTAGTGTCATGGTTTGGGGCACTCTATTATCCGTAAGCATCATGCGGCTCCTTAGCATAGTGTCATGGTTTGGGGCGCTCTATTATCCGTAAGCATCATGCGGCTCCTTAGCCTAGTGTCATGGTTTGGGGCGCTCTGCGTTCCGTAAGCATAATGCGGCTCTTTAGCCTAGTGTCATGGTTTGAGGCGCTCTGCGTTCCGTAAGCATCATGCAGCTCTTTAGCCTAGTGTCATGGTTTTGGCGCTATGCGTTCCGTAAGCATCATGCGGCTCTTTAGCCTAGTGTCATGGTTTGGGGCGCTCTGTTATCCGTAAGCATTATGGGGCTCCTTAACCTAGTGTCATGGTTTGGGGTGCTCTGTTATCCGTAAGCATCATGCGGCTCCTTAGCCTAGTGTCTTGGTTTGGGGCGCTCTGTTATCCGTAAGCATCATGCGGCTCCTTAGCCTAGTGTCATGGTTTGGGGCGGTATCAATTTCAACAGCCGTTCACCGCTTGTACGTATAGTGGATGCAATGACAAAACGATAGTACGTTGATGAAGTGTTGCCGTTTCTCCGTGGTATTCCGGATGCTCAGTTTCAACAAGGTAACCCCCGCCTGCACACTGCGAACAGCACTTGCTCTGGCCCTTTTAAAGTTTTCACCAACCTATTCGCCAAATTCAATTTCTTTTCGCCAAATGTAATCTGAAGCCGCCAATTTTGTTTTTTACTCTCACTTGGAAATATAAAAACCATAAAAATATAACGTGTTATAATAGTACAAAACAATAGATTACATGTTCTTTACAATTAAGCAGCAATATATTATTAAAGGGATGTAAGGTCAGGTGATGCGTAACATCACAGCCTCTCCTTGACAAATGTCAACCCCGCCTTCTCGTGGTGCATCCTGTTCCCACTAAAGGGGCTCTGACGACCGCCAATAGCGGTATAACTATACCATCGGGATCAGAGGAAATGCTATCCCACACTCACCAACCCGCTTGGCCAGCGTGGTGAGTTATGGCCAAACCACTCCAAAATGATTCCACAACTTAAATCTTGGCCCTCAGTCTCCGGCAGCTGGAATGTACCTGGCCAAGGCAGCGGCCAGTGCGACATGAAGGCAGAGGGTGCTCAGAATCCCCGGAGGACCGGACTAGGCTGCCATCTGATGCTGACCTTGGCTACTTACAATGGACGCTCCCTATCTTCTGATTCAAGGCTTCTTGAATTGGAAGAGGAACTACAAAGGATCAAGTGGGACATCGTGGGGCTAAGTGAGGTAAGGAGAAAAGGAGAAGATCTCATCGAACTGAAAAGTGGACATCCCTTCTACTATCGTGGGACAGATACTGGCAGAACTAGTGGTGTTGGATTTATAATAAACAAGAAACTGAAGGATAAAGTTGTAGAAGTTGAAAGTTCCTCTGACAGAGCTGCACGACTTGTTATCCAACTCTCGAAAAGATACCAGGCTCAGATTATTCAAACTTATGCACCCACCACAAGTCATCCTGAAGAAGAAATTGAAGAATTTTATGAGGAAATTTGTCATCTAAATAATAAAGGTAAGCAGCACTTCAAAATAATTATGGGAGATTTCAATGCAAAAATAGGGCAACGACAACAGAATGAAACTTCAGTAGGTAAATTCGGTCACGGCAACAGAAACCAGCGTGGAAATACTCTCGTTGAGTTTGCAGAGGCAGAAGGGTTTTTCATCTTGAACTCCTTCTTCAAGAAAAAGCCACACAGGAAATGGACATGGAGACATCCAAATGGGACGACAAGTGAAATTGATTTTATTATGTGTAACAAAAAATTCGTCATAGAAGACTGCAGTGTGCTGAACAAGTTCAACACAGGTAGTGACCATAGATTGGTGAGATGTAAGATGCACCTCAACACTAAACTTGAACGTGGCAAGCTCATAAGACAAACAAAATCTATTGACATAACCAACCTTAAAAAACACCATAATACCTTCAAGTTAGAACTGAAGAACACTTTCTCTGCTTTAGAAGGCCTAACATCGGAAGAAGTGGACATCTCTGAAGTTAACAGAAAAGTAACCAAAGCTCTTATGGAAACAGCAACAAAATTAGCTGGGTCTAAGAACAAGTTGCATGTGAACAAATTATCAGGAAAAACCAAAATGTTGATGCAAAAAAGAAGAGAGATGAGGACAACTAAAGAAGATGTGACTTCCAAAGTGGAATATATAGAGCTATGCAAGACAGTAAGAAAAAGTATCACTGAAGACGTAAGAAAATTCAACTGTGAACTAGTGAGGAAAGCAATTGAAAACAACCAAAGCCTAAAGATAGCAAAGGGACATCTCAGCAAGGGAAGAAAACAGATTATGGCACTGAGAAAAGAAGATGGTTCTGTAACAAGAAATAGAGGCGAAATTTTGACAAGAGTGAAAGATTTCTACTCCAAATTATATGAAAGGGATGATATATGCACTCCAGACATCATGAAAGATACCAGTACCAGAGTTCCTCCAGTCCTTCCAGCAGAAGTTGCACATGCAATCAAGAACATGAAGCGAGGAAAAGCTCCAGGAGAAGATGGAATTACTGTAGACATCATACAAGAAGCAAGTGGAGAAATCGAAACAGTACTCGCCCAAATTTTCACTCGATGCCTTAATGAAGGAAAGATTCCTGAGGATTGGAACACCGCTACAATGATCCTGCTATATAAGAAAGGTGACGTTGAGGATCTCGGAAACTACAGACCTATCAGCCTCTTATCAGTAGTTTATAAAATCTTCACTAAAGTTCTTTCACACCGCTTGAAGGTAACACTGGACATGGCTCAACCGAGAGAACAAGCTGGATTCAGGAGTGGCTACAGCACAATAGATCATATCCACGTGCTGAGAGAACTAATTGAAAGAGCGAGGGAATATGAGCTTCCATTGTGCATGGCTTTTATCGATTATGAAAAAGCCTTTGATTCGGTGAAACCATCAGCAGTTACAATGGCTCTGAAAACCTGCGGTATTGAAGATGCATACATTAATATTATTAATAACATCTATGAAAATGCAAGTGCAAAGATTAGGCTGTTTGAAAATACAACACACGTAAAAATTGGAAAGGGAGTGAGACAAGGTGACACCATATCTCCGAAGCTCTTTAATGCCACATTGGAGGGTGTTTTTCAGTCGCTGAGCTGGGAAAACAAGGGGATAAAGATTAATGGAGATTATCTAACCCACCTTCGTTTTGCTGATGACGTAGTCATTTTTGCAACTACCCCATCAGAGCTGCAGAGTATGATCCAGGAACTTGCTGACAAGAGTAAAGAAGTGGGATTAAAATTGAACTTTCAGAAGACAAAAGTGATGTTCAATGCTTTTACAAGAAATGAAGATTTATCGATTGATGGAGAAAAGCTGGAGATAACAGACACGTATGTTTATCTTGGACAGCAGATATCAAGTGAGGGTCACATTGATGAGGAAATTAACCGGCGTACAAAACTTGCCTGGAGAGCTTTTGGAAGAAACAGCATAATTTTCAAGAGCAATATGCCATTATGTCTTAAAAGAAAAGTGTTTGATCAATGCATCCTTCCAGTGCTTACGTATGGTGCAGAGACGTGGACCTTACTTAACTAAAAGAGACATACAAAGACTGCAGACAACTCAAAGAAGCATGGAGAGGTGCATACTTGGTGTAACCAGGAGAGATAAGAAGAGGAACTCGTGGATCCGAAAAATGACAAGAGTGGAAGACATCATGATCAGAGTTAAATCCCTGAAATGGCAATGGGCTGGACATACTGCCAGAAGGACAGATCATCGATGGACAGCCGAAATTTTAGATTGGATTCCAAGGGACAGGAAAAGACCCAGAAGAAGACCACATGGGAGATGGGTGGATGAAATTCGAAAGTATGCGGGGGTGACATGGAGGAGACTGGCACAAGACAGACCGTTGTGGAGGAAACTTGGGGAGACCTTCGTCCAGCAGTGGATTGATAATGGTTGACAATGATGATGATGATGATATTATTAAAAAAGATAATATTAGAAAAAGTAATCGCCAATATTTTAATATTTTCGGGCCGCGGGTGGTCTAGTGGGCAACGTTCGTGACTGCCACAGAAAAGACCTCAGGTTCGATCCCAGGCAGGTACGAACGCTCGATCCACTAAATATCCGCCGTGCGTCGGATGGGCGCGGTAAGCCGTCGGACCCCGGATACTGCCCCCTCCCCCCGGTAATAAATAAGGGCGCCTTCCTCCCCCTTTCTACCTCGCTTCCCTGTCACTTTCCTATCTGGCACTCTAGCCCAAATCTCCTAGCTTCCTATTTCTAAAGGTTGTTTAAGACCAGGGGTCAGACACTCCCTTCCTGAAATCCGCTACAGATGAAAAAAAAAAATAAATAAAATATTTTCGCCAAAAATTTTTATCTATCTATTTATCTACACTGCCGGAAAGTGAAAAAAGAACACCATTAAAAATTGCAGCTGCATCTATGAGATTTATGTCGTAGCAACCTTGTTTTAAAAAAGGAAAGTGATCACACGTGTGAAATGATTCAATGTTTATTTTATCTTTTAATGTGTATTACAGTGTACAGAAGGCACATTTTAATTAGGTGTTGCACATCCTCCAGCAGCAATACAAGCTTCCAATCTGGCATGCGATCGGTCGTACAAAGGCTGGATATCAAGCATGGGGGGGAGGGGATAGCATTCCATGCCGTTCCAACATGGACGCGTAATTCGGAGATGGCCAATGCCTGCCGGTGTCCGCTGAAGTGTCTGTCCGATCCAGTCCCAGACATGCTCAACTGAAGACAAGTCCGGAGAGCGTGCTGTCCCAAGAGAGTTGGTGCACAGCCTGAAGATCATGTTGAGTTATCCGGTCGAAGTGTGGACAGGTATTATTCTGCCGGAATATCGCATCGGGGATCGCACGCAAAAATGGCAGGACGACTGGCTGCACGACATCGCTGACGTACGTATAGTGCTACTCAGTGTACCCCGTACAAACACCAGACTCGTACGAGAGTGACAGCTAATGTCTCCCCACACCACGATGTCCGACGTGGTGCCTGTGTGTCGTTGGCGGATGCACAATGGCAGAATCTGCTCACCTCGTCGCCTTCGGACGCTTACGCGACCGTCAGATGCTCCCAAGCAGAATCGGCTTTCATCACTGAAGACCACTGATAGCCATTCTTCCCTCCAATGAACTCGTTCTCGACATCACCGCAAACGTGCTAGACGGTGACCAAGGGTCATTGGTAACTGTGCCCGTAGTCCTGCTTCCAACAGACGATTCCGTATCGTTCTGGTAGACATCCATGGTATGACAGAAGATCGAATTTGTGACTCCGTAGTCGTCCACTCTGCCAACGCCGCCCTCCTGATACGCTGATCTTCTCGTGCGTCCGTAACTCTGTGTTGCCCGGGACAACGTCTGCGAGTGTGCGAATGCTTCTCTGTCCACCGACGCCACCATTTTACCACGGCCGATACCTCTCGTACCACTCGGTTCGCAATTTGACGGAAGGATCAACCTCCTTCACGCAGACCCACTATACATCCTTGCGCGAACTCCGATAACTGAGCAGATGTTGCGTGTCTGCGCCGTACAGGCATGGTAGCTTCTTCAACGAGCACTGAACAATACGACACCAGACGAATGACTTCGTTCTTATTGGGGGGGGGGGTCAGCGTCATTTTCTTGTAGGACTTCCGTCCACAGGTAGTAGAGTTTAGGTCCCAGCCACCTACAGCGAGATCGCCTTTTGGGCAGGACACAGAAACGGAAGGAATGAGAGCAAGTCTAGCGACTTTGACAGAACAGTTTGTAGTGAGATTAGAGTACAGTAGATGGTGCCACCGTACAAGTACGATATTGCACATAGAGGGGTGAAAGAATTTCAGGTGGGGTATAGGAAAGGATACCCATTTAACCAGTGGGTCCAGTCTGTATGACTTCGTTCTGCACGCCCTAGTCCTTAAATACGCGCTGCGTGCATTTGCTTGTTGTCGTCTGCATTGTGCAGTGACGTCATTATTTCATCCAATGGCATTCCAACTTAGATCACACACACACACACACACACACACACACATCATCATCATCATCATCATCAACCATTGTCGAACCACTGTTAGATGAATGTCTCTCCAAGTTTCTTCCACAACGGTCTATCTTGCGCTAATCTCCTCCATGTCACTCCTGCATACTTTCGAATTTCATCCACCCATCTTCCATGCGGTCTTTTTTTTCTGGGTCTTTTCCTGTCCCTTGGAATTCAGTCTAGAATTTTGTAGAATTTCGGTTGTCCATCGGTGGTCCGTTCTTCTGGCAGGATTAGCTTTAGGGATTCGCAAAGCAATAGCCACTGATATTTGTAATAAAATTATAATAAATTATAATTACCTAGCCTGTCCAGCCTATTACTATTTCAGGGATTTTACTCTGATCGTGATGTCTTCCACTGTTTTCATTTTTATTATCCGTGAGTTCCTCTTCATATCTCTCCCGGTTACACCAAGCATTCATCTCTCCACGATTCTTTCAACTCTGAATATAAGTGACCCCATTAGACACCTGGATTTTTCGAAGCCCTGCTTAAGCGTCGTAATATCCCAATGTTGAAAATAAGTGACTGTGCAAAACAAAACTCTGTTCCAATGATTGCAAAACTGATTTCCCAGTGTCACGAATGAGGTTGTATCTAAAATCGCCAAAAAAAGAGGGAAAGTCGATTGTTAATTTTTTCAAAATGAGGTGAGTCCAACTCTGAACATAACCGACCCCATCAGACACCTGGATTTTCTCATGCGAGGAAGCTTAAAATGTGGCAGTGAACTTTCAATTTTGAGAAAACATATTTGAAAGGGTAAATGCAGACACATCGATGCTTCAAAGTGCTGTGGTGTACATGTTGGTAAATAAATTAGTATCATTGCTCTATTACCGCGCTTGATCGCTGGTTGGCAAGGATGCTTCCCAAAACATGCGCTTTGTGTGTGTGCGCGCAGGGGCGGGGGAGGCGGGGGAGTTACGCCCAGTAGAAATTTTATGTAACACCTGGGTACCACGTGGGCAGCTCGCCTTCGGCGGAACTGCGACTGAAAGACTGAATGAAGGAATTATTTTATGGCCCGAACTTCCTTTTAAGTCCCGCTCTAAATTTCGAGGGCGAAGGAGAAAAAAAATCTCTCCTCGACTTTAATTGGATTTTTTATTAAAATAATTAATTAAGGCCAAATCTGCCTAATTACCTTAAAATAAATGTTACTGGAATACGAAAGTTTCCGCGGTAACAGCTCGTATAATTTACATCGGTTTTCATCAAATGCACTTTTAACTCTGACGGCTATTTTTTATGTACATGAAAAAAAAAATTGAATTAGGTTTAAATCTCTAATGAAGCAGTACCTCTTTAATTTACAAATAGCCATAGCTAGTGACAAATTAATTAATTATTCATGCAATAAATTATTAATGTTTACGTCACATTAAAAGAAGCTACAAAAAATGGAAAAATAACGAAAGTTAAAAATGTGCAAAGCAGAGATTGTGATATATATTGGCAATGCAATTTATTGTGACATTTAACTTTAACGTATGCAATATCATATATGTACACTAACGTGCCAAAAGTCATGGGATAGGTACCTAGTATCGTGTAGGACCTCTAACCCGGCGAAGTGCAGCAACTCGACGTGGCATCGATTCCATAAGTGGCCTGAAGACTTCTGAAGAGATGTTTAGCCATGCCGCCCACAGCTCCGTGTTATTTGTAGTTCAGGATCTTGGGTGCTAATAGACCTTTCCACGACGTCCCACTCTATCGAGTTCGTGTCAGGCGAACGGGTGGCCACACCATCCGTAGGAACTGATCAGAATGCTCATCAAACCAATTTTGGACAACTTGGGTGATATGGTGCATTGTCCGCCTGGAAAATCCCATCGTTGTTGGGATACATGAAGTCCATGAAGGGCTGCAAATGGTCACCCAGTCTTCTGAATGTTGATCCAGTCTTCTGAATGCCACTCTAGCATGTTATCGAAAAACAAAGCGAGTACCGGTTAATGACGTGTTTACAAGGAACAGAGGACCCAAACCGAGCCACGTAAAGTAACCCCACACATGTATAGAACCACCACCAGCTTGCACAGCGCTTTTCTTGTTGGCAGCTTGGGTGCATGGCCTCGTGGGGTCTGCTTCCCACCCGAACCTTACCATCAGCTCGTAATAACTGGTAGCGTGACACACCAGACCACGCCACATTTTGCCAGTCTTCCAGGGTCCAATTACCGTGTTCACGAGCCCGATGTTGTGGTGTTAACAAAGGCAATCTGGTGGGTCTTCTGCTCCCATACCCCATGGGCACTAAATTACGCTGCATTGACCTGATGGATATGTCTCTGGTACCTCCTGCATTGAATGTGGATGTTATTTGAGCCAGTGTTGCTTGTCTATTAGACTGTTAGCATGGGCAGTCCTGGTCAGACGTCGCTGGTCACGGTTATTCAGCGCCCGTGGTGGGCCACTGCGCTCTCCACGGTGGGTAGTAATGTCTTCGTGAGGTATTCTTGGTACACACGTGACACCGTAGATCGAGGAATGTTGAATGTTCGCACAGTTTCGGAAATTGAATGTCCCATCCGTCTGGCTTCCATTACCATGCCTCGTACAAACTCCGATAATTCACGTCGGCTTGCCATAATCCTACTGGCAGTTGTTCAACCTGACTCACGAGATTACACCTCGCAACTTATAAAAATTGTGGCGTGCGTCGAAGTCTTTATGCGACGGCAGCGGCTGGGACAGCAAATTTGCATATTGCTGTCCCATGATTTTTGGCACTTCAGTGTAAATACAATACCGTAATATCATCATCATCATTACTGTCGTTATCAACCATTATCAATCCACTGCTGTATGAAGGTATCCCTAAGTTTTTTCCACGTCTTTCTCTCTTGAGCCAGTCTTCTGAATGCCACTCCAGCATGTTATCGAATTTCATCCGCCCATTTCTCACTGTATATAATAGATTTTCTGGTTATAACTTAAACTAGGATAGCGCTGTAGCGTAGAAGACAAGATGGATGCTCAGTTCCGCGAGCCTGCCTGATGTACGTAACGGGTAGTCACGTATTGTCAGGCCATTGATCAATTTAGTGTGGATTGATATTTAAGTTTCCTACGGATTTTGGCGTCCGCGACAGGACTCGTGGGAATTAAGGATCGATTAGACATTGAGTCATAGACTGTATGACTTTAGTATGGAACGTATAAAAACAAAACGTGCGGTCGTTCGAAGTTCTTTCACGAAGACTACTTATGTATTGAAGGAAGAAATTAGAAAAGAAGAACTTGATGGGGTGTTATCAGAGACAAGTTTGCCAAACTACAGAATTTGAGAGAATTAAAGGAGCTCGATGATAAAATGATAGAAAATTTATTGGATTCGGAGGTGAATGAGGAACAGTTATCGGTTGAAGTTGAGAGTGCCGAATATTATTTTGACACATGCATATAACTATGACGTGTTTAGTTAATGAAAAATTGAATGTCGTAGATAGAGTTGTGGCGGTTGAGATTAACAGTATACAGAATATTGGAATGAAGGGAAAATGTAACAGAGGACACAAAGAAGGATTAAATTAATTGGAAAACGTGAAGTAAATCTTAAGTTATGGCCTTCTCCATAAGGCTTAAGATTTGCAAATGAAAGGCAATTAAGTGCAACAAATATGCAAATTGTAAGGAAACAACTATGATATAGGAAAGGTATTCGTTGAGAATTTATTAAACTGCGTTATTTTACTATTTTTCTGAATAAGATTCAAATCTTTTTTTTATTAGTTAAGGAAAATCTGAGTTGCAGTATCCGTACATGATTATGCATTTTTGATTTTTCATGTCGTGGAATTGTTAAGATCAGGATAATAATGCTGCAAACCTTTCCAAGACTGATTCTCCTTGATGAGAAGCAGTCAGTCAAAATCTCAAAAAGAAAAGTGATTAATCAGAGAATTTAATGATTTCGTCTCGCCAGTTTTCAAGGAACGCAGAAACCCTTATTCTTAAGAATGTTGCGGGGTATAAAATTGCAAAGCTTTCTGTCTTAGTTGTAACCAGTTCGTTTCCTTTGAAGTGCCAGGATAAAATTTACTGACAAAATTCGTTATATTTATATTAAGATTACAAAGAACAGCTGTCTTTCGACTTACTTTTTTTTTATTTATTACTTTTTTTTTATTTTTGCAATTTCTAGCTGTTCTTTTACTTTCGGATTAGCGATAATAATAGTTTGCAGTACCCTCAACTTGAAAAGTGTATTGAAGGAAACTTAGTACTGGAGTTTTGTGGACCGAGGCAAAACAACACCCACCAAATCATATTACCAAATGCTCAGTGTGAATCGCAGTTCAATGGGATATTACTTATTAGTTAAACCTTGCAGAAGAGAACGGAAGAAACAAATACAGAAACGTAATACGATATAATACATTAATATGTATTTTTATTTTAATCCGTTAATAGGCGCAAAATTACAAAATTACAAAACTTTCGCAAGCTTTCACTGCCGACGGGCAGCTTCTTCAGGCTGCTGAATATAAATACTTGACAGAACAGATTAAGAATAAATGCAAATGTAAACAATTTCAAATACCTTATAGCATGAGACTCATATTGCGCCGCGCGCTTATTGATTAAGCCTCACGCGATCTTAATGCCATGTGCCAGATAGGAGAAATCTCAGTAGTCGTGTCTGTGTTAATAAAAACGTCACTGCATGATAGAATCTCGATTGATTCTCGAATGGCTGTTGACCTAGGGCCGCTATAGGGCGCAAGTCTTCTTATATCCTTCCAGATGGGTCGGGCATCCTTAAAATTCACGTCTCGTGCCAACGCTGTAGTAAATTTTCTGTTTTTTATATCCCGTTTGTGCTCTGTCTCTCTGAGGTGGAAATACCTCTTTGTCATTCAGATATACCACCTTGTGGATGCTTCCGGGTGTATTAATGGAATGCCGTATACTCCGGCTTGGATGGATAGTGGCTGCCTGTCACGATCAGCGGTGAGAATAATCCCAATCGTCCCCGGGGACTTTAGACTTCCATCCAGCCTCAGCTGACGCAGAACAAAATCTCGGGATGTATGGTATGGTTCCGACGCCTATTAACGAATTAAAAATACATATTAATGTATTATATCGTATTATTTTAAGTGGCGTATAACCCACAATCCAATTTTCTACGGAAACGTATTTGCCAGAATGAATACTGGATGAAAAATTGCGCGTTGCCTTCCTCGTGCTGCTCAAGTGACGTGTGATCACTCTGGATTTCTTATGAACTGTTAGTTCAGAACAAATACTCTAGTGAAGATTTTCCGAATGCGCTGCTAGTCATCAGAAGATGTGCAGATATTCCCACATTTTTTAACCCTTTAAGCCGCCGATGTACCTGAATGAAATGGTGCCCAAAATTTCTTGCGCTCCCTAAACATAAATGTTCAAATAGCGGCCGGGTTTTACGAAAGCTACGGCAAAACAATTCATTTCCCTCTCCCATCTCAGCAATGCCGAATATAAACCTGTCACTAGTGATAACCGCTCCTTTTAACCCTTTAACGACCATAACGTCCAAAACGCCCTTACGTACAAACAGCCATAGCCACCCGAAACGTTTGTCTAGAGTGAGTCAGATTTCGTACCCTTGCTTGTTTTTCAAATTTTTTCGACCTATGAGGGAACAACAGCAGGAGTCACCCTGAGTCATTATTGTTGTTATTAAACAAATAAGTTAACAAACAGACAGTTTCGCGCGTTGTGATATTTGGAGTGATAAAAGATTTTTGGGTCATGGTCGTTAAAGGGTTAAGTACTTCGTTCTCTGCTCCATGACCCAAGGCAGGATGAGGAAGGTCTAGTCCCTCTGACATTGACATTATGCCACTGTGTATAGAAAAAGTGACTGAAATATCTTCTCTCTCGTTTCGTAAGTTAGCAGGAAATCAGTCAGAAAGGATTAGTGCCAATCACCCTAATCTTAAATGAAAACTCTGAATAAGCTGAAGATAAAACAAAGCTTTCTGATGCGCAGGTTCACTCGGCCCAGCAGCGTTCGGCACGCTCTTAGAAGGCGAATGTATTCGTTCAAGCTGTTTTCAGCTCGTTTTGCTAGCTCCGAGTAAATTTGCTGCAGCCGGTTAAAGGGTTAATATTAAAGAAAAGGATATTTCTATGCAATATTGAATTCTAAATGTGTTCGCACTTTAACAAAATTCCGAAATCAACGTGGAAAAAGTGATACCTCAGATGCAATTTTTGCAGCAATAAAACAGCCACCCTGTTGTTGACGCAGTGGTCTAAACGCTAGCTTCTGACCATACTTCCGAAATGGGACCGGGTTCGAATCCCGGTGAGGCACGGATGTTGTACTTGTCTAACGGCACTTCCTCTCTCCCGTCCTTAGAACCAGTGGTTCTAAATCAGGGACGGGCTTACTCCTTGTAGTTTTTCGAGTTGCTCAAAGTGGTCGTTAAACCTCCAAACAAACAGAGCAACAATAAAAAAAAAAAACATCTGGGACCAGGTATGTAGAAGGGCCTTAGCGCGGCTTAGCGTCGCTAAGGCACTTGTTTTCTAGGTTTAGCGTTGCTAAGGCACTTGTTTTCTAGGTTTAGCGTTGCTAAGGCACTTGTTTTCTAGGTTTAGCGTTGCTAAGGCACTTGTTTTCTAGGTTTAGCGTTGCTAAGGCACTTTTCATGGTTAATGATGGCCAAAGGTAACTTTAGATGGCCATGTAGGCAGAAATGGCAATTGCTGTATTTTATACGTAGACATATTCGTATATGAAACTAATGATCGTATTACAGTCTGTTCACGATCTATGGCGTTTCATGAATCACAAGAGTTTTGGTATTAAGAGAATGATAACTTCTTTGTTACGACTGCAATCTTCAAAATAACGTTATAGGAGGTAGATTCCCCGTATGTTAAAACTTTACTAACAAGAAATAAATCAACACAGAAAAAATAAACAAGTATATAATATAACATAACTGAAGAGTGTTTGATGGTTGCAGTGAGATGAAGTCGTCACTTAGCACATATCCCGGTTTCCCGGTTCTTTACGAGTAACGCGAAAGGAAGCCCCAGTAGACAATCGGTCAGAGGCGTTGGCTTCTGGCTAATCGGTGGAGCTGGTTTCTGACCCGATACCCGGATGAAACAGGCCCAGGGCTGTCCCCTTCTCGGGACCAATGGCCCCAAAACAGTAACGGGCGACTGCTATGGCACTGGATACTCATGGTGTTCATTAAACGAAACCCTGCCCCCCCCCCCCCCCAAAAAAAAGAAACATATCCTTTTGTCGTGTTAAAGACCGCCGTGAGCAACTCCATGGGCTATAAGCAATCGCCTGTCCCTAATGTAGGGCCACTGGCTCCGTGGAAAGAAGAGAGCCAATGCCGTAAGAGAAACACAACATCCATGCCTCACTAGGATTCGAACCTGGACCCAATTGGACGAATGGTCAGAAGCCATCGCTCAGACCACTGCGCCGCCGGGGCAGCAGATATCCATCACTTGTCTCCCCTAATTCATAGGAGAGGATGATAAGCCGAATCAATGAAAAAACACTGAATATTTAAAATATTATTAATACTTACTATTTAAAATCGTTTAGAATCACGTTCACTGCAAAGGCATTTTCTTTCTTAAAATATATATATATATATATATATTCTCGGTATATGACTCACACGTAACATTCATTCTTTTGTTCTAAATTGCCTAAACTCAGGAGTTTTAACAAAAACTAACAAAATCTTATATAATAAAATTAAATAAAAAATTATAAATGATTAAAGTAAGCCAAACTTTAAAAACCTTTTGAAAGTCTTCTTTCCGGGTTGTTTTTGACTAATCCGTTCACCGCGAAGGTACTTTTTTATTTAGAACTACATCACTGTCTGGGACTAACATTCTTAAAGGAATATTTCCCTCCAAATTTACGCAAATGTGAACAGCGAACCCTTCATCAGTGGATATTGAAAATGCAGACATATTATAAGAGTGCACAAAAGTGGATTCATTACTTGAACTTCCTTACACTTGTGCCTTAAAAGGAAATTGAGATAAACTTTCTTTGAATGATTCTAGCCTGACCTGTAGAAACCAATACTTTCTATTATGCAAGAAAGCCGTCAAATTCCTAAAGCCTTTTGTCACATGCAAATGTGAAACTATTTCCTATCTGCGGTTTCCTTAAAAAATAAGTTTAGAAACAGACTGAATGTTTTACCGTATTTGAGAATAAAACTATTTTTTGCACCAATCGATAATAAAGAACATCACTCTTTCCAATAGTTCTCTTCTTATACAGGGTGTCCCACTCGCCACCGAACCCGGCATTTCTTTAGTAATATTAACACCAATGAAGATATTGCAACGAAATTTGAAGTGGACTTACCTCATTTCGTGCGAAATGTGATGACATCACAACATGTGCTGGAAGTGGCCACTGTTTGCGTCCAGACAGCATTGAACCTGGCGCTGTCTGCCAGCCGGCCGGAGTGCTCCTTAATGGCAGACACATTCCTAAGTGTGGCGCCATTGAGGAGCAGTCCGCCAGCCAGCCGGACGTGCCTCTCTGCTGCTGTTTTATGCCATTTCGCTGTGCTATGTCTACACTGTACGGTTGTTGATAGTGGGTGCTCATACCCGTGGCTGTTCGCGTACGTGTGAAAACATATCGTATGCTCTTGAGGAGCGAGTGTTTATTGTTCGCACTTATTGGAAAACAGAATCGATAAAGTCTTGTCAACAGCAATTCTTGGAGAGGTTTTCAGGCAGACATCTGCCGAGCAAGTCCACCATTTGGGCATTGTCGAAGAAACTAAAAACCAAGGAGACTTTATTAGACGACCATGCAGGAGGTCGTCCACAAATGTCCGAGGAAACGATTCAGAATGTAAAGGGCCGACTACTTGCGCCTCCCAGGAAGTTACTTCGCTAACTGTCACAAGAAACAGGGTTGTCCAAAAGCACTCGTCAACGTGCTGTGAAAAAAGCGAAGCTTCATGCGTACCATATCTCCGTGGTCCACGAACTGAAAGAACCTGGTCACGTGAAACGAGTGACATACTGTCGATAGTTTCAGACATTTCTTCAGCAAAATCCGGGCATTCTGGACTACACGCGGTTCTCGGACGAGGTGTGGTTTCACCTGTCCGGATACGTCAATTCTCAAAATTCCCGTATTTGGGCAAGTGAAAATCCCAACACGATACATGAAGAACCCCTTCATTCACGGAATATTGGTGTTTGGTGTGGGATGACCCGGCGCCAAATAATTGGTCCCGTGTTCTTCGATACAACCATCACAACAGCTGCATATATGGAAATCGTCAACACCTTTGTAAATCAGTTGGACGACGAAGAACTCTCCATTAGATATTACCAGAATGATGGAGCGACATCACACACATTACACATCAGTATGGTCGAAATTCAGTCCTTTTTCGACGACCGCGTCATTTCGAAGGGTCTATGGCCACCGTGCACGCCCGATCTGACGCCTCCTGATTACTTTTTATGGGGATATCTAAAAGGGAGAGTTTACCAAAAGAAACCGCGAACCATAGATGCCTTGCAAGCAAACATCACCCAAGAAATTCAAGCAGTGACGTTGGACGTACTGGCAAACAGTTTTCCACGGTATAGTGCGCCGGGTTCAGTGCTGTCTGGACGCAAGTGGTGGTCACTTGCAGCACATGTTGTGATGCAATCGCATTTCGCACGAAATGAGCTAAGTCTTTTTCAAATTTCGTTGCAATATCTTCATTGCAATACAGCAACTTATCAGCATTTAAGCAAGATCATGCCAAGGAGACACTATCAGAAGATTTATAATAAATTTATCAAGCCAATAAACAAATATGGAAGTGAAATATGAACCTGGAGTAAGAAACAAAACAAGTTAGTAAAATCATGCAATGCATTGTTTATGATACGTTTTCCAACACACCAGAAATCATTACTGAACAAAACAAGTTAGTAAAATCATGCAATGCATTGATTATGATGCGCTTTCCAACATACCCGAAATCATTACTCAAGTTGTGAGGATAATGGCTGTGGAATAAATATCGTTCCTGTGTCCTGACCTTTGACCCCATTTCGATTACATTAAACAGAATTGGTTCGGTACACCTCCGGAACAACATACTAAAGTTTTGTCGCAATAGAAGCATTTTTAGTCAAGTTATGAGGGTAATGGCTGTGGAATAAATCTGGCCCTGACCTTTGACCCTACTTCGATGATATTCTACAGAACCGACTCAGTATACCTCCGGTACAACATACTAAAGTTTTGTCGCAATACGAGAATTTTTAGTCAAGTTATGAGGATAATGGCTGTGGGATAAATCTCGCTCCTGTACCCTGACCTTTGACCCCGTTTCAATTATATTCAACAGAATTGGTTTAGTATACCTCTGGAACAACATGATAAAGTTTTGTCGCAATCGAAGCATTTTTACGTAAGTTATGACGCGTAAGGGCGATGGAATGGATCCCGCTCCTATGTCTTGACCGTGAGGATTTGCCGCTGCTCACATGCGTGTACCCCATTTCGTCCATTTTCAATAGGTTTCGTCCCCAGGTGGTCCCCTACCACATACTAAAATTTCATCGAAATCGAACCATTTTTACGCGAGTTATCGTGCGGGCGAACGGACAGACAGACATACAGACGGACAAAGCTGGAGCGTATACGCTTCTTCAACCTACGGTTGGAAATCGTAAATGAGGTTAGAAGTATCAGAGATCCGGACATTAAGACCATTTTCAGTTTACAACAGACATGAATGATTACAGGAAGAATAAAGTCATTCGTAGAGAGCATGACATATTAATTGGATGTAAATGGTTGTAATACAGGATGTCCCAATCGCTACTTTCCCCAAGTTTTTATTAATAACATCGTGAATAATTTCAGTAATTGAATGATATATGGTGAGAACCTACCTTCATCCATGGGAAATAGAACCATATCATAAGAGATGTTGAAAGTGTTCGCCCTGTGCATCGGGACAGCCTTGAACACGAAACTCCATATTTCAGAAAGTTGGCGCAAATTACAGGCATTTGTTGCGGAACGGCCGGACATCTTGGAACACATAAATGCACAAAATAAGCGCATGTGGGCAGCCGCAAATCCTCACGCATTTATCGAGAAACCTCTTCAAGCACAAAAAATTGGAGTGTGGTGCGCACTGTCACGTGGGCGGATCATTGGATCCATCTTCTTTCAGGATATGGACACTAGAGATGAGTTCGGGCTCAATTTTAGGAGCCCGGGCCCGGATTCTTGAAAGCATTTTGCATATTTTTTTTTTTTTTTTTTTTTTTTTTTGGGATTGGAGGTTTAACGACCACCGTGAGCAACTCAATGGGCTATAAGCAGTCGCCCGTCCCTAATTTAGGGTCACTGGTTCCAGGGAAGGGAGAGAGCCAGTGCCGTAAGACAAACACAACATCCATGCCTCACCGGGATTCGAACCCGGACCCCGTTCGGACGAATGATCAGAGGCCATCGCTTAGACCACTGCGCCACCGGGGCGGCACATTTTGCATATCAAGACTTGCATTTATACACTGGCCAAAGATATGGCCCAAGCAAGGATTATTTTAAAAATCATTAGTTTAAAAAGTTTAGTTCAGTTAATCCACTTCACAATATTAATATGTTTTTAGAAACACTACGCATAAAGACACATGTTCTAAGATGTGGATTTGAAAAGAAATAAATAATCAACGTGCCCTTCGACCGTATCAGGGGAATCAGTAATTTTGGTAAAAGCTGAAGAAAAGAAAATCGTTTAGAAACAAAAAATTCCATTCGTTATTTCTTTTTGATTTCTAAATTTACTTTTATTTTGAATAAATCGCATTATAAAACGTACAACGCCGTACAGACAGTTGCAAGTGTTTGAAATTTTGACTCTAGAAAACTAATCTTTGCAATATAATTTACATATGTGCTAATTAGTAAAGGTAGTTTAGAGTGATGTAGTAGAATATAAAAAATAGCATGCAGGGAAGTTTCCAAAATTGAAAAAAAAACAAGTTTGTAAAATCATGCAATGCATTGATTATAATACGCTTTCCAACATACCAGAAATCATTACTCAAGTTATCACTCAAGTTATGAGAATAATGGCTGTGGAATAAATCTCGGTCCTGTGCCCTGACCCTTGCTCCCATATCGATGATATTCAACAGAACCGGTTCGGTATACCTCCGAAATAACACGATAAAGTTTTGTCGCAATCGGAGCATTTTTATGTAAGTTATGATGCATAAGGGCTATGGAATAGATCGCGCTCCTGTGTCCTAACCTTTGACCCCATTTCGCCCATTTTCAATACAATTCGTTCCCAGGCAGGTCCCTACAACATACTAACATTTCATCCAAATCGAAACATTTTTACGTAAGTTATGACTCATAATGGAGATAGAAGTGATTCCGCTCCTATATCCTGACCTTTGACCCCATTTCGCCCATTTTCAATAGGGTTTGTGGCCAGGTGGTCCCCTACCAAATACTAAAATTTCATCGAAATCGAACCTTTTTTACGTTAGTTATGACGCATAATAGCAGTGGAATGGATCTTGCTCCTATGTACTGACCTTTCACCCCATTTCGTTCACTTTAAATAAGGTTCCTTCCCAGGTGATACCCTACCAGATACTAAAATTTCATCGAAATCGAACGATTGTTACGCGAGTTATCGTGCGGACGGACATACGCACACAACGCGTGACGTAATGAAGCAGATGGGAATCGCGACTATCTGCTGGCAAGAGTATGACGTCATGAAACTTTAATAGAATCCACACATAACGCGTGACGTAATGAGACAGATGGTGTGACCGCGCGCCAGCATTCTCAAACGCGAGATTGTGACGTCATAAGATTTCTAAGCATTGGAAACATTAATGGAACGACGCCATGACACTAAAAACGTTATAATTCGGGGTGGTTATTTGACCCACTAAACGAATTCTCCTAAAGTCGAGATCAAGCTAAATCGATTTCTAGTACCAGAAAACGGTAGGTTAACGACTTTCATCAAAGTTCTTAGAGCCGTTTTCAAAATAAAATGTACATACAAGAATTGCTACTTTAAGGTGGACGTCAAGTAATTTTGCTTCCTATACTTCCAATGAAAAAACCTCTGTACACATTTTCTTCACAATTAATGCATTCCCAAGAATGAAAATTTGAAAATCGATTAAATAGCTTCATTTCATTAATTAAAATAGCTTCATTTCATAACTTGGTATACTTAATATTTTCTAAACCATAACCGTAATAATATTTTTTAAACCATAACCGTAATTATGCAATCCAACATTTATTTGTCCACTGACGTCATCAAAGTACAGGTCGCGCAATCTTTTCTCTGGTTTCAACACCACCAAAGGAAAGGTTATTGTTTTTTAATATAATTATGCTTATGTTTTAGAAAATGTTAAGTATTCCAAGTTATAGTATGAAGTTATTTTAATCGATGTTCAAATTTCCATCCTTGGGAACACACTAATTGTGAAGGAAATGTGTACAAAAGGTTTTCCATTGGAAATATAGGAGGCAAAATTACTTGACGTCCACCTTAATAGTGTGGGATAAGGGCGATGGAATGGATCCCGATCCCATGTCCTGACCTTTGACTCCATTTGTCCCATTTTCAATAGGGTTCCTCTCCAGGTGGTCCCCTACCACATACTAAAATTTCATTGAGATCGAACCATATTCAAGCAAGTTATGACGCATAAGGGCAATTGAATGGATTCGCTCTTATGGCATGACCTTTGACCCCATTTCACCCATTTTCATTAGGATTCGTCCCCTGGTGGCCGCCTACCACATACTAAAATTTCATCGAAATCGAACCATTTTTACGTGAGTTATCGTGCCGACAGACGGACGGAAAAAGCTGGAGCATATACGTTTCTTCAACCTACGGTTGGAAAGCGTAAAAAAGAACGTAAAAGCATTCCAGACCAGATTACTCTGCATTTTGTAACATTATCAAAGCTTTGCGCTTAATAGTATAATAATCACAATATTATCATATGTGTGTGTGTGCAGTTTCCAGATCAAGTTCATCATGAAAAAAGAGAGAGAGAAAGAGCGAGAGAATTGCATCTAATGCCTCAGTGCTTCAACTTGATCTTCTTTTCTCTAAAACTCGACCTGCTGCACTAAAAACCAACGTCACCCCAAAAATCGCGGGAGTGAGGAAATTAAAAATAAATAAATAACAGTACTTCTAACTGCACAATTTTGGAAATTAATACATCATTCTAAAGATAAGATTCTTGATTTTTAATAAAATACAAAAAATGGGAATGTGAATTTCCCCCAGTTTTTCGATACCAGACCGATACTATTAGATGCAATTCTCTCTCTCTCTCTCTCTCTCTCTCTCGCTCTCTCTCTCTCTCTCTCTCTCTCTCTCTCTCTCTCTCTCTCTCTTTATGATGAACTTGATCTGGAAACTGCACACACACATATGATAATATTGTGATTATTATACTATTCCTTGCTTGGGCCTTAAACTAATCCATGCTTGGGCCATATAGCTTTGGACAATGCATAATGCAAGTCTTGCTAAGCAAAATTTGTCTTGCAATGGCAGCTAGCTTAGGAAATTGAAAATCCTTTCACCATGGTAACAAATCCACAATAAAATTCAACACGTGTAATTCAACCGGACTCGAAATTACACGTGTTGAATTAATTACATTAATGAAATTCAAGACGTGTAATTCCGAGCCTGGGCCGGGTGTTTCGGTAGTTAGTGAATTCTGAGCCCTTCCCAGCCCGAGCTCGTCTCTAATGGACACAACAGCCGCCTACATGGAAAATTTTCAGGCATTCGTTAACCAACTGCACCCTGAAGAGCTGATCACTGGATATTTTTAACAAGACGGGGCAACTTGCCATACTTCACATGTGAATATGGCTGAAATTGAGTCATTCTTCGAAAATCACGTGATTTCTAAAGGAATGTGGCCACCTCGATGTCCTAACCCTTGATTTCTTTCTCTGTGGGTATCTCAAACCAGTAGTGTTTTAAAACAAGCCCACAACCATTGAGGCATTGAAGAACAGCATCTGCGAGACAGTGGCAGCGATTACGCCGGAGCAACTGGCGTGCACTTTCCGAAATGTGAAATCTCGTGTTGAAGCCTGTCTCAATGCACAAGACGGATACTTTCAACATCTCTTACGATATGGTTCTGTTTCTCATGGATGAAGGTCTGTTCTTACCAAATGTCATTCAATTACTCTAATTACTCACGATGTTATTTATAAAAACTTGGGTAAAGTAGCGAATGGGACACCCTGTAGTAGTTTTAAGGTTCAAGTTGTAGCCGTAAGATTTGCATGCTTATAAATACTTGCGTTGCTTAAGCTATGAACTTGTGAACATAAATATTAATTGCTAGAAAATATAGAAATCACTAACAGCCAATATTTACGCCATATTTGTCAATGAGTTTAGGTTGTTTTCAAGCTAAGGACTGCATAATTTTGAGGGTGGCAAAAAGAAAAACGAAGAAAATTTTTGACAAATGAAAGAAAGAGAACAGGCAGAAGGTAAAAGAACAAAACATATTCACACAAAACTGCGTGAATTCTACCAAAACGATTTAGCGGAGTCATTTGTGAACGAGTGCGTTCATTTCGGCGGGTTTCTATGGCAATTGGAGAGTGGCTCCTGAAACCATCCTTGAGATGAGTGATGCAATAAGAAATATGGGTTTGCAAGAAGTACGTTGTCCTGAAGGTTTTCTTGTGTACGCCGACATCCAACAGCTCTGCCGATAGAGTATTGCTATGACTGAAAACATACCTACGTTGTTATTGACTTATTATATGTATTAGAAACCCTACCACAGCATTTTTTAATTATCCCTACTGAAACGGATCCCCTGTAAGTAACAACTACATTTAATATAATTTCATCTAAGTAAGTTGTACCATTACTTGGAAGTAGAGGGATGGCAAATTTAGAGGTGCCCGGGGTGGTTCAATCCTCAAATCCGCCCCTGGCCAAGATAATAAGGAATGAATTAACATAATCCAATTACATAAATCTACATTTATTTGTTCTTCCCTGGTACTTCATCACAGTGGAATACGCTAGCCAGAATATGAAGTTGTTGGCTTTAAATCATATAACAATAACAACTTCAAATTGCCTCTATCAAAAAACACTTCTAACAAGTCGTTATTTCAGAAATGCACACTATCGTAAATTAAATACACTTATCATTAACAGGACGTTATCTTGACAACGCAGTTCTATCAAGTCGCACGATCTAAAATGCTCTTATCGTTGAGAAGACGGTTATCTGAACTGACTCTGCTCTACCCCCAGCCCCCCCCCTTTTTTTGGTGTGTGTAGGATGGTTGGGGGGTTTAACGACCACCGTGAGCAGCTCGATGGGCTATAAGCAGTCACCCGTCCCTAATTTAGAGACAATGGTTCCAGGTAAGAGAAAGAGCTGGAGTGCCGTAAAACAAACACGACATCCACGCCTTATTGGGATCCGAACCTAGGAAGCTACCGCTTAGACCGTTGCGCCTACCCATTGTCATTGCTTCCAAATGTAGAAAGCTCGTTGGGGAAAATAATGTGTCTCTAAGTCAGAAAAAGTTTAACGAGGAGAAACTAAAATTGCATAAGAACACACACTCTAGATTAGCGGTATTCGTCACAAGAGTTGGGAGGTTTTTTTGTTTTTATAAGCAGTCGCCCGTCCCTAATTTAGGGCCACTGGTTCCAGGGAAGGGAGAGAGCCAGTGCCGTAAGACAAACACAACATCCATGCCTCACCGAGATTCGAACCCGGACCCCTTTCGGACGAATGATCAGAAGCCATCGCTTAGACCACTGCGCCACCGAGGCGGCAGATTTGGGAGTCAAAGGACTTGTAGAATAGATAATGGACAGAAAAAACTGATGAGAAAACCATGTGAAGTGCATGGGCATCAACAGGTAGGCCACTATAAACTCATTGATAAGTGATCAAGGGGATGGTGATGAGAAGACTTCGAGAACGGTACAGCTGAATTCTTGTCTAATCTTGAAGTCAAAATATTTTAAATTTAATTGTTGGTTTCTTTAAAATTCACTGTCTCAATATATGAAACTAAAAATGAAAGTTCATATTTATGTGTTTAACATGATCATTGATGTAACTCAAATGCAGTACATTTCTGTCGTATTCTTGGCTGATGGTTTTTACGTGAAAAAAACATTCTATTATTGCAGCGTAGATTTTTTTTCAGAGTGGTTTGCAGCTCTTAAGTAAACTTTTAAAGTGTTCGGCAACTGAAGAAGGGTTGAAAACTCCTGGTCTAAGCCTCAACAGTTATGTACTAACTTTTGAAAGAAATATTTGTCGTAATTTTGAGAGCATATACAGAGTGCATGCGTTGTATCCAGGAAGGAATGCAACATTAATATGTTTACTCACGTAAGTGTTGGTAGATATCCTATATTGTTAAAGGTGCACTATTAAAACTTGTTCGTATCAACAAGCATCTTTGATATATATACTTCTAATTTAACCTTCTGTTTGAGTTCCTGTGTTCTTGTATAAATTTGGTTTCTTTTCGTTAAATATTTTCTAAGCTTAACGTCAAGAGTTTCTTCCGATGAATTTGAAGTTGGCAACACCTGGCAGCAGATTAAAGTGCGTTGCACTTTAATCGAAAGATAAGAGCTTTCGTGCGAAATGTTTGAAGCATCATGTTCGAAAGTTAATGATACAGGAGCGACATATGAGCTAGTTATATCTGCTCTTGCATGAATACTTTATGTACGGCTTTCCATACTGAGAGAGAGAGCAGTGTAGTAGAGATGGTACTCGTTATCGACTGTTGTGAACAGATAATTTGTACTATATCTGTGTGAATAGATAATGGACAGCAAAAACTGATGGGAAAATCATGATACAAAAGATTGTTGTACAAAAGTTGTGTAAGCGGACTGTATTCGATGATTAAGTTACTACAACTTGTTGATTCCACTGGATTTTGAACTTATAACCTTGTTTTATCTGAACTCTGGCGTATTGTCGAAGTTTCTACGATTGAGAAGAAGTCCAAGGATTCACATTGCAGCCAATTCACGAAGTTAAGTTTTACAGAGAATTTAACTTAACGATAAAGTTCCATTCAAAAAGTTTCAATTTAAACGACTAACATTATACACATCTGCTTATAGATGCTTTGATACGTACGCCTGAAAAAATATTCATTCATACATTCGTATCAACATTATTTGTGTCAATCATTCCTCGCTTTTCCCATCTAGATTAATGAAGTCGTCAATAAGTAGTACTAGGGACGAAATCATACACACACACAACACACAAAACAATACTGCAAATTCAGTATCCAGCGATCCATTTAGGCAGTAAGGGGGTTATGGGAGGCAGTGCTTTCGGAGGTTCTAACTGGGAATCCCATCCAGCGACCGATTTAGGCAGTTACTGGCCCAGGACAAAGAGCTTTCTGTGGTTTCTCATTGGGAATCCCGTATGCAGCGATCGATTGTCAGCAGACCCTGACCCACAGTCCAGCGGACCCTCTTGCGGATGGGCCTAGGTGACCGTTTGTCAATGCGGCACTTTCATGTGCCCACTTTGACCAACCGTCATCTACAGCTCTGCCTGCAGTGGGCACGGAAGTACCGCGACTGTACATTGGACGACTGGAAAAGGGTCGCTTGGTCGACTGAGTCCAGACTCCAGCACCAACATGACGATAAATGGATGCGTATTTAGACGCCGCGCGGATGAAGATTTGACCCCATACTTCACGAAAACAGGATGGAGGTGGTAGTGTCACGGTTTAGGAGTCGTTCTCATAGATGCCACTGGTAACCCTCATTCCCATTAAACACACAATCACACCAGATCCTACCTAGGTATTGTTTAGGACCAAATGTTGCCCTACATGGTGACCGGGTATTCTGATGTCACAGCACTCTTTCAAGAGGATAACGCCCTGTGTCACAAGGCCGGCATTGTGCGGGAATAGTTCGAGGATCATGTCCAAGCATTTCATGTGTACCCCTGCCCTCCAAATCCCCCCCCCCCCTAACTTCAATCCCATCGGACATCTGTGAGACGCCCTGCCTAGACATTGTTTCGGACCTAGTGTTGCCCTGCATGGTGCCCATGTATCCGAAAAGCACTGGATTCTTTCATCAGGAATCACAAGGTCCGCATTGTGCAGGAATGGTTCAGGATCATGTTCCAAACATTTTTGTGCTCTACTAGCCACTAAATTGCCCTGGCATGAATCTCATCGAACATTCGTGGGACGCAGCATTCGTTGGACGACTCCAGTGTCTAACTCCGTCGCTGAACTAGGAGATGTCATTCTGTCCAGCTGTTACAAAATACTTGAGGACATTTTCCGCAGCCAAGTGGAGTCCATACCACAGCTTAATGCAAGCGATTATCACCGTGAAAGACGGCCCGAGACACTGTTGGATAAGTGGTTGTAATGTTAAAACTAAGGAATATTTTTTTGTCAGTGCACAGCGTTCTTCAAGCAGGGTTTGGCATTCTAACCTAAACAGAAGGATTCTGTTATTGACAAAACTTGCCACCCGTGTCCGGAAATTTCGTTACATTCGTAGCCTGAATTTGCTGTTGTCCACTACACTCTTCGCGTGTAGTGGACAACAGCAAATGGCCTGGAATTTGCTATAGTTTGACAGGCAGACTCTCTCGCTTTGTTCAGAGTTAGCACAAAGCTTTAACAGATACTCATCACTTTGATTGCCTGGTATGAGGTCTGTCCTAATGTATCATCGACTATTGTTTAATGTAACAGCAATTTGTGTAAATGGGGTGTGCCATGTATAATCAGGACTTTTTAATGTTTTTTTTATTCACAAAAACAGCAACATACAGGTATGATATTAAACCAATAACAGTAATTAACAAGTTAGTAAATTCATGCACTGCATTGATTATAATACGCTTTCCAACATTACAGAAATCATTACTCAAGTTATCACTCAAGTTATGAGAATAATGTCTGTGGAATAAATCTCGGTCCTGTGCCCTGACCTTTGATCCCATTTCGATGATATTCAACACAACCGGCTTGGTATACCTCCGAAATAACATGATAAAGTTTTGTCGCAATCGAAGCATTTTTACGTAAGTTATGATGCATAAGGGCTATGGAATAGATCCCGCTCCTGTGTCCTAACCTTTGACCCCATTTCGCCCATTTTCAATAAGGTTTGTCGCCAGGTGGTCCCCTACCACATACTAAAATTTCATCGAAATCGAACCTTTTTTACGTTAGTTATAGCGCATAACAGCAGTAGAATGGATCCCTCTCCTATGTACTGACCTTTGACCCCATTTCGTTCACTTTAAATAGGGTTCCTTCCCAGGTGATCCCCTACCAGATACTAAAATTTCATCGAAATCGAACGGTTGTTACGCTAGTTATCGTGCTGACGGACATACGCACACAACGCTTGACGTAATGAGGCAGATGGGAATCGCGACCATCTGCCCGCCGCAAGAGTGTGACGTCATAAATCTTTAATAGGACCCACACACAACGCGTGACGTAAAGAGACAGATGACGTGACCGCGCGCCAACATTCTCAAACGCGAGTTGTGACGTCATAAGATTTGATTTGATTGGTTTTGATTGGAGGTTTAACGACCACCGTGAGCAACTCAATGGGCTATAAGCAGTCGCCCGTCCCTAATTTAGGGTCACTGGTTCCAAGGAAGGGAGAGAGCCAGTGCCGTAAGACAAACACAACATCCATGCCTCACGGGATTCGAACCCGGACCTCGTTCGGACGAATGATCAGAGGCCAGCGCCTTAGACCACTGCGCCACCGGGGCGGCTAAGATTTCTAAGCATTGGTAACATTAATGGAACAACGCCGTCACTAAAAACGTTATAATTCAGGGTGGTTATTTACCTCACTAAACGAATTCTTCTAAAGTCGAGATCAAGCTAAATCGATTTCTAGTACCAGAAAACGGTAGGTTAACGACTTTCATCAAAATTCTTAGAGGCGTTTTCAAAATAAAATGTACATACATACATACAAGAATTGCTACTTTAAGGTGGACGTCAAGTAACTTTGCTTCCTATACTTCCAATGGAAAAACTTTTGTACACATTTTCTTCACAATTAATGCGTTCCCAAGGATGAAAATTTGAACATGGATTAAAATATCTTCATTTTATAACTTGCAATACTTAATATTTTCTAAAACATAAACATAATTATGCAATTCAACATTTGTTTGTCTACTGATGTCATGAAAATACAGGTCGCGCCATCTTTTTTCTGGGCAATTAATGCGTTCACAAGGATGAAAATTTGAACATCGATTCAAGTAGCTTCATTTCATAACTTGGAATACTTAATATTTTCTAAATCATAACCGTAATTATGCAGTCCAACAATTTTTTGTCCACTGACGTCATCAAAGTACAGGTCGCGCCATTTTTTCTGTGGTTTCAACACCACCAAAGGAAAAGTTATTGATTTTTAATATAATTATGGTTATGTTTTAGAAAATATTAAATTTTCCAAGTTATAATATGAAGTTATTTTAATCGATGTTCAAATTTTCATCCTTGGGAACACATTAATTGTGAAGGAAATGTGTACAAAAGTTTTTCCATTGGAAATATAGGAAGCAAAATTACTTGACGTCCACCTTAATAATATGGGATAAGGACAATGGAATGGATTGCAATCCTATGTCCTGACCTTTGACCGCATTTTGTCCATTTTCAATAGGGTTCGTCCCCAGATGGTCCCCTACTACATACTGAAATTTCATCGAAATTGAAACATTTTTACGCAAGTTATGACGCATAAGGGTAATGGAATGATCCCACTCCTACGTGGTGACCTTTGACCCCATTTGTCCCATTTTCAATAGGGTTCGTCCCTAGGTGGTCTCCTATCACATAGTAAACTTTCATTGAAATCGAACCATATTTACGCAAGTTATGACGCATAATGGTAATGGAATGATCCCGCTCCTACGTCGTGACCTTTGACCCCATTTGTCCCATTTTCAATAGGGTTCGTCCCCGGGTGGTCCCCTACCACATACTAAAAACATTTAATCACGTAAATACAGTTTAAAAGTGACAAACACAGCATAATTTTGCCAAGCAATATGATCTAACGCAAAGCGTATGTAAATTTGTGTTTTTGCCAAAATCTTCAGAGATCAGAACGGATCAAGTTTTCCTGCCACAGAAAATGTTTAAAGTCATCCTAGATCACCATAGCTCATGGCCGTACCCATGGGAAGGGTTTTTAGGGTCGAACGCCCCCTTCCCGAAATTTTTTGGGCAAAATTCTTTTGCTTGTTTATTGTAAGTTATTAGATCAACAGGAGTCGCCATTATCTTCTTTTCATTTGTTTTTACAAATTGTTTCTGTTATTTCCTTTGATAAAATTTAGTTCTGAAGGGCATGTTTTTCTCCCTATACCCACTGGCCAGCAGTAACAAATTTATAGAAATACAGGATACACTGTGTCTGGCACTTTATTAATCGGAATTGTTCTATTATCAATCGATTTTTTATTTTTGAGATAGCTTTTATTATTATTTCTTTATCGTGTTAAGAGAGACGAAAAAAAATGACATTTGGAATCGTAGTTTATGGTTTCTTTATAACATCAAGATGCCAGACTGGGACGGGTTGTGTTTAGAAATGTGAGGGTGTTGTGTGTGATTGCATCTCGAATTTTGAAACTCCACAGAGCCAAAAGCGGCGCCAGGAGAGCCGAATATCCAGTGCTCAGGTAAATGCTGCTCTGGTTTCGCTTTCGGTGTAATAGTTGCTATCATAGCAACTGTTAGACGGCTAATTCAACGTCAAAGTCCCTTGGTATAGTGGCTTCATCTATCGTTATCGGAATTTTTAAAATCCACTTCCTGACGTAAATTTCAAATGTTTTTTAATTTTTATTTTTCAGACTACTTGCTGTCATCCTGTCTCCTGTATAATCTTGTTGTTTTCATGTAATCTCTGTCTCATATTGTTCAGTTTGTTTTTCTGGTAATACTGAGCAAGTTCATGTGTCGTTACTCGCTAACTAATATACTAAAAACTAAAGATTTTATTTTTTGTTGATAGATAGTTAGTTTTTTGCTGTGGAATAGTTTAAAAAAAGAACAACCCCGAAACAAAAGTCGAGTTACGGCCGTGATAGATAGTTAGATAGACACATTACATTTTTATCAAACAAAAGTCTTCGCTCTTTCCTCGTTTTATAAGTGAGTCACGGAAAAATTCTCATTGGCCGCCACCGGGAATCGAACCCAGGATCTTCCAGTTACGCGCCGGATATGCTTCCACTACACCACAGCGGCCTCGAATTCCTCCAGATTGCTGCTTACCATCTTTGGTGAATCCCAGCATTGGGCTGGGCTCCAAGAAGCAACCTGCCAAATTGGCTAGGCAGTTAGCGTGTGTGAGTCTGGAGGAATTCGAGGCCGCTGTGGTGTAGTGGAAGCATATCCGGCGCGTAACTGGAAGACCCTGGGTTCGATTCTCCGTGGCGGCCAATGAGAATTTTTCCGTGACTCACTTATAAAACGTGGAAAGAGCGAAGACCGTTGTTTGATATTCCTTGTCCACGTCAAATGCCTGTATTCATTACATTTTTGTTGTGGAATATTTTTACTCCCCCTCCTTCCCCCGAAACTAAAGTCTATACTTCGATTCACCCTAAGATGACACTGAAGTTTAAGGTACAAAAGCCTACGCACTCACTGAGGGGCGAAAGTTATGTTCATCCGCGTCACTCCCCACTGTGTCCTGCTGTTAGCAGCTGTCAATCACTCCCCCATCAACTCATTGGCATCCTTGTCTTCGAAACACTGCAAATCTACGCATGCGTGTGTTGGTCTAATTTTAAAACTTAATTTCTGAAAATATATCAGTTTTAGATTTGCCTAAAATAACTGTATGTACTTATAAGTAAACAGCTAGGACACTATATAGTATGATTCTGGGCAATAAATGCGTTAATTTTCACGGAAAATGTTGGGAACTACTTTTAATCGCGGCGATATATTTCACGTACCTTCCCCTTCAGTATCATCTTAGGGTGAATCGAAGTATAGTTACGGCCCTGCCATAGCTGTTCTTAAACCCGAATACACCACGGTTGTTACAGTAGTAAAAACAACAGTTTACTTTTTTAAACTTGAAAGCGTGTATCCATTTGTTCCACTTCATATTTTAACGGGCAAGGCTTAATCCGTACACTCAATTTTAGAAAACACTATTCTCTCTTTTCCTGTCACGAAGCCACTGTCATCAGCAACCTTGCTGTTTTTCTCACCCGCGTCAGCCATTGATCACTTGACCAGATCCTTGCTCCACGACTCCAAACCGAGTAATGGACTTTTATGTAAACAATAACAAACGCTGGCGAACTCGTAGTTTCACACGATCAGTCGTGTTAGGAAAGATGGCAACGCAGAAAAAGTTATCTTCTCACCTCAGCAACAGAGCTTGACTTCCAATAAACCGATGTTTTCAGAAACGCGAACAAAGTATTTAAAGTAACTTCTAAAACGTCACCTTTGTTTTCGCATTTCAGGAAAAGGAATTACTATATTTGAATATAAACTTTGCTATGTGACGGTAAGGGAATATTTTATTTTATTTATTTATTTATTATTGTAGAAACCCAGCCAAAGCGATAGCGATAAACGTTACAGCACTTTTGCTTGCTATCTGCACAGCATTGGGCAATCTGGCGTGACCTGTTACAAAAGACTCCTTTTCCAGGGGACCTTCAAATATCGGGGTTCCTAGGCACGTACCCTAACCCTATAGTAAGACATTTGGTCCTCGTGAAATGCTTTGTTGATAAGAAGGAAAGTGTCATTCAGTTGCGGTATTTCCGTGAAAGTACTGTATGGAACGAAAAAAAAAAAACGTTTTTGCGAAGATATCTGAAGGACGAATTTTTATTATTAGTCTTGATCTGTTAGCCAAGGTATGGGCGCATCGTGGAGATAAAGGATCATTGAACACAGATTGCCTTCCTTGCCTAGCGGGAAGAAAGAACTTCTTCATGCGTAGCTGAACAGTAAACAGAATCAGTCAAGCAGGGATTGTCTGTGCGGTTCGTTTTAAAGAAATTTAAATGATTTTCGCGGTGGAACGCCGAATGGAAACACCCGCCTGTTGAATTCGCTTCAAATAATTGTGTAGGATTGGCATCTGTGTTGTGTGGTGCAGTTCTTACCACTACCGTAACCGTATTACCGGAAAGGCTGGTCGCTGTGCAACAGCAGAAAGCAATGGGACATAACTGACTCGAAATACGTATCTTGCCAGCGTTCTTCTTGGATCTTCCGTGAAAACATAGACTGTTGCTGTGCGAAGACGATCATGCATTCAGCCTTTTTGCTCCTGTTTCTTCACGGACCCGGACAAAACCACTGATCAGGTATGTTCAGAAGTGTACGAAGATTAGCTTTATGCAAAGGGTTCATGGGGATGATAACATGTTTTCATTACAACGGATGAATCGCGTGAGTAAATCCGCTATATCTACCGCTCAATTTTCAAAGCCTGCTGCACCAATATCCGTATGCTATGTGTGTTATTGACGTTACTGCGTGTGTATGCATGTGTTCACAGAAGCAGTAAAAAAATGGCATATTTGTGTTAGTAGCTATTTGTCGGCAAGCAGGAGAATTACAACTGCGTTGCCTAGATTTGGTGTGCAATGTGCATGCGTGTGTGTGTAGCACTGATCAAAAGCTATCGTCATGCCTTTAATAAGTCGAACAGAGCATACAGCATTTCGAAGAACGTATTTTGATTTGTAACTACACCACAGGATGTATCTAACATTACAGGTCTGTTCATTACCTTATTAATTTCTTACGTACTAACGCAGTTGTAGAATTCTATTCTGTTTTAATCTCGCCACTCGTTTCAAAAATTATTTTTATTTCGATATTATTTATTCCCAATTTAATTTTTTTTTTATCTTAGAAGGGGGAGAAAAAGAAGTGAGAATTTTACAATGTGAAAACAGTAAACTGAAGTACGACGTACAGCTGTTTGGCTATTCCAAAACTTAGTTATTTTTTATATTATGATCTTTCCTGATAGTAAGTAGTAAAGTATATCACAGTAAAAAAATTCAATTTAACGAAAATGGGTAACGGAAGTAGTCGATGAGTCACCTAAGTTGATTTTCTAAAATATCTCGAAAACGGTGCCTCGTAACGAAATTTTACTTCCTCTATACTTCTCCCAAGAGTGTGTTACCTGCTGTTGTATAAGCTTAAAAATGATGTGTAGCACAATGGGATGTAACCTGTACATATCCTAGACCAAAAGTTACCAATCCCTCTCACTAACACACTTGCGATTCAGCTTTTCTTTCTATCTTCAGGTCAGATTTTAACATGCGCATGCGCAGATGGACTTTCGTACGTACGTCATATTTCATTGGTGTCAAGGTCGTTTCTACGTTCGCTTACATCTGAATAATATATTGTAATAATGAAAAAAATGTTTTTTTGAAAAATAGAAATACTATTGCCTCCGCCATAGTTTAGTAAATATTTACTTTTATGACTCACATATCTTCTATCATTGGTTTTTTACGACTATAACATCCATTAATCCGCCTACCTAAGTACCGCTCAATGTCAGGAATCAGTAAACCTTATTCTTTGTTGTTATGATTTAATTCCTCTTAGTATGTACCGGACTGAGCAGATTGCTGTATGCTGATGACACTGTCCTGTTGGCAGAGAGCAAAAGTGAGTTACAGAGTATGTTGTCCCGGATGTACGAAGTTTGTGTGAAATTCAAACTGAGTATAAATAAGGAAAAAACCAAGGTTATGGTTTTTGAGCGAGGAACCGTTAGTACTGAATGCGGGATAAGTCTAAATGGCACAGTGATTGACCAGGTGAGTGAGTTTGTGTATTTAGGAAGCATGTTTGACAGAGAGAACAAATTGGATGGTGAAATTAGTAGGCGAGTGAATTCTTTATTGAAAGTCATAGCTGCCTTGGGAGGTTTTCACAGGAATGATGGGCTCTCAAGAGAGTCCCGCATGGCTGTGTATAAAAGTGTAATTGTTCCTACTCTGATGCATGGCAGTGAAACCTGGGTACTACAGAAGAAACATAGGAGTCGTTTGTGTTTGTCTTACGGTACTGGCTCTCTCCCTTCCCAGGAGCCAGTGACCCTGGGTTAGAGACGGATGACTGCTTATGGCCCATTTGAATTGCTCACGGTGGTCGTTGGGCTTCCAATCAAGAAGTTTGTGTGCGGGAGAAATGCGTTACTTACGGGGGTTTGAGGCAAGACACGTTCTGATTGTGTGAGGAATGAAGATGTGTTGCAGTTGTGTAATGTGAAGCAAAATATTGTTTGCAAAGTGAAGACTAATATACTTAGATGGTTTGGCCACGTTGAAAGAATGCGTGATGAGATGCTTACTAAGAAAATCTTTTAGCCCAAGAGGCAGGAAGAAAAGGCAGAGGAAGGCCAAGGAAGTCATGGGAGGATGAGATTCAGGAGTGTCTGCGTGAGAAAAAGATCGTGAGTATGAAGTATAGAAGATCTTGTGTACGACGTGTGATGGATGTCAGTGAAGTCCGAGCTGTATGTCAAGATCGCTGTAAACGGAGAAGTTTGATATGGCAACAGTAAGTAAAAATTATATGGTAGTTTGTATTTCTTTGTGGAGCTAACCTCTGAATCTCAGAAAACAGCTTAGTGATATGTATGTACGTACCAGACTGTGGCTCGGAGTGATCGTGCATAACGTGATTATGCAATGTGTTGTATCTAAATAAATGTATCTTCTCAAATCACTCGTTTTATTTCACACCCACCGAAGATCTTGGTATTCGAAAGATGCATAGCATAAATTATCTATAAAGAGTACCAAGGTATTCTCTCGACTTCTTTTTTGAACCGTGAAGCTTTAATGATTCTGAAACGAAATGTATTTTTGCTGCAAAAAGAATTACATTTTTTAGAATTATTTTATTGAAAATTATTGTAAGTTTTGCTGACCGTTCTATTACAGGTGAAAAAAACCCTATATCGTTGGATTGCTACACACACACACAAAAAAAGAAAAAATCGTGCTATATTTTATTCTTCGATATCAGTGATATCCATTTTTTGCTTTGACCATTCATTTCAATCAGAAAATATGAAATCAAAAGAAATAAATGTCGTAGCACCATCAGGCTTTCACCTATTTAGTTCTGTAAAGAAAGCATTGTGTGAGTAGCATTTGGAAGGCGAAGATTCCGTGAAAAATATGTTTAAATATTTATTTATTTATTTACATGTATATTCCCGCACGTACACACACGAAGACTAATGGAGATTTTGCAACCCAGCTTTTCATTTTGCTGACATGGTCATTATTGCAAATACCTGATCAGCGCTGCAGAGTATGATACAGGAACTTGCTGACGACAAGAGTAACGGAGTTGGATTAAAAATGAAGCCACGGAAAAGGAAATTGCTCGTACTCTTAAGAACTGAAGATTTAGAAATTGATATGACAAAGAGAGGGAGAGAGGCACATATAGATTTAGGCATCCGATGCCCATATCTACCTTGGACGAGTAGATACAAAGCGAAGGCAACATCGAAGGAGAAATTAATGGGCGTATAAAATTTACTGGAGTGAATTTAGGTGGAACTGTGCAATTTTCAAGAGCAATTTACCGTTATGTTTTTTAAAAGAAAAGTGTTCAATGCATTTTTCAAAAAAGTGCATTTTTTTTTTGCATTTTTTCAAAAAAGTGCCCCCACTACGTTAGGGACACTTTTTTTGAAAAATGCAAGAATGAATAATATTTTTTTTAGGGAGGCTAACACACAAAAACACATCATCATCATCATCATCATTGTCAACCATTATCAATCCACTGCTGGACGAAGGTCTCCCCAAGTTTCCTCCACAACGGTCTGTCTTGTGCCAGTCTCCTCCATGTCACCCCTGCATACTTTCGAATTTCATCCACCCATCTCCCATGTGGTCTTCCTCTGGGTCTTTTCCTGTCCCTTGGAATCCAATCTAAAATTTCGGCTGTCCATCGATGATCTGTCCTTCTGGCAGTATGTCCAGCCCATTGCCATTTCAGGGATTTAACTCTGATCATGATGTCTTCCACTCTTGTCATTTTTCGAATCCACGAGTTCCTCTTCTTATCTCTCCTGGTTACACCAAGTATGCACCTCTCCATGCTTCTTTGAGTTGTCTGCAGCCTTTGTATGTCTCTTTTAGTTAAGGTCCACGTCTCTGCACCATACGTAAGCACTGGAAGGATGCATTGATCAAACACTTTTCTTTTAAGACATAATGGCATATTGCTCTTGAAAATTATGCTGTTTCTTCCAAAAGCTCTCCAGGCAAGTTTTGTACGCCGATTAATTTCTTCATCAATGTGACCCTCACTTGATATCTGCTGTCCAAGATAAACGTACGTGTCTGTTATCTCCAGCTTTTCTCCATCAATCGATAAATCTTCATTTCTTGTAAAAGCATTGAACATCACTTTTGTCTTCTGAAAGTTCATTTTTAATCCCACTTCTTTACTCTTGTCAGCAAGTTCCTGGATCATACTCTGCAGCTCTGATGGGCTAGTTGCAAAAATGACTACGTCATCAGCAAAACGAAGGTGGGTTAGATAATCTCCATTAATCTTTATCCCCTTGTTTTCCCAGCTCAGCGACTGAAAAACACCCTCCAATGTGGCATTAAAGAGCTTCGGAGATATGGTGTCACCTTGCCTCACTCCCTTTCCAATTTTTATGTGTGTTGTATTTTCAAACAGCCTAATCTTTGCACTTGCATTTTCATAGATGTTAATAATAATATTAATGTATGCATCTTCAATACCGCAGGTTTTCAGAGCCATTGTAACTGCTGATGGTTTCACCGAATCAAAGGCTTTTTCATAATCGATAAAAGCCATGCACAATGGAAGTTCATATTCTTTTGCTCTTTCAATTAGTTCTCTCAGCACATGGATATGATCTATTGTGCTGTAGCCACTCCTGAATCCAGCTTGTTCTCTCGGTTGAGCCATGTCCAGTGTTACCTTCAAGCGGTGTGAAAGAACTTTAGTGAAGATTTTATAAACCACTGATAGGAGGCTGATAGGTCTGTAGTTCCTGAGATCCTCAATGTCACCTTTTTTATGTAGCAGGATCATTGTAGCATTGTTCCAATCCTCAGGAATCTTCCCTTCATTAAGGCATCGAGTGAAAATTTGGGCGAGTACTGTTTCAATTTCTCCACTTGCTTCTTGTATGATGTCTATAGTAATTCCATCTTCTCCTGGAGCTTTCCCCCGCTTCATGTTCTTGATTGCATGTGCAACTTCTGCTGGGAGGACTGGAAGAACTCTGGTACCTTTCATGATGTCTGGAGTACATGTATCATCCCTTTCATATAATTTGGAGTAGAAATCTTTCACTCTTGTCAAAATTTCGCCTCTATTTCTTGTTACAAAACCATCTTCTTTTCTCAGTGCCATAATCTGTTTTCTTCCCTTACTGAGATATCCCTTTGCTATCTTTAGGCTTTGGTTGTTTTCAATTGCTTTCCTCACTAGTTCACAGTTGAATTTTCTAACGTCTTCAGTGATACTTTTTCGTACTGTCTTGCATAGCTCTATATATTCCACTTTGGAAGTCACATCTTCTTTAGTTGTCCTCATCTCTCTTCTTTTTTGCATCAACATTTTCGTTTTTCCTGATAATTTATTTACATGCAACTTGTTCTTAGACCCAGCTAATTTTGTTGCTGTTTCCATAAGAGCTTTGGTTACTTTTCTGTTAACTTCAGAGATGTCCACTTCTTCCGATGTTAGGCCTTCTAAAGCAGAGAACCTGTTCTTCAGTTCCAACTTGAAGGTATTATGGTGTTTTTTAAGGTTCGTTATGTCAATAGATTTTGTTTGTCTTATGAGCTTGCCACGTTCAAGTTTAGTGTTGAGGTGCATCTTACATCTCACCAATCTATGGTCACTACCTGTGTTGAACTTGTTTAGCACACTGCAGTCTTCTATGACAAATTTTTTGTTACACATAATAAAATCAATTTCACTTGTCGTCCCATTTGGATGTCTCCATGTCCATTTCCTGTGTGGCTTTTTCTTGAAAAAAGAGTTCAAGATGAAAAACCCTTCTGCCTCTGCAAACTCTACGAGAGTATTTCCACGCTGGTTTCTGTTGCCGTGACCGAATTTACCTACTGAAGTTTCATTCTGTTGCCGTTGCCCTATTTTTGCATTGAAATCTCCCATAATTATTTTCAAGTGCTGCTTACCTTTATTATTTAGATGACAAATTTCCTCATAAAATTGTTCAATTTCTTCTTCAGGATGACTTGTGGTGGGTGCATAAGTTTGAATAATCTGAGCCTGGTATCTTCTCGATAGTTGGATAACGAGTCGTGCAGCTCTGTCAGAGGAACTTTCAACTTCTACCACTTTATCCTTCAGTTTCTTGTTTATTATAAATCCAACACCACTAGTTCTGCCAGTATCTGTCCCACGATAGTAGAAGAGATGTCCACTTTTCAGTTCGATGAGATCTTCTCCTTTTCTCCTTACCTCACTTAGCCCCACAATGTCCCATTTGATCCTTTGTAGTTCCTCTTCCAATTCAAGAAGCCTTGAATCAGAAGATAGGGAGCGTCCATTGTACGTTGCCAAGGTCAGCATCAGATGGCAGCCTAGTCCGGTCCTCCGGGGATTCTTAGCACCCTCTGCCTTCATGTCGCACTGGCCGCTGCCTTGGCCAGGTACATTCCAGCTGCCGGAGACTGAGGGCCAAGATTTAAGTTGTGGAGTCATTTTGGAGGGGTTTGGCCATAACTCACCACGCTGGCCAAGCGGGTTGGTGAGTGTGGGATAGCATTTCCTCTGATCCCGATGGTATAGTTATACCGCTATTGGCGGTCGTCAGAGCCCCTTTAGTGGGAACAGGATGCACCACGAGAAGGCGGGGTTGACATTTGTCAAGGAGAGGCTGTGATGTTACGCATCACCTGACCTTACATAAAAAGTGATATCAATATAAATTTTCAAGAATGACTATTATCTATGCAGTGAACTAAAAGGTAAGTGATGTTGCTAAACACTGCTGAGACACACCCATTCCTCCATGCATTGGTTCGAATTTTCGACAAATTTCTTCACTATGTTGAATGTAAATAGCTAAATCCTAACGTTGAACTGACAAACAGCAAAACTTTTAGTTCATATCATGCACAACACTGTAAGAAATATGTATACCAAGTTTCATCAATTTATTTACATACATTTTGCAGTTATCAGGTTTCCCGTAAAGAGTTCGAGACGAAAATTTCATCCTGCAAAAAAAAAAAAAAAAAAAAAAAAGAAAAAAAAATGCGTTTCAAGTGTCACTTTCCGTTTGTTTGACACCTGTCTTTAGATATTCCGATTGCTGTAACTCTATCTATTCATCGTAGACAAAAAACGAAGGCAGTTTTAGAGTCCTAAAAAATGGGGCTTTAAAATGGACGCATTTTTACAAAATGTTAAATTTGGCCCAAAACGACCTTTCCTACGTAGTGGGATACCTTAAGGTGGGCGTCACGTAATTTTGCTTCCTATATTTCCAATGGAAAAAACTTCTGTACACATTTTCTTCACAATTAATGCGTTCACAAGGATGAAGATTTGAACATCGATTAAAATAGCTTCATTTTATAACTTGGAATACTTAATATTTTCTAAAACATAACCATGATTATGCAAACCAACATTTGTTTGTCTACTGACGTCATCAAAGTACAGGTCGCGCCATCTTTTTTCTGGTTTCAACTCCACCAAAGGAAAAGTTATTTATTTTTAATATAATTATGGGTATGTTTTAGAAAATGTTAAGTATTCCAAGTTATAATATGAAGTTATTTTAATTGTTGTTCAAATTGTCATCCTTGGGAACACACTAATTGTGAAGGAAATGTGTACAAAAGTTTTTCCACTAGAAGTACAGGAAGCAAAATTACTTGACATCCACCTTAACCATTGCATCCTTTCTTACTTATGGATCAGAGACATGAGTCTTAAGAAAAAATGCATGCAGAGGCTGCGAACAACTCGGAGAAGCATGAAGCGGTGTATGCTTGGTGTAACCAAGACAGCTAGGGCTTCCCCGGTGGCATAGTAATATAAGCTCTGGCTTCCAACCATTCGTCCGAAATGGGTCCAGGTTCGAATCCCGATGACGCATGGATGTTCTGATTGGTCTTACGGCACTAAAAGAGAAAGATTTATAGGAAGAGAGGACATGTGGCCTCATTGCATAGTGTAACAGCAAGTTACGGAAAGAAACACTAATTGTTTGCTATGGCATTTTTCTGTTCTCCTAAAGCTGTGGGTCCATGTGTACCGAAATTTGGGTCAGAAATTGATCTGAATAATTTGTATGATTAATTGCATAAGTTTTCTTGGATTCGATGCTAAAAGTTTTTAAAAGAACTAAACGAAAGGAAAAAAAAAGCTGAATTAGCGTACGGGTTTTTAAGTCTGATATCAACACCACAGACGCGAACGTGTCATCAAAATAAAACGACTTCTTTTCGAATCTGATCATGCGCTAGCTCTTTGACCCAGTTGTGATCCCTTTGTGTTGTCTTGTGACTTGCTATATAAGCACTTAACCGGGGAAATGATGCTTCTATGCATAATTTCACACAAAAAATGCAACTGCTATATCCTCCTGATTTCTCTCGGGGATGTCGATGACACACGTACTTTATCGATGGCATATTTCTCCCTTCATAAAATTTCTTGCATTATTTTCTTGTGAGACCCAAGTTTGTTGTTTCTTACCAAGACTTGCGAGGCTTATAAATAAGCACGATATGTTCGAATCATGATGCTTAGTTCTCGCTTTTCTGGAACCTGGAACACAACATCCATTTCTACTAGTTCTAGAACAGCAACGTGCAGCAAAGTTCGAGAAAAACACGAAAAACCCCTTCTCGTACCATACTGTGCTATGGTAGGTTAAATGATGGAGACTGAGCAGATTGCACAACATGATATAGGCTGAAGATGCGTGCATATTAGATGACCAAAGGAAAAAAAGGAATTATCTATTGATTCTGTGTTCTTCGATCTTTTTCGTTTAAAAGTCAGAAAGTGTACATCTCCCCCCAAAGAATGTTTACCCCCCCCCAATGCTCAGGGTGTAATCAAAGGTTATGAAATGAAAAATCTTACAGCCCATACAAAGCGATACGCACAGCAGTCAATCATCTTTGGCAGTAAGATATATTTCTTGCACCTCCCCTAGAAGTTTCGGTAGTAAATAGCTTTCTGTAACCACCTTGTCCTCGAAGAAAGACAAAAAAATAATCACTAACTCACGCACACACTCACGCACAAATTCTTTTCTTCCAATTAACTGTTGATTTCATAATTCTTATTTCATAATTCTCATTAACTCTTGATTTCATAATTCTCATTTTATACCACTGCAGTTCTCACTGCCCGCCCTTTCAGGATTTCTTTGTTTTTCCTCTTCTTCCCTCAGGAGTAGATGGACGTGTTTGTACGTGGAGAGTGCCAGAACAGATTTTTCAAGACTGCATCATTCGAGTTATCAAGTTTAGTGGCAGCTCTTGTAATAGTTCGGTGCTGTTTCAGCTAGATTGGACTTGGTCCATTGGTTGTTGTATCTTTGGAAGCATGAAGTCCAATCTCTACCTCGATATTCTAGATAATTCCACGCGCTCCCTATACTGTGGCAGTACTTTTGTACGGACTGTTCGTTTCAGAATGACAATGCTTCGTACCGCAGTTTCCTCCCGAAATGGTCATTCAAAGGACACAAGTTCATGCTCTGAGGTGTGTAAAATATTGAAATGCAGAGTGTGTGAATAAATTTACTGAAAATGGTAACTCGAAAAGGAAATTACACTTTAGTACTTTTCTTTAATACTTTAGTTAGCCGCATGCAATATCCCGAGAAGTTAGCTAGGGTATAAAGTAACGTATTTTGTGGGGTATTGACCCCTCACATGTATGAACGGAAATATCCGAAACAGCAGTGAGAGTCACATAAAACAATATGCGGATAAGCCAAACCTCCGTGACCTATGCTCTGTCATAGAAAGTCCCCCTGAGTATTTAACCTTGAACGGAATTTTTCCAAGCACTATTCCGAAAGCATCTTCCTACTGTTACGTTCATACTTATTCGTTCTGTACTGGTTCGTTTTTCATTCTGCATTTCTACGGAACGTTTTACTTGGTATTTATAACAGGTGGCACTTGGGTATTTACCTAGCTTTCACATTTTTTTAGTAAAATTGTGTCAAAAATCCAGGGTGAGAGTTTTGAACGATCATAATACTCTTCTATAATAGAGGCTTGAGCAAAGAAGACTGCGCACTACTTGAGTACAACTGGAGAACTTTGAACTCGAAGAGCATAATTTCACTCCTCCCCCTTCCCCAGATTAGGAAAAAGCTTCCTCCCGCCCTGCACACTGCATGATGTGTACAAGATTGGTTTTTCTGGAGAACAACGTTGAAATGTGGGTCTGGGCAACCCAGGTCCGTACCTCAGCCCAATAAAACACCTTGGAACGCATTGGAACGTCAAATCGTATCTCGACCAGAGCGATCTTCTTCCGAATCAGCTTTGCCGGTATATTTGCAGGAAGAGTGGAGGAATAGCCTTAATATATTAGAGTTTGTTGCAGCTACAGGTATATGTCCGAATGCTTTTGGCAACATAGTAAATCTCAAAAAAGTATGGACCAGATGGCGCCAGATAAATGCATTCGGTTACGAGGAACAAAAACTTTTGATTCCATCATAGATTCGTCTCTGATCAACACAGTGGGTGCTAATTACCAAAACATTTACCGCATTCGCAATGGCGAACTCTTATTTCGCTTTGTTATTGTGCTGCTTTTCGTGAGCATATACGGTATATTTTTTCCTTTTTGATCTAGAAGTACGTCTTTCTCCTCGCTGGGTAGGGGTAACATCAGAAGCACGGATGCAACGAAAATATGTCACACTTTGAACGCTTATATCTTTGAAACTAATAATCGTAGAGTAATAAATAATATATCATTAGATGGTTCATAGAGTCCAAAACAAGTTTCAACCCTCCAGCCCTTAACCCTTTAGCGTTAGAAAGTTAAGCTAAATTTCGCGTGACTTTGTTTCGCCGTACGCCGTTTTAAGGTTGATAACTAGTGAATTGATAATGATAGCGATGACCTCATCAGCCTCGCATTCCGTAGCTAATGGTCAGAACTAACGGTCGTATGTGATAAACCGAAATAAAATGGATTTAAAATTTATTTATTTTTTCAATAAAAAAATTTGGTGACAAAAATTTAGAAATGCTGCGAAAATCCGGGAAAATGAACCGACGAAAGTTGAAAAAACAGCTAGAGGAGAACGAGAGGAATCCGAAAAGGGCTGCTGAGTCATCAACCGAAAGGTCACGGGAATGTAGGGATCGTCAAAAGTCCGCGCGCCAGGATGCGTTTACCCGAGTCCGACTCTAGAGCCAACAACCTTCCACTTCAACTACACAAATTGAGACTGAACAGCAAGAACATATGGAAATTGATGTCATCGATCCAAATTTTAAAATTTTTACGCCGAACATGGAATACCAATGCACATCGCCAGTCTTCACAACTTCGCTGGATAATGAATGTATTGCGTCTCAAACCTTTACACCGCCGATGCGTTCTGAATCTAGACAAGAACAACAGCAATAAGAAGAAGAGCACATTAGGCCCGAGACGTATCGCCAAATTTATAACAAGGCAACTAAAGAGTTTGAAAACTTGTTTCTGAAGAACGATTTCTTCAAAACCAGTTTTAACAATAACTACTGACAACGATGATACTACGCTTTCTACTTCTACTAACATTAATTTATAATCAGTATAAGTTACTAAGAAATCCCTTTAGTATTAGTTGTTTTTAAGTAAATAAAGTAAAATATGTCTTTCGTTTTATTTCTTAAAAATTTTATATCTGAAAAAAATCAAAGGGGCGGAGTAGCAACTGCGCCGCAAGCTACAAGTGTCCACATCAAGTCTCCTTCGCTGAATACTTTAAGGACTTAGAACTTAGTGAGATAGTGCCGTAAAATAGTGAGAGTTGACGTAGTTCTAAGTTGTAGGTTGCCGCACAGTTGCTACCTGATTTTTCATATTTTTTTTTCAGTTTACCAGTCCCTTTCAAGAAAAACTGATGCGGAGTTAATAAAATCTTCAAAAACCTGCAGCTTATTTTCTAATTCTAAATTAATTTTCATAAGCTCAAGATCACGCTAAAATGCTTGAAAAAATGTTTTGAACGCACGCTGAACGAATAGGCTGATTTTATCCATCGAAAGGATAGTTGTGACAATCACTGCATTTACTAAAGGTTATGTACAGTCTTGTACAAAAAGTCCTGCACCAGTAGATCGAAAATTAATTTTTGATGTTTGAAGTCAACTTATACAGCGCAATGGTAAAGTCGGGAATACATATTATACATCATTTTAAAGGAAATTGTATGCTGAATTGAAATATTTTTGCAGAATGTTAGTACCAGTAATAGAAGTGAAGTTACAAGCAAAGATACAGCGTCTAGTCATAAAAAGCAAAAAATAGTGGAATTTGTGAAACTAGTGCACAATGCATTTAACGTAGAATTACTGTTCAGTACATTATTAAAACTTGCAGGACACTTGAAATAACTTACCAACAAGCAAAATACGCGTTAATATTCAATTGGATAACCACGGTTTCTTAGTAACAAATTGCACCTTCTTGGCATGGAGTTAATGAGCTTCTCTAGTTGTCCACGGTGCCAAAATTGCTGTTAAATGCGGCTGTGATCATTCCACTGTCCTGCGCACCATTAAAAGAGTTGCAGAAACTGGATGTGTGCGAAACATAAAAAGAGCAGGTCATCAAGGCTGTGTACTGAACGTGATGATCGCATGTTGATTCGTCGTTCCTTAAAATCAAGGTTTAAAACAGCCACAGATTTAAGAAATGAGTGGAAGAATGAAGTAGGTATTATTGCATCTGCACGTACAGTTCGTCGTAGGCTACAAGAAAATGGACTGACCGCACGAAAGCTTTTCCTTACTGAACAACAAAGGCTCAAAAGAATTGCTTGGGCCAAGGCACACAAGAATTGGACTGTTGATGAATGGAAAAATGTTATTTTCAATGATGAAACAACTGTCACTATTTCCGCTAATAATGGAAAAAATTATTTGCGTCGTCGGGCTGGTGAAAGATACATATAAGGCATGCTGCACCCAGCCAACAATCAAGCACCCAAATTCAGCGATGTTATGGTCCTGTATTTCAGCCAGCGGTGCTGGCCGTGTGCACATTGTTGATGGCACATTGAATGGATCGAAATATGTGGATATTTTAGAGTCTAAACAGCTACCACCTGCACAAGACATGGGCCTGCGGAATTTTATCTTTCAGGGTGATAACGTGCCATGTCATCGGTCAAAGTTGGTTGACGAGTGGTTTAATCGAAAAGTTATAAGAGAACTTCAGTGGCGGGCACAGTCATCGGATCTTAATCCCATAGAGAATCTGTGAGAGAGATTGAAGCAAAAGATCCATCAACAAGGACCCAAATCTAAAACAGCATTGAGTGTGTAATGTCCGTATGGCACCGTGTTTATCACCAATGGACAACTAGAGAAGCTCATTAGTTCCATGCCAAGAAGGTGCACTATGTTACTAAGAAACCGTGGTTATCCAATTAAATATTGAAGCGTATTTTGCTTGTTAGTAAGTTGTTTCAAACGTCCTGCATGTTTCAATAATGTACTATACAGTAATTTTACGTTAAATGCATTATACACTAATTTCACGAATTCCACTATTTTTTGCTTTTTATGACTAGACGCTGTACTTTTGCTTGTAACTTCACTTCTATTACTGGTAATAACATTCTGTAAAAATATTTCAATTCAGCATAAAATTTCTTTTAAAATGATGTACAGCATATATTCCTGACTTTACCATTGCGCTGTATAAGTTGACTTCAAACATCAAAAATTGACTTTGGGTCTACTGGTGCAGGACTTTTGGCCACGACTGTATGCATTTACGGATAGAAATTAATGCTTCGAGTTTCCATTCTCTCGATTTACGACGCACTCTTCGGGAACTAATAAGCGCCGTAATCCGGGATAAGACACTGCTTTTTAAAGAATCGGCAAATAAAAGAAAAAGAAATTGTTGTCGTGACCTGAACATTCTAAAATGCCGTTAAAATGCTACGCTTTGAATGCCATCTGGGTGAAATTTAGGTACTAGAAAATTGATGATTCCCGAAATAGGCATAATAGAATGCACAATTGACTAAAAAGGATAAAAAGTTCCACAGAAGTATTAATAGTATAATAATAATGTTGGTCGATGTGGTCTTGTCTAACATACGAAGTTCGCCATATTCGAATACCCAGTTTTTCTTTGTGTTTGTGCGTCTGTGTAAATCTCTATCCTGATTAATTCCCAGACGTAACTACATATTTCCCCCAAGAGTTATAAAAAGCTCGCTTTCTGTTTAGCCAAAATTCTTGGTTTAATTAGTTCCACGGAAGTATTAATAGATTTTTATTCGAAACGTTCTTTCAAACGTGTTTGGTATTCTATGAGTCAGATTTTTGAGGCTTCAGAGGTTGGAAATCTGTAGGTGTAAAATTCTCTGAACCTTCGGATCCTGTAAAATGAGAAGGATTTGGTTTCGCTATAATTCGCAGGTCTTTCACGGACATGAAGAGAGAGAGAGAGAGACACACACACAGAGAGAGAGAGCGCGCGCCTTGATACTGCTTCAAATCACTATTTCAGATCTTCTTTCAATCATTCTGTTCGATTTAACCTTATTCAGCTGAGGTTAGAAATCTATTAATACTTCTGTGGAACAAATTAAACCAAGAATTTTGGCTAAACAGAAAGCGTGCTTTTTATAACTCTTGGGGAAAATACAGTAGTTACGTCTGGGAATTTATCAGGATAGAGATTTACACAGACGCACAAACACAAAGAAAAACTGGGTATTCGAATATGGCGAACTTCGTTTGTTAGACAAGACCACATCGACCAACATTATTATTTAATGAAGCAGTCACTTCAGAGTACCAAAAACAGTAGAAAGTATTTTAGAAAACAAAGCAAAGTGCAATGAACTGAGATATACTAAACCAACAGACCAAATAATTAATATATTAATGCTTTCTGCGTGCTTCATCCATCTAGAAAATATTATGAATGGGCTTTTGTTCTTAATAAAGTTACCGCAAAAGAGAACGGCTGAGAAGGGAGAAATATAAAATGTGAAGTTGGTGAAATAAAACAAAAAAAGAAAAATCATAGATGAGATTAAATCTCAAATGTGAAACAAGATGAGGAAAATACAACTGAAGGTTTGTGTAGAACAGAGAGGTAAGGTCAAAAGCATATCGAGATTAGAAAGATTAAATAAAAAGTTGACCAATTTGCGGAAGATAAAATTAACCATCTGTTATAAAAAAAAAAAAAAAAAAAGATGTTACAATGAGGACATTTATGTATTCTTCAAGTTAAAATTAGCCTCCTCAGTGGCGCAGTGGCCTAACAGCTGGCTTCGGACCATTAAGTACAGATGGGTCTGGATTCGATTCCCGATGAGACATTACATTATGACCACCCCAGCCTAGAGAAAGAGAGCGCCTGGAGACCGAACGGTGGCGCAAGTGAAGCTCAGTGAGCAGTATACATACTGCCCAAGGACCGGCTTTCGGTTAGTACAATGTTCGGAGTCAGAATGGGAAAAGCTGTCGATTTATCGGAGTTTGATAAAGGACAAATTGTGATGGCACGGCGCCTGGGAGCTACCACCTCGCAAACGGTGGGGCCTGTGGGTTGTTCACGTGCCGCTGTAGTGAGTATATATCAAAAGTGGTGCACAGATTGTCACACGACGAACCGTCGTCTAGCCGTGTGTCCTTCCAGCTCATTGATGCCAGAGGGGAGCGAAGACTGTCGCCCATTCTTCACAGCGACCGCTGGGCCACAGTGCGACAAATGACTCGCAGCTACAACAGTGGTGATCAGGGCAATGTGTCACAGCACACAGTTCATCTCAGCCTTCTGCGCATGGGCCTGCGTACCCGAAGACCCAGCCGGGTTCCCTTGTTCACTGCACGTCATCGCCAACAACGCATGAAATGGGTCCAAGATCATCGAGATTGGACCGTGGATGATTGGAAGAAAGTGGCCTGGTCTGGCGAATCAAGATTCCTGGTGCATCACGGATGCGGCCGAGCGCGGATACGCCGATTATTACCAACGGAGGCTATGGCACTTGGATGTACTGTTAGGCGGAAACAGGCCGGCGGCAACGGTGTTATGCTGTGGGCGATGTTTTCTTGGGACACTTTAGGCCTCATTATCCCAATAGCACAATCCCAAGTATCTGAACATCGTTGCGGACCAAGTTCGCCCATTCATGGAAACTGTGTTCCCGGCTGGTGATGGCCATCATTAACAGGATAATGCGCCGTGCCACACTGCCGGACTCGTCAAGGATTGGTTCGAAGAACATGCTGGTGACTTTCTGTTAAAGTCCTGGCCTCCAAATTCACCTGACATGAACCCAATCGAACATTTTCACCTGACATGAACCCAATCGAACATTTGTGGTTTGTCTTGGAAAAACGGGTTCGCGCTGAATCATCCAACTCCAAAATGTACGGGAACTGGAGGACTTGCTGTTGATATTGTGGTACCAGATACCCCAGGATATCTATCGCCACCTCATCGAAGCGACGACTTGCCGAGTGGCCGCTGTTTTGTGGGCTAAAGGGGCTCCTACAGCTTCATAAGGTAGGTGGTCAAAATATAATAATAGCTCATCGGTGTATCTTTCTTCTCTGGAATCATTGAGTCTAAATTAGGGACGGATGACTGTTTACATCCCATCGAGTTGCTCAAGGTGATCGTTAAACCCTGAAATAAACAAGTTAGTAAAAACATGCAATGCATTGATTATGATACGCTTTCCAACATATTAGAAATCATTACTCAAGCTTTTACTCAAGTTATGAGAATAATGGCTGTGGAATAAATCTCGTTCCTATGACCTGACCTTTGACCCCTTTTTGATGATATTCAACAGAATTGGTAAAGTATACTTCCGGACCAACATGATAAAGTTTTGTCTCAATCGAAGCATTTTTACGTAAGTTATAATGCATGAGGGCGATGGAATGGATCCCGCTCCTACGTCCTGACCTTTGACCCCATTTCGCCCATTTTCAATAAGGTTCGTCCCCAGGTAGTTCCCTACCAAATACTAAAATTTCATCGAAATCGAACCATTTTTTACGCAAGTTATCGTGCGGACGGACAAGCTGCAGCATATACGGTTCTTCAACCTCCGGTTGGAAAGCGTAAAAAAGTGAATTTTTTTTTTTTTTCTGTTGGGAATGAAACTTAATAGTGAATGTTTTTGGAGGAGAAAATAAAATAAAGAGTGATATCGAGTCGATTTTTTTATGATTGAAGATGAGATTAAAAATGTATCAGTATGGATACTTGATTTCCAATCAAAATGTAACTGAGATGAAATTAAGCATAGGAAAGTGAAATTTACTTCCAAACTTGGCAGATGAAATCCTTGGCACAAATATGCCGTATTTTCACTGTTTCCGCGTAGCAACTTTTCGGAAAACTTGAAAAGTTACGTTGCCCTGGAGCGGCAATCGAACCTGCATCTCCCGATTTCCGTTTGTGCATGCTATCCGGTACACGGAAGATGTGGGTTCGATTCCAGCTTCAGGGCAATGTAACTTTCAAGTTTTCTGAAGGAGTTGCTACATGGAAATAGAAAAAATACGGCACATTTGTGGCAACGATTGCATTTGTTATTGCCTTCCGTGCGTTTGTGAAGAATTATTTCTTCAGGGATATTCGTTTCCCACTTATGGTATGAAACCTGACGGAGGTGTGAAATGTTTTCCAAACTAAATATATATATATAAAGTATTGTATGAGATTTAGAAAAATAAAGTTAGTTCTTTGAGTAAAAATAAAATCAAAAGTTTATCATCGTGCCTCATACAAAGCAAAAGTGAATAATAATAAGATGAATAAAGCAAACTTAAAGCTTTCTTAATGTCCCTTGACATTAAGAAACCCTTCACATTGTGAAAGCCCCGTTACACACGGGGCCGCCCTGGCGGCAAAGTGGTCTAAGCGCTGGCTCCTGACCATTCGTCCATGATGGTTCCGCGTTCGAATCCCGGTGAGGCATGGATGTTGTGTCGGTCTTACGGCGCTGGCTCTCTCTCTCTCTCTCTCTCTCTCTCTCTCTCTCTCTCTCTCTTCCGTGGAACTACTGGCCTTAAATTAGGGACAGTTAAAGTTCAATTAATAAAAAAAAACAAAAAAACTGCGCACTGCGGCCACAGTTAGAAACAATTATGCGCATGCACGAAAATGTCACTTACGCGCAGCGTATAAGCAAATAAAACACGTGGGCACGTGCGCCGCCGCATGATCTAGGTCAGCGGTTCCCAACATTTTCTACATTATTCCTCCCCCATCGGGGCTAGCTTGCAATGCCCCCCCCTCTCCCGGCATACGCAAGGGTGTTCATTGCTCTATAATCTGTATTTATTTTCTTTTATTATAAATTCAAGCAAACATACAACTTTACTACTAAAAATACAAATGTACCTACCTACAGCACTTTGCACAAATAAAGTGGGTAATATCTGTACACAGTATACAACCAGTTTATTCCTCCTGAATAAAGTTATAATAATGTAAATTAAGAAAATGTTTTCCATATTTTCACAAACTGTACACATCACATCAATGTGAAACTTGAGTTTGTTTTGAATTTCACAAACAATCGATGCTTGGTTCTATTAATAACTGTGTCAGTCCCACAAGTAGGTTTTTTTTTTTTTATTATTATTATTATTATTTGGGGTTTAACGACCACCGTGAGCAACTCAGTGGGCTATAAGCAGTCACCCGTCCCTAATGTAGGGCTACTGGTTCCAGGGAAGGGACAGAACCAGTGCCGTAAGACAAACACAACATTCATGCCTCACCGGAATTCGAACCCGAACCCATCGCGTAGACCACTGCGCCACCGGGGCTCCACTCCACATTAAGTCGATTTCTGTACTTCGTTTTAAATGCAGCCATTGCTGAAAATCCAGCTTCACACAGGTATCTTGTTATAACCACTGTAGCTTATAGCCCACTGAGTTGCATCGACTCGCGCCTCCTCTGCAGATGCTCCGCGCCTATACCAAGGGAGGAACGCCGCACCTATTGGGAACTAGGATCTAGGCAACTATTTAAGACTTCTGCTCCGCAGTAGTGTTGATAAAAATGAGGGGGAAAAAAAAAAGGATCACATTCGGAGTTCGATGAAGGGCTTATTGTGGGTGCCCGTGTGGCTGGACCGACGATTTCGGAAACATAGTTGTTTCTCAAAAAAGTGAGATATCCGGGTCTTCAATCAGTGGGAAAATAACCCACATCACTTGTCTTAGAGGCGCAACTGGGGTGCGATGACTATATGTTAGGAACGAGATCGCCGTCGTCTGAGAAGGCTTGTACGGAGAAACAGGACTTTCTGTTTGCAACACTTGAACAAAGCCTTCAATTGACGCTGTTCCCGACCCATTTTTCAGCGAACTATGCGCAGGGAATTGAAAAGATCAGTACTGACAGTCGCATGCCTATACGAAAACACTGATTTCTACGAAGAACTGGAAAGTGCGTCTACAGTGGTGACAGTCACACAGTGACTGAAAAACTTGAAAAATGTCATGTGGTCCGACGAGTTGCGGTTCACCTTGTTCTGTAACGGCGGTAGGAAGAGAATTTGGCGGAATCCCGTGAAATAATGAACCCCAACTTGTCTTGCAAACACAGCTTAAAGTTCTGGAGGTGATGTAGTGGTGTGGGGCGAGTTCGTTACTACGGAATGGGTCTCCTGATATTGCTGAAAGGTCCGGTGACCTCCATAGATTATCTGAACATTGTTGCCGATCACGTGTATCCTGCAAGCTCTTCTTGTATGAGGAACAATTTATGTATAATTTGCGACTTTCGGCAATGCACATTTCTTCCTCTAATCGGCGTAAGTAGCTATTTCTAGCTGTGAATGCTTTACCGATTTTAAAAATCCGGTTGAAAAAAAAAATGGAGTTGATTCCACTCACTGTGGAAAACACTGTGCAGACTGTATTTTTAATATTGCGCAGTTTTTTCACTAGGGAGTAAAACTAACTCTTCCTTTTTTGCAGAATTATTTTCTTTTGCTGAAAATCTGTTTCGAAAAAATCTTTTCCGGAAAGGATTCAAAAGATGTGCTTTTTTGCAGCCAATATTCGGTGTCACCTTGTTTGTTGTTGTTGTTTGTTTTGTTTATATATTAGTTGTTCTCCTTGCGCAAAGTCGAAGTTAGTGTCTGAAAATGGTAGAGAATATTCACTTAAGAATCCTATCGATAATATCACCTTCCTATTCCCATAATTTTAGTAACAGTAAATAAATTATGTAGTTAACGTCAGGGCACTGCATTGCTGAATTGTCAACCCTTGTCCAGCAATTTTGCATAGTATTATGAAATATGTACAGTTACCTAACATTTGTCTGTACCTAGGTAAATACAGAGTATGACTTTTTCAAATTGCCATTTATGTCCCTCTCATCAAAAATATAAAGTTTTCGTTTTGTGACGACCCCCACACTAAAAAATAAATAAATAACTTGCTATAACAGCAAAAACATTGCAGTAGTGCCACATTTCGCTAGTGAAAATATGCACAGCAAATAGCCTTGTTATGTTAAACACCTGGTTAGTTGAAATCCCTTTTGCAACTGCAGCAAGATTTCTGGTTTCATTGGTAAGTAGTTCTTGCTGCACTACAGCAACAGTTTTGCTGGGTCTAGCAAGATTTCTGGTTTCTGTGTTAAGCAGTTCTTACTGCCCTAACAACAGTTTTGCTGGGTCTAGCTCAGCAAATTTTCTTTTACATGCAGTTATCCAACGTTACTACTTCAGCAAAGATCGCTAGCTGTTGTAACATACACTGATAAAAAATATAAAAAATCTTGTAGGTCAAAAATACCGTAAAACCGTGTAGTAATCTTTCCTGTTCTGGAGATTGTTATTAATGCGATTTGTTTTCAGCTGAAAGCTTTCAAAAATAACGTGAAGTACCTTATTGTGGTGAAACGTGAAATATGTACCCATGGTCTTAATCATTTTCAACAACTCTGAGTACGATATTGCAACAGATGTTCAAATTAGCTTTGAAAAATCCTCCCGAAAGTTTTTATTAACGTAGATATTTTTTAACGTTTAAGTTTTTTTTTAACATTTAAGTTTTTTTTAAGTTTAGGTGTTTTTTTAACGTTTAAGTCCTAAGTTTTTTTTAACGTAGATAGTTGTTTTTTAAACTTTTAAGTGTTTTTTACGCTTTCCAACCGTAGGTTGAAGAAGCGTATATGCGCCATCTTAGTCCGTTAGTCTGTCTGTCTGTCCGTCCGTCCGCACGATAACTCACGTGAAAATGGTTCGATTTCGACGAAATTTTAGTATGTGGTAGGGGACCACCTGGGGACGAACCCTATTGAAAATGGGCGAAGCAGGGTCAAAGGTCAGGACATAGGAGCGGGATCCATTCCATTGCTCTTATGCGTCATAACTTGCGTAAAAATTATTCGATTTCGATGAAATTCTAGTATGTGATAGGGAACCACCTGGGGACAAACCCTATTGAAAATGGATGAAATAGGGTCAAAGGTCAGGACATAGGATCTGGATCCATTCCATTGCCTTTATGCGTCATAACTTGCGTAAAAATGGTTCGATTTCGATGAAATTTTAGTATGTGGTAGGGAACCACCTGGGCACGAACACTATTGGAAATGGGGTCAAAGGTCAGCCAGGGCATAAGAGCGGGATATATTCCATTGCCCTTATGCGTCATAACTTGCGTAAAAATGGTTCGATTTCGATGAAATTTTAGTATGTGGTAGGGAGCCACTGGGGACGAACCCTATTGAAAATGGGCGAAATGTGGTCAAAGGTCAGGACACTCTAGTGGGATCCATTCCATTGCCCTTGTGCATCATAACTTACCTAAAATGCTTGGATTGCGACAAAACTTTATCATGTTGTTCCGGAGGTATAGTGAACCGGTTCTGTTGAATATCAACGAAATGGGGTCAAAGGTCATTGCACAAAAGCCAGATTTATTCCACAGCCATTATTTTCATAACTTGCGTAAAGCTGCTTCTATTGCAACAAAACTTTATCATGTTGTTCCGGAGGTATAGTGAACCGGCTGTGTTGAATATCATCGAAATGGGGTCAAAGGTCAGGACACAGGAGCGAGATTTATTCCACAGCCATTATCTACATAACTTGAGTAATAATTTCTGGTATGTTGGAAAGCGTATCATAATCAATGCATTGCATGATTTTACTAACTTGTTTTAATTTAGTTGGGTTTTTTAAAGTTTAGGTTGTTTTTAATGTTTAAGTTTTTTTAACGTAGATATTTCTTGGTAAACAAAAAGACTTACGTAATTACATGCATTTTAGTTTACCTGCCGTGAAATCTCTGAATAATCTCACTTGGCAGGTCCCCCAGCTCTCTGTTGTTATTATATTTGGCAAACTCTTCACTGCTGTTATATATTTGACATAACTATATGGATGCCGTGATCACTTGGTGCTGTACTTGGGAAATGAGATTGCATTGCGTGCAGGAAAAACAAGGGCATACTCTCAGGGATAGTATATGTAGCAGAACGTATTTGCTTGGCGGGATTTTCCGTTATGTCTTGCGCCTAAGCAAATATTTAGCTATAAGTTTGTTGTAGTTGCAAAAATTGTTAACGGCAGTAAACACGTCATACGTAACTTGTGTATTTGGTTGGTTCAGCAAAGTGCATTGTACAATTCAAAAATGTTTGGCTGCAACAACTGAATTCTGAATAGTTAAAAAAAAATGTTCATGCATCTGAATGTGCTTTGCTATAGAGTGAAAGAAAAAATTCTGGCGTGTTATGACATCTAAGAGTATTCCTTAATGTACAGAAATTAGTGCACCAATATCTTTTTTGCTGGTGTAAGGAGAGACTTTGTTTTCAGTGCACGAGGATCTAAGGATTAATTTAAGGCTACTGGTTCCAGGGAAAGGACAGAACCAGCATCATCGGACAACCAAGCCATTCATACCTCGCAGCCAGCGCCTCTGACCACACGTTCATTGGAAAGTGTGACGTATATTCTGAATTAACTTTCATTTTTAGTTTCTTTCTCTATGTAAATTTGAGTTTGTTCTGCTTATACTTCCAAACTTAATGTGACATCTTTTCCCTCAAACGAGAATACGGTTAGCAACACTTTTGAGGTCAGAGTGAACGTGACGCATGAATGTATGAGATAAGAACGATAAATAAAAACAACGATACAACAGGTCAGAGTGAACGTGACGCACGAATGTATGAGATAAGAACGATAGATAAAAACAACGATACAACAGTTGCTCGTGTGTGGTGGAGATGTTGTATGTGGTTTTATGAATTTAGGGTGCTCCCATGTCATTATTAAAATAAAGTGTGTCCCGTATATTCTAAATTAACTTTCATTTTTAGTTTCTTTCTCTATGTAAATTTGAGTTTGTTCAGCTTATACTTTCAAACTTAATGTGACATCTTTTCCCTCCAACGAGAATACGGTTGGCAACACTTTTGAATTCAGAGTGAACGTGACGCATGAATGTATGAGATAAGAACGATAGATAAAAACAACAATTGCTCGTGTGTGGTGGATAGGTGGCTATGTGAATTACGTTATACCTTGAAGTGTGATATCTGATCTATTGGGATAATGCTTGAATAAAGCAAATTTCCGTAAGTTGACTTCTGTTTTTATGATTCGTCTGGCCGTTACATATTCATTTAGGAACTATTGCATCGTATGCTTAGCTAATGATTTAGAAATAACGTAAGAACGACAATATTTCAGCACGAAAAGAAATTACGTTATAAAAGGCATTGTGGAGTTACCAGATGAGATTGAAATCTGCGGTTATTAAAATCGAGAACAAAGAGGGCTCCTGAACAGTTTGATGCTTTAAAAAATTATCGTAGTGTTAGTTAACTCTGTCGATTGTTTTTATGTATATTCCTTATCAGTTAAGAGGCTATTATTATGATTTAACAACTTATGGTTTTATTTCGTTTTTCTTGCAGTAGTATTAGATTTAAAAAGAAGAGTTTGTGAGCCCTCTCTCTCTCTCTACACACACACACACACACACACACACACACACACACACACACACACACACACACACACACACACAATAGTGAAAATGATTTGCACACAAAATTGTAAAAAATGCCGCCCTGGTGGCGCAGTGGCCTGAACGCTGGCTTCTGATCATTCGTCCGAAAGGTGTCCGGGTTCGAATCCCGTGAGACATGGATGTTGTGTTTGTCTTACGGCACTGGCTCTCTCCCTTCCCTGGAACCAGTGACCCTAAATTCGGGACGGGCGACTGCTTATAGCCAACAGAGTTGCTCACGGTGGTCGTTAAACCTCCAATTAAAAAAAAAAATACAGAATATTACGCGAAAGTTTTCTGTGAAATAAAGAATTATTATAACGAAATCCAGAAGATGTTGGTTAAGCCGCCCCGGTGGCGCAGTGGTCTAAGCAATATATTCTGATCCTTCGCCCAGGGAGCTGACTGGATTCGAATCACGCCTGAGGCAGGAATGTTTGTGTTTGTCTTTCGACTCTGGCTCTCAATGTGTTACTTGATCAGCACTAGCTCTCTCTGTTTTTAACTTCATCATTTGTCATACTGAATACCACGTTCTCTATATTTATGTGTTACTTGAGCATTTGGTATACTGTATACCATGTTCGCTATGTCTGTGCTACTTGATCAGCATTGGCTCTCTCTCTCTCTGTTACTTGATCATTTGTGCTACTTGATCAACATTGGCTCTCTCTCTGTGTGTTACTTGATCATTTGGCATACTGTATACCATGTTCACTATGTCTATGTGTTATCAGCACCGGCTCTCTCTGTGTTATTTGATCATATGGCACACTGTATATCATGTTCGCTATGTTAGTGTTACTTGATCAGCACTGACTCTCTCTGTTTTTAACTTGATCATTTGGCATATTGTATAACCATGTTCGCTATGTCTATGCGTTACTTGATCATTTGGCATATTGTATAACCATGTTCGCTATGTCTATGCGTTACTTGATCAGCACTGGCTCTCTCAGTGTTACTTGATCATTTGGCATACTGTATACCATATTCGCTATGTCTATGTGTTATTTGATCAGCATTGACTCTCTCTCTGTGTTACTTCATCATTTAGCATATTGTACCATGTTCGCTATGTCTATGTGTTATCAGCACCGGCTCTCTCTGTGTTATTTGATCATTTGGCACACTGTATATCATGTTCGCTATGTTAGTGTTACTTGATCAGCACTGACTCTCTCTGTTTTTAACTTGATCATTTGGCATATTGTATAACCATGTTCGCTATGTCTATGCGTTACTTGATCAGCACTGGCTCTCTCAGTGTTACTTGATCATTTGGCATACTGTATACCATGTTCGCTATGTCTATGTGTTATTTGATCAGCATTGACTCTATCAGCACCGGCTCTCTCTGTGTTATTTGATCATTTGGCACACTGTATATCTTGTTCGCTATGTTAGTGTTACTTGATCAGCACTGACTCTCTCTGTTTTTAACTTGATCATTTGGCATACTGCATACCATGTTCGCTATGTCTGTGTGTTACTTGATCAGCTCTGGCTCTCTCTCACTCTCTGTGTTACTTTATCGTTGTTTGCGCTATTTACATTGTTGCATTGTTGGTGTAAAATGAATATATTGCCTGAAAATACTGGACAAGTATGTTTGTTTATCTTGTCACTGAATCTGTACCACTAGGTCAAATAAATAAAAAAAAAAAAAAAAAAAGCAAAATTTATTTGCTTTCTAACCGACTTAGATGCACATGGAAAACAAAATATTTTCTTGTAATACGTAGGTTTTAGTGAATTTTAAACGCGAACACCAGCCGTATGTTTGCAGTCTGAAGAAATAAAAAGTGTATCATCCTAAAATGACGTCGTGATATTTTTGTCACGTTCATTACCGTGATTTACCTCATGACTTTTTCTCTGTGGTCGCAATAAACACTTCATAGTTTCTCATGAATTTATCTGACCTAGCGTCACCCTAGAGCAAAAACAAAAAATGGTGTTCATGACCTAACAGGTATACGTGATGTTGCCATTTTTATGACTTTAGAAAATGCCCTATTTCTGTGAAGCACAACACTTTTGACGATACATTGTGCATGAGTAATAATATGTAGTGTTTTTCTCACCGAACTATCGCATCCAGCAGGAGCGAACTAATTTCTCCAACCGCCTGAAAGAAAGAAGTGTGTCACAGTACGAAATGCGCAAAACAAACAAACGGAAAAGACGATTTAAACAAGAAGAGGAGGTCTATTAAATGGCCTAGAAAGCACGACTCCGAACAATAAGAAGACACTATGTGCATTGGTAATTAAGGTATTGTCTTTATGAGCATGATAAAGTAGCTCTAGTGATGATGTCTCCAGAACTAAAACCTTCGCGATCTTTGTAACTGTAAATATATCCTGTAATTCGTATGACACAATGAAGGTCAAGTTCATGCCACGAACGGAATTCCCCCTTTGATTCGCGAGTTTAATGTCATTATACTGTCTGTCTGTGTGTGCGTGTGTGTTCCTCTTTCGTGAATGAATGGCAGTGCGTGTAATTCTCTCTGTGTGTGTGTGTGTAGTCAATGCCAATTGGATAGCTATTAAACTGCTGTTCTCTTTGTCTTAGTGTCATCGTAGTCAACGTCGTACGTAATTTGACTAGTTTTCCCGAAGTTTCTTTTGCTCATATCATTTGAATAACTCATGCATACCTATCTGAAGGGGTTAACTGATGTACCTCAAACTAAATTCATATCTTCGGTAAGCAGAACTGCTACAGTACTGTGTACAGCTACGTTACTGTATTTCGGTGCACAGTTCGTTACTTCACTTGATCGTAACTATATTTTTAATTCAGTGTTGTGCACGTGCACTGAATTAAAGGCAATATCTGAACTTAGGCCATATCTGCGAGTACAGAACAGTGTAAAAAATAAGTGGTATAAATTCACGGAAAACCCCTGAAACAAAATAGTCAGCAAAATTGCAGCAAACTTGTCAGCAAAATTGCAGCAAAATTGTCAGCAAAGTGCAGCAAAATTGTCGGTAGGTGTCTGTCTTTTAACGAAATTTCCATTTTTAAAAGCCCCCTTTCCTCTTTTTCTTTAACTTTAACTTCCGAATTTTCACCGATTTTTCATAGTCAGTAATTCCGTACATTTCAGAAAAGTCCATTTCAGGTTTTTTCGTATTTATACAGAAATTTTGCAAAATCGAAGACCCAGAATTTTTCTGTCCTTACATTAGATAAACTTTTCCCCTTTTTTTCCCTAGCGGGATTCTATCTCAGGTCGTTTGTATTGACTTAACAGAAACAGCGCGTTTTAATCGTTCATCCAGAAATACTCAGAAATCGCAGTCGCGTTTAAGTTAGAAATCTAATTGCACGATGATGAAATGTTTTTTTGTCCTTAATACGAGTGAATGAAACGAATTCACTCGTATTAAGGACAAAAAAAAACATTGACGATTGTTCGAGCTTATATTCTGTGGGAGAACTTATCACAAATTAAATGTTTTTTTTTTTTTTTTTATCGTGATTTTTCGGAGCAACAGAGTGCTTTGGAACTTGAGAGCTTTTTTAAACTGTCAATGACTATCAGTTATCTTTAAGAAAAGGTGAAATGTACTGTTTTATAGTATTGTTTCACAAAACTCCTAAATATAAAATTTACTCTTGGTAGTGAATAGCATTTGTCTTAAGGCCCTGCAAACTGATACATAGACATCGTACAAATCACCTGCACAATAATTTAAGTTCCGGTTTCTTACGGTCACACAATAGCTAGAGCACAAAATGGGGGGGGGGGATATCCTGTGCCACAATAACAAAATTTGATGTGATGTACTACTATCCACAATATCCGATCTCGCTACAGAACTCTAAAATCAGTTCTTTCGTCAGACGATTGAAATTTATCAGTTGATAAAACCTCAAGTTTTCCCGCGAATTGCTCCTATTACCGGAATTTTTTCGTCATATGGATACGGAAAAAGTGAGAACATAGTTTTTCCGTTAATATACGAAATGAATTGCGGAAAGGTTTCTGCAAATTCAGAAATTTCCTGGTGTATGAAAAATCCGATTAATTCAGTTTCTTTCCGTCATTTCACAGAAAAGGTTGTATCACACACAGAAATATGCTTCATTAATTCACGAAAGGGATTACGGAAAGTGACTCGTGAATTTCAGGATATTTTTTATTGTGAATACAATCGGAAAACCCGAACTGAGTTTGGAAGTGAAACAAATAGCCATGCGCAAGTTTTTCCGTTATTTTATAGGTAAACCAGTGCCTAACGGAACTAATGAGAGAGAGCCCGTGAACTAGTTGAGATTGGCTCTGTTTTTGGCTAAGCATTTTGGAACGAGGCGTACAAGAGGTGTGTAAAATGGCTTAGAACTACATTCTTAAAAAACCGAAATATTTCAAGGAAAAGAAATTATTATCATTTATCTTCAAAGTGAATCGCTCCTAACTCTATACAATTCTTAACATGGTGGTACAGCTTCTGCATGGCTTTGTGAAACTAAGTTTATTGAACTCTGTTCAAATCGCTCGTCAGGCAACACTGTCGACACGGTGCTCCTTCAAGAAGGATTTCTCTTTGGGAAACAAAATTATCAGTAGGTGTGAGTTGCGGCGAGTATGAGGGATGTCCAACGCCACTCCATGTGAGAAACTGATTGACGATGGTGGCGTTGTGTGCAGGCGTGTTGTAGTGAAAAACGAAAGCAGCTGTTTACCTGTCTAGGTTGTGACGTGCCTGCACCGCAGGACGCACATGAGATAAAGGCAGATAGCAGCGAGAGCATACGTCCGCGTAGCTCAGTTGGGAGAGCGACTTATTCCGGAATAAGGGGACTCGGGTTCGATGCTCGGCGTGGACAAAAATGACGGAGAAATTTACTTCGTTATATTGGCGCCCGAACTTCAATAATGACCTAGCCGTTAAGGTTCTCGCAATGGTGTGATGTTCTTTCCACACTACGAGACAGGAAAAATAAGGGAATCCCTTCTTCAGCGCTTCAAAAAATAAATGTGTGTGATGTTCCGTTCCACACACCAAATTGACTGGGATTTCTCCAATGTACGTTCTTGAACGGATGACTGCTTACAGCGACACATTGTCCCGACTGACCCGTGGACCATGTCCCCGGCCCTTTTTCGAGGGTGGGGGTGGGGAGAGATGTGACGTGCTTGCACCGCAGGACGCACATGAAATAATGGCAGATAGCAGCGAGAGCATACGTCCGCGTAGCTCAGTTGGGAGAGCGACTTATTCCGGAATGAGGGGACCAGGGTTTGATGCCTGGCATGCACAAAAATGACGGAGAAATTTACTTCATTATAAGGTCGCGTCTGGCCTAACGCTCCCAATTCGTTTCAAGAGCCTGCCCATTCATTACTTGTCCCTGTAAAATTCAGAATTAACTGTCTGTTCTTTCGGCGGAAACTCCTTGTGTAATAAAAAATCGCCAACAGATTTTGGCCAACAGATTCGAACCCGGACCCTTCTCGGACGAATGGTCATAAGCGCTGGCTTGTGACCATTCGTCTGGGAAGAGTCCAAGTTCAAATCCGGATGGGGCATGGATGTTGTGTTTGTCTTATAGCACTGGCGCTCTCTCCCTTCCCTGTAACCAGTAGCCTTGAATTAGGGACGGGCGATTGCTTATAGCCCACTGAGTTGCTCACGATGGTCATTAAACCTTCAAACAAAAAATTGTTAGGATGCAAAAATAGAAACATTTATAATGAAAGAACGTGATTCGACCAGCACAAAATGCATTGCAATAGCCTTGGGAACCAACAGGTTTCCCGCACTTTAATGACTGCCGCTCTCAGTTATATATAGGATTCAAGCTAAGTGGTATTCCTCTAATGATGAAAGCATCTCCAGATATGTTATCCTAACCACACTGCAATGGAGTAGCCTCTCCCTAATTTAAGGTCACTGGTTATTCACGGACGGGAAAGAAACAAGAGCCGAAAAGGCAAGCATAGCATCCTTTTCTTGCTCAGGATTCGAAAATAGTCCTAGCAGTGAAAGAGGTCAGGTGCTCGAGTGTTCATTGACTTTCACGTATATTTCTTGATTACTGACACTTCAGTATTGAATTTTGTGTTTCTGCTAGTTTTCTCTGCGTTAGAAGGTTGAGCCATTTCGAATACGAGTTGCTATTGGCTGGCGAAAGAATTGCAAACGACGAATGCGTTCGAAAACGTTTATAAATCTTTCGAATTTCAATTTTGAAAAAAATAGCATATTTGTCAGCTCCCGCGTACTTCGCATTTTTTTTATTGGAGGTTTAACGACCACCGTGAGCTACTCAATGGGCTATAAGCAGTCGCCCGTCCCTAATTTAGGGGCCGCCCCGGTGGCGCAGTGGTCTAAGCAATGGCCTCTGATCATTCGTCTGAACGGGGTCCGGGTTCGAATCCCGGTGAGGCATGGATGTTGTGTTTGTCTTACGGCACTGGCTCTCTCCCTTCCCTGGAACCAGTGACCCTAAATTAAGGACGGGCGACTGCTTATAGCCCCCATTGAGTTGCTCACGGTGGTCGTTAAACCTCCAATCAAAAAAAAAAAAAAAAATTAGGGTCACTGGTTCCAGGGAAGGGAGACAGCCAGTGCCATAAGACAAACACAACATCCATGACTCACCGGGATTCGAACTCAGACCCCGTTCGGACGAATGATCAGAGGCAACCGCTTAGACCACTTCTTTTTCTTCGCATTTTCGCATTTCAGGTGGACCCACCTAAAATCTTTCCCTTGTATTTCCAATGGGCAAACTTCTGTAGCCATTTTCTTTACAATTAATGCGTTCCCAAGAATAAAAATTTGAACATCGATAAAAATAACTTCATATTATAGCCTAGTATACTTAATATTTTCTAAAATTTAACTATACTTAAGCAATCCAACATTTGTTTGTCTACTGACGTCATCCATGAACAGATCGCGCCATCTATTTTCTGGTCTTAACACCACCAAAGGAAAAGTTATTGTTTTTTAATATAATTATGGTTAAGTTTTAGAAAATATTAAGTATACTAGGTTATAATATGAAGTCATTTTTATCGGTGTTCAAATTTTAATCTTTAGGAACGCATTAATTGTGAAGAAAATGGCTACAGAAGTTTGCTTATTGGAAATGCAAGGTAAGGTTTTTATGTGGATCCACCTTAATGACTTCATAGTTAATTTTACAAGCAACTTCTTGTTATTGGAGTTCTCAGGAAATTATTGTTGCAAAAATTCGGCTCTACTAAGCTTGTTAAGATACGAATGTTCCTGTTTTAAAGCTCAAAAAATAAATTATTTCAATTTATTTAACCCAAGGTGGTTAGAATAATACTTCTGGAGATGCCCTGAGTCTCTTAACCGTGAAGCCGCAAGGTGTGGAAATTTGACGTTGTTTACATGATACCCATGTTGTTTCAACTGTGTGTATTTTGGAATTGTGTGGTTTTGGGTTGCAGAAATCGTGGTATTATCAAACCGGAATGAATTATACCTTTTACACGAGTAAAGTTTTCAATTTTAACGTTATGTTTTGCTTAGAATTAGCACTGACCTTCCTGTATTTCAATTTAAAATAAAAATGGGAAGGTACCTCAAAATAATTAATTTTTTTATAAATTCAGCATTCTCTCAAACATCGGCAGTAAGTTACGATGCGAAACTGAAAACATTTGCGACGAAAGAAGGCGATTCGGCCAACACAAAATGCATTGCAATAGCCTTGAAAACCATCAGCTTTCCCACACTTTGACGGCCGTCGCTCGCGGTTATAGGCTTCACGCAAAGTGGTACTGCTCCATTAACAAGAGCACTGCAGATATCCTATTTTAACCTCCTTGGTTTAACCATGGATTCTTTTATCATCATGGCGTTATATCTCGTGACGCCTTACGCAGAAAGAGGTGTTGCCATTTCCGTGAAGCATGCGTTTGAAACTGTTGCAAACATTCTTAAACATATGATATATATAATCTCTTGATGCCATGCTTCGTGACGTTGAAACTATATTCTCCGATGTAACACGAACCATGTACCTGAGATGAAAGTTCTAGAAACACTTTGCGCCATACGTATATATTGAGCTTTTCCCGCTCTTTTGAAACAAGGAGTGGCAGACAGACAACTGTAGAATTTTATTGAAAAACAGTTTATCGTTGTGCTTCGTGGTCGCATTGATAAAAGTACTGGAATTAGTATTGGTAGTGTCAACGCTTCCTGTGACTGAAAGCCTTACAATTTGTTTATGACGTCATCGTAAGTAGACCGCATATTTGCTTCCAGTGCTCGTCAGCTAAAGAGAATGAGGTTTGAATTGCAGAATAGCAGATGTTCAAATGTAGTCGCTATTTGTAGTATTTTGTGTAGTAAAACCGACTGGATTTGTGATATAGCTCAACTATAGGAGGCGCTGAGTTATGTCACTAGACCACCCAATTACGTTTTTATCGCTAACCCAGTTAGTTGACGCGAAATGCCATAAACAACTGATATCTACTTATATACAAACATATGCTGTTTCATCTGTTCAAGTTCTGCTTATCTCGTTAATAGAAAAACACGGGAAACGGGAATGATTTCCACTTATCATGACGTCATAAACAAGTTGTTAGGCTTTCAGTTACAAGGGGCGTTGGTAATGCTGCGTGAAAATGTAGTCTACTTTGAATGGAATTCATTCTACATCCTAAAAATGCAAAATGTTCTACGCTTTTTAATTTAGTACAAACTAGCCTGTTGTACCCGTCGTTAATGGGCTAGTGATAGTATAAAGTAAAAGCTATATCGGCAATTAAATTAAGACTGGTAAATCAAGGTTTATACAACTTTGTAGTACAACTTCCCGGAGTAGAACATTAGGATAAAAAAATGTATTTGAATTATTTAGTAGTTGGACTTTGTAGATCCAGTCCAACAACTTTTAAAGATTGCCCTTGTGCCTTATTGATGCTCATGGCGAAACTCAAACGAATCGGGAATTGAAGACGTCCCAGCGCGATAAATTTGAGCCATTTTGTTTTTAGAATTACGTTGAAACAACGTTCTATTTTTTAGCTCACAACGTCGTCACAGTATGATAACCTTCTGACGTATGACACTTTAGAATTAATAACGCAGATTGAAAAACTACGTTCTATTTTCTTTTTTTTTCTTCTCCGCCCTCAAGGTCATAATACAATCGGCAAACAACACTTACAAAAAAGGGCGTAATAAATATATTTACGAATGGAAATAGTCGTAACGGAATTCTAAAAAAAAACGCCTAAAATTTAGGGGTGAACCACTTTTCTGCACGCCTTAACGCTCGGTGTGATCAGGTTGATGTCAACAAAACGGAAAGACACACTCAGATCGGGCAGAAGCGCGTAGCATTAAATAACTAAAAATCAAATTCAAATTAAAAAAATTGCTTCGAGGTGCACCAGATGATGACAAATTTCGTCGCTCTAGGTCGCCTAATATGTGAAATCCGACCGACAGACACACACACAGTCTGTTTTATATCATCATCATCATCATTGTCGACCATTATCAATCCACTGCTGGACGAAGGTCTCCCCAAGTTTCCTCCACAACGGTCTGTCTTGTGCCAGTCTCCTCCATGTCACCCCTGCATACTTTCGAATTTCATCCACCCATCTCCCATGTGGTCTTCTTCTGGGTCTTTTCCTGTCCCTTGGAATCCAATCTAAAATTTCGGCTGTCCATCGATGATCTGTCCTTCTGGCAGTATGTCCAGCCCATTGCCATTTCAGGTATTTAACTCTGATCATGATGTCTTCCACTCTTGTCATTTTTCGGATCCACGAGTTCCTCTTCTTATCTCTCCTGGTTACACGAAGCATGCACCTCTCCATGCCGCTTTGAGTTGTCTGCAGTCTTTGTATATCTCTTTTAGTTAAGGTCCACGTCTCTGCACCATACGTAAGCACTGGAAGGATGCATTGATCAAACACTTTTCTTTTAAGACATAATGGCATATTGCTCTTGAAAATTATGCTGTTTCTTCCAAAAGCTCTCCAGGCAAGTTTTGTACGCCGATTAATTTCTTCATCAATGTGACCCTCACTTGATATCTGCTGTCCAAGATAAACGTACGTGTCTGTTATCTCCAGCTTTTCTCCATCAATCGATAAATCTTCATTTCTTGTAAAAGCATTGAACATCACTTTTGTCTTCTGAAAGTTCATTTTTAATCCTACTTCTTTACTCTTGTCAGCAAGTTCCTGGACCATACTCTGCAGCTCTGATGGGCTAGTTGCAAAAATGACTACGTCATCAGCAAAACGAAGGTGGGTTAGATAATCTCCATTAATCTTTATCCCTTTGTTTTCCCAGCTCAGCGACTGAAAAACACCCTCCAATGTGGCATTAAAGAGCTTCGGAGATATGGTGTCACCTTGTCTCACTCCCTTTCCAATTTTTATGTGTGTTGTATTTTCAAACAGCCTAATCTTTGCACTTGCATTTTCATAGATGTTATTAATAATATTAATGTATGCATCTTCAATACCGCAGGTTTTCAGAGCCATTGTAACTGCTGATGGTTTCACCGAATCAAAGGCTTTTTCATAATCTATAAAAGCCATGCACAATGGAAGTTCATATTCCCTCGCTCTTTCAATTAGTTCTCTCAGTACGTGGATATGATCTATTGTGCTGTAGCCACTCCTGAATCCAGCTTGTTCTCTCGGTTGAGCCATGTCCAGTGTTACCTTCAAGCGGTGTGAAAGAACTTTAGTGAAGATTTTATAAACTACTGATAGGAGGCTGATAGGTCTGTAGTTTCCGAGATCCTCAATGTCACCTTTCTTATGTAGCAGGATCATTGTAGCGGTGTTCCAATCCTCAGGAATCTTTCCTTCCTTAAGGCATCGAGTGAAAATTTGGGCGAGTACTGTTTCAATTTCTCCACTTGCTTCTTGTATGATGTCTACAGTAATTCCATCTTCTCCTGGAGCTTTTCCCCGCTTCATGTTCTTGATTGCATGTGCAACTTCTGCTGGAAGGACTGGAGGAACTCTGGTACTGGTATCTTTCATGATGTCTGGAGTGCATGTATCATCCCTTTCATATAATTTGGAGTAGAAATCTTTCACTCTTGTCAAAATTTCGCCTCTATTTCTTGTTACAGAACCATCTTCTTTTCTCAGTGCCATAATCTGTTTTCTTCCCTTACTGAGATGTCCCTTTGCTATCTTTAGGCTTTGGTTGTTTTCAATTGCTTTCCTCACTAGTTCACAGTTGAATTTCCTTACGTCTTCAGTGATACTTTTTCTTACTGTCTTGCATAGCTCTATATATTCCACTTTGGAAGTCACATCTTCTTTAGTTGTCCTCATCTCTCTTCTTTTTTGCATCAACATTTTCGTTTTTCCTGATAATTTATTTACATGCAACTTGTTCTTAGACCCAGCTAATTTTGTTGCTGTTTCCATAAGAGCTTTGGTTACTTTTCTGTTAACTTCAGAGATGTCCACTTCTTCCGATGTTAGGCCTTCTAAAGCAGAGAACCTGTTCTTCAGTTCCAACTTGAAGGTATTATGGTGTTTTTTAAGGTTGGTTATGTCAATAGATTTTGTTTGTCTTATGAGCTTGCCACGTTTAAGTTTGGTGTTGAGGTGCATCTTACATCTCACCAATCTATGGTCACTACCTGTGTTGAACTTGTTTAGCACACTGCAGTCTTCTATGACGAATTTTTTGTTACACATAATAAAATCAATTTCACTTGTCGTCCCATTTGGATGTCTCCATGTCCATTTCCTGTGTGGCTTTTTCTTGAAGAAGGAGTTCAAGATGAAAAACCCTTCTGCCTCTGCAAACTCAACGAGAGTATTTCCACGCTGGTTTCTGTTGCCGTGACCGAGTTTACCTACTGAAGTTTCATTCTGTTGCCGTTGCCCCATTTTTGCATTGAAATCTCCCATAATTATTTTCAAGTGCTGCTTACCTTTATTATTTAGATGACAAATTTCCTCATAAAATTCTTCAATTTCTTCTTCAGGATGACTTGTGGTGGGTGCATAAGTTTGAATAATCTGAGCCTGGTATCTTTTCGAGAGTTGGATAACGAGTCGTGCAGCTCTGTCAGAGGAACTTTCAACTTCTACAACTTTATCCTTCAGTTTCTTGTTTATTATAAATCCAACACCACTAGTTCTGCCAGTATCTGTCCCACGATAGTAGAAGAGATGTCCACTTCTCAGTTCGATGAGATCTTCTCCTTTTCTCCTTACCTCACTTAGCCCCACGATGTCCCACTTGATCCTTTGTAGTTCCTCTTCCAATTCAAGAAGCCTTGAATCAGAAGATAGGGAGCGTCCGTTGTACGTAGCCAAGGTCAGCATCAGATGGCAGCCTAGTCCGGTCCTCCGGGGATTCTTAGCACCCTCTGCCTTCATGTCGCACTGGCCGCTGCCTTGGCCAGGTACATTCCAGCTGCCGGAGACTGAGGGCCAAGATTTAAGTTGTGGAATCATTTTGGAGGGGTTTGGCCATAACTCACCACGCTGGCCAAGCGGGTTGGTGAGTGTGGGATAGAATTTCCTCTAATCCCGATGGTATAGTTATACCGCTATTGGCGGTCGTCAGAGCCCCTTTAGTGGGAACAGGATGTACCACGAGAAGGCGGGGTTGACATTTGTCAAGGAGAGGCTGTGATGTTACGCACCACCTGACCTTACATCCCCTGCTTTATATATACATATATATATGGAGAATAGAGATAATCTATGTAACAGAACTTTTGATGCACCAAGTATATAAAACTAAAGTAACTATCTCTTTATTGCGTAAAGATTTGAACATACATTTTGCTAAGCTTTCGCTCATCGACGGATGGCTTGTTTTAAGACTAACAGCATAGAAAAAATTAAACTACTATAATGTTACAATTTAAATTTGAGTATGATTAAACGAGATAAATAAAGAATATTATAAACCCACTTCAGTCCCTAACCCGATGCTTAGCAGCTCATTCTGTCCAGCTGAACATAAGTTAGCGTTTTCAGATCACGAGTTTGAAGAGCTTGTACTGTCACTTGTGATGTCTCTGCTAGGCAATCCGAACTGGGTAAAACAATAAATTTAGTTACTGAAGCAGCGTATACGCTGCTTCAGTATTGTTTGTAGGAGTAAACTCCTACAAACAAACATGTAGAAGCAAACATGTACTTAGCATTATCAAAAAACTAAGGACACGCTACGTCATAAGAGCACTAATTCATCGACTCAACTCCAGTACCTGGGATCAATACCTATATTCCAGGCGTTTCTCACATCCTCAAAAACGTCGTAAGAAAGATAGAACACGGTGTAGGCATAAGGATTCCCACATTCTCGTACAACATACTCAAAAAATGCCCAGAAAGACCTCCAATCAGCAATGAGGCTTTTCTTTGTGTTACACCGCCATGATACCTTGATGGTAATGTAATAAGATATTACATTGGAATGATTAAACGTTCGTTGGATGCCAGAATCAGCGAACACAAACGAAACTTTAAGGAGGTAAGATCATCCACAGTTCTCTCCAAAGAAGTGAGTTTCAAGTCCGCAGTTCCTGTATGGGACGGTATTAAAAAAATTGCCCCCTAATCCACCCCAAAAAGCAACACCATTTCGAGAAACTCAGGAAATCATCAGTAGCCGTGACGCATGCAACGACAGCGTCTCTCTGGAGCTGCCAAAAATTCGGATCCAGCGCCTAAGTGATTTTTTACCCACCACATCTCGTGACTTCAAATTTAGAACACGCGGTGTGTTTAATCATTCTTTATTTGTCTCATTTAATCATACTCATATGTAAATTGTAACCATCTAGTATTTCAGTTTGTTCTATGCTGCTAGCCTTGAAAACGCCACCCGTCCATGAGCAAAAGCTTGGCAAAATATATGTTTAATTCCTTTCGCCAATAAACGGACACTTATTCTAATTTTATAAATATTTTGATTAGTCGTTATATATATACAGCTTTGATTGATGATATCCAAATTGCGCTGTAAACTCATCCATGTTTGACGTATAATAGGGTGTTTTACGTGAATCCTGTGGGTTTCTGCGAACGGGAGAATGTACCACGAAGTTAGCTTTTTCATTTTTAGCACGTCTTTTGTAAAAAAAGATGGTGCTTCTAGTATCGGTTTGTCCGTCCGTCCGTCTGTGCCCACGATATCTCTGCAACTATTAGTCCGATTTGAAAAATTCTTTTTTCATTGGGAAGCTTAAAATATGCGAATGATGATCCTTTATTTCGGTTTTTTTTTACGATGTACAATTTCGCCGCTAGAGGGCGTAAATGCAGGTGATGTCGAATTCAAAACTACCTTTCATTCCACATATTTGCTTCTAAACATCCGATTGAAAAAATTATTTTATCTTTCGATTCCATTTATGTCGAAGAGTATTTTAGATATAGTTGTTTTTTCAAATTACGTATAGATTTTTTGCTAGGGGGCGTAAAAGTAAATTACATTTTCCCCGATAACTCTTCTTCTAAAACTCCAATTTGAAAAAACATTTCTTCAGCGGATACATCTCCTAATGGAAAGTCTTTTGCATATAATTTCAAATTTTTGGTAAAGAATACTTTGGCCACCAGGGGGCGTAAGTGTTAATTTTTGCTTCTGATGTATTTACCATAAAAACGGAGCTTCTAAAATATCGATTGAAAAAATTCTTTCGTGGACTGATGCCACTCACATAGATAAACCTTTTCGAAATATTTTCTTCTTAAAATATTCCACAGTTTCTCCGCCAGGGGGCGTAGATGTACATCTTTTTTTTTTGTCAATATCTCTACTTCTAGGAGTCCGATTTGAAAAATTCCTTCTGTGTTGGATAGTGTTTTCAGTGTGACATGTTTTTCATATAATTTCAAAATTTTCAAGTAATTCATATACTTTTCGCTAGGGGGCGTAGCGGTAAATTGCGTTTCCCCCTATATCTCTGCTTCTAAATCTCCGATTTGAGAAATTCTTTCTGCACCGGATACAGCTCCTGGTGGGAAATTGTTTGCACATAATTTCTAATTTTTGTAAAAAAATAGTTTGGCCACCAGGTGGCGTAAGTCTTAATTTCCGCTTCTGTTGTATTTGCAGCAAAATATGAGCTTCTAAAATCTCGATTGAAAAAAACGTCGTTTGTTGGCCGATACTACTCATGTCGACAAACCTTTTAGGAAAATTTTCTTCTTGAAAAAATGCATGTTTCTACGCCAGGGGGCGTAGATGTATATCTTATTTTTGTCAATAACTCTACTGCTAAGAGTACGATTTGAAAAATTCCTTCTTTGTTGGATAGTGTTTCCGATGCGAAATGTTTTACCTATAAATTCAAAATTTTCAAGTAAATCGTAGACTTTCCGCTAGGGGGCACAAAGGTAAATTGCGTTTTCTGCGTTATTTCTGCTCCTAAAAGCTCCGATTTGAAAAATTCTTCCTATATCGCATACAAGACCTGATGGAAAATATTTTTCACATAATTTCTAATGTTTGGTAAAAAAAATGGTTTAGCCACCAGGGGTCATAAGTGTTAATTTCTGCTTCTGAAGTATTTGTTGCAAAATCTGGGCTCCTGAAAACTCGACAATTTTTTTTTTCTTGGACCCATACCGCTTATATGGATAAACCTTTTGAGAATACTTTCTTCCTAAAATAATGCATGGTTTTTCCACCAGGGGACGTAAAGTCACATCTTATTTTTGTCGATTTCTCTGTTTCTAAAAGTTCGCAAGCTCACGATTCCGTTTACAGCAATATCTGAGGGATTAAAAACCCGATTGAAAAGCTTCTTTCTTTCGTCAGATCTATTGCTTTCCATACCGGTTCCATTGACTTTGAATAGCTTTGATAAATTTAATTTGCGTCAGAACGGATTCAAAAGACGTGCTTATTATTACACCCGAAAATTCGGTGTCATTTTTCTTGTTTAAGGTGAAATTAGATAAAAATAAAAACTGTTATTTCCTTGGAAGCTTTTGAGGTCCCTTCACCTCCACATTTTCTTTGGAGAGTCCCACACACCCAATTCTCTCTGCACTTTTTAACATTTTGTTGCATCACGCGCTTGTATAACATTTCAGTAGTGAAGACCTCGATGTCAACAAATATCAATGTCTGCATTTGCTTTTTTTTTTCTGCTTCTTAGAACAGTTTTTGTCGAAACATTACTTAAGTGTGCAAATGCGATTTTCTAATACTTTCAAGATGAAATTTGAAATCAAAGCACCGTTATCTCACCCGTTCCGAATAAAAGTGCGGCTATCAGTTACTACACTGGTGACAGCTGGTGCTTTCTACTTACGAATCCAATGACCCAGTCTGGGGGAAGTTCATGGAAGCCAATTGGTTTCAGTTACCATGGTTACAGTATGTCAACAAACCCTTATTTGAAAGTTGATACCTCTAGTGCCTTTTCTTGTTTATATAATTATTGAATTTTTTTTTCTGTTGATATGCCAACTCATCCGAGAAGTTGCTTATTATTATTATTTCTGTTATTTGTAGTCCACAAGACGTAATGACTTCGTTCACGCGTTACTTGATAAAGCGTCCGTACATAATCAAAACGAATCAACGCATTTCTTACTGTTTAAAACGAAATGCGCTGATTCGTGATGATGATAATGTTTTTCTCTATCACCGTCGTATCTACATTACTTTTGACAGAAAAAGATATGGAACTCGGCACTCTCTGTACACATCATACTGATCACTTCCCATACTTGCCTGAGTCATTATTTAATTCGTCGTACGTTTTGAAGATTTAAGAAATCATAACTGTTTTCAAGTTAAAAGTCCATCTTACTTCATTTTTTAATTAATCCATCAAATCTTGAAAACTATTGAAACATTTTTATAGCCAGGGGCGAAACTAGGGCGGAACAGACGGGGAGACTTCCCCGTGCGCATCTCAAAAGGGGACGCAAAAATCACTATATTCTGATAAAATTTGGAATTGAAACTTTTGCACCGGTTTTTGGTACAGTTTTTTAGGGCAATATACCTTGTCATTTGTCCATTTACAGAATATCCTTATAATATTCTTCTCCAGTTTCCATCATTAAAGTTGGCAAATGGTGAAAATCTTCCAAATTCGTGGAGACAATCAATGTAAATAGACAAAGACATCGCTCTTTTCACGTTTTTAAGTATTTCGACACCGCTGGGATCGAACCCCAGATTTCTATATAACTAGCCGAGTGCGTTCGCTTTACGCTACGGTGCCAACAATACGCGGCGCTGTGTGTGTTTATCTGTCAGCATCTGACTTCACAAATCCGTAGGGATGGGCTCAGCAACTGAGACGTCTATCTGGTGGGGCTTAAGGTAAAAAAAGCAATGACTTTGTCTATTTATACATTGTCACCACGTATTTGGAAGACTTTCACCATTTCTCTCGCCCTATGGATTTATTAGCTATAATTAAATAGCTTATGCAGTTAAGCCCCACCAAATGGACGTCTCAGTTGCTGAGCCCATCCCTACGGATTTGTGAAGTCAGATGCTGACAGATAAAACACACAACGCCGTGGATTGTTGTCACCGTAGCGTAAAGCGAACGCACTCGGCTAGTTATCGAGAGATCTAGGGTTCGATCTCAGGGGTGTCGAAATGCAATTTTTCGGTTGATGTGTGTTAAAAACGTAAAAAGAGCGATGACTTTGTCTAAACTTGGCAAAGTAAAATTCGCATCTCTTTCACAAATGTTCAGGGAATATTAGTTACCTTCAAAAATAAGGGCGCGGTTGTACGTACGTTGCAGGAGAAGAATGTTGTGCGCTCCGTTGTAGATTCTCTGAGGGCTATTTGACCATTACTGCGAGTCACGACTTCCAGCTGCATTTGGTCCCTTTGATGTGTGGTACCGAAAGTCGGAAGTCCGAAGTGGATGGGAAAAGCCGTACATTCAGTCTGGTTGTGGCTACCTCACAGAGATAACATTAGAACGTGAGGTTAATTTTGTGTTTTGGCGAGCAATATGATATGCACTTATATTTACTTTAAAATAATGTTGTATATATAAGACAGAAAGACTGCTGTGGGAGGGCGGCGCAATATTTTGTGGTTTGGCCAGGGCGCAGAAATGCTTAATTACGCCTCAGTTTATAGCTTTACCCATAGAAATTGTTTGGCAGCAGTTTTGCTTAGTTTCATCACTAGTCATAAATAAATGTTGCTAAAAATTTGGCAGATTTTCAGTAACATTTTTTTTGCACTGTAAAAAACAAGTGCTGTGAATTCACCGAAAATTTCTGGAAATAACGTGCTGCAAAGATTCCGGTAGGCGTCTTTCACCGAAATTCCCGTTTTTAATTCTGTATTTTCACAGGTTTTCCGTGTAGTCAGTAATTCCCTTTATTTCATAAAAGTCCCTTTCAGGTTTTCCCCATATTTATACAGAAATTTCACAAAAACGAAGACGCCGAGTCTTTGATTTTGTGAGATTTCTGTATAAATCCTTGCACCACAGATTCCTTTCCGGGGGTGAGGGGGGGGGATTCAATTCGATCTGAGGTCGTTTGGGTTGGTTCAACAGAAACCACGCTTCTTAACCACTGAGCCTGGGGAGGACTTAGAGTTGCAATTTACCTTAAAGGTAAAACTAATTGGGCGATGATGACCCCCTCCCCCTCCCATTAATGCGAGGGAATTTAGCCATCTCACTTTCTGTTGGAACTTATTTTTTATAATACGTTTGTAAATAAAATATGTTTTCTGTTGGAGGTTGGAGGACTTATCACAATTTAAGTAATTTTTTCATCGTGATTTTTCCAAGCAACTCAATGCAATGGAACTTTGATCTGTTTAAACTGTCAGTGACTTTCAGTTATTTTTAAGAAAAGGTGAAATAAATGTACTGTTTTATAGAATTATTTCACAAAACTTCTAAATATAAAATTTACTCTTGATAGCAATAATAGCTCGTGTCTTAAGGATCCATAGACTGATACATAGACATCCTACAATCACCTGTACAGTAATTTAAACGCCCGGTTTATTACGGTAACACAATATATTGGGTTGTCGGAAAAGTCATGACGTAATTTAGCAATGTTTTGCAAAGGTTATTTATCGATAGAAAGAACAAAGATCAATCAATGATATAATGCCCGTTTTGTTCGATAACCTTTTGCCATCTTTCAGTGAGCTGCAGAATGCCTCGTTCATAGAAGGACCTGTCTTTCGTGGCGAAAAACTGTACAAGGTGCTGATTTACAGCCTCATCTGAATTGAACGTTATACCACGCAAAGATTGTTGTAGAGTGCGAAACAAGTGGAAGTCTGACAGCACAAGGTCAGGCGAGTATGCTGGGTGTGGCAACACATCCCACCCAAGCTCCAATAATTTTTGGTGGGTGATCAAACTTGTGTGTGGTCTCGCGTTGTCGGGATGGAACACAACACCTTTACGATGAACGAGCTCTGGACGTTTCTGGATGATGGATTCGTTCAAACTGTCCAATTGCCGACAGTACACATTTTCGAATTGATTGTTTGGTTCTGTAGTAGGAGCTCGAAAAACACGACACCTTTAAAATCCCACCACACTGAGACCAGAACCTTCCGCTGATGAATGTATCAGTCGCTTCAAAAAAGGATCGTTTTCCTCACGTGAATGAGCATATCGCAGATGTTTATACGCGCCGTCAATTGAGCTTCTTTGAGTTCACGAGGAACCCCCACCTCGAGCTTGCTTACGTATCCCAGCTTCTTCAGGTGGTCGTGAACGCTTGAATGATGGATGTGCAATGTGTCTGCAATCTCTCGTGTCGTGTAACGTGGGTTTGACTCGATCAATGCCTTGATTTGGTCGTCATCATCCTCGGTGGACCTCCCGGACCGAGGAGCATCGTTGAGGTCAAAATCACCAGCACGTAATTTTGCGAAGCACCGCTGGCACTGACGTTCTTGTAGAGCATTATCACCGTACACTTTACGCAACTTTTCACAAGCTTGACGCGCGTTCTTCCCTTTACGGAAGTAAAACAGTAAAATATAGCGAAAATGCACAGTTTGGTCTTCCATCTTCAACTTGATGTCAAATCTCTGCAAATCAACCAAATCGCTCACTGTTCCTTTTAGACTGCAGCTAGAAATGGCACTTGTCGAATGCCATAGCGATAACAGAGCTGCGCGTGCATCTAGTACTTCCAAAACCGCCCAGTCGCCATCGGGTGCCAAAATACGCCATCACTTTTCCGACAACCCAATATAATAGCTGGTGCACAAAATGGGGGAGAGGAAAATAAATATCCTGTTCCACAATAACCAAAATTTGTGATATGCTATCCTCAATGTCCAATTTCCTTACAGAACTTCAAAATCAGATCCTTCGACAGACGATTGAAATTTAACAGTGAATCAAACCTCAAGTACTCCCGCGAACCACTCCTATAACCAGAAATTTTTCGTCATGGATACAGAAAAAGTGAGAATGGAATTTTTTCGGTTAATATACTAAAGGAATTTCAGAAAGGTTTCTTAAAATTCAGAATTTTCCGTTAACACATCTTAAAAACGGCAGTTTATCGTCAATATAAGAAAGGAATTGCAGAAAGGTTTCTTGAAATTCAAAATTTTCCGTTAACACATCTTAAAAACGGCAGTTTACCATTAATATAAGAAAGGAATTTCAGAAAGGTTTCTTAAAATTCTGAATTTTCCGTTAACACATCTTAAAAACGGCAGTGTACCGTCAATATAAGAAAGGAATTGCAGAAAAGTTTCTTAAAATTCAAAATTTTCCATTAACACATCTTAAAAACGGCAGTTTATCGTCAATATAAGAAAGGAATTTCAGAAAGGTTTCTTAAAATTCAGAATTTTCCGTTAACACATCTTAAAAACGGCAGTGTACCGTCAATATAAGAAAGGAATTGCAGAAAGGTTTCTTAAAATTCAAAATTTTCCGTTAACACATCTTAAAAACGGCAGTTTATCGTCAATATAAGAAAAGGAATTTCAGAAAGGTTTCTTAAAATTCAGAATTTTCCGTTAACACATCTTAAAAACGGCAGTTTACCGTCAATATAAGAAAGGAATTGCAGAAAGGTTCCTAAAAATTCAAAAATTTTCTGGCGTACGAAAAATCTTCAAAATCCAGGTTTCTTTTACAGAAACTTACCCGTCTCAGGCTAGGCTGAAGTGGATATAAGTTCTAAAGAAACTGTTTGGAAATAACCCTTTTACTCAACAATTTTACTGCCACGCAAATTTTTGATTTTTGAAGAACCCCATTCGGTTCACCTTTATTTACAAGTGGAAATGATAGGCTTACGAATTATTGAATTTCAATTAAAAATTTGGTGTAACACTTTCCTGTGGCTGATATGAAATTTAGGTTAGAGTCCAACAAATTTTAATGGAAAATATCAGCCCTTTGCTGGTGAATCACATAAGGTGGTGTATCTTTTTCTTTTATATTTTCTTTCATCTTGTCCCGAAGGGAATCGTGATGCGTGATGGGAGCCTATTTTCCTTTCCGAAAATGAGATGGCCAGTCTCTGTTTCAGAAGCTGGAAAATGGCGACACATCATTACCATGTATAGTATCATTGCCTGACTGTTGTCGTTCATTATACTCGGGCCTCTTTTATATGGCACACCCGGTATTTGAGCATCCGGACCAAGTTCACCCATTCATGGCAACTGCGTTCCCTGCTGGTGATGGCCATTACCAACAGGATAATGCGCCATGCCACACTGCCAGAACCGTCAAGGAGTGGTTCGAGGAACATGCTGGTGACTTTCTGTTAACGCTCTGGCATCCAAATTCACTTGACATGAACCCAGTCGAACATTTGTGGTTCGACTTGGAATAGCGGGTTCGTGCTGAATCACCACCACCCCGAAATGTACGGGAACTGGAGTACCTGCTATTGACAATATGGTACCAGATACCCCAGGATACCTATCGCCACCTCATCGAATCGATTTCACGCCGAGTGGCAGCTGTTTTACGGGCTAAAGGGGGTCCTACGGCTTATTAGGTATGTGGTCATAATGTACTGTAATGGTTCATCGGTGTATTTATATGTTTTTCGATGCAACGTTTTCCATATATTTCCTGTGTTTTTTTCCAATAATTTTGTGGTGTGATTCCATAATTTTTAAAGCAGCATTTGGCTGCATTTAAGTTTTCGGAGTTTAAATTTCTTTCCACAGAATAAATGATTGCTGTCTCATCGGATTTTCCGATGCTTTCAAAACCTCCCATTTCAGTTTTATGTACCATGCACGTGAGGCCTACTCATGTGAGTCAAACACGCCTGCAAATGTGGAAATTCTGCCGACTTCTGGTTGACGGGATCACATGCATATATCTGAATACTTCGGGAAAAGGAATGAAGACGCTTTCCAAGACAATTGTGTAGTGTGTTTTTTTGTGATGTAAGGAATATTACAGCATTTCACAGTCGGCTTTACAATGGGGTCTTAATGAATCCAGTTTTCGTATCACAATTCTTTGGCGTTTGTGTTCTGGAAACAATACGAAACGTTTTTTCTGCATCAGACCAGTTTTTCAGCTCTTGGAGACGGCTGCGACGGCCTTGATGAAGGTCAGCTCGAACACGCATTCCACTGTATTCAGATTCATTCGTGTTGCGTGGAAGATCATTAAGAACACGAGAGCTGTCTCCTTGAATTAATGTCCCTCCTCTCGGATGGCTTAGCCTCGGAATTTCTTTCTTTGTCGTTATTTTTTCAGTGATGTTCCTTTGTGTGAGTGTGTATGTGTGTGTGTGTGTGTGTTGTGTGTGTGTGTGTGTGTGTGTCATTTCATATAAAAAAACGAGATTGTATGATGCTCCGACTGGTTGTGTGCGGTATTAATTTGGAAAATTATTACGACAGAGTGTTTTTGTCAGCTTTTCGCTCCTCCTTTTTCTCGTTTTGTTTTTCTGTCTTTCACTTGAACTTCACCTTGATGCGTTCTGTGTAACTTTCAAACCACTGTTCTTTTTATTTTTTCGGATGAGTTGATTGCAAACCTGATTGCCTCAGAGTTAAGTTTACGTCAAAGTGTGCAGTGGAAAATGAATAAACAGTTCCGCGAAATCGTTTCGCTTGACGTCACGTCTTGAAGATTGCAGCTTATCCCTTTACACACGACTTTTTATTTTAATAAACAGGTGTATGAAAGAACTTTGCGGCAAAGTAGTCTGACATATCGTTGGCAAAAGATTTGTATTGTGTTCGGGTTTTCACTTTTGCATCCGAGAATGTAAAATTATGTCCCTTTGGGGGGAAGGCTGAGCTATCTTGTCTAAAAATGAGTTTTATTCAGCGTCATGTTATTTTTAGGAGGTTCCTGGCACTGTATTTATTATCAAATGCATGTATGCATGTTATAAATCAGAATGATTGCTGTACGTATTCCACTTAGTGGACGAGTAATTTAGGATAAGAAGTTAAGCTGCCACACTTCTATGCAAAATTATAGAGTGAAACAATTTTAATTGAACATTTGCGAGTACTCTGCTAGCAGCTAAAATATTTTGACATCATTTTACTGGGTCTGGTATGATTTCTCCAATGACGATTGGTCTAATGCCGATTCGTCCAATGGACAATTGGTCCAAAGATACGATTCGTCCAACGGTACGATTGGTCTAATGCCGATTCATCCAATGGGACGATTGGTCTAATTCCGTCCTACCTGTCCAAAGTGCTACTCGTGTTATAAAAATCTCAGCTGTTCTGATTTTATCTCCGATGTTATACGAAAGTGCCGGTATATAGTACAAAGAATGTAAAATAATGTTACATTTCATGCGTAATATTGTGGTTACAGATTTTTTTTTTTTTTTTTTTCGGAATCGCGTTTTTTTTTTTTTTATACTTAACTGCTGCCGTATGAAGTTACTGATGTACGAGCCGTTCAACCAACTTCAATGTTTCTCTTTTGCATGAAATAATATAAAATACTAGTTTTCCGTTTCTGTTTGTAGCCTGTAGTGGGGGTTCCGCCAACTGGCCAATGGAAACGTTCTGGTCGGGTTCGGACAGAGGCCTTCTTAACAGTTTATATTCTGCCGATGTCATATTCATAACGTTTATATATTAAATCAAGTTAATAATCATGAAAGAAATACGGGATTACGCCATATAGTACAAATTTTGAAGATGACAATCCGATTTTTTGGCGTAAATGTGACAAGGATGGTAAGTCAGATAATATCCGAAAACTTGAAAATTTTCATCATCCTGGAGCGGGACTTATATTCAAATTGATCGGAAACTTGAAACTTGGTCGTTCTGGGTGGTGTAGTGGTTAGCATACCCAGGCGTTTTCTGGGAGACGCGGGTTCGAGTCCCGCTCCAGGATGATGAAAATTTTCAAGTTTTCGGATATTATCTGACTTACCATCCTTGTCACATTTACGCCAAAAAATCAGATTGTCATCTTCAAAATTTGTAAGTTAATAATATTGCACTTTTACTTAAGCACGAAATATTAATTCCTAGGGCCTAGGCCTTTTTGACAGTTTATATTCTACTGATGTCATATCCATAACGTTAACATATTAAATCAAGTTAATAATATTGCGCTTTTACTTAAGCACGAAATATTAATTCATAGGCTCTAGGCCTAGGCTTTTTTAACAGTTTTAATTCTACCGATGTCAGATTCATGACGTTTAGATATCAAATCAAGTTAATAATACTGAGCTTTTACTTAGGCACGAAATATTATTTCGTAAGGCCTAGGCCTTTTTAACAGTTTATATTCTACCGATGTCAGATTAATAATGTTTACATATCAAATCAAGTTAATAATGTTGTGATTTTACTTAAACATGAAATATTGATTCATAGGCCCTAGGCCTAGACCTTTTAAACTTTTTTATTCTACCGATGTCATATCCATAACGTTTACCTATCAAAGAAAGTTAATATTGCGTTTTTACTTAAGCACGAAACATTAATCACAGGCCCTAGACCTATGCCTTTTTGACAGTTTTTTTCCTACCGATGTCAGATTTATAACGTTTACCTATCAAGAAAACTTACTAATGTTATGCTTGTATTTTTAACTTTACTTACACCTTAGAATATGACATCAGTAGAATAAAAAGTGTTAAAAGGCCTAGGCCTAGGTGCATGTAAAGAGCTAAGAAATGATACGATGAGTGCCTTTTATTAGGTTTTATAACATATTTACAAATACCAAATACCTAGGTTGTAACTTAAAGTCTTCTAAAAAGGCTCGCGGCCTATGTGCCTGGTAGAGAGCTGAGAAATGATCCGTTGAATGCCTTTTATAAGGTTTTATCAAATGTTTACAAATACCAAATATCTAGGTTGTAACTTAAAATCTTCTAAAAAGGCCCGCGGCCTAGGTGCCTTGTAAAGACCTGAGAAAAGATACAATGAGTGCCTTTTGTGCTTTATAAAAGGTTTACAAATACCAAATATCTAGGTTGTAACTCAAAATCATCTAAAAAGGCCTACGGCTTAGGGGCCTTGTAAAGACCTTTTTATAAGGTTTTATGCGTTTTTATAAGGTTTTATAAAAGGTTTACAAATACCAAATATCTAGGTTGTAACTTAAAATATTCTAAAAAGGCTCACGCCTAGGTGCTTTGCAAACAGCTGAGAAAATGCTCCATTGAGTGTCTTTTACCAGGTTTATGTAAAATGTTTACAATTACCAAATATACGGAAATGATCTTTCAAAAGGATATAATGAGCAGAATAATTTAAATCCTTATTCCTTTCTGGAAAATAAAACAGTTTACCGTTGGTAAGATGATACCATTGGACGAATCGGCGTTGGACCGATCGTACCATTGGACGAATCGGCATTGGACCAATCGTCGTTGGATGAATCGTCTGGGACCGCATTTTACTGGCATTTCTTTGTACCGTACATGTTTCGCTAATGTCATTTGGCTGTAGAAAAGTGCATTTCCTCATACGCGATAAGATAAGAAGATTCGTCAGTTTGATTTTTCGTAAGGTGGAACTCTCGTTTACTCCCATTTATTGTTGTTATTTTTTACATGTTACTTTAAAGTTATTGGGCTGTTTTAATCGAAAGTTTTCTTGAACTTTTTACAAATAAATTTTGAGGTGCAGCATCGTGGGCTTCTTACTAGCTATTGGTGTTCTAGCATTATTTGCTTTGCTCAAATGATGTTTCGCTGAAGCAGCGTTACCTCTTCCAGTTGTCTTCCTGTACTTTGCATAACAGGGAGGGAGATAGAATAGATGATGTGAGAAAAGGGAAAGTCAGATGGAGAAGCAGAGAAAGAAATCTGGTAAGCGAGACAACAAAAAAAAAGAGAAAACGAAGCAAAGAGAGAATACAAGGCAGAGAAAAAAGAAATAAAGATAGAAAACGAAACAGAAGGGAAAAAGAGAGAAAGAGGAAAGAAAAAGAGCCGCCCCGGTGGCGCAGTGGTCTAAGCGATGGCTTCTGATCATTCGTCCGAAAGGGGTCCGGGTTCGACTCCCGGTGAGGCATGGATGTTGTGTTTGTCTTACGGTACTTGCTCTTTTCCTTCCCTGGAACAGGGACAGGCGACTGCTTATAGCCCATTGAGCTGCTCACGGTGGTCGTTAAACCTCCAACCAAAAAAAAAAAAAAAAAAAGAAAGAAAGAGAAGGAGTGACAGAGAGAGTGAAAGTGAGACAAAGGAAGAAAGAGAAAAAGCTGGATAGAGAAATAAAGAATAGCAAGGCGAAGAAGTAGTGAGAAGAAAGGGAGTGAGAGAAAGATGAAGATTTGAGTTGAGAAGTAACCAGAATTCGAAAAAGGTAAGGTATCAAAATGGGCACAAGTGGACTCCCCGTGAACGCAAATACCAGGAAAGTAAACGGGAAAAAAACTGGAAAATAAAATAGTAAATGAATGCAAGAAACGGGGTAGATGGGTAAAGAATCCACAGTCTCCTCCCAGATATGGTTCATTAAAAGAATAGCAAAGATAAGCTGTACAGAGAAGTTAAAAAAAAAATGAAATAAATGGATAGGGCGGCAACCACGCACGCACATTGTGCATCCCCCGGATGTACTGTAGTTTCACCTAATCAAGTTTTTTTTCACCAAGTATATTTATTCCCTACTGGAATCGAAGAAATACTTTTTAAAACAAAAGAGCAATATATATTTAAAACGTACTCATTACTGCGAATTCGGCCAATTGGATTCACATCCTGGAAAGGTCAGTCTTATGCCGTACGGACACAACACAACACTTGGCTTTCGTCGTTGAGTTGCAGTTTATATGTACAACTTTATTAAATTACGGTGGCTAGTCCAGGCGCGGATGCAAAGGGAAGGTCATAGAGGTCATAGCTTCCTCCTTGAGAGTTTAATGAATTAAATTTCAATATACCTTATGTTTTGCTGTCTATATGACACTTATGCTTGTTTCAATATTTTTGATAGTTTTCTTCAGTTGGTCATGAACAGACTCATCCATAAAATTTACTTTTATTCATACGATACGTTGTTTCACCACATCCTAATTTTATTACTGCAAATTCAACTTTAATTTTTATAGCCTCCCACTTGTAAATTTTCTGGATGCGTCTTTGAGTTTGAAGGCGTACAGAGTTGAATATGCTAAGACGGACGTTCAATGAAATATAATACCTAGCGTAACAGTTCATATGAAATTCATTTTTAGTCTACATTTTATCTGTTACAATCAATTGTAAAGAATTCTGGTTTTGCGATATCTCGAAAAAATATACTGCAAATCTGCTTTGCAAGCATGTACAGTCAGAAGCGACTTCAAATCTTTCTGGGCACTAGGCGCTAAAAGATTCAGCCCCCCTCCCTCCCTCCACCCCTTCTTATTGCCTCAGAAATTTTCATCCGTCAGATTAAAAAATAATAAAGTCAAGAAAAAAGTGTTTACCTTTTTTAAAATGCCATTACATCTTTCTATTATTAAAACGTTTTGTAAGAAAGAGTGGTAATGTAATCGCTTTGTCTGTCCATGCACATCGAACTTTTTTGTTTCTGTTTTTAGAGATATTTCAAAAATTATTTTTGCGGCTAATAGGAAATCAGTGGATATTAAGTTTGGTACTTTGAATATACTATATACTTCATGAATTTACCCCTAAGGGCTATCAAAGTCGAAAATAAAAAAAAAATTGAGGTTCTGTTATGAAGAAACTTATTCAACTAAAAGGAAGGCCAAATGATTTTAACTGTTCCTTTTAAAACAAGTACGTCGATAAGAACTCGAAAAAAAAAATACAGGATATGTTACTAATATGAGAAAGCAAAATATCAATTGATAATACAAATAGAGTTGTCGCTTTGAATATTGATTTGTTTCGGTCCGGGAAAACCAAAGCAAAACTGGCAATCCAATTATACGTTTTCGGGGCTGCTCACGCTCTGGGGCCTTAGGCGTGCGCCTAGTTGGAAATTCGCTCCTGTGTACAGTTTTGGATTACTCAGATTTTTTTTTTTTTTTTTTTTCGTTCTCTTCAATTCTGACTTACCTAAAATGGCCCCTATTTATGTATTTGCAGAATTTAATCATTTCTATTCATTCCATTTTCTATAACACCCTCCGTCGATGTCATGCAGCGAGTGATTTCTGAATTATGATCTCCCCTTTCAAAAGTGGATGCGATCCGTTGACCACAGGATTTCCGAGAGTGGAGCAGTAGGTAGTAAAATTCGGAGCGTGATGGGTAAACGGAAGGATATATCGGACTTTGAGAAAGGACAGATTGTGGGAGTTCGGAGATCGGGTGCTTCGATTTTTCCAAAAGGGCTAAACTGGTGGGTTGTTCGTAAGCCGCCGTCCTTAAAGTGTATCAGGACTGGCGTGAAAATCGTCAAACAACGACCCGGAGGCAAAACTGTACAGGACAGCGAAAGGTTTGTGTTAGAGGTGAGCGCCGGGTACGGCGATTCGTACAGGCCAACAGACGCAGCTCTGTTCAACAGCTGACTACACAGTACAACAGAGGTCAACCCGGAACAATATCTGTCATGACCATGCGTCGCACTTTCGTACATATGGGCTTATAAGAGCAGACGGCCCCGACGACATCCTCTCGTAACCACTGTTCATCGGCGCAAAAGACTCGCCTGGTGCAAAAAACATGCAAGTTGGGCGTCGAAAAAATGGTGCTGGTAGAACGAGTTGCGTTCTTTACTCCACTCGGTGGATGGTGATGTACGTATTTGGAGCAAACAACATGATTGGGCATTCAATCCATCCTGCATGGTCAAACAAGCCAGTGGAGGCGGCTGTATGGAGTGGGGCATGTTTACCTGGCAGGAACTTGGACCTCGGGTGTATGTGGAACAACGTATGACTGGTGCTTACTATCGTGAATTGCTTGCTGACTCTGCATATCCAGCAATGTTGCACTTGTTCCCGAATGGTGACGGTGTCTTTCAAGATGACAATGCACCGAGCCACAGGTCCAATGTTGTGCAGGAATGATTTGAGAGAAACAATTCAGACTTCCAGCATATCGATTGGACTCCGAACTCCCCCTATATATAAATCCCATAGAGCAGTTGTTGGACACTATCGAACGACATATTAGGCGTCTCGATACACCAATCACCTCTATACCCGCATTGAAGACTGCATTACACACAACTTAGTTGGCTTAACCTCCCAACAGTTTCTGGCATCTTATTGAATCGATGCCACGTCGTATAGCTGCTGTACTGAGCGCGAAAGGAGAACTCACAAAGTATTAGGAAGGTGGTCATAATTCAGTCATCACTGAGAGTATGTGACAATGTTATTAATGTCCATTCTAGATTTTGTACTAGAAAGCACAGGCGTAGAGTTTTTTAAATCACCGGACATGCTGGAGGGACAAAAATAGCAAGGGCGTTTCTGCACTAATTTTCTTTAAAGTAAATAAGAAATTAAATGAAAATGTTTTTATTAATCAGTATCCAGTAGTAAACGTTTGAACACTTTCGAAATAGTGCCCGTTTCTATTCAATTCTCATGTTTGTGAGTACATCTGAATATATACACTCATTGTCATAAAAATCTGCCCACCAAGAAGGAGTCGTCGGATTGAAATGAGATTTTAGTAGTGAAATGGTACATACCAAGCACAGAAGTGATTACGATATCACAGCAGCAGGACGATTTCCCGCGGACGTACGGTACACATTCCGGTCAGTTAGTACCGTGTTGGACAACCTCGTGCTCAGATACATGCGGTGATACGTTCTGACATGGAATCAAAGAGACGCAGTATGTTATCCTGGGACAGATTGGGCCACACTTCTTGCAACTGAGGCTCTAAACATTAACATTGAGACATGGTCCCACACGTGCTCGATGGGCGAGAGATCAGGCGATCTGGCAGGCCACGGAAGCGTCGAAGCCATATGCGGACGGGCGTTATCTTGTTAGAAGATGGCTGCGAGCCGCCCCACCAAGAAAGGCAGCACATGGGGCCGCAGGATCTCCTGTATGTAGCGCTGTGCTGTCAACGTCCCTCGGATCACTGCGAGGGAAGTCTGGCTGTCATACGCGATGGCTCCCCAGACCATCACGCCTGCAGTTCGGGACGTGTCCCACTGCACAGTGAGGTTGGTATTGTAGCGCTCACCTGCGGTCCTCCACACTCTGACAAGGTGGTCGTCCGTTCCCATACAGAAGCGGGATTCGTCGCTGAACACTATACCTCGCCAGTCCGTAGCATTCCACGTTGCATCGCTGCTGACACCACTGCAATCGACGCCGATGATGGTCAGGTGTTAATGGTAGATATCGTAAGGGCCGTCGAGAGTGCAGATTTGCCTCTGCCAGGTGTCTGGAAATGGTTCTGGTGAACACAGGAGTTCCTTGTACAGCCGCCACATGTCTCTGGATATTAAACAAGGACGTCGTTGCATCTGTGCGTGCCGCTCTCACGATCCCACGGTCCTCTTTGCTGGTGGAGTCTCTGGGTCGTCCAGAGCCAGTCCGCCATGTCGGGGTGCCTTCCCGTGTCCATTGCTCCCAACACGATCGCACCGTACTGTCCGACTGGCAGCCGATTGGGCGCACCGGCCAATCGGCTGCCATTTGGGCCAGTCGGACAGTACTATGGCGGCTCCTCGGCATATCTATCGCTCAGGGATCTCACCTGAATCTGACCGTGCACTTCGGCACGAATGTGAAGCCTAACAACTGCGATGCAGCGCCGGTGTTGGACGCGCGGGCGTGCGGAATCGCACGAAACTTTAATGATTTGCATGCCTGCCCTCCCCGTAGCTATTCGTTGAGTTTTGCGTTAACCGCACGGTTTTTTTCTTCGTGCGCGGATTTTTATGACAATGAGTGTATTACGTGCAAAAAATGTTCTTGTTTTCCTACACATTTTTCTTAATAGCTGTTTCATTTCTCAATAGATTTGAAAAATGCTTGTTGTATTGAATTCAGCATAAAATTATAATTGATATAACATATTGCAGAATTTATTTGTACTAAAATGTTATACTCAACATGCACCATTTCAAAAGTGTGTGTTGAATACACACACTTTTGAAATGGATACCCGGTGGCCCAGTGGTCTAAGCGATGGCCTCTGATCATTCGTCCGAAATGGGTCCGGGTTCAAATCCCGTGAAGCATGGATGCTGTGTTTCTTTCCCTTCCCCGGAACCAATGACCCTAAATTAGGGACGGGCGACTGCTTATAGCCCACTGAGTTGCTCACGATGGTCGTTAAACCTCCAATCACACAAAAAACAAAATAATAATAATAATAATACATTAATTTCGGTTTTTAATAATCTTAGGCTGATGTTAACTGATAAAAACATCTTATTCCATAAGTTCTAACTATAATTTTTCTAGGGAACAGCCTTAAAACCGTATAAAGGAAATTTCAAAACGTTGAATTCTATTGTAAAATTTATGCTTCAAAAGGTATAAGAGGTTCCTCAATAGTGATTTTTTTTATATCGAGTTGGCCGCGAAAGAAAGAAAAAAGCGTTCCAAAGTGAAATGTATTTTATTGCACTGCGAAAATTATAAAGCCTATGAAAATCAAACTTCTCTCTTGACGACTCAATCTATCTATTAAAATCCTGATTCTAGATTAAGTGAAATCCTCATAACTAAGAATCTAAGACCAGTGCTTCGGTATGGAACTCATGAATTAACAGCTTCTTCTTCTGCGAATCCTTAGTGTATTCATTTGAAAGCAAATAGACAAATCCATCGCTCTTTCCACCTTTTTCTGTAATCAACACACAGCAACCGAAAAATTGTATTTCGACACCGCTGGGATCGAACCTCACCCAGATCTCTCGATAACTAGCCAAGCGCGTTCATCTTACGCTGTGGTGCCAACAATCCACGGCACTGTATGTGTTTATTTGCCAGCAAAAACACGCATAGCGCTGTGGATTGTTGCTGACACATAAACACACACAGCGCCGTGGATTGTTGCTGACACATAAACACACACAGCGCCGTGGATTGTTGACACCGTAGTGTAAGGCGAACGCACTCAGCTAGTTATCGAGAGATCGGGGTGGGGTTCGATTCCAGCGGTGTCCAGATTGCAATATTTCGGTTGCTGTGTGTTAGTTATAGAAAAACGTGGGAAGAGCGATTACTTTGTCTTCACGTATTTAGAAGATTTTCACTGTTTGAAAGCAGAATATTGATGATACATTTAGGATTCTATTCCACTACGCCATGAAATAGCGGAGCCACCAAGTAACGTCCTAGAGATTTATCAATTTTTAAGTAGAGTATATCGTGAAGTTAAAAAGTAATTTCGTACAATACCTCATACAAAACAAAACATCACCGTCTATGTACGATATTTAATAAAAGATGAAAGATATTTACAAATAAAAATTAAAATACTCCACTAGCATTTTCGGGGTAACATTCAACTCATCGTCAGGTGAAACAGTGCGGTAATGCTATTACTCCCATAGATTTTTATAGGAGTGCAGCGATGCGCCATGGGTGGAGGTCTCAAGCGTCACAGGTTGTGATCGTTGCCATTGCAATCTTGCAACTAGTGTAAATTTCCAACATTAAATTTCACCCTATAAAAATCTATGCGAGTATTAGCATCACCGCCCTGTTTCACCTGACGATGAGTTGAATGTTACCCCGAAAATGCTAGTGGAGTATTTTAATTTTTACTTGTAAAAATCTGTCATCTCTTATTAAATATCGTACATAGACGGTGATGTTTTGTTTTGTATAAGTAGAGTAAATGTTTGTGAGCCATAAAATGAGAAACCAATTTTTCATCCAGATCGAAAGTAACCAACATAGCCTTCTCTGATTGGATCAAGGTTCAACTTTGGCTGCACCAAGAATGAACACAGCAACGCTGTCTCAATTATCTCAGAGTTGTATCATACAGGGTTGCGTATAAAAGGATCAAAGAACCGTGTATTTTTGATAACCTGAAGTTCAAAATTTAGCGTATGAACGAATGACGTATAACCAAATTTTAAAAAGTGTTAGAAACTACATTGAAATATCAGGACTAACGCAGAATTACGTGTTAAAGTGAAAAACGTAGTATTAAAAAAGGTATAACCTAGGTTCCACCATAGTTAGCAAAAGATACTCTAAGTTTTCCTTACTGAAATAAGCATATCCTGATTGCTGAGGAGGCAACCGAGCATAACCATACTCGGCACTGCGTTAGAAAACGTCGAAAAACTCATTCTGCTGGTTATTCAACCTTAATCATAATCGTTCTTTTTTAATTTACGGTAACATAAAAACCTTCTTCCACGCCCGGGTATATGTACAGTGAATTTTCTATACTCAGGCTACAATTATGGAAATTTCTCTCCAGATACAACAAATTGTAAAGTAAAATTTACCACACTGATTGTCATGTATTTATGAGTTCCTCGACACACAGCCTTTCTTCGAGTGATTTTCGGTTTTTCATATCTCCATATGTTTTGACTCAAGTTCGTTGACAAGATATTGTTAAATCCTATTTAATAACGTTTGGTCTGGTTTCGAAATGACATCTTTGATTATTTAGGTCTAGCACTAAATCGGAATGTCCACAAATGCCTGTAGTTGGATTAATCATTTTAATTTTTTTATAAAACTTGAAAGAAACATGTTCTTCAAGTTTTAAAATAAATGTTCCGAGTTCATGCTAGTGTGAAGTTTTATTTCTCACCAATGTGCAGTGCTAGACTCGAATTCGCTAAAACACTGCCTTAGTTTGAGGTCTTACTTTCATTAGCAAGCTTTGTATTCTTGTCTCTGTTGTATCTATTTTCTGTCAAGAAATGTTGGGAAACACAGTTATCTATTTTGTAATTGGGATATGTTTAGTATAATCTCTTTCTGGAAGGTTTTAAAATTGATTTTGTATAAGCGATTTACTAGTGCTATCCGTTTACCACTGTTGGAACTATTCACTATTAAATCTCAGCTGACTTGGTGTAATTAGTGTAAGGCTTCACTAGCGTGCATAGAGCGGTTCTACAGGAAATTCGTGGTCAAGCTCTAGGACTAATTTTGTTTAAACGATATGATTAGTGCTATCTATTAATCATTATTCACTATGAAATCTGAATTGGCTTGAAGCAAAGTTTTAGCAGTGTGCACAAAGCTGTTCTACTGGAAAGTGGGGTTTCAGCTTTAAGACTTATTTAATTAAAACGGTATTACTAGTGCCATCCAGTGACCACTGTTGGAGCTATGCACAAAGCGGTTCTGGTGGAAAGTCGTGTTTAAATTGGTGCAGTAAAATCACTTTGTCATGGGTTCAATTACTGGGGAAAGAGAAACAATCAAATTTTGTTTTAAAGCCGGAAAGAGTACAACTGTACCAGTTGCAATATTATTTCGTGAAGCGTATAGAGATGAAGGACTATTAAGATCCAGTGGTTTCCGCTGGTACGGGCCATTATACGAAGGGCGGGAGATGTTTAAAACGACATGCAGTACGGTAGACCTCCCAATCTCATACGGACTGAAATATCGACAATGTTCGGCAGGTGTTCGTCGCCTTGCCCTCCGAATGAAAGCAAACGAGCTTCACAGTAGCAAGAATACCGTGCGTTCGACTGTTGCTGAAAAACGAAAAAAAAAAAAAAAAAAGAAAAAAAAAAGATGTGCTCCTGCTTTGTACAGCATGCATTGGCGCCGTAACAGAAGAAGCGAGTTGCTATGCGTGAGGATTTGAGAAATGACATACCAAGATTTATTTTTTTTAAGTCATAACTTATGGTGAATCCAAGTTCTTTGCTGATTCCCTGTGAATATTTCATTATATGAGGTATGCAATGCCTTGTGACTTATATGCCATTGAGATTATTGCCATCTTGAAGATGTATCCCTACTACATCACTCCTTCACGTCCCATTGACAACAATATTACACAGCACAAATTACAGTAATAACTGTAAGCTTACGATACTTCTGCCTTGTGCGCTTACGTGCAAAATGTGCCAAAAATGAAAAGAACAAATTTCTGCATGTCGATGCACCGTAAACAATTCACTCACAAACGTTAGCAGGAATCGCGATACCTATGATGACGTTAGTAACCGTACAGTAACCGGGATGAAAGGAAATTAGCTTTCATCTTTAATGTATTTAAAAAAACGGGTTTAAATTACGAATTGTGAAAGCACCGCTATTTTAACAGTAAAGCAGAAATTGCTTTCACGCAATCCGCTAAACATGTATTTCGGAAACTTAATTTTTAATGGTTCAGTGGACGCAGTTTTTTTCTCGAAGTCAGTTGATCATTTTAAAGTTTCTCAGGGGTAAAATTAGCCTACTTTAAAGAACCACGCACACTCGTTGGCTGTTTTGAAGAGATACTGTCTACTCTTGTAAAAGAAGTTTTAAGTTGTTAATAACTCGGTTAAGTACTTAAGCAAAGCAGATGCCCGAACTCCAAGGGAGAGTTCGTGATTTTCCTTAACCCAAATCTCTCTGTGTTGTTAGAAGAAAGTCATCATTGACCTGAAAGCTTAATTGCTCTCTCTTTCTTGGTGAAAAGAGGGTTTGCGTACTCTTCCGCTTCTGTGTATTTAGGTTACAGTGTTTTTCATCCAAGAGGGGGCCATTTGCGTTTCGGTTCGTACCTACATAGTTCAGAGTTCTAATTCACACATGTTAGGTCTTGACTATCGGACATTGCTGTGTGGAAAAGCGGTCAGTAACTTTGTAATCATACCTTGATCGTAAATATACACTTGAATCTTCCAGACTTGAAGGAGCCTTTTGTCGCTGTTTGATAATTTATCCTGTAAGTGTGAACAACGGAACTTAATAGAAGGAAAGATTTAACGTGGGAATCGTTTGATATGGATTAATTTTTCTGGTACGGACATTAGAAGCGCTATGAGAACGTTTGAAGTTAAAAGAAAATAAAAAAAGAATAATGTAAACCTTTTGGGACACATTACCTCTGAAGGATGCATTTTATGATATTTTGCATGTGTGAATATTCGCGAGAGAATTGTGTGAAGAACATTTTTCAGTCCTTGGTATTTTGCATTGAGTCACGGGAGGGCATTGAATTTTCTTGCAGGAAGAACACGAGGAAATTTTTAATAAAAATAGCATGCACAGACACACTCATAAAAAGATTTACTCTCTTCCCTCTGTGTTATGATTTTTACCAATCACATGTACACACACTACATAAAATTATTTTAATGTAAGAAGCCTCAGGAAGTACGTAAAAGAAAGGTTAAGTTTGAAAGTACGTGTGAACAATAAAGAAATTTCTCTGCTGTTTCGTTTTTGAGTTTTGCGCCTTTTGACCTCCCATTGCGGTTGAAAATAATAATAATAATAAGTGAATAATCAATCAGCCCCCAAAAAAGTATATCCTGAAGACAGGGTTCTAGAAGAAACTGTGGAATAACTTTTTACGGCGGCTGTTGGGGATCATGAGACATTGTACATACACTAGTACTCAGAATTAAAGGATAATTTATGAATTCGTACATAACTCGAAGTATTTATGAGGAAATTCGATGAAATTTGGTAAAAAGGTTTATTATTACATTATTTATGTAACTCAAGCAGAAGGAAATCAATTTTCTTCTCTTGTTCTACGTTGAGAAGAAAATCTCAATGTAGAACAAGTGTTCCCCCCTTGTTCTACATTGTTCGAAATGGAGGAACGCCGTGAGTAACATAAATGTGTGCATTTAAGATTGAAAATGGAGGAGGACATTTTTTGTGATCAGAAGTTGACGTAGCAAAGATGTCTTGTCGTATTTTTTTCTCGCGATAATCCCACTGATCGGTATCGTTGTTAAATATCATTTTATTCCTTAAATCTTTTGAAAAAAAAATAGGGGTAAAAATTTTCGACAACGGAGGTTGGACGAAAATTCTTGGACTTTTTTTTTATTCTCGGACTCTCTCTCTCTCTCTCTTTTTTACCTGTGCAAATTTTGGCACCCATTTGTTATGCTGCCTCGTGACTGCCCTGCAGAATATTTTGTGGCACCACGATATCCGTTGCAAACTGACCAGGAACTTTCTGCTATGGGAGTATAGATATAAAAGCACACTGTCCTCCAATATGAATTGGGAAATTTCAGTATTACTCTCTACTGTAAAATTTAAAAGGAATATATGTCGTCCTCTTCAAGAATTTCAGTGCCATGTTCAGATTTCCGGATTACCACTTTAACCTGACAATGGTCAGGTTAAAGTGGTATGTTTGGATTTTGATGATATGCTGCTAAGGCTGGTGACATTATTAAGCAAATATCCATACTTACTGCGGTTCACATGATGAATAAATCATGGAATGCAATTTCAACAGAAAGCATAAAAAATTGCTTTTTTAAGTGTGAATTTTTTGTAGATGCTACTCTTTAAGAAGTGAATTTACCTCTCCACCATCGCGCACCTGAAGGAATGATAGAAGATGAGTTTTCTAATTTCGTAAACTTTAATGATGACTTAGAGGTGTTTGGAGAGATATCTGATAGTGAAATCCTGCAAAATGAGATAGACGATGAGGATGATCATGTGTATATTGAAATACCTTCTCATACCGAAGTGAAATAATGCATTTTAGGACGCTTTTTGGGAAATAAGAATAATGTGGACTTCGCATATTATAAACTGGAAAATCAGGTAAAAAATTTATTAAATTCCGAAAAAAAGTAATGTAAAATAACTAATTATTTTGCTAAGACATGAATGTTACACCTATAGTACTGTACAAATGTACTGCACTGTATTTTATCAAATTGTACGCTATTATATGTACAGTACTGTACTGTATAAATTTTTAAGTCGCTATAAAGCAACATTTAACTTAGCTTTTATCCGTTCTTTGAACATTTTTTTCTCACTACGTATTTACGTAGTTATACGTACTGTACTTGAGTTCGTATGTAAATGCATATGTATGTAAATTTATTTGGAGAGATCTCGGATAGTGGAATATCCCGCTTATTGAAATATATTCTTATGACAAATAGGCTATTCCATTAAGCAGGTTTGACTGTATAATGTTTCCTTGCTCTTTAAGCCGTTGAAGACTTAGGAAAAATAATTATGGACGAATATAACTCAAATGAGGAAAGAACACAATGTGTGTATCCTCTGGTGCAATGTGTTTTATTTATAGCTAAGGTTTTATATGATCAGAGTCGTAAGGGAATTTAATATATATTTTTTCTTGTAACAGGAAAAATCACACCCACCCAGAATGAAGGCGTTTGCTGCTGAAAGGAAACAGGTGCGATGAAAAAAAATTCCTTGCCGCTTTTTTGTTTTCTTTCATGCTGAAATCTCCATAAACAAGAAAGAACACTCGAGGGTAGTCAGCACGGTTTTTGACACAAGTTTGAAACCAACTCCACCAAATGTATTTGAATTTATTTATTTTTAATTTTAAACTGTACAGACATTAACGTTCTAGCAACAAAATAGAACTTGATGCTATGTACTGGGAAGATTTTAAGTGCATTAAATCACGGTCGTGAGTATAGTAGTCGGATAAAAAAAATTATATCATAATAAAACCGCAAATTGAGTAATAGATACAAATATAGGTATTGTTACGCCTTTTGATGGCAAAGTAGTGCATCTGGAAAAACCAGAGGGTATGTGGATAATATTAGTTTAGATTAGAACAATCCATTTTTAACATCTCTCTCTCTCTCCCTCTCAATTTTTCTCTCTCTCTTTCTCTCTTTCTTAAGCTGGTGTATTCTTAAACTGAAATTTGAAATTTACGCCTTGTATTGTAGTAAAATTCTGTACTGAAAAAACTGGGAAATGCCTGGTTGCGGCAATCGAATAGGAAGAAGATTTTTTTATTAATGAAATTTTTGGAATATCAGATATAGTTCCAAATACCAAAGACTCCTCCCTAACTGCCAAAAACTAACCGCTAGGGACGTCATCAAAAGCGTCACGTTAAAAAAAATAATAATAAAGTAAAATTGTTATTTTAAATACACCAGGTCGTGAATACGCAAGGAACGCTTATAGCGTAGTAAATCCGTTTATTTTCGTGATGTAAATTTGTACAAAGATTCGCCAAGCTTCGTCACTCTACTGTGAGGCTTTCTCAAGGCGATGTAGACATAAAATGCGTGGAATTAGAACACGTAGGAAATAAATATTATTTTTTTAAATAACGTGGCTGACATCACGAGCAGTATTACGTGAGTTTGTACCATTTTATGTCTACATTGCCTTGAGAAAGCCTGATAGTGGAGTGTGAAAGCTTGGCGAACCTTTATACAAATTTACACCACGAAAATAAACGGATTTACTACGCTATAAGCGTTCCTTGTGTATAGTAAAATTCTTATTGTCAATGTACCGGGTTGAATCATATGTTCGTCCGTTTTGAGTTACACATAATGTTTTTTGTGCGAAAACGCGGGCGAATCCTAGGAATGTGAGCATACCTCCGTCCCTAATTTGGGGCCACTGATTCCAAGAGAAGGGCAGAGTCAGTGCCATAAAATAAACACAACCATCCGAGACTCGAGCCTGGGCCTATCTCGGACGCATGGTCAGAAACGTGCACCTCAGACCACTCGGCAACTGGGGTGTCTATTCGGATTGCTTAATTTAATAATAAAAAAAAAGACAGTCTAAATCAAATCCATGCACAAGGGTCGCGCTGCCAATCGCCATTTTCGAAATCTGCGAAAAAAAATCGTTTTGGCGACTGATAAAATGTTTTGGCGAAAATATTGGCGATTACCTTTTTTAATGACGTCCAAGCAAAAGCAATCTTTGATTTTCACTCGATTTGGTACTTGAAAAATGAAATTCGAATGTTAGTTACTATTTTCTTTGTTTACATTGCGTGTGAGACGGAAAGCAATTGCATGAAAAAAGTGGCGTCATCGCGGACATAAGACTCCTTCTCTTCTATGCTCCTTTCTGTCCAATATCCATATCTCGCGTTCACCCAATTCTGTGGTCGACCCTCGTGTCTCATCTTCACTTCTCTTGAGCACTACAAGATTTAGTCTCGTGACGTCATGTGATTTGTTTCGTACTCCTTCCGGTAAATTGGTCATTCCGATATTCACATTCCGTCTGGATCGCTATTAAAGTTCTCTGCACGCTTGATTGTATATCTCCATGGATAAGAGAAAAGAAAAAGGCTATCGGAAGCCGGTGCACGTTCTATAAAAAGTTTTTTTCTGCCGCAGATCTCCGATTCGATTCTAATATTACAAGATTCTGCATGCGGAATAACATCGACATCTACTTCAAGAACCGAAACAATGATGAATTAACCAATCCACCGGCATTACAAGCTTTTTGCGAAATACCGCGTGCTTTTACTTCTTCAGAAATTGACACAATGTCGATAGATTACAAAATTCTTCGGAATTATTGGATGTTACAGACGACACAAGAATTAAGAATAAAGTTACTGAAAAGGGACGAAGAGATTTCAGACTAGAATGGACTCGTAACAGACCATGGTTACGGTACGATTCGAAGCAAAGGGCGATATTTTGTGAAACTTGCATAAATGCTGAAGTTCAAAATGTTTTCACAATTGGATGTACAATTCTGAAGAAAGGAAATGTAGTTAAACATGAAAAGTATTTTAATCTCAACAGCCATGGAGCTGCTGAAAAAGCTTTGAAGGAAAAGCGAAATATGAAAAAAGCTGTTATGAAAAGCCTTTCAAAAAGCCAGGAAGCAATAATTTCTGCACTGCGAAATGTATATTTTATGGCGAAAAATAATCTACCGAATACTCTATTGGGAGACTTGAATAACTTGTGCATCATTCAAGGCGCAACACAATTAAAAACCCTGAATATTGATAAGCATACAAGTTATACACATGATTCGAGTGTTACCAATTTTCAAAAGGCTATTTCTAGCATTATTATGGACGAAATTATAAGGGAAGTTTTAGAAGCAAAATTGTTCAGCTTAATGATAGATGAATGTACTGATTCATCTGTTCATCAGAACATGATTGTACATATTCGCTACACGAAAGATGTTGAACCAGTGCTGAAATTCCTATCTATTAGGCAGTTAGAGAATACTACTGCAGAACAAATTACAGAACTGCTGGTGTTTGAAAGAATAAAATCTTCCTTTGGGATATTTATGTGGAGTTGCCACTGATGGTGCATCCGCAATGACTGGTAGAAAATCGGGTAACACCACGAGACTTAAGACATTGGTATTCATTTGCTGAGCTTCCATTGTATTGCTCATTGGCTAGCATTGTCTGCATCTGTTGCTGCTGACTCCATCCCCTAACTTATAAAATTCCAAGAAATCATGAATAGTATTTCCAGTTATTTTCATTTGCCCCCGAAGAATATGTCCAATTTGGAAAAAGTACAAGCTGTGTTGAAAGAAACAGAATGTTCATCCAGATTCAAACAAATATTCCACACTCGATGATTATCATTCGAGGGTGCTGTGCAGGCAATATTATGCAATTGTGATGCGTTAGTTGGTGTTCTTCTGGAAGACAGGTCAATAAAATCAGCCAGCTTGGTAAAAAGTATCAGCACATATGTGTTTCTTTATGCCACACATTTCCTCAGTGATGTCCTCAACCATGTAGACATCTTATGTAAAAGCTTTCAAAGTTCAAACATAGATTTTTCAACTGTAAATTTACTGCTGTCTTCTACTATAGATATTATCACAGAATTAACCGCATCAAAACAAGATTTAAAACTGAAAACTTTCTGGAAGAAATTGTGGTTGATGATGAAGGAAATGCATCATTCCATGGGCATACTGTAAAGATCTTAAATTACAATCTGAGAGTATATGTTCATTGTTTGGGCAAAAGCTTGTTGAACAATTACATGCACGTCTTGAAGAAAAATACTGTGAAGTGACCCGTAACATATCATTGGTCCTTTCTTTCCAAGACAAAGAGAAGTGTGTGCGTACTGTTTGTGAACACTTCAAACACTCTGATATGTTTTTAGGAGAAGAACATACACTTATGACTGAGGTCCAAAGTCTAGAAAAGGTGTTGTGCAACAGCAACAAAGGTTTTTTTGGTTTTAGAAATTACTAGATTTGTGCTAAAGAATGACGAGATATATCCTAAAAGCTAGTCTTGCGAAGATATTCCTCACGCTGCCACAATCAACAGTGGACTGTGAAAGGGGCTTTTCATGCCAAAAACTTGATAAACACTCACTTCAGACTCAAAGTGATAAATTTGGAATATTTAATAACTATAAACATTATTGGTTCCAAAATGGAAAATCGTTAAACCTTCAATAAAAAAAAAAAAAAAAAAAAAAAAAAGGAAGAATTCAATTTTGAGGAAGCGTACAGAAAATGGGCGGAACTTCCCCACAGAATTCAGTATTTTGATTAGTATATGCTTGATCTATGTATTTTGAATAATTCTGTGGCTTGGTACTAAACAGGTCAATGCCAATGATATTTTAAAAATCAATATAGAATCTTTTTATGCGATCATATTTGTTGATTTCTTATGTTTTGATGCGAACCATCAACCAATATTGCACGACTTATATGAGAATAGTTATTACATAAAAGTTATATAAGTAATAAAGTGCAGTATTTCAACAACATCTGTATTTTTTTTACACAGGCCCTTTTAGAACCAAGCTACAGAATAAATGTAATACCCAATTTTTCAATCAATTTGAAACTTATCCTGTCAACAATTCTTTGTTTAGAAATTTTATAGGTAGTAATGAATTCAAAATTGAAAATAAGTGTGCATATTTCTTTGTATTAGGATTCATGATCTATGACATAATATTTTGCTGCATAATTGTAAACAATCTATAACTTATTGTTTTTGTACTTTTGTAACACTTTATGGTTTCTATATTTCTAACGGAAAGTGAAAAAAAAATTGGCGATTTCAGATTGCATTTGGCGAAAAAGAATTTAATTTAGCGAATGGATTGGCGGAAAATTTTTAAAGGCCAGGGCAACCCCTGCCTATGCAGTGTGCTGGATAATCCCTTCGAAGTGTTCATTCGTGCTTTCACGGCGCGTCATTGCCACTTGCTTAAACCGGCTGTAACGAATATACTCGCTGCCTTAAGTGGACTGTACATGGCTGGAACGAGTGAAACTGCACGTCAGAAAGCATTGCTTTGTCGTAGCTTTGTTATTCAAAGTTGTCATTTAGTGGGATGATTGGCACTTATTATTTCCGACTGATTAACTGCTCAAACGGCTGTAACAATATCGACGAACTTAATAAAGGAGAGAAGAGAGATGCCATTAGACAGGTTTCAAGGATAGAAACACTCTGATACCAAATTCCACGTCTACCACTGAAGTGCCATTCTTGTAGAAAATGGACCGTGCAGTGAAACAAGTGGTTGTCGGATGGGGCGAGGTCCAGACTGTGTACCGCTTCCAGTTCCTGAAGTTTTCGGTAGCCGACTCTGGCGGCATGACTCGGGAGCCCCTATCCACCCGCAGAAACAGTGTCTTCCAATTGATGAGTTCTAGGAATCGTTAGTGCAGAGTATCATAGACCCGCTAAAGTTGTTTGGCACAGAGATTCCCGTCCACAGCTTGACTATCTGGCTCGAATTCTCAAGGCACAGGACCCGCGCAATTCCACCAAACGCACAATATGACTTTCCTCTCAACTCGTGGGCCTTATCCACTTGCAGAAACAGTGGCTTCCAATTGATGAGTTCTAGGAAGATTTAGAGCAGAGTATCGTGGACCCGCTAAAGTTGTTTGGTACAGATATTCCCGCCCGCAGCTTGATTATCTCGCTCGAATTCTCAAGGCACAGAACCCGCGCAATTCCACCAAACGCACAATATGACTTTCCTCTCAACTCGTGGGCCTTATCTACTTGCAGAAACAGTGGCTTCCAATTGATGAGTTGTAGGAAACGTTAGAGCAGAGTACCATGGACCGCTAAAGTTGTTTGGCACAGAGATTCTCCTCCACAGCTTGACTATCTGGCTCGAATTCTCAAGGCACAGGACCCGCGCAATTCCTCTAAAGGCACAATATGTTTTTCCTCTCAACTCGTAGGCCTTATCTACTTGCAGAAACAGTGTCTTCCAATTGATGAGTTCTAGGAAGCGTTAGAGCAGAGTATCATGGACCCGCTAAAATTATTTGGCACAGAGATTCCTGTCCACAGCTTGACTATCTGGCTCGAATTCTCAAAGCACAGGACCCTCGCAATTCCACCAAACGCACAATATAACTTTTCTCGCAGCCGCCATCTTTGCACCACTGGCTTCGTGCCACTGGTAGGGTAACGTAGGAATAACCACTTTTCATCATGTCTGGCGATACGACATCAAAACCTATAGTCCTGTGGATTTGACAGCAAATTGCAACAGAGAGAGAGAGACATGTAGTTTCACGTGTTGGTGTGTGCATTCATAGGGAATCATACGATGACGCCTGGAGGGGAAACCGAACCAGTGCTGGTGACGAACGATGGTGGATTAGGAAGACCCCACCTCAGCCGCCACTTGTTGTGTACTGGTACCAGGAGGTTGGCTATCACAGCTTCGATCAGGGTGTGTCAGTGTGGGTGTTCGTTGTACGTCCTGACCTAGCCTTTTCTTCGACACTGGTGTCCCCTGCATTGAAACGCTAGAAACATTTTTGTGCAGTGCTGTTGTCCACTCTATTTCTCCTTCAATTGCAGAAATTTTTCTCGATGCTGCTGCCGCGTTTCACCCCCCCCCATAAAGACGTAGGAGCACCCGAACAACACGTTTATCGACCTTCATCCTCTTCTCACCTCATAACGCATGTGGCTGCATGTCAAATACACGTCATCAGCTTCGTGTGTTCCACGTCATCGTGTCGGCCCTTATATTCCCCATCTCTCAAAGAAATTCGGCTATAAGGGCCAAAACTATATTGTTGGGACACATTAAAAAAGAAATTAGATCATTTGCTTGGAAAGAGATGGTTCCCTGGCATTGGAATAAAGATTTTATAGGCAGGTGTTTGGTTGGTCGTATTTTGTGATTTAACAGTTTATATAGTATGGTTATTCTGATGGAGAAAGTGTTTTAATGCTGCACAACGATGTCGATATTGTAAGCAATATAATCAAGCAAATAAATTCATTGCCTCTCGTAGCCTACATTTTTTTTTTTTTTTTTGCTCAGGCTGGAGCAGCAGTTTTCGAACTTTGTCTGTCAGTCTCTTTGCACTCTTAAAAGTTTTTGAGGACCCCAAAGAGCGAAGGCGTTCTGATAGCCCCCGCAGTGCGGGGGGGGGGCCTCATGGTTAAAAGGACCTCTAGCTTGAGCAAAAAGATTTTAAATTTTTTTTGCGGAAACTTTGCATGGAACTGGTTTAAAGAAATAGCCAAGAATTAAGGCAACTTTGAATGAAGTATTAAGAAGAAAAGCATTTTTTTTTTCTCAGTAAATACGTAAAATATTTAGAAATCACTTTCGTTGCTTTAGTTCATAAAAACTGGATGACGGGAAAACAGCTATTCAAAAGAACTTGAGGCCCCTTGTAGTAGTCCTTGCTGTTCTAATACAAGGGGCCTCGAGTTTACAGCCTTTGCAATAGTTTCTATACAGGTATGTTAACAAAAGGATGTGAAAACAATATCAGTTCAATGCGCGGAATTTTCATACCAATGAGGATAAGGTGTTATGTATTACAGTTGTTTGCACATAACTATGCATCCTTCCGAATGTTATGAAGTAAAAGATGTTCTTCGCGGCAGCGAAAAATCAAAGACCTTTGTCATTTTTTAATAACAGAGTCAAAAGATATATTTTTTTTACTATGTGTAAAACATTGTGGCGGTATGTTAAGTGTGTTTTTTTATATTTCGGAGTAAATAATATAAGTAGTTTCAATTTTTTTGTGCTACATTTCTTAATCGTTACTCAGCTATTTGCTTACTTATATTGTGACATTTCGTATAAATCGGAAAAGTCATTAAACACTGTCGCACTGCACTTGCATATTTTGTGTGTGCAATCGTGAAGCATTTCAAAAAACGAAGAGAGTTCTATGTATTCTTCAGTGAGTGGAAAATTGCTTTGTAAATGAAAAGCATGAAGGCTATGATATTGCTATTTAAAATGGTAGCTGCTTTTATAAAGCATAGTGAACATTTTTCAGCTATAGGCATATCATATGACCAGAACTTGTAACTTCAAACAATGGCTGTGAGTTTTAACTGGCTAAAGTATCAGTTCACCGTAAAAATAAAATCAGCATAAATCTGCTGAACAGGAAACTGGGACATCGAGATTTGAACATTATAAAAGGGACAGAGCAAAAAAACCAAAAACAAAATGAACGATATTGTTCAAATGTCAATTGCAACTGGTTGTTTCGAAAATAATTCAGATTGTTCTCTTCAACTGGCAAATGTGAATGAACAATCCATTGTTAAAATAACTTCCCAGCTTGTAGTAATGGATAGGAAACTCCTCCGTCGTTATTTCACGCAAAATGACCATCTGCGCAGATTTGAAAACGTAACACACTGAATGTAACTGTTCTGTTCTGAATTACTCTTTGATTCGATTAGGTTTCTGAGCATGAACAAAACCATTTTCTGCCTTTGTCAAGTTTTTGACTCTACCTTCACCTTACTTTAATGCTAATATCTTTATTTTATTTTATTTTATTTTATTTTTAGATTGCATCTTCCATTTTCTTCAGTTTTACGCATTAGCGTTCTTGGATGTCAATTATCTCACGTTTTCCCGAAGTCGAGGTTTCTAAACTTTTTCAGGCTGTGGAGCCACACAGCCTGAAGAAGTAGTTTTCGGAAATAATTGTTTTAGATCATTTTTTGTGACCCTGGTTTAACCAACAAAGGTGAATAGGGAATCCAATTAATCGGCTTGTTCTCAAAAAATAAAACTGATGGACATCTGAACGGGGATTAAGAAAAGTGTTTTTGTAAATAACAAAAATATTTACTGCAAGGGATTAAAAAAATGTTTTTGTTATTTACACACTTCCGAGACAGTAGAAAAAAATGGCATGCGGTGTACCAGTTGGGAATTTGCACGAAAAAAAAAAAAAAAGAAATTCGGCTGACTCCATCTTTGTAGAATCTCTGTATTGGTAAGGCAGCTTTAGTTTATTATTCAGAAATAAAGGATCAGTAACTGTGGGTGTGGGTGTCAGCTGCATCGTACTGATCAGGACGTGTTGAGCTTCGAGATGAGTAGGTCCGGTGCCCGAGTAGGCAGAGGCGATGGCTTCTGGCTAGTCGTTCCAAGAAGGTACCTAGTCTGAGCGCCGGGTGAGACCTGGGTGGTGCGCCTGTCCCACTGGGCTGGTCCCCAAATTAAGGACGGACAACTGCTTACATAGTTCTTAGAGTGGTCGTTAAATTTCCCCCTTCCCTCCTCCACCACCCGCACAACCGAGCGAGTACCTTGTCATTATTTGTACTTGTGCTATGCATCTTTTGCACGTGAAGATCTTTGTGGGTGTGAAATAAAACGAGTGATTCGATAGTATGCATTTATACAGGGTGCATAGCAAAGTCCCTTTAGCCTGGAATAACTTGCAAACGGAGAGAGGTACAGTTATGCAAGTGCGATAACGGTATAGCAAAGCGACTACGCCCGATCGAATGCAACCGATAGCAGCACCCCTAGTGGCGAAATGCGGAAGTTAACCATTGAAAATCGAAAACGAAACGAGATAGAGCAAAATTTCCAATTACAATGTTGTAGAGCATCAATTAATTAGTACATAACGACATTTAATTAACACGGATAAGATAAATTGTCGCCTGAATACTCTAAAATGTTCGAAATCGATGCGCGACGATTCGAATCTGCATATTCACATTTCGCAAATGTAGCCGTATGCAAATGCAGATTGTGACGTTGTACCGTACCTACGATATAAAACCAGTAGCAGGATGTACCCTGATCAGAAGTTTAGGTCTACGTACGCTGTGTGAGAATGGCGAGCTTGCATTTCTGGGGTTACGTAAAAAGTCAGGTGTCTGCAACAGCGCCTACAAGTTTGCTGGATCTACGTCGTCGTGTTACAGATGCTTGCAATAGTGTGGCACCTTCCATGCTGAGGAATGTGCATGCAGAGTTACTTTCACGAATACAAATGTGTATCGTGGGCAATGGCGAACTCTTCGAATATACTCGACATTAACTTTGAGAGGGCACTGTTGAAGGACATTATTCTCAAGGTGCTGTAAAACTATCTCGGCTAATAGTGGCGAGAGGGGTGAACCCATGGGAGTGCCGACAGTCTGACGAAACATGATGTTATTGAATCGAAGAAATGTTCGCCGAGCAATTAGTCTTAAAGCTTCAATGATCGCCATACTCTCGGTATGGGTTACACCTAAAGTCGGGAGCAAATCTTCAATAATAATAGAATGGGCAGAATCAAGAGGGATACTAAGAAAAAGGGATACAACATCCAACGACGCTAGGATGAAAGGGTGGTCCTAATAGTCAAAGGACTTAATTTTGGCAAGTGCTTGGTTCGAACTATGAATGGAAAAGTGGGAATTAGAAATCAAAGGTTTCAAAAACGAAGTAAGACTTTTTCTAAGGGCCGGGCGAGGTTAGCATAACCCGAAACCAATGAGCGGAGTTCGTCCTAATATGTTGCCCGATGATGGACCCAGTGTGGGTCCGAAAGTACTGGCATGTTTCCTGTGATGGTGTTAGATGTAAATAAAGTTCATTTTTAATTGCAACTGAGACCTACCTTTTTAAATCGTGTAACGACAGCATTGTGAATGTGATTTTTACGAAAAATAAATGTTGCTTTTTTTAATGCTGCATGTTTAGATTTGGTAGTTTGCCACTCCTTTTGCCCAAGACATGCCCAAGTTACCCTGGTGGAGCATAAAATCACATATCTAGTAATTATAGGTGATCTTATGCTTTTAGTCGAAGTATTTACTTGCTTTATATTGATATTTTTCTAGTCTCGCAGTTTCGATAAAATTTTGATGGGTGTATAACAATAAAAATAATAAAGCCAATAAATTAACTATACATAAAAATGGATCTCTAATATATAAAAAGTAATCTGGGAATTTTTAATGACATTTTGGGAAATTTTTATCGTTGGCATGGGAAAAAAATTGGTAACACGATATGGAAGCACTGCGTTTACTTTGTCTTTTTTACTTGCACTTTCTTGAAGTGAAACCATCATTATGGATTAGCCTGATTCCCGATTGGTCTCCCAGTTTACCAGTGCCGTGTAGGTCGGTCAAGATGTAGTTGAATGTACTTGCATTTTTGTAGAATGTGTTCAGTAATTATATTTTGTCCAAATAATATATGTATTTGAAAAATTTTCTGTGTTGTGCCCATTTGCTGTAGATTTAGCGTCCCAGATTTCTATAGAGAACCAGCGCTGTAGAGCATTTTGATTAAAGCATTCTTACTCGTGCTTTATGCACCCTTAGTTAAGCTTCTTTCCGTTTATCATGGCTGTAATTCCGAAGAACTGAATTTAAAAAAAATAAAATAAATAAAAATGTTTGATCATAACGCGCCCTATTTTTTAAAAGTAGCATGTATAAAGCCGCTAATGATTTCAGCGGTGAAACTTGATTACAAGCTGTCGGTGCTGAGTTTAGAGTCTTGGGTGATATCCAGCTTTGCACTCAGAAAGGTTTTTTTTTTTTTTTTGGATTGGAAATTTAACGACCACCGTGAGCAACTCAATGGACTATAAGCAGTCGCTCGTCCCTAATTTAGGGTCACTGGTTCCAGAGAAGGGAGCGAGCCGTAAGGCGAACACAACATACATGCCTCACCGGGATTCGAACCCGGAGCCCTTTCGGACAAATGATCAAAGGCCATCGCTTAGACCACTGCGCCACCGGGGCAGCTTTTCCGGATGAAATGAGCAACTACAAATTTTGAGGGGGCTGAAACTTGTTCATATAATCACATATTTGTTATTTACATAACGTCATCAATATTGTCAACCATTATCAATCCACTGCTCGATCAAGGTCTCCCCAAGTTTCTTTCACAACTGTCTGTCTTCTCCATGTCACTCCGGCATGCTTTCGAATTTCATTCATCCATCTCCCATCTATAACGTAATTTTCTTTCCTTTTTAACTTAGTCCTTACGGTAGTAATTACATTTTGTAATATTAGAAAGTACCCACACTTTTACAAGAAAGAGGTCAATAGTAGTACTTACAGATACTTTTATTCGCTTGCATGGGTTGACTCTACGCTCTCACGTGGTTTACTCGCTTACTCGATACAGTATCTTTGATTTAATATCCAAACGACAGCATAATAGCACGTCAATCAATAGCCAATCATAATATAACAGCACGTCTCACATCCATAACATCAATTAATCCCCCTTAAACAACCTCTGCTTTGCCTTTTTATATATCGTTCTTATTCGGCCACACATACGTCACTCTTTTTCCGAACTCAGTGTGTTGTCAACATCATTCTCGTTTGAGGGAAAAGACATAACGTTAAGGTTTGAAAATGTCTAAAAGAACAAACTCAGATTTACAGAGAAATAGAAAATCAAAAGGAAAGTTAAAATAGAATATATACGTTACACACGTGGTTTTCTTCTGGGTCTTTTCCTGTCCCTCGGAATCCAATCTAAAATTTCGGTAGTCCGTTTTTCTGGCAGCATGTCCAGCCCATTGCAATTTCAGTGATTTCACTCTGATCATGATGTCGTCTACTCTTGTCATTTTCCTTATCCACGAGTTCCTCTTATCTTTTCTGCTTACACGAAGCATGCATCTCTTCTTTCAGTTGCCTGCAGTCTTTGTATGTCTTTTTGAGTTAAGGCCCATGTCTCTGCTCCTACGTAAGCATTGATTAAACATTTTTCTTTTAAGACATAATGGCATACTGCTTTTAAAAATTGTACTCTTTCTTCCAAAAGCTCTCCATCCAAGTTTTATACGACGATTAATTTCTTCATCAATGTGACAAATATTTAGATTAGCACTTGATATCTGTTGCCCATATACATGTGTATATATACGTAATATATACATTTATATATATTAACATTTTAAAAAGAGTATAAAAATTTCCTGTTGCTCGTATATCGCAAATGCCAAGAAATCTACTCATACAAGTGATTAAAAATTTAAAAATGCTATACCTTTGCTTTAATTCAGTAACTCACCACGAATTTCACCATGAGGTGGTGTAAAATATTGAAGATGCTAGAAAGATAACGCTGTGCTGGAGAAAATCCTCCCGAAACATAAAAATGTCCTCGCCTTACTACCAGCGTGTTTCTGATTATTAAGGGATCATCATAGTGTTACCCGAAAACACATGATGTAAACCATTCCCCTGCCATCTGGTTTCACTTCCTTTAGATTATTTAGATTAGCACATAGTAGTAAAAAAAAAAAAAAAAAACCAACTAACCGTTTGTATGCCAGTTTGAAGGGCCTAGACTTTTTTTTTTTTGTCACAGAGTGTAAACCACCCACCGCCAGAGAAAAAAAAGCCTTTTTATGGGAACAATTTCTAATAATTTGCTATTGTTAAAAATTAGGTTGCAAATGCGTTGTTGTATAGGACGCACTAACGTCGTATATATGGAAAGTCAGCATCCAGAAGACTGAAATAAAGCTGAATTCCGGCTTCCAAAATATGATGATGTATTGCAGTGCAAACACCTCTACTCTGCGGAATTAGGTTTTTATTGCCGAAGTAGTCCGAGCTGTGAGTACTTTAAAAATTGCCCCTTCGGTGAGGACAGTTTAATGTTTTATTGAAAGGTGATAGAAATTTCAGATTGAAGTCCATGTGAATGTTTTTTTCTATTATTAAAATATTTCCCCTCAAGTTTTTATCCAAATATTCAGCTATAAAGGAACACAATTAGACTAAATATAAGGGAAGATCGCCCAAAAACCTACGGGGGAGGGGCTAAGCACCCCCGAGAAGATGTCTCCCCCCCCCCTTTGGAACCAGTGGTCCTAAATTAGCGACGAGCGACTGCTTGTAGCCCATAGAGTTGTTCATGGTAATCGTTAAACCCTGAACCCTGAAAGAAAAGAAAAAAATTGTACAATACCGTTAACAAATCATTTATACAGATACAATCAAACTTAGAACTCTTTTCTGTATGTTCCTCATAAGGAATTAATTCATCATGAAAGTTTAAAAGAAAAGGTAAAAGGTATGATATTAAGAAAGATAACAATGCATAATATTGAAACCCATGTTATCAGCCCACAAAAGTGTTCAAAGGTTAGAAAAGTTAAAATTTTAAATGATTGTTTATCATTTTAAAGTTTCATTTGATCTTCACATCAACGTTCTGAAGGCAAGTTGGGGGTTTTGATAGCTTCTCGAAATATATACCTTTGCCTCAATGGAACATTTACATTTGGAATACGTTTCCTTTCTGGGCATTCTGCTGCTCTTTGTGTTACAGTGTTTTTTGCTTGCCAAAATTTCCTTGGTGTCCTAGGGAAGCATCATCAGAAGCAAGGTAATTTATTTGGTGGTTATCCTCCGTTGTTCTGTATTTCTCCGTTACATTTGAGTTCGTTGTGTTGTGGTGATATTTCGTGTAGCACAAGGAAAACTGAAGAGTTGCCTTCTTGTTTCGGTGCCTGTTGACTGCTGTGCAAATTTTGTTAATTTTTCTGTTTTCCAAAATTATTTTTACTGCCTGAGTGTTTGCTGATGCTTTGATTTCCATGCTGCATGGAACGATGGCTGTTTTGCTGCATTTTGTTTCGATGTGTTTTCTAAATGCACACCACGTGTCTCTTCGTGCTTCCAATATAGAAAATTTCTTACCTACGTTTTTCGTTTAAAACTGGTGCCTCGTAATCAATCAACAGCTTTGGTTTAAGGTTTCAGCTTTTTCCTTTGCTTTTTTTGAGACCGTTTGCTTTTTATTTAGTACGTTTTCTTCAAAATGTAAATGTTTTTCGGTTCTTTTTGTAAGAGGGATTCGCAGATTCCTTTATTTTGCACGATTGAACCACATAATTTTGACATTTCGTCTTTCTCTGTTATTTTATTTATTTTATAGATCCTGTTTTTAACTCTATAGTTATAGTTTGGTGATGTTTTTAATCCGTTTTTTAAGTTAAAATTTTTAAACTCATTTAGTTTTATTATCCAACATTTATTTAGCAGTGGAATGGGGATACGCATTCTTTACGAAATATCGGAAGGCTTTTGATTGGTAGTGAGAGTCAGTATATACTATTCACGTGTGAACTGTCCAAATTAACTTTGTCAAAAGGTGTTCGCGTAATTTAAATAGTCGAAGGCAATGACCTACGCGCGCGCGCACACACACACACACCACGCACACCAGTTTTCAAGAGCAGTTAGCGTTTACATGAATTTCTCAGCTGTACCTTGAAGTATTTTCTATCATAATGCAATAATGTTACTTTTCTTTTTTTATTTTTAATTTGAAGTCTACACTGAAGAGCAATTGAATTAGAGACAGCTGGCGTTATGCAAATGTGGCGCTGTGGGCGGCCCTGTAAACGGAAACGACATGACGTATGCAGCGATCCGATAATATAAGGAGTGATGCGACGGGAATCAGTAAGAGTAGGACGCAGTGTGGATAAGACGAAGGATCTAAGCGCATTTGATTGTGGGCAAATTGTCAGGGCCCGACAAATGGGTCACTCCATCTCGGAAGTCGTGCAGGCACTGGGATTTTCACGAGGCACTGTGTCACGGGTGCACCGTGAGTACATCGAATCCAGTGCAGCCGTTCCTGACGGTGGGCTGGAGTCAGAGGTATACATGCCAGAGGCACACGTGCACGTAGTCCTGCATCCAGTAGACGGTTGTGGATTGTTCGCACAGTCACCTCAGGTGCAACGGCAGCTCGGATTTGCGTCGCAGTGGATGTTCTGCTTGACAACGCCGCTCTTCTTATGCGTCGATCGGTCCGCTCATCAGTCCGTCTGTGACTCCCGGTTCCACGTCTTCCCGTGTGGGAATGTTCCTCGGACCATCTTCGCCACCTTTGTACCACCACCGATTCTTCCCGTCCAATTCGCTCCGCAATACGACGATACGACCACCCGGCCTCGCAGAGTCCGACTAGACGACCTCGCTCAAAGTTCGATAACTGCTGAAATCGTACACGTCTTCCATGTCCAGGCATTGCAGCTTCTTCAGGGTCTTCGCACGTGTCCGTACGCCGACGACTGATTACATTCACTTCACCGTACTCCTTAAATACCACCGACGATAATTTGCATATTATGCCGTGCTGTGGCGTAAGCGCTCACCGGTTGGTCCCGAAATTAACATCACACCTACGTAAACTCGACCCCATTAACATATGTAAATTTCATGATCGTGCGCCAATTTCTTCTTGGTGTTCTTTTTTCACTTTCCGGCAGTGTATTTTACGGCGCTGGCTCTCTCCTTTCCCTGGAACCAGTGGCCCTAAATTAGGGATAGGCGACTGCTTACAGCCCACTGAGTTGCTCAAAAACAAAAAAAACATCTGGAAGTCGTGGCTGGCAGTCGCAGTAATGCTAAAATACCCCTCAGAAAATCATGAACGATGTAAAAGAAATTCTTCTCTTGTAAAGTAGGTACAACCTCGCCTCGAAATTTTAATGTAAGCGACTAATATTCCCTGATCTAATTTTAATTTGCTAAAGTTACCGAAACTGGTGACGCACAGTGTAAGTAAATTCTGTAAATGGACAAATGACGAAGTATGGCGCGAAAAAACTGTTCCAGAGAAACTGAATTCGAATCTTAATCAGATTAAGTAGTGATTTTTGTGCCCTCTCTTGAGCTGCGCCCGGGGCAGCCTCCCCGCTTGTCCCGTACAAGTTACGCCTCTTTGTACTACTGTTTCAAGAATGTAGCAGTAGCGAGCTACTTGTAAAAGTAGAATACCAATCACTGCGTGTTGTTCATATTTTGCAAATTAAAACGACGCCTACACTTTTTAAGACCTGTTCGAGGCAGCGCACGTGAGCCCTCTGCTTTGATATCGTCCAAGATGGCACCCATGATCATGATCATTATGTAGAGGATTTTAGGAAGGGAGTGTCTGACCCCAGGTCTTGACCCCAGGTCTTAGGGAGTGTCTGACCCCTTAGAAATAGGAAGCTAGGAGATTTGGGCTAGAGTGCCCGATAGGAAAGTCACACGGAAGCGAAGTAGAAAGGGGGAGGAAGACACCCTTATTTATTACCGGGGGACCAACCAGTACCCGGCGTCCGACGGCTTAACGTGCCCATCCGACGCACGGCGGATATTTAGTGGATCGAGCGTTCGATACCTGCTGGGATCGAACCTGGGGTCCTTTCCGTGGCAGTTACGAACGTTGCCCACTTGGCCACCCGCGGCCCCCAAGATGGCACCCAAATCTGTTAGCAGCGTTTTATATCCAGTTAACACGAAAACGAACTTCACGGAATAGTTTTTATTTTGACGCAGGACTACGTCTAACTCAGCGGATAGTTTGGGACAACTTACGGCAGAGCATGCACCTGTGACGAAAATAGGTCCCAATTGAAATCATTATAGCGTTAAAAATACGTGCCACACACTAATCGTGTTGGCACATTCGTAAACAGCATGGAGTCCAATTCGCGTACTGCGCAACAGATCGTGCGCGCGACGCTCCATGTGCGCGGGGCATATGATGCAATATTTCTGGGTGTGCCGCCGCCTTTGACTCAGTCTATCTCGGCAGCCGTAATCGCAACACGACTGTGCGTGGTATCGTTTTAAAGCTCTCTACGAGATCTATTCAAATATACAAAAAACATTTTACAGTGGTTTGAACTGAACATTTTAAAAATTGTTTTCTTGTGAAGCGGTGAACACTTTGACAATATCGCGGTTCTTCTGGACAGCCGTGAGCGCAAAACGATTGTGCGTGGTATTGCCTTAGAGCTCTCGGCGAGATCTATTCAAATATACGAAGAACTTTTCGCAGTGGTTTGAAATGAACATTTTAAAAATTGTTTTCGTGTGAACGGGGTTAACATTTTCGACAATGCCGCGAAATTTGCAGAATGAACGCAAGCAAAAGTAAAGAAAATCAAAACGAGAGGCAAGAGCAAATGAGGAATGTAAGATGCCCAAGAAGACAGAGCACCACGTTGGGTAATTCGTATATCGATCTGCTTTGTGTTCGCAATGTATCCAGCATTATTTGTAAAAATTATGAAAGCTGCTTTTCGTATCATAGACCTGTGATGGCTATAACAAATTAAATAAACACTTTGAAACCATACTCGACTTGCTCATTTCAACTCTCGGATCTGCAAGTCGTAGTTCTACGTTCCAAACTGACGGCTCAATCAGAATTAAGCCTATCTGTATTTTATTTTTTTTTTTACTTTCAAAACGTTATATGCAGTGAGTGAACGAAGTAATAATGCTAATAAATGCACAGTAGAGAAGGAACCCCGTTACCGATGGTTGCTCAAAAAGTACGGCGTTTATGGACGCGTAGCGTGAAAAACAAACTTATCCATCCAGTAGGAAGGAAGCAGTTTTGTTTAGTTTTATGTATTCGACAACGAATTTTTAGACTTGCTTCAAGAGACACACGCATCTATCAGGAACAGTGGAAGGGATCGGATGATCAAGGAGTTTTCAACGATGTGTATTACTCGTTACGGTATAGAGCAGCTACTTGTTCAGCTTTGCAGAAGCAGAAAGGAGGTAAGAAAGAAAAAAAATGTCAAGTCATTATTTTTTTCTGAAATCATTCTGGAAGTCAAGCTGAACTGAGTGATCAATAAACAGCGTTAGCAACTCTGGCTTATTGATGCTCTGCCAAGGAATATTTAGAATTCTATGGAATGCTCAAGTACTGTGTATTGGGTTGTGTGAAGTCTTTTCGCATTTTGGCAATAGATGGCGTTGGTACCGATTTTAAAAGTTAATTTGCATTACAGATCAGAGATGTCGATAGTCTTTGAAATAAGGGTGGGCGAGCGTTATTTTCATCGAGTTTATGTATTTGGTGGAGACACCACTCCTATCCACTCAGCACTGGCCGCCATAAGTCACCGTCCGTACTGCAAGTGACGTCACATCAGGGTGCGACGCAGCCGCAGACGAGAAGCTGCTTTGAAACCAATGAAATAAAAGCTTCTGGGAGTATAAACAGATAAAATGAGGAATTCAATAATCTTTATGAATTATACACAAGCTTACTGTTTTATCAACTGTATAATTTACTTCTTTTTTTGCCCGTATGTGACGTCACGCCAAAGATTAGCTGTGACCTATGGCGGCAGAGTCAGTGGTGTCTCCATCTAATATAAGCTCGATGGTTATTTTAGGTGCGGCAAGCTTGATAGCAGCTTTTTTTTTTTTTTTTTTTTACGAAACACTGAAAGAACGAATTTTTAATGCTTTTTTTTTTTTTTTATTGAAGGTTTAACGACCACTGTGAGTAACTCAATGGGCTATAAGCCGTCGCCCGTCCCAAATTTAAGGTCCAGAAAAGGGAGAAAGCCTATACCGTAAGACAAACACAACATCTATGCCTCACGGATTCGAACCCGGACTCTTCTCGGACGAATGGTCGCCACTGCGCTGCCGGGCTTTAATGCTTTTCACTACCGGCGCAATCGCCGCCTCACTCCACCTGGACACACATGCATACCCGGATCTGACTAGTTACGCCAGTGGTGTAAGAGACTAGTTACAAGCCTGACTAGTTACGCCACTGGTGTAAGGTAAAAGTGTTGGTAGAATATCGCCTTCAACTTTTTGCTTGCTCTGAATGCGTTGTCTTAAATTGCTTTTCAAAATTTTGCATTTTTGCTTAGGAAAATAGTACTGTACTTGAACAATTTATTTAAAAGATAATGTCGCTTTTGTTTTTCTAAATCAAATTTTAACGTCGTGCCACGCAGATACAATACCTCCCCCTCCTTAAGGTGGTTTCACCTAAAATTTCTGTCTTATGCTTCCAATGGTAAAACTTCTTTACATATTTTCTTCGCAATTAATGTATTCCCAAGGATGAAAATTTGCATATTGATAAAACTAACTTTAAGTATAGCATGGGATACTTAAAACTTGCTAAAACATAACCATGATTATATTAAAAGTGAATCGTCTTTCTTTGAGTAATGTTCAGACCTGTTAATAGATGGCGCGACCTGTACATTGATGACGTTAGTAGACAAACAAATGTTGGATTGCTTAATAAATACACAGTTGACGCGGACCAGGAACATCAAATAGAAGTCGTCGCTCTTTCCACGTTTATAAGTGAGTCATTGTGTATTTATCATTCATTCTCCTTCTAGTAATTTGTTCAGTTGCTGCTGTTCATCTTTGGTGAATCCCCAGCATTGTGCGGTGCTGCAAGAAGCAATCTCTCATGTGGTTTGTCGTTTGTGAGTCTGGAGAATTTCGAGGCCGCAGTGGAAGCATATCCGGCGCGTAACTGGAAGACCCTGTGTTCGATTCCCGTGTCGGCCGATGAGAATTTTACCGTGACTCACTTATAAACGTGGAAAGATCGATTACTTCTATTTGAGGATTGCTTGATTATGATTATGTTTTAGCAAGTATTAAGTATCCCATGCTATAGCGTAAAGTCAGTTTTATCGATGGGCAAATTTTCATCCTTGGGAATACATTAATTGCGAAGAAAATATGTAAAGAAATTTTACCATTGGAAACAAGGCGAAGATTTTAGGTGGAATCACCTTAACTTCCTTCTAGCCAGCGAGTTTATCTAACACTCCTCTCCTACAAAGCAGTCGTCAGCCACTTTCTGCACTTTCACTCTTCCGGGGCAGTCTTAAGAGCGCTAGTGTAGCTTTAATCTCCACTTTCCGTGTTAGAATCCCCTATTTTGTAGAGAAAACAAACAGAGCAATTAGTAGTGACCCCCTCAGTGAATTCCTGTTCACCCTCCTCATTAGCCTCCTGGCCATACAAACTTGAAAAAGAAGTTTAAACTAAGGAATTGGAAGACTGTAGAACAATTGAATTTTCATGGCCCTGGGTTCTATTTTGATAACCTTTTTTGGAGACGTAAACAACGCACTTCCTAGGGGAAATACGTAGGGTTGCATGAAATAAAACACAGGACTTGTTGCTTGACAAAGTACAGATTATATTTTAAAGTTAAATATATAGAAAAATGGCGCATTTTGAACTGGGTGGGCAAGACAAATTTCAGGATGGACTCAAGCCCATCCTCGCATTCCCTTGGCGACGTTCCTGTTACAGGCAAGTGCTTCCGAAACATGGGTTTGCGACTCTTCTACATAAATGTAGTTCGGCATGATCGGTTCAGTTGCATTCATTTGACGTAAATTTGAAAATGGGAGTCAGTAAAGTACTTTGTCGTCATTTTAGTTTTGTTTTTCGATCGCTTGGGTAAAAACGCAAGGCATAAAAAATATATATCTGCTTTGTATTGTGACGATGCTGTAAGCCTTCAACTGTGTCAGTATTGGTTTGTAGAGTTTCTTCCTGGAGGTTGCTCACTAGCAGATGAATCACGTTCTGGAAGACTCGGTAAAGTGGACGACGATCAAATCAAGGCATCAATCGAAAGCAATTCTCACCCGAGCAACTGCACGGATATTGTAGACGTCCAGTCATAACCCTGGCATTACATTTGGCAAAGCTTGGATATTTGAATAGCCTTGACATTTGGGTACCTCACGATTTGAGTGGGAAAAAGGTTCTCGAATAAATATCTGTTGCGATTCATTTCGAGATCTGCACGGGACTGGCCCAGCCCTGGAAGCCCGAGCCGGTAAAAAAATTCCGAACTCGGGGTTTTCCAGTTCCAGTATAGTCCTAGCCTATACTGGAACTGTAAGGTTTAGCATTTTACTCCTGCATTAGAAAAAATAATTTTATATCACAAAACGAAGACTGACTTCCGAAATAATCAGATGGCGAAGTTCACCGAGTGAAAAGAATCTGCCACCGGATGCCGTGATTAATTTTAGCTTAAACTAGAGGTTGGAAACTTTTTCATGTTGGAAGGCCGCATTAAGTTAGCTGCAACACAGGCTTGCAAAATTCGAGTCATGAAAAGTTGTCTGGAAGCTATTAACTGTTTCTGATTTACTTTTGGCCGCTGATTTCAAATATCACCCGGTTTTCTTAATCAACGTAAGGATTTTTCACAAAATGGATCTCAATATTACAGGAAAATAGTTTTAAAACGCATTATATTAAGTAAATTAACAGTATTTAAAATTTTGCGTAAACATTTTTGGAATGAAAGTATGGAACATTTTTTTAATTAAAGTAATTAAAGAGTAATCTCTAGTACATACTTTATATTTCCTTGTGGTGTCTTTTTCTTTTTCCTTCAAAGCTTCTTTTTGAACTTTTTCTGTGAAATTCTTTTCCCGGGTTGTCTCTGTTCAACATCCAGCTATTGTCCGCCATCATGTTGACATTCCATCTGCTCTGATACCTTCTTTCCATCTCCTTGTTGTCTTGGTGGAATCGCTCTCCTTGCTCTTCGCTGACATTTTCCAGATTCTCAGGAAAGTAATCTAAATGAGAGTTGAGAAAGTTCTTTATTAAGCTCATGGAGCATCCCAAATCCTTGAATTTCTGTAGCATGTCTTTCATAATCATTTTATAATTGGGGTCCTTGTGATTTCCTAAAAATTTGGTCACAACCTCTTTGAAAGCTTTCTACGCTTCTTTTTCAAAAGTAGCAATTTTTTCTTCACAGAGTTTAATCCTTCATAAGTTTCCTGATGTCCGGCTCGATAAAAATACCTTCTTTCAATTTTGCTGTAGATAATCCTGGAAATTTTGCACAAATGTATTTTAAACACTTTCCTTCTTTCGACATAGCCTTGACAAACTGCTTCATCAATCCCAGCTTTATATGAAGCGGAGGTAAAAGGATTTTTTCCCGAGCAACCAAAGCTTCGTGTAACAAATATTTCATTCCAGGTTCTAACGTGACTCATTCTGACCATTCCTTCTTGATCCAGTGTTGCTCTTGATCTCGGCTGTCCCACTCGCACAAAAAGCACGGGTATTTAGTGTATCCTCTTTGTTGTCCCAAAATCATAGATATGACTTTAAGATCACCGCTAACTATCTATCTATGATCACTGTACTTAAGTCTAAATTTCCGTATCGTTCTTTCAAATGCACGGAATGTGCTACTGAGACATACTTATTGCAATTATGGAGAAGCACAACTTTGAGGCTTCTTTTTTGAGGAATCGATAAACAATCTCCAATCGATGACTTCATATTTTACGTTGAATTTGCTTATCAGTCCGGGAATATCGCTACAGTAAACTAAATCTCCTTCATCTGAAAAGTAAAGAAGAAAAGCTTTCTCTGTACCTAAACTATGAGAAAGAAGTGACAGGGGCTAACAAATTCTTTTCGTTTAGTCTCGAACCCAGCTGTTCTACAGATTCCTTAGGTAGACCCAAGTCTCTGACCAAGTCGTTTATATCGGTCTGTGAAAAAAGTTCAGGTGCGGCACCATCTTTGTATTCGTCATCATTGAAATCTACAACTTCGTTTGAATCGTTGCTGAGTGGTTCTTCTAAAATTTGTGGAGGTGTTGGCACGAGTATTTCAGGACCATGTTCCACTGGTCGTATTGCAGATTGTAAATTAGAATATGAAATGTCTTTTTCATTTTTCACATTAAAACCTGGAACATTCAAAGAACAGAAGTAACAGTCATCGGTATGGTTGCGGGGTTCCCGCCATACCAGGGAATTCCGAAACGGAAGGATTTTTGTTCTCCTTTCGACCACCTATTAAGTTCTTCTACACAAATGGAACATACTACACTGCCGGACAATTGCCAAGGACGGATGACAATAGCAACGATAGCAACCATAAAATGGAAGGCAGGAAAATGTGGAAATTAGCATAAGTGCGGGATACAGTAAGACGTGTTGTGCGTATGCAAATTTTGAATTGCCGAACTTGTTCGTGACGTCATAGCGCTGATAAGAGATATAAAGGATTTGACGCGTATTGAACGTTGTTGTTCAAACGCAAAGTTGAAAGGGAAAGAATCAATTGACGAACTTGCAATTTTCAGTATAGCTTCCCGACATCACCTAGATGATTTTACGCGTGGCCGTATTATTGGCAAGATTGAAGAATGGCGAAAAATAAGAGATGTTGCCAGGGAGTTCGACGTCAGCCACAGTGTTGTTTCAAGGCTTTGGAAATCATTTCAAACAAATGGAGAGTGTAGCAAACGTCACGGGGAAGTCGTGTTCGCAGTACGACACCTGCAGAAGATCGGTACATAGTGCTATCAACAAAAAGACACCGGCGCAGCACAGCTAGTGAGGTAGCAAATCAGTTTATGGCTGCTACTGGCAAGCGGATCTCCCGAAAAACTGTCGCCAGACGTTTGCATGAAGAAGGACTATACGCCCGCCGTCCTGTTGTGTGCATCCCATTGTCCAGACGTCACCGTACCGCCCGTTTGCAATGGTGCCATCAACATCGCAATTGGACTGATAACGACTGGTCTGATTTCCTCTTCTCAGATGAGAGTAGATACAGTCTATCGTCTGATTGTCGACGACAACTGATCTGGCGTGATAGTGGTACTGCATATTGTCCAGCAAACATACAGGAAAGGGACCGATATCCGACATATGTAGTGTCAAGGTATGGTCTGGCATCATGATCAATGGCCGTACGTCCCTCTATGTGCTTCCAACTGGGTCTATGACTGTCCAACGATACATTAATGATGTTCTGCTACCTCATGTTCGCATGTTCCGTGGTGCTGTCGGTGATAGATTCATTTTCATGGACGACAACGCAACATGTCATCAAACAGTCCCTGTCCAGGAGTGTCTTGAGAGCGAGGATATTCAACGCCTCGTGTGGCCAGCACGTTCTCCAGATCTGAATCCCATTGAAAATGTGTGGGATGCTTTGGGGAGGAGTCTTGCTGGTCGCCAATGCCCTCCAATAAACAAGGACACCCTCATCCGTGCACTGACAGAGGAATGGGATAAATTACCCCAACAGCTGCTTGATAATGTTGTGCAAAGCATGACACGACGTGTGGAATCTTGCATCGCCCTCTATGGTGGCCATATCCCGTATTGACATCTTACGCCGGAACGCCTGCGGACGGTAATTGCATTTTTTCACGTTTACGTATTCTGCACAAAATGGCCTGTTTGTCCCTTGAACACGTTTCAAAGCCTTCTGGATTTCAGAGCACAATAAATTGTCTTTCTTGTAATGTCATGGCATTCTGACATTATTTTATTTCACTTGGCATCCAACCACACTTACTTTTTTATGCGCTATATAGCCGTTTATGATCCGTCCTTAGCAATTGTCCAGCAGTGTATATGCGGCGCCCATGGCTTAGCTTTGTCACCAAGTTTCATCCCAAATTACTCATATAGTACACTTTTTTCTCTAAATCTGTAATATTTCTTCGTTGTTTTTTTTTACCACTAACTTCCCTCATATGTAGCAAAAAATTGTTAGGTGAATTTTTACAACCTCTTGAAGCCATTACAAACACCACTTAAACCACAGTTAAACGAATTTTAACGAATGACATCAACACTACGTAAAAACATTAAGTAAACCGCAAACACATTACATTAAATCTTCACACAAACTTAGAAAATATGCCACTTTTTAGAAATATGATAACCTTAGAAGTCAACGACTAAAGTTCAACTAAAGAATCGCATGAGAAAATGTAAGTGGCTGTGACAACAGAAAATGAGTCATCCGTTATCTCGGAGAATCAGATTCAAAGTAGCTACCCGAACTTTTATCTGCATTCCTCCCTCCCTCTCTTATCTTAAGAATGAGAAGTTTTATAAGCACTTATACAACTAATTAGCTGTAAATAAAGGAGAATGAAAATAAATACAAATGTGCTTAATTTTAATCCAAATACTACTAATAAAAACTATAAAATTAGAAATTGAGTAAAATTGGTGGGTGATGGAATTTTTTCACTATTTTTTCTGAACTTAGCACCTAAAAATCTGTAAGAATCAGTTATTACTTCTGAGACAACTTCTCCATCGCAGGCATGCGTAATCTAACAAGGCCGCATTCCAAACTTTAATTAGATATACTTCGAAATGTAAATTATTTCGTAAAGATCTTACTATGTACTAACTTCAAAAATGAAAAAAAATGTTAATTCTAAAGTTAACTAACCTTTTAACGACTTTGTTGTAACTGCTTTTTGTTGGAAAGTATTTGAATATTTGGTTGCAATATGGAGATCCGCACTTTTAGCTGATTCTGTAGATAGGTCATTTGTGACCTTAAGGGCATCTCGATTTCGGTTAGGTAGGAGAATATAGATTCGCAGCAATAAGTGGTTGAAAAGCAAGAAAGCATTTTTCGTGCACGTTGCCGAAGGCGTGGGTATTCTGAAATTTTTCCATATTTCAACTGGATCTTTCTTGGTCTCAAATAAACACTTTAAAATGTTATCTTCTGAGAGCTCAGTCAATTCCATCTGTAGTTCTTTAGGAGCCATAGAACGAAATCATGAGCGTAGCAAGTGTCAAAATAGCCCTTATGACTTACTAACTAATGTTTTAATTGTGGCTGTCAGTCGGGGAGCATTATTTCATTGAATATTTTACTCTTTGGTATTTTAAATACGGTAATTTTAAATAAAAATAATAGAATACGAAAAAAAAACTTTAATGAAAATAAAAGGATTTGTTCTGCAAAATTCGGATTCACTAAAAAGGCCGCAGTTCCCTACCCCTGGCTTAAACCAACGAGTCGAGCAGTAAGATGAGAGTCTGAAACGGAACGGTTTATTTCTTTTGAGGTTGAAATCAAATTCCGTTTTCACGTTGTTGGTTTTAGCGACCAACCCCCGTGTTGTTGTTGTTGTTTTGTGTGTGTGTGTTTCTTTTCCGAGAAGTATTAACATGACCAGAGTTATCAGATCAGCTTCTCGAAACCAAAGCCAAAACGACCTTCTGGCACCATTCGTTGCTACAGCGATGTTCGAAGTATTTGTTTACATATTTGGGATCGAGGACCAACCATCTTGCTGGTTTTTAAGTATAGATACAGGTTTTGAAACCTAAAACTTAACTTTTCGAAAAAGAAACGATGCAGTTAACATATCTGTGTTACAGTGAATTCCGAAATAGGCATACTTGGTTTTCAGTACTCTTTAAAAATTTCTGTGTGTGTGTTCTTCAACGGGTTGAAGGCCCCTGCTCTAAAGGAAGAATTGCGTTATTTGCAATAAATGGCGGAAAACGCTTGATGGAAGTATAAAACGGGTCGGGCTTGGTTTTCCAAGTTAAGGCCCGTGTAGACCTCTACATTCACTGGTTAAGGCCCGTGTAGACCTCTACATTCACTGGTTAAGGCCCGTGTAGACCTCTACATTCACTGGCTAAGACCCGTGTAGACCTCTACATTCACTGGCTAAGGCCCGTGTAGACCTCTACATTCACTGCTTAAGACCCTGTAGACCTCTACATTCACTGGTTCAGGCCCGTGTAGACATCTACATTCACTGGTCCAGGCCCGTGTAGACCTCTTCATTAAGTGGTTCAGGTCTGTGTAGACCTCTACATTCACTGGTTAAGGCCCGTGTAGACCTCTACGTTCACTGGTTAAGGCCCTGTAGACCTCTACATTCACTGGTTAAGGCCCTGTAGACCCCTACATTCACTGGTTAAGGCCCGTGTAGACCTCTACATTCACTGGTTAAGTCCCGTGTAGGCCTCTACATTCACTTGTTTGTTAAGTCCCGTGTAGACCTCTACATTCACAGGTTAAAGCCCGTGTAGACCTGTACATTCAGTGGTTAAGGCCCTGTAGACCTTTACATTCACTGGTTAAGGCCCTGTAGACCTTTACATTCACTGGTTAAGTCCCGTGTAGACCTCTACATTCACTGGTTAAGGCCCATGTAGACCTCTATATTCACTGGTTAAGGCCCGTGTAGACCTCTGCGTTCACTGGTTAAGGCCCGTGTAGACCTCTACATTCACTGGTTAAACGGAACGACAATGACCCATTTCTGAAACAAAGGGCGGCGGGCGATCAGAAATGGATTGAGTATACTAAAGTGGAGTGGAAAAGAACGTGGAGCCGCCCCTATGACGCAGTGGTCTAAGCGCTGGCTTCTGATCATTTGTCTGATGAACGTCCGGGTTCGAATTCCGGTTGAGGCATGGATGGTGTGTTTGTCTTACCTCACTGGCTCTCTCCCTTCGCTGGAACCAGTGGCCCTAAATTAGGAACGGGCGACTGCTTTTAGCCAATTGAGTTTCCCACAGTAGTCGTTAAACCCTCAAATAATAATAATAATAATAATAATAATAATAAAACGTGGAACAAGTGAGATGAGCCGCTGTTAACCATTCCTAAGACCAGTCTGTATCACGAAGTTAATGAATGCCCTATGTGTAGTGGGACTGAAAGAGCTCTGGTGTTACGAGCTGTTGCAAAGCAACCAAACAATGAATTCTGATACGTACTGTTCATTCAATTGTTTATTCAATTGGTATTGAATTCTGATAGGTGCCGTTTGTGGTCAAGCTCAAGGTCGCATTTGACCAGAAACGTCCGCTAACGGTCAACAGAAAGGGCGTTGTCTTCCACCAGAACAGCACCAGATTTCTTTGTTCATCACGAAAAGATTGTTGGAGCTTGGCTGGGGTCTCCTGCCTCACTCATATTATTCGCTCGATCTTGAGTCTTCAGATTTCCATTTATTACGGTCTCATCAGAACTCGCTCAACGGATAACCACACAATTAATTCTGATAGGTACTGTTTATTTAATTGGTATCGAATTCTGATAAGTACCGTTTGTGGTCAAGCTGAAGGCCGCATTTGACCACAAACGTCCACTAATGGTCAACAGAAAGGGCATTGTCTTTCACCAGCCAGATATCTTTGGTCATCACGAAATAATTTTTGAAGCTTGGCTGGGATCTCCTGTCTCACTCACCCTATTCGCTCGATCATGAGTCTTCAGATTTCCATTTATTACTTTCTGTTCAGAACTCGCTCAACGGAGGCCTGCTAAAATCATGTTGACCACTTTTTTGCATAAAATCCGGCGAAGTTCTAGGCGGGATGGAGTCGTCAAGCTAACTCGTGGTATCGCAAGAGGTACTGAAAAATAATGGTGCCTACGTTACTAAAAAAATGGCAATGGTGTACGAAAGTTTTGTCAGTCACTGTTGAGTACAAATGGGGAAAATACTTTTTACACAATCCAATAGAACTCCAATCTGAGGAATGAAGTTAACTTCGCACTTTGACAGGAATTCGAATTAACTTCATATAATGCCTAGGCATTTCACACAGTTTCGTTTCTATCCTTTACTGGTGACATATGCGTCACTCAGAGGCAAATTTTCTTCTAGTTTGAAAGAAATATCAGCGTTTACGAAAGCTAACACGGAAGTACTCGTTTGACCAAGGGTTATTTGGTACAATAACAGGAGGAAAACTTTCGTGTCTTTTGTTATTCGCAACGAGAAACCGTATCTCGGGCGAATTAAATTCAGGTAAGTTCTCATCTCAACGACAAATAGGCACACCAACGGAATTCAAATCAGAAACGACTGTACAATACAGCCTCCGTTGTTTGCTAAACACAACAGCGGCTGCGCTAAATAAGTGCAATCTAAAATTTTATGAAAAACGTGTGCTTCGTGAGAGAACCGAATTATTCGAAGCGTGTCTTTAAAACTCCACTACAGGCGAAGCAGAAATGCGTACTTTCGGGAAATGAGGTGATGCTGATTTAATGGCGTTTCCGTTCCGCCCATCGTTGTTTGATAAGATGTCCTGTGAAAAAAGTTCTTTTTTTTATTTTTTATTTAAAGTAATTAAAGTTCACACAGATGAATCTTCCTATTTTGCTTTTAACGTATTATTAAGTACATTAAGAATCAGGATTTATTACGCGGTTACACTTCATCGCGACACGTCCGTATTCTCGATTAGTTTTTGTAACATCGGCAGTGGGCTGATTTTTAACTGCCAAAAGTCCGTCTTCGCACGAATGAATGAACGAACGCATGGAGCCGGATTTCTTCGAATGCTAACTGCTAATAACAGAAAATTTCCTTATGAATATAAAACAGCACGATTCCATCCCAATTCGTGGGAGTGTGGAGGGGATGAGGTCATTACCCTTGCGAAGTCTTGGTCCATTGATCGTACCCGGCCTGACATCATAAGAAGCGAATGGGTAAGGACAGCAATTGGCCGCATTTTCCATAACAAATGGCAGTCGTTACGCAATCATGGAGATATGACAAATACCTCCTGATGACATAGCCCACCGGGGGAAAAAAATGATTCTTTTTACTGCGTATATGTTTTCTTGAACAAACATTTCCGGCGCAAAAAAACATGAACCTATTCGTGCAAGAGATGGGGCACTTGACCAGATATGACAATTGGATTGATTAAGTTACCAAAATAATGTATAATAAAGTTCAAATGTAAAAATCTGAAATTCTCAGGCATCGTAAATGGATTTTCTTTAAGAAAACTGATAAAAAGGTTCTTTAGCTGAATTCACCCAAGTACAATTTTGTATTCTTTGAAATGGGCGCAATAAACTGCGTTCTTTCTTTTCTTATTTGCTTTTGTAATGCGTTGTAATGTTTTGTTATAATAGAAAGGCGTCAGAAACTTACTAACTGTTAGAATGCCGTCGTTGCACGATATAACATGAAAGTCAAAACTAACGATGAAAATTACTATTATTTACACTGAAGCAAAAGTTAGAAGTGAAAATCACATCACTAGATCTTTCGTGCTGGCTCCCAGCGCATCCTCAAGAGAATGCTTAAAAAGATAATTGTAAAAATTTTGAAAAAGAGTCCACCGTGGAACGTCACTCTTGTTTATATACACCGGTGGTGTACGCATATAAAACAAGAGTGACGTTCCACGTTCCATCTTTTTTAGCATTCACCTGAGGATGAGCTGCGAGCCGCCAGCACGAAAGATCTAGTGATGTGATTTTCACTTCTAACTTTTGCTTCACACTGTAAATAAAAGTCATTTTCATCGTTAATTTTGATTTTCGTGTTATATCGTGCAACGACTGCATTCTAACACTGTTAGTGTTATTGGCATGAATTTCTTCAACAACTTAAGTCGGAAATTTATCTTAGTGATCATGATAATTATCTAATTCTTGAAAGGATTTAATCAGGAATTTCAAATTGGAAGGGGTGCTGGAAAAGTTTGGGATATGGGGGCAGGGTTGTTGGATGAAAGCAAGTATTTTGATGGTTGAACATTTTTACAGTGAAATATTTGGGCATTAAACCTACGACTAAAATTGGGTAAACTTCAAGAAATTGAGAATTGGGGAATTTTTTACAATTTAGGATGGTTAAAACCGGAAATATTTTTTGCAAAAGTGCCTTTATTTCGTTTTTGTGCAGTTTTATTTTTAATCTCTCATGTCTAAATGCTTCCCTAAACGAGGCAAATGCAAGTAAGTATTAATGTGGATTGCTGAAACAGTAGATATTTATATTTTCACAAATCTTTTCCATGCTGAAATGATTCAGAAGTACTGTATATCTGCAAAATCTGTAGCAGACTAAAATGAAGAGGTACACACACATGCGATTTTTGGTTGCAATGAGTGACTTTAAACATATACTTCAAACCAGAAAAACTAAAAAAGAAATATTGTACTTCTGTATGCATACAAATACGTATATACACTATATTGACAAAAGTCACCGGACACCCCTGCAAGCAAATGAACGGATCCGCTGCGTTGTTAAGATGCGTGGTACAGCTGCAAACGGTATAAAAACAAACCTGCGGCTGACAGCGATCATATCGCACTGTGATTTTGAGTGAAAATGTCGCGGCGGGAGAGAACTGACTTCGAGAAAGGAAAGATTGTTGGGTGTTATATTAGTGGGTTGTCCATAAGATAAACCGAGAGGCGTTTAAACATACCCAAGTCAACTGTTTTGGATGTATTGAATAAGTGGAAGGCACATGGCGTGTCTGAAGCAGCAAATCGTACCGGCAGATTAAAGAAAATCAGTGATAGAGGACGTCAAAGCCTCAGGAGAGTCGTTACAGCTAATCGACGGAGTACTGCACAAGACCTCAGTGTACAGGTGAGTAAAAATGCTGGAACCCCGGTATGTACACGTACCATTCGCAGAGAACTTCGTTCCATGGGTTACCGTGGTCGTGCGGCTGCTCATAAGCCTTTCATATCCACTCGGAATGCTACTCGTCGTTCAGCATGGTGTAAAGAACATTTATCGTGGACCGTAGATCAATGGAAACGGGTCCTATGGACTGATGAATCCAGATACACGATTCATTAGTCTGATGGCCGTGTGTGGGTATGGCGGCAGCCGGGGGAATGCTTTTTACCACAGTGTACTATTCCTACGGTCAAGTTTGGAGCTGGCAGTGTACTCGTATGGGGATGTTTTTCGTGGTATGATCCCGGTCCATTGGTTATCGGGGACAAACCTGTTAACCAGCATGTCTACCTCGATATCCTGGACACGTATGCCCTACCAATCCTGTGGCAATACTATGGAACCGAGTCTTGTTGGTACCAACATGATAATGCACCGAACCATAAAGCAAGGACTGTTACGGCGTGGTTTGACGATAATTCCGTATCGTGTCTGGCCAGCACAGAGCCCTGAACTTAATCCCATAGAGCACCTATGGGATGAATTAGAGCATCGCATAAGAAGTTTGGAGCCAAGTCTTAATACTAAGCAAAAGTTAGCGGCAGCATTATGTACTGAATGGAAGCGCATACCTATAGCTGTATTCCAAAACCTTGTCGAAACCATGTCGCAAAGTGCCAGTGCATGCAATAAGGGCAAAGCTGGACCGACACCGTACTAATGTATGTCAATACATGCTATGTTGTGTTTCTCTTCTAGGTGTCCGGTGACTTTTGTCAATATAGTGTATATAAAATATACATTACATTACGGTAGGAAATACTTCAAGATAAAGCTGAAGAATTCATGTAAGTGCTAACTGCAATTAAGTGATTATATGATTATATGGTCTGAGCTTTTTATTGGGGGCAAGGGAATGTGTTATTGTTATCATTGACGTAATGGGTGCTGGCTTTTAAATCTGTAGGTACTAACTAGGCACCTAATGTAATTTACATGCCTGGACCTCGTAGCACCCACATCGTTGGCCCCTATGCTTCATAGTGAATGGAAACAGTTACAAAAAGAAAAGAAGTAATTATAAAATATTTCTGCAGAGGGTGTTCAGAAAGTAGTGCTTCCATATTTATACAGAAGCCCAGTGCCAAGGTATCAAATTGAAACAAAGCAAGAACAAGACTCAGAATTTCTGCTTCAATTCACATATTTTATTCTTCTATATACGTAGTGCGATAAAAAAGGTTCCGAGACTAGGTACATAGCGTGCCAACAGATGGCAGTACGCAGATGCGTGAGCAGCGGTCTAGGACAGTGCCCTTCATCAGTCATTGTGCAGAGGGGCGTCGTTCTGTGAACATCGGGAGCTGTGCTACACACTATTTGGTGACCACATGCAGAACACAGCTGCAATTTAGGTATGGACTGCAAACTAGAGCAGCGAGGGAACATCAAATTGTGCGTCAAACTTGGCAAATCGGGAACGGAGACGCATGAAATGTTCCTGTCGCGAGTTTTCACTGGGGACAAAACTTGGGTCTATGGTTACGACCCGGAGACCAAACAACAGTCTTCGCAGTGAAAGAGCTCGGCATCTCCACGACCAAAGAAGGTCCGGCAGGTCCGAAGCGCAACCATAAACATGCTCATCGTGTTCTTCGACATTTGTGAGTTTGTGCACCGTGATAGCTTCCCCCAGGGCCAGACCGTCGCACCCCTTTTTTACTGCGATGTTCTGCGGCGTCTTAGGGAGGACATTCGCCGCAGACGACCTGAAATGTGGTGCAGGGGCGATTTCCTGCTCCATCACGACAATGCAGCAGCTCACAGAGCGTTAGCAACACGCCAGTTTTGCAGCCGCAACAGCATGACTACCCTTCCTCACCCGTCTTACTCCCCGGATTTCGCCCCCTGCGACTTTTTTCTGTTCTCGAAAATGAAGCTGAAGCTCAAGGGTCGCCTTTTTGAAACCGTGGACGAGATCCAGCGCGAATCGCAGACGGTGCTTTACACGATTCGCGAACAGGACTTCCAGGGAACGTTCTAACAGTGGCAAATACGCTGGCAGCGGTGTATCTCTGCCCAAGGAGACTACTTTGAGGGAGATCATAGTCAGATTTAAGTAACGTAAGTCATCATCATCATCATTGTCAAGCATTATCAATCCACTGCTAGACGAAGGTCTGTCCAAGCCTCTTCCACAACGGTCTGTCTTGTGCCAGCCTCCTCCATGTTACTCCCGCATACTTTCGAATTTCATCCACCCATCTCCCATGTGGTCTTCAGGATCTTTTCTTGTCCCTTGGAATCCAATCTGAAATTTCGGCTATCCATCGATGGTCTGTCCTTCTGGCAGTATGTCCAACCCATTGCCATTTCAGGGATTTAACTCTAATCATGATGTCTTCCACTCTTGTCATTTTTGTGATCCACGAGTTCCTCTTCTTATCTCTCCTGGTTACACCAAGCATGCACCTCTCCATGCTGCTTTGAGTTGTCTGTAGCCTTTGTATGTCTCTTTTAGTTAAGGTCCACGTCTCTGCACCATACGTAAGCACTGGAAGGATGCATTGATCAAACACTTTTCTTTTAAGACATAATGGCATATTGCTCTTGAAAATTATGCTGTTTCTTCCAAAAGCTATCCAGACTAGTTTTATACGCCGATTAATTTCTTCATCAATGTGACCCTCACTTGATATCTGCTATCCAAGGTAAACGTGCGTATCTGTTAACTCCAGCTTTTCTCCATCAATCGGCAAATCTTCATTTCTTGTAAAAGCATTGTACATCACTTTTGCCTTCTGAAAGTTCATTTTTAATCCCACTTCTTTACTCTTGTCAGCAAGTTCCTGGATCATACTCTGCAGCTCTGATGGGGTAGTTGCAAAAATGACTACGTCATCAGCAAAACGAAGGTGGGTTAGATAATCTCCATTAATCTTTATCCCATTGTTTTCCTAGTTCAGTGATTGAAAGACATTTTCCAATGTGGCACTTTCTGCCTGTTCAAATTGCAAGTTGCGATTACGGGCCTCCCACTCCGCGGTTGATCTTTTACTGCCAACATTCCTCCACTGTCCTTTGATTTTCTTTACCAACGACGAACAGTGCTTATGTCCAAAGTTCTAGAACCATAAATTTCTTCTAATGTAGCATGAATTTCTTCGCAGGTACATTTCATGAATTCCCGTCGACACAGGTGAAAAAAATTCATTTTAAATACAATTAAATACGAACAAATATGTGTACGGAGTCGTATTACCTAGTAAAATGAAGCTAATGGCATAAAGAACAGTTTGCCTTCTGACCGGTTGCTAGGCAACACGTCGTGCGCGAGACACTTGCGCGGAAGCATTGCTTATTGAACACGCTTCTTAGAATGGGTAAAGCATACACAAATAAATACAAATACGAGGGTTGTACCGAAAGTAATGCAAAAGTGGGCATAAATTTTAATAACTGACAGATATCGTTCAAATTGCACGTGTTGGTAGAGTAACTCTTTCTCTGTACAAAGGTACTACTCACCATAATCTCCATCACAAGCGATGCATTTGCGCCGTCACTGAACCCAACTCTCGAATCCTCTTTGAAAATTTTCAGGTGTGAACTGTTGTACCCACTTCTTACCATCCACTTTCACCTCGTCTGTGTCATCAAATCTTTGTCCCCAAGACTGTGCTTAATTGGACCGAACAGGTGGAAGTCGGAGGGCGCCAGATCTGACCTGCACGGAGGATGGGGACCACCGACTAGCCTATTTTGCTGATCGCCTGATTTGTTGTCAAAGATGTGTATGGTCTCTGTACCCTTTCTCTGGACTCTTTTCCGATTCTTGTTCGGTCTCTTCCTCCTTATGGTTTCTCTAAGCTGGTCACGGTACTGCCACGTTCCAGAAAATCAAGGAGAATGACACCCCTGTCATCCGAAAAAATAGCCACCATGACTTTCTGTGCTGATCGCTGGCTCTTGAACTTCTTAGGCCTTGGTGAAGAGGTGTGACGCCATCTCATGGATTGATTCTTCTTTTCCGAATCGTAAAGATACGCCCACGTTTCATCCCCTGTCACCAAATCGAAAAAAAAAACGTGTCTTCATTGGCTTCAAACGCTTCCAGTAGATCAGAACAGACTTCCACCCTTCTCTCCTTCAAATCGGGTGTCAAGTGCCGTGGTACCCACTTTGCACACACTTTCCGATACCCTAAGCCTTCCACCATCTTCTGTATGGCATTGTGACCACAGTCCAGTTGTGCAACAAACTCACGGATTGTGACTCGTCTCTCCGCGCGAATCAATTCATGCACTCGTTGACGATTCGTGTCAGTGGTCGCAGATGATGGTCTCCCACTGCGTAGTTTGTCTTCAGTTCTGGTTTCCCCTTCTTTAAACTTCTTCATCCATCTGTGCACATTACTCTCCGTAAACATCCTAACCCTTCTGTGGATATCGGACAGCCTGCACTCTTCATTCTTCAAGAACTCAATGACGGCCCGTTGCTTCTGCTTGGAATCCATTATTTACGTGCAATAAAGAAGCAATATTGCTATAGAGGAAGAGTTACTGTACTAACATGTGCAATTTGAACGACCTCTGTCAGTTAATAAAAACATTATGCCCAACTTTTGCATTACTTTCGGTACAACCCTCGTATCTACTTATGCCCTCTAACAGCAGAAACATGAGTTACGAGAAATCACAAATTATACACAAAATGTTTTTCGTAGAGGAGCATACCTGAGGAAAAAAATAATTTTTCAAATCGAAAAATTGAAAGATGTGATAAGGGGAAAATGAGATATAATTTTACGCTCCTGAGAGACAAAGCTATGCATTATTTGAAGTAGAAAATTGGTTCAAAATATTCTTCATGATGAAGAGTATCCTAACAAGAAAGGATTTTTTTCCGGGTCGGAGATAGTCTTTCAAACACAAGTGTACGCTGTCACCCACTGGCAACAGAACTGTGAATATAAAAAAGTAGAAAACATGAGTAAGATTCTGCATAGCAACACCTATGCGATGAAAAACGATTATTTTTCAAGTATTGCTTCTAAAAGCAGAGATAGCAGGAAACAGTTTTTCAATATACGCCCCCGAGCAGGAAAGCTGTGCATTATTTATGGATGATAATGTTCGTAATCTCTTTTCTATAATCCCCACTTCGAATGGTTTACAGTGCAAAAAGAAATTCCCCAATCAGGTTTTTAGAAGCGAAGGTACAGCTGCAAACAGAAATGTACACTAACTTCACCTAGCGTCTGAGCCGTACATTTTTTTTTTTTTGATTGGAGGTTTAACGACCACCGTGAGCAACTCAAAGGGCTATAAGCAGTCGCCCGTCCCTAATTTAGGGTCACTGGTTCCAGGGAAGGGATAGAGCCAGTGCCGTAAGACAAACACAACATCCATGCCTGACCGGGATTCGAACCCGGACCCCTTACGGACGAATGATCAGAGGCCAGCGCCTTAGACCACTGCGCCACCGGGGTGGCACCCCCCCGTACATTTTGAAAGATCTAATAGTATATGCAAAATATTTCACGAAGTATATCGTACCGAATGTTAAAAGAATTTTTCAAATGGGACTTTTAGAAGCAGAGATATCGAGAGAGAAAAGAAGCATTTGCGCCCCCTAGCGGCTAAATTGTGTAATATTATTTGGGAGAAAATGCACATAAAATGTTTTCGTGGTAAGCGGTATTTCTCCTAAAAGGATTTTTTCAGTCGAGTTTAGACCTGCAGATGCAGCTGCAAATATGCCCTCTAATGTAAAAAGGATGTGTTAGTAAAATAGGAAATTGTACCAAGATATTCTTTAATATGAACGCTGTCAAAACACAAAATGAGCTTTTCAAATGTGACTGAAGTATACAGCAGAACCCGCTTATAACGAGTCCGTATTTAGCAAGATTCCTGATTTAACGAGCAAAACAGGGAGTTCTATTTGCTATAATGTTAATTCAAAGCTAATTTGATCATTTTTAAGCAGTAATCTTTAATGAAATCACAGGATTTAACGAGAGAGAAAAGCTAAGATTATTAATTTTAACATGCGAAGTAAAATTTACTGTAATTCCATATGTAACGAGTACAAAATTGGCTAGGCCCCAGGTTATAAAAAGTAATTATAAATATGTATGCATATGTTAATTCCCACGTGATATTTCTTTGTTCACCATATTTTAGGCAGAGCGCACGAAATCTGCGTGTTTTAAGACTGTTGGTGTGTGATACACGCGATTAGCCGCATTACAGTCGGCTGAGTACATAATAAATATTTGAAATGATTGTACCTGTCTTGTGTGGAAATTGAATTATTTGAGTGGCGCGGTAATAAGAGAAACTCCAGCTTGAGGATGTTTGCAGGTCGCTCTACATAGGTGAGGATTAACTCCGATACTCGATTAAGTGGGAGTGGAAATTTTAGGATGGTTTTAATAGAGAAGGAACACTTTGGAATGGAAGAGAGAGAGACGGGACCTTGGTTTTCCAGAGTGAGGTCGGGTCGAGAAATTGGCGTCAGAGCTAACGGAACGATTTGTTCCCGGAGAGCGATTGGTATTGCATCTCGTAGCTTCATCAGCAATTACGGAAAGCACGAAGTTCGGGTCTAGGGACCATATAGCACGGACGGAGACTAAGTCAATCGAGGATTCCATTAACCTGCCCTTCGATAAATCCAAAGCCACATAGTTTTAGCGAAATAAACTGTTTCTATTTTGATATTATTACGAAGCGTCCGAACTCTATATTTTTCATGGTGTGCTTCTATGGAACGAACCAACGAAATTATGTGACGACTCTTGCGGGATCGCAGCTATGTTGAGAAAGAGATGGAAAGGAGCCAGGGTCGTTACAGCGAGGCAGAGAATATCTGCTGCGCACTGATTTGGAATGGAGGAATAGAAATAATGGCGTACAGGACGGAACTGCAACAATGCAGGGGAATCTTGGTGTATTAGGGAAAGAATGTTAGTAGAAAGGCAATGAGGAAGGTGTATATCAAATGCTTAATAAGAGAATTGTGCAAGAGATTCTGGATTCAATGTATCCAAAGCTCTCTCCACCACCCACTCCAAGGAGCAGTGCCTTGGGAATATCGCGTCAGCAGAGTTGAAAGCAGGCGCCCTACTCCTGGGCAAAAGGAGGATAGGTGGTGTTCATGCACATGTATGAAGGGAATTTCTGGGCGACAATTGCAACGAGGAATAGGGGAGTAGTAAAATGGGGATGTAGCCTGAGGGGAAACAGAAGCTAAACACTCCTTGAATTGTGTCCAGTGTGCCTGTCCATAACGTTCCATTGAGAAGATTGGTGCTGTGTTTGTGCTTCACGTGTGTCGTTGAACTGTGGTCAATTCACGCAGCCGTCAAGTAGGAAATGCTAAATTTTTATAAGTGACAAAATATTTAAGAGAAAACTTATCTGTAAACGACAAAGTAGCTATCATTAGAGAGCCAAAAAAAGGATAAAAAAATAGTTGCTTTATGTTATGATATATACATTGCTTAGGTATCTTCTTTATAGAATAGATATAGTTATATATATATATATCATCATCATCATCATTGTCAACCATTATCAATCCACTGCTGGACGAAGGTCTCCCCAAGATTCCTCCACAACGGTCTGTCTTGTGCCAGTCTCCTCCATGTCACCCCTGCATACTTTCGAATTTCATCCACCCATCTCCCATGTGGTCTTCTTCTGGGTCTTTTCCTGTCTCTTGGAATCCAATCTAAAATTTCGGCTGTCCATCGATGATCTGTCCTTCTGGCAGTATGTCCAGCCCATTGCCATTTCAGGGATTTAACTCTGATCATGATGTCTTCCACTCTTGTCATTTTTCGGATCCACGAGTTCCTCTTCTTATCTCTCCTGGTTACACCAAGCATGCACCTCTCCATGCTGCTTTGAGTTGTCTGCAGCCTTTGTATGTCTCTTTTAGTTAAGGTCCACGTCTCTGCACCATACGTAAGCACTGGAAGGATGCATTGATCAAACACTTTTCTTTTAAGACATAATGGCATATTGCTCTTGAAAATTATGCTGTTTCTTCCAAAAGCTCTCCAGGCAAGTTTTGTACGCCGATTAATTTCTTCATCAATGTGACCCTCACTTGATATCTGCTGTCCAAGATAAACGTACGTATCTGTTATCTCCAGCTTTTCTCCATCAATCGATAAATCTTCATTTCTTGTAAAAGCATTGTATATCACTTTTGTCTTCTGAAAGTTCATTTTTAATCCCACTTCTTTACTCTTGTCAGCAAGTTCCTGGATCATACTCTGCAGCTCTGATGGGCTAGTTGCAAAAATGACTACGTCATCAGCAAAACGAAGGTGGGTTAGATAATCTCCATTAATCTTTATCCCTTTGTTTTCCCAGTTCAGTGATTGAAAAACATTTTCCAATGTGGCATTAAAGAGCTTCGGAGATATGGTGTCACCTTGTCTCACTCCCTTTCCAATTTTTATGTGTGTTGTATTTTCAAACAGCCTAATCTTTGCACTTGCATTTTCATAGATGTTATTAATAATATTAATGTATGCATCTTCAATACCGCAGGTTTTCAGAGCCATTGTAACTGCTGATGGTTTCACCGAATCAAAGGCTTTTTCATAATCGATAAAAGCCATGCACGATGGAAGTTCATATTCCCTCGCTCTTTCAATTAGTTCTCTCAGCACATGGATATGATCTATTGTGCTGTAGCCACTCCTGAATCCAGCTTGTTCTCTCGGTTGAGCCATGTCCAGTGTTACCTTCAAGCGGTGTGAAAGAACTTTAGTGAAGATTTTATAAACTACTGATAGGAGGCTGATAGGTCTGTAGTTTCCGAGATCCTCAATGTCCCCTTTCTTATGTAGCAGGATCATTGTAGCGGTGTTCCAATCCTCAGGAATCTTTCCTTCATTAAGGCATCGAGTGAAAATTTGGGCGAGTATTGTTTCGATTTCTCCACTTGCTTCTTGTATGATGTCTACAGTAATTCCATCTTCTCCTGGAGCTTTTCCCCGCTTCATGTTCTTGATTGCATGTGTAACTTCTGCTGGAAGAACTGGAGGAACTCTGGTACTGGTATCTTTCATGATGTCTGGAGTGCATGTATCATCCCTTTCATACAATTTGGAGTAGAAATCTTTCACTCTTGTCAAAATTTCGCCTCTATTTCGTGTTACAGAACCATCTTCTTTTCTCAGTGCCATAATCTGTTTTCTTCCCTTACTGAGATGTCCCTTTGCTATCTTTAGGCTTTGGTTGTTTTCAATTGCTTTCCTCACTAGTTCACAGTTGAATTTTCTTACATCTTCAGTGATACTTTTTCGTACTGTCTTGCATAGCTCTATATATTCCACTTTGGAAGTCACATCTTCTTTAGTTGTCCTCATCTCTCTTCTTTTTTGCATCAACATTTTCGTTTTTCCTGATAATTTATTTACATGCAACTTGTTCTTAGACCCAGCTAATTTTGTTGCTGTTTCCATAAGAGCTTTGGTTACTTTTCTGTTAACTTCAGAGATGTCCACTTCTTCCGATGTTAGGCCTTCTAAAGCAGAGAACCTGTTCTTCAGTTCCAACTTGAAGGTATTATGGTGTTTTTTAAGGTTGGTTATGTCAATAGATTTTGTTTGTCTTATGAGCTTGCCACGTTCAAGTTTAGTGTTGAGGTGCATCTTACATCTCACCAATCTATGGTCACTACCTGTGTTGAACTTGTTTAGCACACTGCAGTCTTCTATGACGAATTTTTTGTTTCACATAATAAAATCAATTTCACTTGTTGTCCCATTTGGATGTCTCCATGTCCATTTCCTGTGTGGCTTTTTCTTGAAGAAGGAGTTCAAGATGAAAAACCCTTCTGCCTCTGCAAACTCAACGAGAGTATTTCCACGCTGGTTTCTGTTGCCGTGACCGAATTTACCTACTGAAGTTTCATTCTGTTGCCGTTGCCCTATTTTTGCATTGAAATCTCCCATAATTATTTTCAAGTGCTGCTTACCTTTATTATTTAGATGACAAATTTCCTCATAAAATTCTTCAATTTCTTCTTCAGGATGACTTGTGGTGGGTGCATAAGTTTGAATAATCTGAGCCTGGTATCTTCTCGATAGTTGGATTACGAGTCGTGCAGCTCTGTCAGAGGAACTTTCAACTTCTACCACTTTATCCTTCAGTTTCTTGTTTATTATAAATCCAACACCACTAGTTCTGCCAGTATCTGTCCCACGATAGTAGAAGAGATGTCCACTTTTCAGTTCGATGAGATCTTCTCCTTTTCTCCTTACCTCACTTAGCCCCACGATGTCCCACTTGATCCTTTGTAGTTCCTCTTCCAATTCAAGAAGCCTTGAATCAGAAGATAGGGAGCGTCCATTGTACGTTGCCAAGGTCAGCATCAGATGGCAGCCTAGTTCGGTCCTCCGGGGATTCTTAGCACCCTCTGCCTTCATGTCGCACTGGCCGCTGCCTTGGCCAGGTACATTCCAGCTGCCGGAGACTGAGGGCCAAGATTTAAGTTGTGGAATCATTTTGGAGGGGTTTGGCCATAACTCACCACGCTGGCCAAGCGGGTTGGTGAGTGTATATATATATATATATTATGTAAAAGTATATGCGTATTGTCACAATGCATATCTTTAGCATGGTAGAATTTTTTCACCCCCAAACGGATTTAACGAGGATTTCCGTCGGGCTCGAGCTCCTCGTTATAAGCGAGTCCTACTGTATAGGCGAAAGGTTTTTCATCGTGAGCACGGGATCTGACCGAAAAGGATTTTTTTAATCAACTCGTTTGGAGCGCAGATATTGCTACAAATGTATCCAAAACAGAAATGTGCATTTATGCCCCTTGTGTCTGAATTGTATATATGAAACAGAGATTATATTCGAAACATTCTTCACCACGAAATCCGTCCTACGCATTTTTATTTTCAAATAGGACTTTTTGAAGCAGAGATATCAGGCAAATGTAACATACAGTTTCGCCCTCTATCAGAAAAACTGTTTTTTTTATTTTATTTCTTCTAGCAAAATAGTCATCGTTAAAAAAGGTACTGAATGAAAAAAAAATGGTTTCGATCAGATTTTTAGAAGCAATGATATGGAATAAAGTATTTTTTGAATTTGATGCCTTCTGCTTTTACGCCCCCTAGCGGCGAAGTTATGTATCAGAAAAGACCAAGAGGCGTGAATCTTCGTTCTCATAGTACAAGGTTCACAACGCAAAAAGATTATTTTTTTTTCAAATTGCGTTAATATATACCGAGATATATTGTCCGCTGACGGACAGACATAATAAAAACATATAAGCACGTGCTTCTTTTTTGAAAGACGTCTAAAAAAGTTCAGAAATTGACAAATAAGTATTTTTAGAAATCTAAGAACTTTCAGTTCCAAAATTCAGTGTGTTATACTTTTTCCAAGAAACTTTCACCGCTGGTAGATCAGTTTATGGAAAGTCTGATGTAGCTAATAATAATAATAATAATAATAAACAGTGAGTTATCATTGCGCATATCGTGCAAAGCCTAGTAAATTTCTACCTTGTGAAATTTGTTTTACGTGTTGCATTCCGTGGTGCTGCTTAGAAAATGATGTAGGCTTTTTTGTGATTTGCGATTCAAAAGTTACGTTAGTAATTCATTATCTGAAATAGATAAGTTATGACGTACTACAGAGGTGAAACATTGTGTCACGACGACATATCTGCAGCGAGACATTCTGTCCGCGTAGCTCAGTTGCGAGGGCGACTTACTCCGCAGTGAGGGGACACGGCTTCGATTCCCATCCTGGACAAACTTGTTTTCACATTGGTGTGTGTGATGTTTGTTCCACATGTTGTTTGGAATTAATGAAAAATTCCTACTTCGCCTCAAAAAAAAAAAAACAGAAAAAAACGGAGAGGATGTAACGTACTACAGAGGTGAACACATGTGTCAAGACGACAAATATCTGCAGCGAGACATTTTGTCCGAGTAGCTCAGTTGGGAGAGCGACTTACTCCGGTGTGACGGGACACGGGTTCGATGCCCGTCGCGGACAAACTTGTGTTTTCACAAAGTGAGGAAGAACTGCGTTTCATTATTCTAGTATATTAATTTTAATGGAAAGGGTGCTGTTCTCGTGGACGTTACCCTAAAATGAGTGCAAACTGAAATAGTGAAATGCTTTCAGGAAGCTACTTTACTGAAGCTGGTACGTCGTAATATTATTTTATAGCATTTGAACATCGTTTGTCACTGACAGTCGTTGCAGGTTTAAAGTGCAGAATGAAATCTAATAAACCAGAACAACTGTGTGTTGTTGTTTTTTCTTGACATTTTCCGCCTGCTTTAGGGGAACTCAATGGAACTGCTTCCTGCTATTGGAAATGGATCACTCATGCAATTTGAAAACTTTTCATTGCTTCCACTAAGCAAATTTTTGTCATATCCTATTCATGCTATTGTTTCCTGTTCCTTCCTGCTTAGCTCTGATCAGTTCCCGTACATAATAGTTGCAAACAGATTTTTTTTTTTTTTAAGTTCATTTTATTCGGAGCCCTGCTGTTATGTGATAGAGGATACGCGAACTTCTCGTACGTTCAAAGCCGGTAAGGTCTGGTAGTCAGAAAGTGAACTTAATACGAAGTGGGGGAAGAGATTTTCGAAAATTTGAGGTGTGCTAAAAATGTTCGCGTTTTAGGAAACAGAAGGGTAAATGAAGCAAAAACGACAGACATCAACGTTTTAGAACATTCGTGATTCTGTTAATTTTTTGGAATTCAATAACTTGAGCACGCTTTAAAGCTCTATATCCGCCGTTTTGGTCCATTTTTTATCATATTGAGTTCCCTTATTTTACTAACAATTTTCTTTCAGTTCTTGTAAATATCAGATCAAAAAGGCAAAGATTAGAAAAACGCAAAACTGGAAACGTTCCGATTTTTTTTTTTTTTTTTTTTTTTTTTTTCAGATTTCAAAAATGTTGATTACTTGAGTACAGATAAAGTGAATATGGTAATGAATTTGGAAAGTATGTTTGACAGAGGAAATTTTCTAGTTCATGAAGTCTCAAGGCATTGAATGCAGGCTTAAAAAGTTTATGTAACTATAGGAACTATGATAAGATCTGTCTTGTGAAAAGTGTTCGTATGTATGCACTGTAAAAAAAATCAGTGATGTGAATTCACGGAAAATTCCTGAAAATAACTCTCAGCAAAGTTGCCGGTATACGTGTCCTTCTTTAACGAAATTTCCGTTTTTAAAAGTTCCAGTTTTTTCTAACTTACGTATTTTCACAGATTTTTCGTAGTTAGTAACTCCATTTTTATTTCAGAAAAGTTCGTTTCAAGTTTTTCCGTATTTATACAGAAATTTCCCAAAGTCGAATATCCCTTTTACACCAGATAATAATTACACGCCGGTCTTAGGGGTCGAACTGAGGTCGTTTGGGTTGTAAACCACGCTTCTTGACGGGAGTGGGTGAGTTGCACCGGAAAGATAGCGAAACGGGCGAGTTGCACCGGAAAGATAGTGAAACGGGCGAGTTGCACTACATAGTCCTTTCTACTGACCGGCGAGTTGCACCGCATATTCCTTTCTACTGACCGGCGAGTTGCACCGCATATTCCTTTCTACATACGGGCGAGTTGCACCCCATATTCCTTTCTACCTACGGGCGAGTTGCACCCCATATTCCTTTCTACCTACGGGCGAGTTGCACCGCATATTCCTTTCTACCTACGGGCGAGTTGCACCGCATATTCCTTTCTACCGACGGGCGAGTTGCACCGCACAGTCCTTTCTAGCGACGAGCGAGTTGCACCGCACAGTACTTTCTAGCGACGGGCGAGTTGCACCGCACAGTCCTTTCTAGCGACGGGCGAGTTGCACCGCACAGTCCTTTCTAGCGACGGGCGAGTTGCACCGGTGCAACTCGCACCACGGAAGAAGAGGGGGGGGTGAAGCAAGGTTCTGAACACTCTGAATCTAAAAACCATTCTAATGAAGCAAGGTTAATAAGGTTTGTTTTTTCATCCGCATAATTTTCCCTTCACACTTTTCCCAGGCTTAGGACTGACAGGGGCTAATAGCTTCTGGCGTGTTAAAAAAATTTGCGGAATGAGTTTCCCTTGTCTTTGTCGTAAAGCAAGATCATGTTCTCTTGTTTTGTTTCATGATCTGTCTTTTACCTCTTTGTCTTATTTCTTCTTATCCCTCTTAGAACCATAATAAGAAATAGCTTTTAAAAATTAAAATCTTGTAAGTTCTTTATTCTTGTACTTCTGCTTCATTCATTCTTTCCATATTTCCCATCCTCTTCTTCAGATTTTGGTTTGGTTGCTTTACGACATTTCCACTATTTTTCTATGTATAAACATCAACCTGGATTTGCTTAATCGACAAAAGCATAAATATTTGGGCTAGGTGCACTGAAATTAGAATTGAGTTTTGCATGAAATGATTCACAGGCATTAGTTGTTTCTCTCCATCTATTCTATCCGAAGCCCATATTATGGGTGGGAATTTCGCTTCTTTAGCTACATATATATAATTTCGCTTCTTTAGCTACTGTCATATAATAATCAGCGTATTTTTTGCATTTTTCCATCCTGTGAGATATCCGACATCAAATCGTGTACGAAACAGTCTGCAACTTCCTCGTGATTTAAATAAAGTAATCCAAATGACCAACGCAGCCACTTTCCTATGTCAGAATTTTTATCTTTATGTTCCTTTGTCTAACCAAGTTCCTGGTTTTTTCTCCACCACGACTGAGATGCATGGAAACGACATTCTATGATGTTGCTTGTAGGCCAGATATTTTTAATTGCTGAATGAATTCCCACTTCAAAATCGGCGAGAATATTCTTGGGCTCGAACTTGAATCCTAATTCTTCACAACGCTTTGAGAGCATTAAGAACATATTTTCATAAGTGCAAGCACTTTTGTTAGGCAAAAGAAAGTGAGCAAGTGGTATATAAAGTCATTTTCGTTTGTATGCACAGCAAACATTTGATGGAAAAACTTCGGACAATGTTTAAAAGTTCCATCGATGAATATCACATCGCTTTCACACAAAAACTTTAGATTCGAAGTGTTTGAAGCAAGCAATACCTTTTTCTTTACTGTTGATTTGTAACATTTCTTCATCCTGTTGTGTTTTAATATCCAATCAAGCTAGAGCAACATGCACTTCTTTTGTGCTCTTAGGTAGAAGTGGCAACACTGCACGTCGTGCTCTACTCAATTTTTTTCTTATATATTCCATATCTTTTATGTTGAACTCTTCTGCAGATCCCGAAAGCGCACTACTTATTTCTTTTCTGATTAATTTTTGTGGACGTTCGTTCAATTCGTCGATAACTTTCCTTTTGACACTATTGGAGATGGCTTGTCTCTTCAAATTCTTATCTCGTTATTGTGATTCAAATCAGATTTCAAAATAACTGTGGCATTTTCTTATATATAGATCTTTGTTAAGCAGTTTCTTCCGATGCATCTCCATTTAAGTCCTTTTTGGGTTTCATGCTGCTTGTAGAATTTGTAATTATCGTATACTATAAGCCTACGTCCTTTTTTCGCTCAGCATAAATTCCATTATCACTGATGAGTTGAGGTACATTGCATAGGGACAACACGTGTACAAATGATCACATGGACACTACGCGTAGCACATGCCGGGCCCCCTGTTTCCGCTTCCGGTGTAATAAACCTGTTCCACAAGAAGATGCGGTGGAATTCTCCCCTCGATTTAACTGAAAGGTATTTGGGGGGGGGCGGTGCAACTACCCCATGCGACAGGAGGTTAGTCCGGTGCAATTCACCCTTGAATTTGATTGACAGGTTCTGTGAGGGGTGCAACTGACCCTCGTCCTTCTTGACCACTGAGCCCGAATATCTTCGGAATCGTACTCTCGTTCAAGGTAAAACTAATTGCACAATAATGATTTCTTTTCCATTAATACGAGTGATTTAGTCATTTTATTTTCTGTTGGAGTTTATTATTTTTTTAATACGCTTCTAATTTATTTTTTCTGTAGGAGGACTTATCACAAATTAAGTATTTTTTTTCATCGTGATTTTTCGAAGTTACAGAATGCTTTAGAACTTAAGATCTATTTTTTTAATTGACTATATATAACTTTCGATTATCTTTAAGAAAAAGTAAATTGTAATGTTTTACAGTATTATTTCACAAAACTGCTAAATATAAAATTTCTCTTGATAGTTGTAATAGCTTTTGTCTTAAGGATTCCGCAGAATGATACATAGACGTACAAATCACCTGTACAATAATTTAAGTACCCAGTATCTTTTGGTGACACAAAATATAATAGCTGGTGCCCAAATTGGAGAAGAGGAGAAAAAATATCCTGAACCACAACAATCAAAATTCATACGATGTTCTATCCACAATATCCGATCTCACTACATAACTTCAAAATCAGATTCTTCGACAGACTATGGAAATTTAATAATTAATCAGACCAAGTATTTTCGCGAATATCTCGTGTATTACCAGAAAGTTTTCGTCATATGGATACCAAAAAAGCGATAACGGAGTTTTTCCGTTATTATACGAAAGGAATTGTGGAAATTCTGAATTTTCCGTTAACACATCTTAAAAACTGCGATTTACCATCAATATAAAAAATTTGCTCGGCGATTGTTGTTACAAGAATGGCAACACAACAGTTGGTTGAATGTCGTCGACGTACCGTTGAGCCGCGAGACTTGTACGGAGGACTACCAAGGTCGTCCGGTTATCGTACAAAATAGCTTCCCAGACAGTCACTCCTGGGGTGTGTGCCGTTCCGTGGTAAAGGCAGGATCCATGCGCTGGCCGGTTTGTCACCAGACACGAATATGCTGATCATAGGCGCCAAGTGCAAACCGTGACTCATCACTGAACACAACACGACGCCACTGGTTACTATACCACGTTGATCGGACCCGACACCACTGTAACCGGTGCCGGCGCTGCTTTCTGGTCAAGTAGTAGGCGGCAAAGTGACCTCTTCGAATGTAGTCCCCGTGCCGCAAGCCGTCTGGCAACATTCCGGATCGCCACTTCCGTACCTGTAAATGACGCAACATGGCCACGGGTGGCTTCGAATTAGGTTCTGTTCTTGTGGTTCTCCCAATCGCTCGATCCTCGTGTTCTGCCGTTGCCCACGGCCAGGGACGTCGCCAAGAGGGTGCGAGTGTGGGCTTGAGCCCATCTTAAAATTTGTCTTGTCCACCCTGCCTTGTCCACTCAGCTGAAAATGTGCCATTTTTCAATGTGTTTAACTTTAAAATATAATCTGCACTTTGCTAAGTAATAAGTCTGGTGTTTTATTTCATGTAGCCCTACGTGTTTTCCCCTGGGAAGTGCATTGTTTACGACTCCAAAAAACTTATCAAAACAGCACCCGAAGGGCCATGAAAATTCAATTGTTCTTCCCACTTCCAAATTGCTTAATTTAAGCCGTTTTTTCATGTTTGTATGGCAAGAGAGCTGATGAGGATTGTGTATAGGATTTCATTGTGGGGGGTCACTACTAATTGCTCTGTTTGTTTTATTTACAAAATTGGGGATTCCAACACGGAAAGTAGAGTCTAAAACTACTCTAGCGCTTTTAAGGCTGCCTCGGGACAGTGAAAGTACAGAAAGCGGCTGACGACTACTTTGTAAGAGAGGAGTGCAAAGGAAAGTCGCTGGCTTGAACGAAGGGTATTGAGGAGGGAGAAAGGTATTGTGTCTGCGCGGCACGACGTTGAAATTTGATTTAGATAAAGAAAAATGACATTTTCTCTTAAATAAATTGTTCTCGTACAGTACTATTTTCGTAGGCAAAATTTTAAAAAACAATTTAAGACAATACATTCAGAGCAAGCAAAAGGTTGAAGTTTACATTCTACACACTTGTATCTTACACCAGTGGCGTAGCTAGTCAGATCCGTGTATGTATATGTACACTGAAGTGCCAGAAAAACTGGTACAGACGAGCTTATGCAAAATACATAGTAACGTCACCTATGCGCGTACTCGGTTGCGTCCGCCAGTCTTATATAAAGCGATAGACATCCTTGCCAGCTGTCAGTTTCTACTTCGCATCCGTGTCACTTTCCTATCGGGCACTGTAGCCCAAATCTCCTAGCTTCCTATTTCTAAGGGTTGTTTAAGACCTAGGGTCAGACACTCCCTTCCTAAAATCCTCTACATATGATCATTTTGCCAGCTGTCATAAGCTGTTTTCGGCATGAGAATGACAAGTAATAACGATTTAAGCGATTTTCAACGTGGTGTCATAGTTGGCGCTCGTGATATGGGCCATAGTATTTCGGAGGTAGAAACGAAGTTCGTATTTTCACGGACGACTATTGCAATGGTGCACCGTGACTACAAGAATTCCGGCAAAACCTCCAACCTACGATATAAGTGTGGCCGTAAAAAAGACATTGGGTGAACGTGACCATCGTCGGCTGTCAAGAATCGCTCCACGCGATAGGCATGCAACACTCTCGCAGGTATCATCGGAATTCAATGCTGGTGCCTCAACAAGCATCAGCGTCCGGACTGTGCTACGTACCCTGCACGATATGGGCTTTAGGAGTACAAGAATTCCGGCAAAACTTCCAACCTACGATATAAGTGTGGCCGTAAAAAAGACATTGGGTGAACGTGACCATCGTCGGCTGTCAAGAATCGTTCCACGCAATAGGCATGCAACACTCTCGCAGGTATCATCGGAATTCAATGCTGGTGCCTCAACAAGCATCAGCGTCCGGACTGTGCTACGTACCCTGCACGATATGGGCTTTAGGAGCCGACGCCTAACTCGAGTCCCCTTGATGGGTGCACAATACAGAGCTATGCGCCTGGCTTGGGCACGGCAACACCGCCACTGGACACTTGAAGACTGGAAACAGGTAGCCTGGTCTGATGAGTCGCGTTTCCAGGGCAGATGGAAGGATTCTTGTGTGGCGCAAACCCCATGAAGCCATGGATCCCGCCTGTCAACAGGGGACTGTACCGGCTGGTGGGGAATCCGTAATGGTATGGGGTGTGTTTAACTGGACTTCACTGGGACCCCTGGTATGTCTACAAACGTATGTAACTGGCCAACGCTATATGCGAATCCTTTCTGACGAGGTACACCCGTTCATGTCCTGCATTCATGCTGATGGGTCGGGCCTGTTCCAACAGACAATGCACCTCCACACAAGTGCCGGGACGCCACATTATGGTTAGAGGAGCATTCATCTGAGTTTGGGGTGTTGCCATTCCCACCCAAGTCCCCAGATCTGAACATGACAGAACACATTTGGGATGCCATGCAATGCGCTATCGAACACAGGATTCCGAGACCTCGGAATACACCCGAATTGTGGAACGCTCTGCAGGAAGTATGGTGTGCATCGCCTACAGCATATTTCCAGAAGCTAGTGGAGTCCATGCCCCGTCGTATTTCTGCAGTCCTGCGCTCCCGTGGGGGACCTGTCAAGTATTAGACTGGTGTACCAGTTTTTCTGGCACTTCAGTGTATGTGTCCAAGTGGAGGGGTTGGGGTTCGCACGAATTCCTTTGTAGCCGGTCGTGAAACACATCAAAGCCACCCCGGTGGAGCAGTGTTCTAAGCGCTGACTTGTGACCATTCGTCCGAGAAGGATCCGGGTTCGAATCCCGTTGAGGCATGGATGTTGTGTTTGTCTTACTGGCTCTCTCCTTTCCCTGGAACCAGTGACCCTAAATTAAGGACGGATGACTGCTCATATCCCATTCAGTTGCTCACGGTGGTCGTTAAACCTTCAATAAAAAAAAAGCATTAAAAATTCGTTCTTTCAGTGTTTCATAAAAAAAAAAAAAAGTTTGCCCCACCAAAATAAGCTTGCCCCACCAAAAATATTGCTCGCCCAAGCATCACCCATCCTGATTTCGAAGTCTGGCGACGTCCCTGCCCTCGGCCGTCTATTGCCCGAGTGTCATTGGGTTGTGCCCTACTCGACCTATTGGGGCCAACATCGTTCGATTGCCCGTCGGCCCAAATGGCTGACGATACGGAGACTTTACCAACCAGCCACTCTCAGCTCAATTGTACGTCTTCTGTCAAACTCACTGAACTGCTCCTATTGTGCACGGATTCGACGTCGAGGCATCCTCGCAATCCGTGTAGGTTAAGACCGCAATCCGCTGTCACAAATATCCCTGCGAGCGAGCTTTTGCTGTGGATTTACCCTCCTGGATGCTCGGTTCCCATGCGCTGTACGGCCCACTATGTCGTCATTGGTCGTTTTTTTTTTAAATAATTTGCATATTTGGCCCTGAGGTACTTGCATGCGGAGTTTCATCAAGATCGAGCAATTTCTTTCTTTCTTTTTTTTTTCTTTTTTCTTCCTTTCTTCCTTTTTTTTTTTTTTTTTTGTTCAAAGAGTATATTCGTGTCTTGAATCTAAAATTATATGACAAATGAAGATGTGAAATTAAATGTTAGCGGGTAAAGACTGCTATTTTGCGTGTACTGAAAAAATGAGAGATTGCGGAATCTCCAAATATGAATGCCTCAAATTCGACTGAGAGAGATTGGAATATTCTTGAGGAAATCTCCGTAAGATCAGATTCAGGAACCTATATGAAAAGATCTCTGAAAGAGAAAGTAATGAATGTAAAGTGTGGTGGACATATGTAGTATCAGTGCTGAAGTAATCCTTTTGATGTTCTTTTTTTTATTTAAAATTGTCCAAATTATTCAGATATGATGAAAATTGGTAAATATATATATATATATATATATATATATATATTTTGATTGGAGGTTGAACGACCACCGTGAGCAACTCAATGGGCTATAAGCAGTCACCCGTCCCTAATTTAGGGTCACTGATTACAGGGAAGGGAGAGCCAGTAAGACCAACACAACATCGATGCCTCACGGGATTCGAACCCGGACCCCTTTCGGACGAATGATCAGAAACCATCGCTTAGACCACTGCGCCACCAGGGCGACAAATATAATTAGTAAATAAGATTTAATAAAAATTACTAAGTGCGAAAAATAACAAATGCATTTTGGAATTACTTTTGAAAAACTGAGGGTTCTTGTTTTTTTTACATAAACTGATTAATTTTATGGCACTTCTTTGCTCATAACTACATCACTGTTTTTTCCCGCACCAAATGTTGGCATCAGTCATTCTTGGCCATGCGCCGAGAATTACTGATGCCAACATTCCTAGTAAGAAACCTTGAAATATCGAAATTTATTTTGATGTACCCATTGTTTCCGCTGTTTGATGGAACTTGGTTTCTAGGGTTTGTAATCCTCATAAGAAAATATTTTTTTTTAAAAAAATCCGTCCCTTGAAAATATCACATTATAATAATCACTTTAGAATATTTTTGTTGTGCAACAAGTGAAATATGAGCATTTTTATTTCGCAATTTCCTTTTCATGGACAGGACTGGAATTACTGGTTTACGACCAGTTGCAATTGAAGCCGTTGTAATATCGATTTTTAAATATATCCCAGAAATCATTGCAAGTTTCATTGTGAATATATCCTATACAGTTGTGTTTAATAGGAATGTAAACACCTGTCTATTCGCCTGGCATCTTTTGTAAAGGAACGAAAGTGAATGAATCATGTGCTAAGCGTTCAAACACCGTACCACGTAATTGCTCAATCTGTTTGAAATAACAAAAGGTGCTCTCCCCAGTTTCCTTTGCAGGTGGACCACAGATTGATGGGAAAATGTGTTTACACACTTTTCCTGTTCTGTTGGCAACCTTGGGTGCGGTTGTGGCGTCCATATGCACTTTTACTTTCCTTGTGTGACCTCCAAAGGCAAACACACTCCCTACAGTCGCCTTTCATGCATTTTTATCGTAAAGAAAACTGCCGTCCACTGGAACACACTGAAGTCTATAGGGTCCCCAGTTCCTTTTAACAATACTCGGACTGCGAGTTACGCCCTGAATGCCACCAATAAAAATAAATACATTGCATTGGTAAATTTTCCCGATGGTCCATCAAATGGTGGTCTTGGGCGTGTATTTCTAACCACCCGTGCCTTTTTTAACCCAGGTTCGAATCTCGCGTTAGATATGAATAGCCTGTTTGTCTCCCCGCAGCAAGGAAACTTGCCGATCGAGCTGCTCATATCCTGACTATCATGATTTTGAACCCGGATTCGAATGTGGCGTTAGATATGGATAGCCTGTTTGTCTCCCCCAGCAAGGAAACTTACCGCTCCAGCTGCTCATGATTTTGAACCCGGGATCGAATCTCGCGGTAGACATGGATAGCGTGTTTATCTCCCCCATCAAGTAAACTTGGCGATACAGCTGCTGATATCCTGACTATCCCGATTTTGAACTCGGGTTCGAATCTCGCGTTAGATATGGATAGCCTGTTTATCTCCCCGCAGCAAGGAAACTTGCCGATCCAGCTGCTCATACCCTGACTATCATGATTTTGAATCCGGACTCGAATCTGGCGTTAGATATGGATAGCCTGTTTGTCTCCCCGAGGAGCAAGGAAACTTACCGCTCCAGCTGCTCATGATTTTGAACCCGAGATCATATCTCGCGGTAGACATGGATAGCGTGTTTATCTCCCCCATCAAGTAAACTTGCCGATCCAGCTGCTAATATCCTGACTATCCCGATTTTGAACTCGGGTTCGAATCTCGCGTTAGATATGGATAGCCTGTTTGTCTCCCCGCAGCAAGGAAACTTGCCGATCCAGCTACTCATATCCTGACTATCATGATTTTGAACCCGGATTCGAATCTGGCGTTAGATATGGATAGCCTTGTTTGTCTCCCCCAGCAAGGAAACTTACCGCTCCAGCTGCTCATGATTTTGAACCCGAGATCATATCTCTCGGTAGACATGGATAGCGTGTTTATCTCCCCCATCAAGTAAACTTGGCGATCCATCTGCTGATATCCTGACTATTCCAATTTTGAACTCGGGTTCGAATCTCGCTTTAGATATGGATAGCCTGTTTGTCTTCCAGCAGGAAGGAAACTTGCCGATCCAGTTGCTCATATCCTGACTTAGTAATCCGCGCATGCTTGCGCCATCCACCGTCCGGTCTTCTACGTCTATGCAGACGAGAGATGAGCTCGGGGTACCTTTCCGGACCAGTTACATCATTATGACTGGGCCGGGTTTGAACATTTGTGCAAATTTTCCCTGTGTGAATGAGAAAAAAATGAAGCACATTGTTTCTCTCTTATTTATATTATCATCAGATAAGAATGTTAGTGCTTCCCGTTAATGTCGACAGCCCCCCCCCCCCGCCCTCCCCCAAAGAGAGAGAGAGAGAGAGAGAGCTAGAAAAAATTGTTATTTTGTGCAACATATTGAGGTAACAAAATGTCCTGCATTTTGTTTCCAAGTGTATCAAGTTCATTCGTTTTCCAAATTAACTGTACTTAATTTTTTTATTCAAATTTAAATAAGGATTTTGAAGCCTTTAATTTCATTATAAAATTATTATAAAATCTATGACATTTCTGCATGACATGAGAACTGCGTATTCCTGTTTTGCTGACGAATTAAGTATTGAGTAAATGTACATATATAGATCGTAGTGCTCTTTAATACATGGAAATTTATATTATTAGCTCTACTGAGATAGAACTGGTTTTCGCATTTATTTTATAGATTATTTGGTGAAACCGTCACGTGTACTCTCATTTATAAATATAATAAACTTTATTAGCAAATTATTAAATTTGACTGTTTTCGTCTAGTTAGCAAATTGTAAAATTGCATGTAATACAGCATGAAATTAATGATCCAGTGGTTTGGCTACTCTAATAATTTGTATAAAAATACAAGTATAGCACTGAATGATTCATTATGAAATTTATACAGTTGTTTGTACTATGTATATATAATTTTGGGTATCTTTGTTTCCTCAATGTCAGATATATATAGTTAGTTAGCTAGTAGATATACATATATCATCATTGTCAACCATTATCAATCCACTGCTGGACGAAGGTCTCTCCAAACCTCTTCCACAACGGTCTGTCTTCTGCCAGTCTCCTCTATGTTACTCCCGCATACTTTCGAATTTCATCCGCCCATCTCCCATGTGGTCTTCTTCTGGGTCTTTTCCTGTCCCTTGGAACCCAGCCTAAAATTTCAGCTGTCCATCGATGGTCTGTCCAGCTTATTGCCATTTCAGGGATTTTACTCTGGTCATGATGTCTTCCACTCTTGTCATTTTTCTGATCCATGAATTCCTCTTCTTATCTCTCCTGGTTACACCAAGCATGCACCTCTCCATGCTGCTTTGAGTTGTCTGCAGCCTTTGTATGTCTCTTTTAGTTAAGGTCCACGTCTCTGCACCATACGTAAGCAGTGGAAGGATGCATTGATCAAACACTTTTCTTTTAAGACATAATGGCATATTGCTCTTGAAAATTATGCTGTTTCTTCCAAAAGGTCTCCAGGCAAGTTTTATACGCCGATTAATTTCTTCATCAATGTGACCCTCACTTGATATCTGCTGTCCAAGATAAACGTACGCATCTGTTATCTCCAGCTTTTCTCCATCAATCGATAAATCTTCATTTCTTGTAAAAGCATTGTATATCACTTTTGTCTTCTGAAAGTTCATTTTTAATCCCACTTCTTTACTCTGGTCAGCAAGTTCCTGGATCATACTCTGCACCTCTGATGGGGTAGTTGCAAAAATGAGTACGTCATCAGCAAAACAAAGGTGAGTTGGATAATCTCCATTAATCTTTATCCCTTTGTTTTCCCAGTTCAGTGATTGAAAGACATTTTCCAATGTGGCATTAGAGAGCTTCGGAAATATGGTGTCACCTTGTCTCACTCCCTTTCCAACTTTTATGTGTGCTGTATTCTCAAACAGCCGAAACTTTGCACCTGCATTTTCATAGATGTTATTAATAATATTAATGTATGCATCTTCAATACCGCAGGATTTCAAAGCCCTTGTAACTGCTGATGGTTTCACTGAATCAAAGGCCTTTTCATAATCGATAAAAGCCATGCACAATGGAAGTTCATATTTCCTCGCTCTTTTAATTAGTTCTCTCAGTACGTGTATATGATCTGTATAGTGCTGTAGCCACTCCTAAATCCAGCTTGTTCTCTCGGTTGAGCCATGTCCAGTGTTACCTTCAAGCGGTGTGAAAGAACTTTAGTGAAGATTTTATAAACCACTGATAGGAGGCTGATAGGTCTGTAGTTCCCGAGATCCTCAATGTCACCTTTTTTATGTAGCAGGATCATTGTAGCATTGTTCCAATCATCAGGAATCTTCCCTTCATTAAGGCATCGAGTGAAAACTTGGGGCCGCCCCGGTGGCGCAGTGGTCTAAGGCGCTGGCCTCTGATCATTCGTCCGTGAGGGGTCCGGGTTCGAATCCCGCTGAGGCATGGATGTTATGTTTGTCTTACGGCACTGGCTCTCTCCCTTCCCTGGAACCAGTGACCCTAAATTAGGGACGGGCGACTGCTTATAGCCCATTGAGTTGCTCACGGTGGTCGTTAAACCTCCAATCAAAAAAAAAAAAAAAAAAAAAAAAAAAGAAAGAAAAGTTGGGCGAGTAATGTTTCAATTTCTCCACTTGCTTCTGGTATGATGCCTACAGTAATCCCATCTTCTCCGGGAGCTTTTCCCCACTTCATGTTCTTGATTGCATGTGCAACTTTTGCTGGGAGGACTGGAATAACTCTGGTACATGTATCATCCCTTTCGTATAATTTGGAATAGTAATCTTTCACTCTTGTCAAAATTTCGCCTCTTATTTCTTGTTACAGAACCATCTTCTTTTCTCAGTGCTATAATCTGTTTTCTTCCCTTACTGAGATGTCCCTTTGCTATCTTTAGGCTTTGGTTGTTTTCAATTGCTTTCCTCACTAGTTCACAGTTGAATTTCCTTACGTCTTCAGTGATACTTTTTCGTACTGTCTTGCATAGCTCTATATATTCCACTTTAGAAGTCAGATCTTCTTTAGTTGTACTCATCTCTCTTCTTTTTTGCATCAACATTTTGGTTTTTCCTGATAATTTGTTCACATGCAACTTGTTCTTAGACCCAGCTAATTTTGTTGCTGTTTCCATAAGAGCCTTGGTTACTTTTCTGTTAACTTCAGAGATGTCCACTTCTTCTGATGTTTAGACCTTCTAGAATAGAGAATCTGTTCCTCAGTTCTAATTTGAAGGCTTTTTAAGGTTGGTCACGTCAATACACTTTGTTTGTTTTATGAGCTTGCCACGCTCGAGTTTAGCATTGTGGTGCATCTTACATCTTACCATTCTACGGTCACTACCTGTGTTGAACTTGTTCAGAACACTGCAGTCCTGCACACATATATATCATCATCACCATCATCATCATTGTCAACCATTATCAATCCACTGCTGGACGAAGGTCTCCCCAAGTTTCCTCCACAACGGTCTGCCTTGTGCCAGTCTCCTCCATGTCACTCCCGCATACTTTCGAATTTCATCCACCCATCTTCCATGTGGTCTTCTTCTGGGTCTTTTCCTGTCCCTTGGAATCCAATCTAAAATTTCGGCTGTCCATCGATGGTCTGTTCTTCTGGCAGTATGTCCAGCCCATTGCCATTTCAGGGATTTAACTCTGATCATGATGTCTTCCACTCTTGTCATTTTTCGGATCCACGAGTTCCTCTTCTTATCTCTCCTGGTTACACCAAGCATGCACCTCTCCATGCTGCTTTGAGTTGTCTGCAGCCTTTGTATGTCTCTTTTAGCTAAGGTCCACGTCTCTGCACCATACGTAAGCACTGGAAGGATGCATTGATCAAACACGTTAGATATATGTAGTTTAGCGTAATCATATATATAGTTTAGCGTAATGAGAGTCCACACACAATTTTTTTTTTCAAAGGTAATTAAAATTAAGGGAAGAAGTGTGGCTTGATGGTCTTGGTTTGTAATCCCCTACCGCCTACTAAGATCGGGTGATGCTTATACTTACAATAGGAGCTAGATTTGTTTATAACAAGGAGTCAGTCACCTTAACCAGACATCGGAATATCGGTGGATCTCCGGCGACCAACGGAACATTTCTTATTATGCTGCTCTCGTATTTCTGAAAAACAAATGGAGTTTGTTTAATGCAAAAAAATAAAAATAATAATTACAATAAATTAAAAAAAAAGATTCCGTGGTTTCATTTAAACTCTATATACAATATGAAGCAATCTGAGACCATACTCCCTTTATTATATCAAATTAAAGCATTTATTTATTAATTTTTGGTTCTGGCAGCTATAAAACGCCAGTTATATAAATTTCTTGTTTGTCAGTTTAATTGCTGACAAACAAGAAGTTTACAATAATAGGTAAATTAGTATTGATGTACCAAATGTATAGGTGTTGTTACCCAAAGTAAATGTCCTTTATTGTTCAACGAAATAATTATACAAAAAACGCTCTTCCTTGATTCACTTTCATCGTGTTTCCTATACTTCTGGAACAAAAACAACATTAAACGATGTCTTACTTCATACAGTCTGGTAACTTCTTAAAAACAGAATCGCATCTAAACCTTGGAAATTTAATCTCGATCTTCTAACACCCTGCCCACTGCACTAAAGGCAGTGGGTAGGGTGTTAGCTGGTTTGCACTATGCGCGTCTTGCGATACTGGCTAATCTGGAAAATTTTGAATTTTTTCACCAGTGAGCAAATCCTTATCTTCTATCCTCTCACATTATTAAATCGATGTAACAACGTACTTTATCTTCTTGAGGATCATCTACCTTAAATTCATCTTCCAGTTCTTCAAATATACTTCATGACGTATGTGTCGTCGTGGACTTTTCCGTATCCACGATACCGAAGCAGATGTTTTCGCTTCGTTAGTTTCGTTGATCATAGAACGTATTTGTGAATGCACATGCTTTCTTTCATTTTCCGATAGCAATTTTAACGATTTGAAATTCGGATGTAAAAAGGTTGCCATTCTATGTAAATCGTTAATATCTATTTTGCTATGCAACAATTTTTCTGCTTTTTCGTTCAGTACTACTAAAATATCTCAGTATGTTGGGGAAACGGCGCAGCTTTGTTATTCCAACTTTTGTTCTGTTTAGTTATTTATTTGTTTTAGTGTTGAATAACTTGTGTTTCTAACCTTTGCCGAAACGTAAAATATTCTTCCACTATGCATGCAAACTATTATAAATTTATTTAACTATATCTACTTTCATGTTTTACATTTTAACATGATAGTTAGGCCTACTTGTTTTTGGTGTCACATTTTTATGAATAACTAAGAGTTTCTGAACACAGTATGAGAGGTTTTGGTTTTCTGCCCCACCTTCACCCGAGGAAAAATTTTGGGTGCGGCACGCTTTGTTTGCACTTCAGTGCACAAAAGGTGTTAATAAAAAATGCAAGTATTCTCTTTCTCATTGATAACCATGGTGTTTTCAAAAGAGCTTGTGGGTTCTGTGAAAATAGCGGTTATGTTTAAAAGAGTTCCCCAAACAACACATGGTTGTAATGAATTAGAAATGCGTTCCATACTGTGGTTACTCCCTTTAATTTCAGTATGTAAGTAGCAGCAAAATGAGAATTCCGCGACGGGCTAGATGCTGCGGAGGTGGATTAAATTGATGATGTGTTCAAAGCAATTTTGTTGGTTGGCGACGAGAGAAGGATTACGTAGGGAATAACTGAAAAAGTTTTCAGGTTACCTGATTTTGCATTAAAAGCGATACAGCGTCTGTGAGTTAAAATGGCTTTCTTACTTTAAAAATTTGAGCTTCATTAAAAAAAAACTAGTTAATTGAATTTTTAATTAAGAAAATTCTAGAGAAATGACTCAAAATAATTATCATTATTTTTACAAAATCTACTTCCCTCTCCCCCCCCCCCCTCCGTTTTTTTATTTTTTTATTTTTTGACACAAAAGCGTTATCTCAAATAATTTAAGATAAAACGAGGTATGATCCAGCCGCGTATCCAGGGAAGGGACCTCCTCCCGAAATGCTTAAATATGCGTCTTATAGATAATTTTTTGCAACAGCACAAACATTACTCTTGAATAAAAACAAAACCAATGCATTTAAACATGATCTTTTGCAAATTATCAAATTGATGCATATATTTTTATGTAGGGGTCTGCCCTGATCGGGCTGGGTTCAGGTACGAAGAAAGTGAAGCATAATAATGAACCAGAGTGGCAGATCAAAAGTAGTTTAACAGATGTAGTTTCAAATATTTCTTCTGAAAGTTTAGTAGTGTAAGGTGAAAAGTAGTTTAAAATAGTCTTGTATATAGTTATTAATTATTCAGATTAATTGAATTACCTGTAAGCAGATAAGCAGGGCACAAAATCTATAGGTAATGATTGGTTAGTATTAAAAACAAGAAGCCTTTTTGTAAAATTTTAAACAACTTTTAATAGGCATGAAGAAATCTCTCTCTCTCTCTCTCGAAACGACTTTATAGTTTCTTCCGCAGTTGTGGAAAAAACTTCGGGAGACCTGTTGATCATTATCAATCCAGTTGTGGATATTTCTTTTTTTTTTTTTTTAATTGGAGGTTTAGCAACCACCTTGAGCAATTCAATGGGCTATAAGCAGTCACCCGTCCCTACTATAGGGCCACTGGTTCCAGGGAAGGAAGAGAGCCAGCGCCGTAGGACAAATGCAACATCCATGCTTCACCGGGATTTGACCCCAGACCCCTTTTGGACGAATGATGATCAAAAAGCCATCGCTTAGACCACTGCACCACCGCCAGCAGTGGATTGATAATGGTTGACAATAGTAATGATGATACAATAATAATGATTTATGTGTTGATAATTGATTTTTGACGCAAAGTGGAGATGACTTATTTGTCAGTCCGCTTTGATTTTTGATGCAAAGTGGAGATGACTTATTTGTCACTCCGCTTTGATTTTTGATGAGATGACTTATTTGTTACTCCGCTTTGATTTTTGATGAGATGACTTATTTGTCACTCCGCTTTGATTTTTGATGCAAAGTGGAGATGACTTATTTGTCACTCCGCTTTGATTTTTGATGAGATGACTTATTTGTCACTCCGCTTTGATTTTTGATGCAAAGTGGAGATGACTTATTTGTCACTCCGCTTTGATTTTTGATGAGATGACTTATTTGTCACTCCGCTTTGATTTTTGATGCAAAGTGGAGATGACTTATTTGTCACTCCGCTTTGAATTTTTGATGCAAAGTGGAGATGACTTATTTGTCACTCCGCTTTGATTTTTGATGCAAAGTATAGGTGACTTATTTGTCACTCCGCTTTGATTTTTGATGCAAAGTATAGGTGACTTATTTGTCACTCCGCTTTGATTTTTGATGCAAAGTGGAGATGACTTATTTGTCACTCCGCTTTGATTTTGAATGCAAAGTGGAGATGACTTATTTGTCATTCCACTTTCATTTTTGATGCAAAGTGGAGATGACTTATTTGTCACTATGCTTTGATTTTTGATGCAAAGTGGAGATGACTTATTTGTCACTATGCTTTGATTTTTGATGCAATGTGGAGATGACTTATTTGTCACTCCGCTTTGATTTTTGATGCAAAGTGATGACTTATTTGTCACTCCGCTTTGATTTTTGATGCAAAGTGGATATGACTTATTTGTCACTCCGCTTTGATTTTTAATGCAAAGTGGAAATGACTTATTTGTCACTCCACTTTCATTTTTGATGCAAAGTGGAGCGACAAATAAGTGAGGTTTTTTAAATTTTATACGTGCTCATAAAAAAGCAAACCAAGGCAACTATGCCAGCAATAATGCAATATAAATTCAAAAGTTGATTTATAATGTACAGTTCCTTCTTTTAATCCTTCTCCAAAACATAATTGGAAATTCTGTAGTAAAATATTTCTGGCTTTTCTTTTTTAATATCAGTTTGCATTTTGAAATGTAAAACACTAAAACTTGAAGTCGTGCGTCAAGCTTGAGAATTGTTTCTTTGTTCTTGTACACAAGAAATGCAGGAATAAACATATGGAATTAAAAATCACTAAATGAGTGTGTTATGTATTGTTTTGTGAATAATGGATGTAAAACGATTCTTGTCTGAAGGGGAAAATTCACTTGAGCACACACTGAGTTAAAAAAGAGAACCTCATGCTGTTCAGAAGCAATTTGCATAGGCTCCGAGTTTCGTGCAGTTAAATGTGACAGTTGAAATTTTCATTGTCAGTGCAAAAAAGGAGTACAACAGGCCCCACTCCAGTATGTCTGTTCTGTAAAATAAATAAAAAATAGCAAAGATATCTTCTAGTATAAGCTATTTGTTACATGTTTACATTTCAATAATAAAAAATTTATCATCCCATACTGTGTACTGAAGGATGTTTTGTCCTTACAAGAATTTGTGCTCTTTTGTCCTTGTCGCAAGACTTAATTGTTGTTATTTTTCCTTTTGCAGCTTTTCAGGACCTCCAGTGCAAAATGGCCACAGAAGAGACAGCTCGTTGTTAGATGGATATACAACCAGTCAGATCAGAGTAATTACTCTTCGACGGCGAGGAAATATGCCTCTTGGGTTTTCTATCAGGGGAGGTATGTTTCTAAACTTTTACATTGCAGTCAAAAATTCCCCTAACCACTACTGTTTTGTGAAACCTATTTCTAAGAAACAGTTTTCTGTAGTTTCAAATATTTCTTCTGAAAGTCATCTGGGATGGTTAGGAACAGCATATCCATAAATGAAATACACGGTCGAGTCACATTATTGTGACCACTAGCTAATATCCAGATTAACCGCCGTGTGCAGCGTGGACAGCAGCTAGACAGGCTGGGAGTGACTGAATAAGGTACTGGAAGGTATTCACAGGTATGTGGCGCCATGCTGACTGCAGTGCATCTGACAGCTGCTGGAGGATGCATGGTGGGGGAATCCATAAAGCGAACAACGCAATCGAGGAGGTCCCACAGATGCTCAATTGGGTTTAAGTCTGGGGAATTAGGAGGCCAGGGAAGTACTTTGAAGTCTTCATCCTGCTCTTCCAATCACCCTCGGACAATTCTAGCTGTGTGGCATGTCGCATCGTCGTGCTGGAAGATCCCATCTGCTCCAGGGAAGACAATCGGTATGTACTGGTGTATGTGGTCTGCATGGATGGATTCATAACGAATTCAGTCCATAGTGCCTTCCACGGGTATCAGTGGACCCAGAGAATGCCACGAAAACATTCTCCAGACCATAACGCTGCCCCCACCACCTTGTGTTCTGCCAGCAATGATTGAAGTGTTTTGTTCTCCGATGTTTCTCGCCTTATATGCCAACGTTCATCCGTTCGATGAAGCAGAAAACGTGACTCATCGGAGAAGGCAATTCTTTGCCAATCAGCGGAGGTCCAATTCCAATACTGCCGTGCGTAAGCCTTTTCTGCCGGTGCACCTTCGTTAGCATTGATGCAGTGACCATCGGTCTGCATCAGAACTCCACACCACGCAGCAGGGTTCGCTGAATCGTTTTAGACACACTTCCGGTAGCCCCTGGTTCATTCGGCCAGTGAGTTGCTCCACTGTAGCGTGTCGATCGACCCTCACGCACTTTCGAAGCCGACGTTCACCTCTCACATCAATGGCATGTGGTGCTCCGCAGTTTTCACGTCGCTTATTCGCAACGGTGCCATTTCCCCAATCACGATACACTTTAACCACAGCAACACGTGAACAGTTCACAAACTGCTCTGTTTCAGAAATACTTCCACCCTTGTTCTGAAAACCCATAATAATCCCTTTTTGTAGATCTAATAAATTGCTTCTTTTATCCATGCCCGCAACGAATGATATGTTTTCAGATTGCCTACAGCACACCTTACATTCCCTCCAAGCCAGCTCACGACATGTGCTTTCTTTCATTGGCTACACGCGGTTGACGTCAATAGTTGGAGGTGATCACAATAATGTGACTCAACTGTGTAATTGTGAACGAAATTATGAAAACGCACACACACACACACACACACACACACAACACACACACACACACACACACACACACACACACACACACACACACACACATACTTACTTTTGGGTTTTCTTTCTTCTTTTATAAAAGAAAACAAAAAAATTTCCAAAGCAACAGAGTAAGAATATCTCAGACAGTGATGAAAGTGGAGTGGAATGGTAGAAAATGGTATCTCTTGAAAAATTGATGGGAAGAATATTTCCATAAATGAAATGGCTGTAAACAAAGGTATGCTGAAATTGACAGAAATACAGTATATGCTTCTGAACTATGTGATGGAAATAAGTGCAATGCTTCAAATTTTGCAGTTTTCAAATCCTTTTTACTGAGACAACAAAATTTGCCCGTGAGAGTTGCATGCATTTTACTGTTTTACCTGTGTATCACCTACATTTTTTTGGGGTGGATTCATGAATCTCGAATTGCTAACAGCATTGCTGCTAGCTTTGGAATGCAGAACTTGGAGATCAGAATATTGCAATACATGATATGTAAACATAGAAATTGAGCGAAAACACACAGAGTTACGTATGGTAAAAAGGTTCGTTTAGTGGTAGCTTTCGTTCATCCTACGACCTCGATCACCCGCGATCGACTGGATGGGCTGGTTGCCAGAACTACAATTTGAAGTTGGGGTGTTGGAACTGTTGCCAGATTTTAGTAAAAGAGATCCAAACAAATGGGATTTGGTGAGGGGTCTCTAAATCACAATTTTTGGTGAACAAATTTTCAGTGCTTTCTCAGAAACACAGAGATGCTTTGTTGATGAATGGGGCAACTTTTTTTGTTTCTTTCCAAATGGGAACTGCAGAGGTGTCTTCAAGAGTTAGTGCAGATAATGCTGTCTTTGGAAGACCATTGGAAACATCTTTTTGTGTTCACCAAGTTTCGTATTGATGCTTCAGTGTGTGCTTCCAATACACTGAGAGAGCAGAGGAAGTTGAAATGGGAATAGCTTAAACTCCAGGAGTGTCCAGGGGTAAGACAGGATCCCTGTCTTCAAGCAGGCATATTATTGCAGAAGGGTTTGGTTTCACTGTGCGAGTGTAGCCCATGGTTTTGAAGAGTTTACACATCTTATAAGAGAAGGATCCGTGGAAAGGGATGAAACCAATGAATGGCGGTTTTTCCATTAGTATTGGGGAGAGAGCAGACAGATTTTTCAAATGGGAATTTTGGAGGAATTTCTTAATTGTAGAAGGTGGGAACTGATGGGCTTTGGCAATTTCCTTTATAATGTCAATTTCTGTATTGAAGGAAGATTCAGAGTTGCAGATAATCCTGGCTGATTAATATAAGTTTTTAAGGTGGCAAATTTGTGAGCAGTGGGGGAGTTGGATGAAAATGGGATTATGTTTGTTATTGCAGAGGGTTTTCTGTAGACAGATCTGTTGAGATGATTCCCTTGCCTTGTCAGATAGACATCCAAGAAGTCAACAACTTGCAGTGATTCTTCATTGATGGTCAATTTTATTGATAAGAGCTTCAGGGTAATCTTTTCAAGAAGAAATTCAAGGTCAGTTCTATTGTGTGGCCAAATTACAAAATGTTCACTCTGGATGTAGTCTCTCCCCTTCATTCCCTCTTTTCCACTCTCATATGCTGTTAGTACAATTGCTCAAAGAAAACAATCACTCTCTGGCCCACTAACAAAAGACCTGTATGACTGCCTTCAAACTCTTGAGATATCTGAATTGCTTCAAGTTCAACAACAAATACTATTTTCAGCAAGAACTTCCGATGGGTTCACCTCTTTTTCCACTTCTGGCTGAAGTTTTCATGCAACATATAAAAAAACAGTCGTGGAACACAATCTGCAACCTTCCATTTGGCTTTGATATGTTGATGATATTTAATTTGGCTACACAATAGAACTGACCTTGAATCTCTTCTTGAAAAGATTTCCCTGAAGTTCCCGTCAATAAAATTCACCATCAATGAAGAATCACTGCAAGGCATTGACTTCTTAGATGTCCATCTGACAAGGCAAGGGAATCATCTCAACAGATCTGTCTACAGAAAACCCTCTTCGATAACAAATATAATCCCATTTTCATCCCACTCCCTCACTGCTCACAAATTTGCCACCTTAAAAACTTATATTAATCCTACCAGGATTATCTGCAACACTGAATCTTCCTTCAATGAAGATATTGACACCATAAAGGAAATTGCCGAAGCCCATCAGTTCCCACCTTCTACAATTCAGAAATTCCTCCAAAATTCCCATTTGAAAAATCTGTCTGCTCTCTCCCCAATACTAATGGAAAAACCACCATTCATTGGTTCCATCCCTTTCCACGGATCCTTCTCTTATAAGATGTGCAAACTCTTCAAAACTATGGGCTACACTCGCACAGTGAAACCAAACCCTTCTGCAATAATATGCCTGCTTAAAGACAGGGGTCCTGTCTCACCCCTGGACACTCCTGGAGTTTAAGCTATTCCCATTTCAACTTCCTCTGCTCTCTCAGTGTATTGGAAGCACACACTGAAGTATCAATACGAAACTTGGTGAACACAAAAAAGATGTTTCCAATGGTCTTCCAAAGACAGCATTATCTGCAGTAACTCTTGAAGACACCTCTGCAGTTCCCATTTGGAAAGAAACAAAAAAAGTTGCCCCATTCATCAACAAAGCATCTCTGTGTTTCTGAGAAAGCACTGAAAATTTGTTCACCAAAAATTGTGATTTAGAGACCCCTCACCAAATCCCATTTGTTTGGATCTCTTTACTAAAATCTGGCAACCAGCTCATCCAGTCGATCGCAGGTGATCAAGGTCGTAGGATGACCGAAAGCTACTGCTAAATGAACCTTTTTACCATACGTGACTCTGTGTTTTTGGCTCAATTTCTATATTTGTGTTATTGTCATGTGAAGCCTGAGTTTTAAACCAACATGATATGTTGTAGAATTATATAAGAAAACATCCAAAAAATGTAAAATTTTCAACAACAAAAAAACCTGATTTGCTGCTCTGAACAAAACTTTTTTCTTGAAATATTCACTACTTTGGGATATTCATTAAATTTTAACACAATCATTTATTTATTTTTATCAGCACAAACATTTGCTTCTTCAAAGTTATGAATGTGAATACATGTGAGGGCCATTCAAATAGTAAAGAGACTGATTTTGCATATGGCAGAAGTGTAATGCAGTAAACATACTTGCATACTTTTAAGGTATTCTTCCTCTACCTGAGTGCACTAGTCCGAATTTTCTATCCACTGCCGGAAGGTGTGTTCGAAGCCCTTCCTCGACTTGTGGTTTAGGCTTTCCACCACAGCATTGTTCAGTTCAGTATTTGATGCAAACCGACGCCCATGAAGTTGTTCTTTTATTTCAGGATGTAGGTAGAAGCCACACGATGCCAGGTCCAGAGAATACAGAGGGTGCACCATCGTTTCGATGCCTAGATCTTGGATAACCTGCTGGGTAAGCAAAGCACGATGTGCAGGGACATTATCCTGATGCAAAATCCAACCGGTTTGTGCATATTCTGGGCATTTAGGGGAATTTTTTTTTCTTTAGAATACCTTTGAGAACTTCAGAATTATGGGCACTGGTAACAGTTATCCCTTGTGGACACAACATGGTCATACACAATTCCTGTTTCATCGAAGAAAACCAGGTACATGACCTTCACTTGATTGAACCTTTGATTTCTTGGATCAGAGACTCTGTGGGTGTTTCCATTGGTTGCTCTGTTGTTTTGTTTCTGGATCGAAATGGTGAAAAAATGTTTTATCACATGTGACAACTCAATCCAAAAAGTTTAGCTCATGTCATAGCCAGCACTTCCATTAGCGATGAGTGATAACTCGATTTATTTATTGATTGAAGGTTTAGCGACCACCGTGAGCAACTCTATGGGCTATAAGCAGCTGCCCATCCCTAATTTAGGGCCACTGGTTCCTGGGACGGGAGAGAGCCAGTGCTGTTAGACAAACACAACATCCATGCCTCACCGAGATATGAACTCTGACCCATCACGAACGAATGATCAGAAGCCATCGCTTAGATCTCTGTGCCACCGGGGTGGCAAAACGATTTACTTTGTGTTCATCTGTGAGCAAGGGGGAAATCCACTTTGCAGCGACGTTTTGGTACCCCAACCGGTTTCTCAAAATGTCATCAACAGAACCAACGGACATCTGCATTACATTAGTGACCACCTCAATGATCATTCAGTGGTCATTATGTAGGAGGGCCTCAATGGTATTCACTTTAACCTCTGCAGTCGATGTTGAAGGCCTAGTGGAGCATGGCATATCTTCCAGACACTCTTCATCATTCACAAATTTCTTGTGCCACTCAAAAACTCTTGCACTGGATAAAGCAATAGGCTGTTTTGATCATTTTGTGCATTTCTGTGGTGGTTTTATTCAAATGCACCCACAATTTTATAGTTGCTCTTTGCTCTAGTTTTAAATCCATACTGGTTACAGAAACAAGTCTGAACTCTACGTCGTCTGCTACAAGAATGAACTAGCAAAGTGTTGTAATGACACATAATTATGTGACTGATCTTGCTGGTGTCCCTACACAGGCAGCTACATTTTTCTGCGTGGGTTTGTTTTGGTGTTATGATGTCAGTCTCATTACTTTTTTGAATGACCTATGTATAAGGTAAGTACGTACATATAAGATAGTTAGCTGTATTAATTGATTATTAATAACATCTATGAAAATGCAAGTGCAAAGATTCAGCTGTTTGAAAATACAACACACATAAAAATCGGAAAGGGAGTCAGACAAGGTGACACCATATCTCCAAAGCTCTGTAATGCCACATTGGAAAATGTGTTTCAATCACTGAACTGGGAAAACAAAGGGATAAAGATTAATGGAGATTATCCAACTCACCTTCGTTTTGCTGATGACGTAGTCATTTTTGCAACTATTCCATCAGAGTTGCAGAGTATGATCCAGGAACTTGCTGACAAGAGTAAAGAAGTGGGATTAAAAATGAACTTTCAGAAGACAAAAGTGATGTTCAATGCTTTTACAAGAAATGAAGATTTATCGATTGATGGAGAAAAGCTGGAGATAACAGACACGTACGTTTATCTTGGACAGCAGATATCAAGTGAGGGTCACATTGATGAAGAAATTAATCGGCGTACAAAACTTGCCTGGAGAGCTTTTGGAAGAAACAGCATAATTTTCAAGAGCAATATGCCATTATGTCTTAAAAGAAAAGTGTTTGATCAATGCATTCTTCCAGTGCTTATGTATGGTGCAGAGACATGGACCTTAACTAAAAGAGACATACAAAGGCTGCAGACAACTCAAAGAAGCATGCAGAGGTGCATGCTTGGTGTAACCAGGAGAGATAAGAAGAGGAACTCGTGGATCCGAAAAATGACAAGAGTGGAAGACATCATGATCAGAGTTAAATCCCTGAAATAGCAATGGGCTGGACATACTGCCAGAAGGACAGACCATCGATGGACATCCGAAATTTTAGATTGGATTCCAAAGGACAGGAAAAGACCCAGAAGAAGACCACATGTGAGATGGGTGGATGAAATTCGAAAGTATGCGGGAGTAACATGGAAGAGACTGACACAAGACAGACCGTTGTGGAGGAAACTTGGGGAGACCTTCATCCAGCAGTGGATTGATAATGGTTGACAATGATGATGATGATTAATTGATTAGAGCACTTTCAATGGCTGAGATAAGTATCATCTAATTTTTTTCTCTAAATCCTCAGGTGGCTAGCACTCACAGTGTGGAAAGCAACAGGAATGGAGGAGTGAATATAACATGATTTACAAGTTCAGATCTGGAACTTGCCCCCACTAAATCCTGTTATTCGCACCCTGTTCACTCATTACTTGCCACACAGATAGAAACAAATTAGGATAGTTACATGAGTGATGCTTAGTTCTGTTTCCAGATTGCAAGGATATAACTTTAAGTGATAGATAAATTAGTAGCTTCCTTCACTCAAAAACCAGTTGTGTAATGAAAATCCTCCAAATTTGTGGCATCAGTGAATAAACAAAGACATCGCTCTTTCCACATTTTATCAACAGATAGCAACCGAAAAATTGTCATCTGGTCATCGCTGGGGATCCGAATCCCAGGTCTCTTGATATCTAGCTGAGCGCGTTAGTCTTACGCTGCAGTGGCCAACGATAAATGGCACTATGTGTGTTTTTCTGTCAGCTTCTGACATCATAAATCCCTAAGATGGGCTCAACATACACTGATGGAAAAAAAGTCCTAACACCACGAAAAAATAGTTGTAGAGGAATGAAATGGCGGCAATACATTTGTATAGGTAACATATTTAATCGATTAAGGTTTCAAGATCACAGCTTATTGTAAGCGCGAGAAGAGCCATTTTAAATGTGAAATGCTGGTACATTAATAACCGGTGTAACCGCCAGAATGTTGAATGCAAGCACGCAAACGTTCATGCATTGTGTCGTACAGGTGCTGGATGTAAGTTTGTGGGATGGAGTTCCATGCCTGTTTCACTTGGTCAGTCAATACAGGGACAGTTAATGCTGGTTGGGGGTGACACTGGAGTTGTCGTCCAATGATGTCCCATATGTGCTTGATTGGTGAAAGATCTGGTTATCTAGCAGGCCACGGCAACATGTTGACACTCTGTAGAGCATGTTGGTTACAACAGCGGTATGCAGGCGAGCGTTATCCTGTTGGAAAACACCCCCTGAAATGCTGTTCATAAATGACAGCACAACAGGTTGAATCACCAGACCGACGAACAACCGTGCCGTCATTGTGCCTGGGATAAACATGAGAGTGCTCCTGCTGTCATAGGAAATTGCTCCCCAGACCATAACTCCAGGTGTAGGTCTAGTGTGTCTCGGCCGCAGACAGGTTGGTTGCAGGCGCTCACCTGGCCTCCTTCTAACCAACACACAGCCATCACTGGCACCCAGGCAGAACCGGCTTTCATCAGAAAACACAACAGATCTCCACTCCGTCCTCCAATGAGCTCTAGCTTGACACCACTGACGTCGCAAATGGCAGTGGTTTGGAGTAAGTGGAATGCACGCTACAGGGCGTCTGGCTCGGAGCTTTCCTTCAAGTAACCGATTTGTAACAGTTCGTTGTGTCACTGTGGTGGAAACTGCAGCTCGAATTGCTGCCGCAGACGCGGTACGATGCGCCACGGCCATACGCCGTACACGTCGGTCCTCCCTTCTCAGTAGTGCCACGTGGCCGGCCGGAACCCGGTCTTCTTGAGGCAGTACCTTCCCTTGACCACCGATGCCAACAATCATGCACAGTGGCTACATTCCTGCCAAGTCGTTCTGCAAAATTGCAGAAAGAAAATCCAACTTCTCGTAGCCCTATTACACATCCTTGTTCAAACTCTGTGAGCTGTTGATAATGGCTTCTTCGTCTTCTTAAAGGCATTCTTGACTAACATCAACACCCTACGTTGAATCTCAACGATAACTAACGCTCACGAACGCTACAGCGCACATTTACAGCAAACCTGCTTTGCATGTTCCGAGGCGCTACTAGCGCCACACGTATGCGCCGAGCGCGAAATTTGCACAGACGTCATCTTACAGATGTACTCTCACCGCCTACCAACTGTCGTTTATCTAACACAACCCCTTCTTGGTGTTGGGATTTTTTTTTCCGTCAGTGTATATAGCATATATAGCCAGTGCCGTTAATGCCCACCAGATGGAGATGTCTCAGTTGCTGAGCCCATCTTATGGATTTATGATGTGAGAAGCTGACAGAAAAACACACATAGCGCCATTGATTGTATGCCACCATAGCATAAGGCTAACGTACTCGGCTAGAGATCGAGAGATCTGGGATTCGTATCCCCAGCAGTGACCGGATAACAATTTTTCGGTTGCTATGTGGTGATAAAACACGAAAAGAGTGATGTTTTTGTTCATTCACCAGTTATATAGCTGTAGGAAGAGATTTCAACAATATCTGAACTGAAAGATAGCAGTCACAACCAGTGGCGTAACTAGCAGAATGTGCGCCCCCCCCCCCCCCAGATTTACTTCAGCGCCCTTAAGTGCAGTAATTTTCACAGTATTTCAAGCACGAGGGAGGATGCGTTTTTCACAGCGTGTGTGTGGTGGATGGGGGGGGGGCAGGAAGTCACGGAGAGTGTCTGGAAAAGTAATGCGTGTACTTAGAGCTGTATAGTTTTAAACTTTTAAGTAATAGATTTAACAATAAAGGTAATTGTTTCATACAAAACTAAAACAAATCACTTGAAGAAATCACCCTCTTGTACATGGCAGATCTGCAACTGCTGTGAATAAATGTTTGTGCCTGTCATGTACATAATCCTATACTTGGGGCAAGGCTAACCTGACTATGGAGTTAAAGTTACGGAGTGTGTACTTCCACTGCATAATACACTGAGTGGCCACTTTATTATGACCACCTGACAGTTTTAAGCAAATAAGCTATGGCTGCGCGCTGTTGCCGCCAGAGGGCGAGGCTATTATAAAAAGGGAAAGCTTAGTGCTTGCGACAGTAGTAGAAGTGATTTTTGGGGGGTGACAAGTGGGAAAAAATGTGATTTGATGGACTTTCAATGTGGGATGATTGCAGGAGCTCGGAGCCATGGAGCGATTATCACCTAAACCGCCGCATTCGCGGAATGTTCCAGAGCAGCTGTTGTTAAAGTGTTTAAAGACTGGACTGTCAGCCAAAAATTGGTCCTCTACGTGCAACGTGTGGTCATCATTGACTACTGACTTTTCGGGCGGAACAGAGAGTGTCCAGACTGGTAACAGACGACAGAAGGGCAACAGTGCAGCAAATTACAGACCATCTTAATCAAGGATCCCCTCAAATGATCTGTACATGTACTGTTCGCCATACACTGCATTGGATGGGTTATGGCAGCCGAAGGCCTGTTCGAACACCTTTGCTGTCTGCAGTTAACAAGAGAAAATGTCTCCAGTTTGCACAGGATTGGACAGTCAATAATTGGAAACAAATTATGTGGTCCAATGAATCACATTTTCAGTTGCATCATGGCAATGGCCGAGTGAGAATTTGGTGGAAACAGCACGAAAGCATGGACCCCAAATGCATTGCTACAACCCTTCAAGCTGGTGGAGGCAGGCAACGTTATGGTTTGGGGAATGTTTTCCTGGCATGCTTTGGGCCCTTTAATTCGTGTTCATCAACGTCTGACTGACACATCATATCTAAACATCATTGCGGACCAAGTGCATCCTGTCATGTGGATGGTTTATCCCAATGGCGATGGCTACTTTCAACAAGATAATGCATCCTGCCATAGTGCTCGTATGGTACAGGATTGGTTTCAGGAACATGCCGGTGAGTTTACTTTGCTTAGGTGGCCCCCACAATCTCCTGGTTTCAACCCCATTGAGAATTTGTGGGATGAAGTTGAATGAGCCATCAGACATCTGGATCCACAACCCTGCAATCTCATACTCCTGGAAAGTGCAATTCATCAAGCATGGTCTCTGATTCCACAAACCACCTATCAACATCTCGTGGAGTCCATGCCACGAAGAATCGATGCAGTATTAAAGGCAAAAGGTGGCCCAGCAAAGTACTGAGGGGAGGTCATAATAAAGTGGCCACTCAGTGTATAGTTCCAGTTTAAAAGCTTGTGTTTGAACTTGAACCTGATTAGATAATTTAATTTTACTTCACTTCATCCTGATTAGATAATTTAATTTTACTTTCATCCAATGCAGCCTGGAGATCTCCAGTTTTACCATAATGATTTTAATGCAGCATTAATATTATTTATAATTAATATTATTCAGAAAAAAATTATCTTTTCCAAATCTTCGGTAGGTTTTTGGTAATATGTAGATGGCCCCCAGTTTCTTTGCTGCAGTGAGGAGTATTGAGTAGTGCTGCAGTGGGTTTGCCTTTCTTCTGCTTAGGAGGATATTTGTTTGTGGGCTTTGTTAAGATGAGTGACAAGTTCCATATGCAGGCAGTATGGAAGCCAAACTTTCAGTTTTATTGACACTGCAATTCAAATGTGGGACAGAATGAGTAATGTATCCTATATGTTCTCTGCATGCTAAGTGGGTGGTCTGGTTTATTGGGGTGGTGATGACATGGGATGCCAGGCTTCAGAGATATAACATACTATGTTAAGGGCAGTTACATTTATGAGCAATAAAGAGAGAGATCAACCACAGGGGCAAGAAAACTAGCCCTGTTACCCCAAATATAGCGTACAAGACCTTTTAGTGTTCTGATGCATACAGTGTTACCAACTGCTGAAGAGAAACTATGCCTAATAAAAGTAAAAAAAAAAAAAAAAAAAAACGCAAACAAAACAACAACAACAACAACAACAAAATCCTCATTACACACCCGATGATCCTCAGGGTGTGTTCTTAAACAAGAGGTGTAGCTCCTTACGCATCCTGGTAGCACATAATGGGCAAATTTCAAATAGTATAACTATACTGGTAATCCTAATGTCTTGGCATAAAATAGAAATAAAAATTTCCAAGCTTTTGTACATCAACCAGATGGTTTTTTCAAGGAAGAAAACTGCAGTTTGCTATCTACCTTCCTTGAAAAAGCCATCTGGTTGATGTGCAAAATCTTGGAAACTTCGATTTCTGTTCTACACCAAGAAATTATAGTTATACTATTTTATTTCTATTCTACACTTCTACACCAAGAAATTCGAACCACTATTATAGTTATACTATTTTTAAGTATAGTTGGTGTACAGTTCTTTGTTATTAATTGGTTAAATTTAAATTAATAATTGACTTTTATCTTCTTTGCTTAGTTTTTGATGATTGATTTAAAATAAATGACATTAATATTCCAAATCTTTGTAAAGGTTTAGAAGTTTATATTTTAACTTAAGCAAAAAATTTATTTCGAGATTATTATAAATATGTTGGTGGGGGCGACAGCTTCAGATATGATTGGTAGGGCTTCAACCCCCCCCCCCGGTTCAGCTATGTCCCTGATTAAGTGTGATTAATATGTGTGTGTATATCTATAGCTTTCAGAAACTTGCTTTTCAAACAAAAATATCTTCAGTGAATGGAAATGAAAATATAAAAATCATTTCCTCTGATCTCTTAAGCACACAGATTCATGAAGCCGTAAACCAAATTGTCACTGAAGTTTGGTTTTTGATGAGCCACATTGTTGTGATATCCATCCATATTTGAAAGACTGATCTGTTATGTGTATGATCATTTTATATGAGCATTAGCTTAACTGCTGAAATGTCATGAAGGAAAATGAGCCCTATACATCAAGATGGTTGGTTATATGCAAATACATCTTGTTCAAGCTTCTGGGTTTATAGCTTTCAATTAAAAACTAAGGTTAGTAATGTCTAAGTAATGTCTAAATAATGTTTTGTGCAACTCTACAAAACACCTTTGGGCTGATTATGACAGTTGTGTATTCCTTCCATGCATTTGTGAAGAATTATTTTTTTAGAGGGATTTATTTCCCATTAAATCTGAGATTTTTACTTCATACTTCATTTTCTACTACAAAAAGGGCATGTATAAATACCACCTTGTGATAACTGGCTTTGCTCTTTGACCATTACCTTCTCAGTGAAACTAATCACAATGGTACGTTACAAGAATGTTAACTCATACCAACTGGGCAGTCACCTGAATAAACAGGCTCTTCTCATTCAATGTAGAGGCCAGGGTAGGGAGCAAAAAATGAGCTACTGGAACAACAAAATCAGTAGGAAAAAATGTTGCGGTAATTTATATTTTTTTTGTTTTACTATTTAGAAAAAGTTTCAATTATATAATTTGTGGACCATACAGTTCTTCAGGCCGTGAGCATGGGTAAAATGCTTTAGTGAACTGAAATACACACCTGTGTGTAATGTTTTGCTTAATAACCTTTACTTAATTGATGTTTTTACTTCTAGGCTGGGAACATGGGACCGGAATATTTGTGTCAGAAGTGCAGCCAGGATCAATTGCACAAAGACAAGGATTAAGGGTAAGAACTCAAATTTATTTACTGTAGGATAAATTTTTAATCCTCCATGATTAAAGAAACTTTGGTCATTGGTTGCATCCCGGCCCCCAAATCGTGCTACTTTTCACCTTTTATTTCAAGAAATACAGTCAAATCGTGATCTAAAATTTCCCAGATCTAATGATGTTCCTCATTTAATGCTACATTTTGAAATTCCTAAATTTTTTCTTATATACATGATGTTACCATGTATTCAGTCAGTGGATAATTCAAAGTAATTCCTAATAATTCCTAAGACTTCTGGGATGTTACAAAACCAAGAATTAAATTGTGCAACTTTTTATATCGCATAAGAGTGGTGCATACCCTCCAATATCTTTTTTCCTTCTAAATGTATAAATGGTTTTAACTGGAGAGAACCATATTTCATGCCATCTAAGTCAACAGGTATCTCATCAAAGGTTTTGTAATGATGGTAGAACATATGATTGCACTTAAAAGCACCTGATGAAAATAAAACAATAATTATTGGTCAAATTCTATGTAGAAGTAAGTTGCACTTCATCATTTTCAGTTTTCTTTATTTTTACCACTTTGACATCAGGCAATAATACATTGATACCATCTAAAATCCCACACTTATTTTTTTGTCATAAGCCAATTAAGATCTACAATTTTTTTTAACTTAGTTGTATGTGATACCTACTTGTTCCCATCTCTGAGAGGTAATATAAATTACATCGTCTCCACGTATTCTTGCATTTTAATGTAGCATTTTTGAGAATTCATGCACTGAAAAAGCAGGCGAGATATAATAACAGTTGATGAAGCAATTTTAAAAGTAAGTTATGCCTACATTTACCTTGGACAACAGATATCAAGCAAGGGCTACATTGATGAAGAAATTAATTGGCATATGAAGCTAATTGAAAGAGAGAGGGAATATCAACTCCCATTATGTATGGCTTTTGTTGATTATGAAAAGATCTTTGATGCAGTGAAACCATCAGCAGTTACAATGGCTTTGAAATCCTGCAGTATTGAAGATTCATACATTAGCATTATTAATCACATCTATGAAAATGCAAGTGCAAAGGTTCGGATATTTGAGGATACAGCACCAATAAAAATTTGAAAGGGAGTGAGACAAGGTGACACCGTATCTCCCAAACTCTTCAATGCCACATTACAAACTGCCCTTCACTCACTGAACTGCAAAAACAAAGGGACAAAGATTAATGGAGACTATTTAACTCACCTTCATTCTACTGGTGATGTCATTTTTGCAACTGCCCCTTCAGAGCTGCAGAGTATGATCCAGAAACTTGCAGAAAAGAGTAAAGAAGTGGGTTTAAAAATGAACTCTCAGAAGACAAAACTGATATACAATGATTTTACAAGAAATGAAAATGTATGGATTGATGGGGGAAAGCTGGAGTTAACCGATTTGTACATTTACCTTGGACAACAGATATCAAGCAAAGGTCGCATTGATGAGGAAATTAATTGGCGTATAAAACTTGGCTGGAGAGCTTCCGGAAGAAACAGTACAATTTTCAAGAGCAATATGCCATTATGTCTTAAAAGGAAAGTGTTTAATCAGTGCATCCTTCCAGTTCTTACATATGGAGCAGAGACGTGGACCTTAACTGAGAAAGACATACAAAGACTGCAGACAACTCAAAGAAGCATAGAGAGATGCTTTCTTGGTGTAACCACAAAAGGAAAACTGATGGATGGGGAAAATGAGAGGGGTTAATGACCAAAGTCCCACAAGTGGTAATGAGCTGGAGGTTTTGCTAAAAGAGCTTAAATATTTGACTGGATACCAAGGGATAGAAAAAGACAGAGAAGAAAACCACTTGGGAAATCAGGATGAAATTTGAAAGCATGCCAGAGTGACATGGAAAACAATGGCTCAAGACAGAGTTGTAAAAGTGACTTGGGAGACCATCCAATAGTGGACTGCGAATTGCTGTTAATGATATAATTATGTTTGTGTTTATTTATTATCGAACTTTGCAATCGTTTCTATGTTATGGTTTGGTACATTTCCTGATGATTTGCATGAAATTTACACTGTTTTATTTCAGTTCATAATTTATGGCACTCTGAGTGTGTTTAGTATGTTGGTCTTTGAAACAAATGTTTAGCATGAACAAGTTACATCCATAAACAATTTGTATACATTTTCTTTGTGTGTATATGTGTTTATATATTCACATGCAGCTTTGTTTTCAGTGATAATTATGCCCAGTATTACAGTTGAGATTGTTATTGTTTATAATCTTTTTATCAGTTTCATGGAAGTGTGACAGATAGATGGTCAGATGAAAACTGTGTGATGAAGTTCGATTCTCGCTAGCTGTTGATTTATTTTTGCTGGGCAATTATTCACATGCATTACATTTAATGATGGCATTTCAGTGACAGAAGCAACAAGAAAGATGACACTGAATTTTTGCGTGTAACGAGCACGTCTTTTGAATCCGTTCTTATGAGAATTAAATTTATCAAAACTATTCAAAGTCAGTGGAACTAGTGTGGAAAACAGTCATATCTGACCAAAGAAAGAAGTTTTTCAATTGGGTTTTTAATCCTGCAGATATTGCTGCAAAGGGAATCGTGCACTTCCGCCCTCTGGTGGCAGACTTGTGCTTTAAGAAAAATTTGAAATTATATGAGAAACGTTCTCCAACAAAGAGAGAATTTTTCAAATTAGACTCATAGAAGCAAAGATATCGACAAATATAAGATAGGTATCTACACTCCCTGGCGGGAAAAACATGCATTATTTTAGGGGGAAGTATTCTGAAAAGGTTTTTCATTGTGAGAGGTATCGGTCCAGGAAATAATTTTTTCAGTCGAGTTTTCAGGAGCTCAGATTTTGCTGCAAATACATCAGAAGCAGAAATTAACACTTACGCTCCCTGGTGGCCAAACCATTCTTTACCAAAAATTAGAAATTATGTGCAAAAAGATTTCCTGCCAGGAGCTGTATCTGCTGAAGAAAATATTTTTCATATCAGAGTTTTAGAAGTAGAGATATCAGGGAAAACACAATTTACTTTTATACCCTCTAGCAGAAAATCTATGCATAACTTGAAAAAGTGACTATACCTAAAATAGTCTTCGACATAAATGGAATCAAAAGGTAAAATAATTTTTTCAATCGGATGTTTAGAAGCAAATATATGGAATAAAACGTATTTTGTATTTAATAACATCTGCATTTACACCTTTTAGCAGCAAAATTGTGCATTATATAAAAAAAACGAAATAAAGGGTTGTCATTCGTACATTTCAAGCTTCCCAATGCAAACAGAATTTTTGAAATCGGACTAATAGTTGCAGAGATTGGTGTCTACAGACAGACGGATGGGCAAACTGATAACATAAGCATGATCTTTTTTTACAAAAGATGTGCTAACAAAGGCAGATGTGCAACTTCATAGAGCGGCATCAGAATTTTTAGTAGATGTTAATGATTATGTCAAAAGAAGAAAGTATTTAATCAGTATATTCAAGTACTCACTTTAAGGTTAATGATAGAAAAACTTTAACAAAAAAAAATGTGCAGTTACTATTGAGAACTTAAGACTTATGGACAGGTGGTTGCTGAGAAGAAAAGGGAATGATACAAGAAAGGACATACATGAATATGTGAAAAAGTACAGTTACAGGCATCATCACTTATATAAAGAGATGGAAACTCAACATTAAATAAGAAATACTTGCATAACTTTGCATTTAATGTTCAGAAAATACCCAGAAAACAAATGCATGGAAGTTGGTTCAGGAATGAAATGTTGAAACCAAATGGAAAAGAACAGCTGAAAACAGATTAAAAGAGACTGGCAGAAATTGGTAGTGATTAGAGTCCAGATTATATGCAATTACATATCTGCATATACAACTGCATATTTTAGACATTTTTGATTTAATGCATATGAATACTAAAATGCACCACTCCAATGGTGCAGTGGTCTAAGCACTGGTTTGTGATCGTTTGTCCAAGTAGAGTCCAGGTTCGAATCCTGGTGAGGCATGAATGTTGTGTTTATTTTAAACCACATGGATATTGTCTTTTCCTTCTCTGAAACTATTGGCCCTAAATTAGGGGTGAGCAACTGCTTCTAGCCCATCGAGTTGCTCATGATGGTCATCAAACTTTGAATAAAAAAACTAAAATGCTCACATTACCAGCAAAAAATGCATATTTCAAGCAAAACAATTTTACAGTTTATTTGGTGATGTAATGTATGCTTAGTTAGCAAGTTTACCTTAAAAAAAGAAAAAGAAGAAGGGCTTGAGTTTCCTGAGACCTGAAAAAGCAAGCAATAGCCTAAAATCAAAGAGTTTCTAAGTTTGGCTGAGAGCAAAGATTCTGTAATCCACTGAAACCAGGGAATTAAAAAATAATAAACTTCCTTTCACCACATGTGGCAGCTAGAAATGTGAAAAAATGCCCTCTGCTGGTATGTAATAATGTCCCACTTGTCATGGGTTTCCAACTATTTTAAGGGATTAGAATTTGCTTCCAATTTCCACAAAAACTAAAGCTAAATTCATACAGAGCTGTACCCAAACACAATATGTTACATTTAGTTTCATGAACTAATTTTTAATGATCTTGTCATACCAAATTTCAAATCAAGATAACAGATATCTGGGTACATGAATTTCATTTGACTTGTGAATAATTGAATGTTTTAGAAAACACAGTTTTGATAGTATGTGGAAGCAGCCAAAATGCCTAACATTAAATCAAGAAAGAAAGTTTTACTCAAATCTTGGATTTCCAACTATCTTAAGGGATTTAACTACTCATGCAACAATTCCATATTGTGAGAAAAATACTGTTCATGAGAAAACTTGTAAGCACGATGATCACGTAAAACTGCTCTTTGCACTGAAAATAAAGGAAGAAAATTAAGGATCATACCCCAGTATAAGTATAATAATTTAAAAAAATATGTAACACATATTTTACATTTGAAGTGCATACTTTTATGTATTTTAACTGCATATTTGCACGCATAGTTTGCTGGGTTTTTCTGTGCATGCAATCTGGTTTCTAGTTATAACTTGTTATTTGTTATGCTTAAGAATAATACATTAATTTGTGTGTAGTTCATAAAATTCATATTCACAAAATCATTTCTGAGTCCACAGCATTTATTTGAAAATAAACAAAATTTATAAATACATGTTTTTTTCATTTTAAGTGCATATTTTGATGGGTTTTTAGTAAATATAATCTGGTCTATAGTAATGATATATGCTTTTGGTATCTCTACTTTTAACATTTTCTGTAGATAGCCTATTTGTTTCACTTATTGTGCCAGTAAATATTATTCCCTCAATGACATAATTACATACAATTTTTTTCTTGAGAGTATTTTATTTTAGACCATTAAATATATTGATATCACATAGAAACTTGTACTACTTAAGCAGTCATGTCTAAATAACATGAAATTTACACTATTTGTTTTTATAGGTTGGTGATCAGATAGTCAGAATAAATGGTTTCAGTATACACCGTGCCATCCATATGGAAGTACTCAGTCTTCTGAAAACTTGTCCTGGAGTAGTTCTCAAAGTCAAACGTAAGTGTTCTTCATAGTTAATTCTGAAGTTCAAAATTTTTAATTCTTGATAAAGGAAACAGTGTTTTGAATTAATGAAGTCATGACTAACCCAAGTGACATTATTTTAATTTAAATATGAATAAAATGCTAATAATATCACTTTCATTTAATTTGCAAAGAAGCTAACTTCATCTCATCATTTTAATTTAAGGAAAATATGAGGGAAGTACTCTGGTAACTTTGTAAAGAAAGTAGAGGGGGGGGAACCTTGTTGTTGAAGCTATTGAACAAAAACTAAAAAAACATTTCTATATTGCAAAAACCTTTAGATATTACATCTGGAACTTGGACTTGAAAGATATAAATAGTATTGATAAAGTTGGAATTGAAAATTGGTCATTCAGAGCAATTTCTGATAAAAATAAAAAAGTAAGAAAAATTAAAGTGATGGATAAAAGAAAAAAACAATCATCCCATTAAGCATATCATCAGTACCATGAAAAAAGTAGATGATGAAGGGTTAAAAATCATCCTGAACATAGGTAGTAATTTTAATCAGTCTTTAAATGTCAAATAAAAATCAAGTAATTATTGAAATTTAGAAAATCACTTGTAACTCAGTAGAAAAACTGGATCCTGCAGCAGCTTGTGAATCGAGAACAAAACATTACCAGTGTATCAAAAAATCTTCAGAGAGGAAGGTAAGAAAGTAAAATTATTGGTAAATAATTCTGGCTTCTAAAATAATTTGAAACTAAATAAATTTTTGCTTTAAAAAAAGACAGTAGCAAATCCACCACCATATAGGAAAAAGGAAAATACATTGTAAAAAATGGAAGATGAACTAAGAAAAACCTCTTAATGAAGAAGTAAAAAAATCCCAGTGAACTTAATGTTATAATTAAAAAACTTTTCAAAGTTAATTGAGTCACTGAAGAAAAAAACCCTAACTATTTGATAACTACAAAAGAATTTTCAAAAATTTACTATGGGATTCCTCAATTATATGGTATAGCAAAACTACATAAAACAGGTATTTGTCTTATAGTTGATGCCAAACATTTTCTGCTTTCAAACCTCAGTGTTACTACCTCCTTAGTCATTTGGAATATTTTCCCCATTTCTTCTGCATTAATAAAAAACTTGTTAATAAATAGGAAGTTCCCTGTATCATGGATAATTTGTGTACACCAACATCAGTTTGGATCTTGTCACGGCATTTCTTGCAGATGATGTGGCAGACAAATTAGTTTTCCAAGGACACTATAAAGGTTAATTCATGGGAATTTATCAACTGTTTCTGTTCACATTCTAACAATTTCTTTCACCAGAACTCAGGTGATGCAGTGGGCTATCCAGGCTCTATTTCAGGCAAACTATTATCTGGGATAACTTGAAGATATATATGCTCTATGTACATACTCTGCCTGTATGTAAGACACATGGATGATATTCGAAGAAGAGTGGACAGCTATGATAACACTCTATCAGAAAATGTCCTCAACATTCTTAATAGCTTGGATTATTCCTTAAAATTCCCACTGGAAGTGCAGCAAGATATTAGCTTAAACTTCCTGGACTTAAAGCCTTACAGATTCAGAAAGAAAAACCTGTATAAAGTTATATGGAAAGCTTACCAATACTAAGGAAATTCTGGACTCTCACTCTTATCATCCCATTTACAGTAAATTTAATATGGTACACAATTCCTGGATGAAACAGATACTCTGAATTCTTCAGCAATAAAATAAAAACCTCCATAAAAAAGAATTAAAAGTTACACTTTTAGAAAATAATTATTTTTCTACAGTAATGGAAAAAAAATTAAGATAAATCAAATTCAGTCAAGTAGCAATGTTAAATAAAACAGGAAATTTACACACTTTAAAGGTTTGTTTGAAAAAGTTTAGAGAATTGGCAAATACTTCCATGTTCAACATGTTCCATGCGTAAATATAAGATAAGAACTATTTCATTCCATAAAGTAAAGAAAAAACAATGTCCTGCCTACTGCAAGAAGGAGTAGTCTACAGTGTAAATTACAATTTGGGGGGAACCTATGTAGGAGAAACTGGGAGACAATTTAGGAAGCATATAGCATAACATATAGCTTCAATAAAAATTGCTACTAGCAAAACAAGGACTAGACAAAGCATTGAAACAGTGGACATTGAATTAACTGGGATTACACAAAAAAAAAATTATCTCATTAGTAGCACTTTGTGGAGAGGAAGTTTCACTCATGACACTAACAGATAATGATCAGAACCAACATATGCACCTCTCACCACACAAGTGTCAACAACTAAGTGTTTCAGACACTAATCGTAAACATGAAAATCTGTTACACTCTTCTTCTCCAGAGCACAATTCTCTCATGTAAACATGTGGATGTACTTTTGGGTTGAAAACGTATTAGATGCCCACAATCCATTCTCAATGCAGCATTTAATTAATTTTCACCATTATCATTCACATCATTATCATTAAACTTACCCTGACTGTTGTAAGAAATTTCCTCCTGAACAACTGCGCTAGCATTAAAATCTACTGTTATATAATTACTTTCTCTTTAGGACCAAACTTGCTCAAGACAGCTTTCAGCTCATTCCATAAATCATCCTTCCTGTCAGAATATTCAGTGTCTCAAGGAGCATACATTACAAAAATTACCATTCTCTGAAATTTCACTTTCAACTGAATCCAAAAAATTATCTCATTTATGCTGTTACAGTGAATTAAGTTTTTCATCTTTTCAGTTAAAATCACACCTACACCAGCTACTATTGGAAATTGAAAGAAGAGGAACCACAATTAATTCCACAAATTGATGGGCATTTCCACATGAGGGGCAACACCTACTCACTTGAGTCAGTACTACAACAGTTTAGCATTTGGTTTCCTTTCCAGAGCAATGTAATTCTCAAGTTTTCTGAAGGATAGCTACATAGGAAACAGTGAAAAGTATGTCATTTATATGCCAACAATGAAATCTGTGCAGTACTACACAAGTCAGAGCAATACAGTGTTGCCAAAGGGTCCTTTCAAGAATTTTGAGAATTTCAATGTAAAAAGACCACCACACAATGTATGTTTGTAAAATATTAAATTTTATACCTAATATTGATACTATAAGCATTACGTATTTTCAGTGTGGAAGAGCATGTTTTAGCCTTTATGAGCTATTCATTATAGTAATGCAGGGATGTCTTCTAAGTTTGCAACTGAAAAATGTTGGCATCTTGATATGCTATATCATCCAGTCAGGTAAGGAATTACACCAATGAGCCATTGCATTATGACCACCTACCTAAAAAGCTGTAGAGCCCCCTTTAGCCCAAAAAACAGCAACCACTTGGTGATACATTGATTCGATGAGGTGGTGATAGGTATCCTTTGGTATCTGGTACAATAATGGCAGCAGCAGGTCCTCCAGTTCCCGTACATTTCGGGGTGGTGGTGATTTAGCACAAACCCACTTTTTCAAGTCGAACCACAAATGTTCGATTGGGTTCATGTCTGGTAAATTTGGAGGCCAGAGCATTAACAGAAAGTCACCAGCATGTTACTCAAACCACTTCTTGACAATTCTGGCAGTGTAGCATAGCGCATTATCCTGTCGGTAATGGTCATCACCATCAGTGAACACAGTTTCCATGAATGGGTGAACTTGGCCCACAACAATGTTCAGATACCTGACAGCTGTCAGGAATTGTGCTATTGAGATAATGGGGCCTAAAGTGTCCCGAGAAAACATCACCCACAGCATAACACTGCTGCCACTGGCCTGTTTCCACCCAACAGTGCATCCAGGCACCATAGCCTCCATCGGTAATTGGTATATCTGCACTCGGCCTTCTACGTGATGCACCAGGAATCTTGATTCGTCTGACCAGGCCACTTTCTTCCAATCATCCATGGTCCAATCTCGATGATCTTGGGCCCATTTCATACATTGTTGGTGATGACATGCAGTGCGCACAGAGACATGGCTGGGTCTTCGGCTACGCAGACCCATGTGCAGAATGATCAGGGCAATGTGCTGTGACACATTGCCTTGATCACCACTGTTGCAGCTGCAGGTGATTTGTTGCACTCTGGCCCTGTGGTCGCTGTGAACAATGCGCAACAGTCTCCGCTTTGCTCTGGCATCAATGAGCTGCAGACAACACACGGCTGGGCAACGATTCGTCATCTGGCCATCTGTGCACCACTTTTGATACGTACTCACCACAGCAGCACGTGAACAACCCACAAGCTGCTCCGTTTCCGAGATTGTAGTTCCGAGGTGCCGTGCCATGATGATTTGTCCTTTATCAAACTCTGATAAATTGGCAGCTTTTCCCATTCTGACTCCAAACACTCTACTAACTGAAAGCTAATCCTCTGGTTGTATATATACTGCTCTGTGAACTTCACCTGCGTCACCATTCAGTCTCCAGGTGCACTCATTTCTCTGGGCTGGGGGTGGTCATATGTAATGGTTCATTGGTGTATACTACACTTAATTTTGCATGGCACTGTGTAAAAAAACAAAACCAAAAGCAAGAAATGTCAAAGTTATCACATGTAAATAAGGGATGAATTAATAGAAGGCACCACACACTGGAATTTATATGAAATCTTTTTCATTATATTCCATAAAAACAACATTATATTGTATTTGTTTTTCATTGACAGACACCTACTGTCATTGATTCACAGCAAATTCATTTTATTTTTTCAACATGGAAAATACTTTTTTCATGTTTCATTACACAGAAGCATACCGATTCAATTGTAGAATTTAAATGGGGTACACTCTTGTAACTTAGATGTTAATATGTTAATGTAACTTTAATGTAATGTAATGTTCCATTTTATTATTTTGCTTTTTAATATTGAATTAAATATCTGTATATTTATTAGCTAAGACTTCCAGAATTATGTTTTCTTGGCATTGCACTGATTCCTTATTTTCATAATGACAGTGTTTGTTAGTTCCTAAAATGCTATTTCTTCTTAGTCAGTCAGTTATTATTGTGAAATAAATTTGTTTAATGTATGTATATAATAATATATAAACAAAAAACATGTCTTGTGATATTCATTCACTATAACCATTCTTCTTTTTAGGAGCTGGAATACTTCCTGTTAAAGAGTAAGCTCATTTTCTTTAATATAATCAGTTTAAAACATAATTTTTGATACTGTTGTAATAAAAATGTGTGTGACCTGTTTTGATGGAAGCTACTTGAAATCGGTTATCCTTAGGCTGATATACATCTGTATTATTAGATCTTTTTAATTCACATGTATGCTTCTGACCAGTTGTCCAAGATGAGTCCCGGTTTGGATCCCAGTGAGATATGGAAACTGTATTTGTCTTACAGCATTATCTCTCTCCCTTCCCTGGAACCAGTGGCCCTAAATTAGAGATGGGCGACTGCTTATAGCCCATCGGGTTGCTCACGATGGTCATTAAACCCCCATGTACCATATATGTTTTTTTCGGGAGAATTATTAATGGTCAGCTAAGTAACACTTTGATTTCTTTAGAATAGCACTGAAACAAAAGAATCAATCAGTATTTAAATCAGGTCCTGATTAAGACATCTGAGAGCCCAAGGTCAGGAAAATGTTGAGTCCCCATCAAAACAACAAATTTCACCTTATTTTCTTTAATAAGCTACTACTGTCCAGTTCATTCTCTCAGTGAAGGTTAAATCTTCATATATAGTACTAGAGATGTCATGTGAGACACACCATACGATATCTGTGTATAAAAATATTTGCTCCTATTTCCTTCCATTGAACTACTTAGTTTTGTGCCTGAATCCCTTGTTTCACATTGTCAATCATTTCATTTGGAGATATCAAAGGTTTCTTGTTGCTGGGCTCATCTTCCATTCTTATCAACTCTTGAAATGGCTGTACCAATTGGACATGACTGATTTCTTCCGTAATTATTTGCTGTAAACAGTATATATTCAAGGAATGTATATTTCTGTGGCACTCTTTCCTATCTCCATATGAATTTGATCTTTGTTCAAATTGCTAAATTTTGAACATTTTTGACAAATCTTCACTCAGTCATGTCTATCACATTATTGATGCTATCCTGCCTGCATATATATCATGGGGTAATCATGAAAGGCAGATACATATGCCCTCTCTCCAACCATGCTGCCTGCCATTTGCAGCTCTTCAAACCTGCATGTTTGGGATCTACTTTCTGTAGTATCCCAACATGTGTGTCTATGATCAACAACAACCATTCTCAGTCCATTGCTGGATGAAAGTCTCCCCAGGACTCTTCCTCAACATTCTGTCTTGGGCAACTCTCATCCACATTGTTTTGGTATGCTTTCAAATTTCATCCACCCATCTCCCATGTTGTATTCTGCATCTTTTCTTGTCCCTTGGTATCCAGTCTAGTATTTTAGTTGTCTAACAGTGGTCAGTTCTTTTTGCAATATGTCCAGCCCATTACCACTTAAGGGTCTTTCTTTACTTTGATCATGATGTCATCCAATCTTGTCATTTTTCAGATCCATGAATTCCCTTTCCTGTCTTTCTTGGTTACACCAAGGGTGCATCTCGCCAGGCTCCTTTCAGTTGTATCCACCGTCTCTGATCCATAAGTTAGAACTGAAATGATGCATTGATTAAACACTTTTCCTTTAAGACAGTAATAGTAACTTGTTCTTGAAAATTGCACTGTTTATTCCAAATGCACTACAGTCAAATTTATGCATCTATTAATTTCTTATTCCATGTGACTCTTTCTTGATATCTGTTGTGTGTGTGTGTGTATATGTATATAATCTGAAATTGGAACCACAATTTTCTAGCAGTTGGCAGCATAGCACCTATGGAGACCCTTTCTTTTTGTCTGTGTTCTGTATCAGAGCACCATAAATTCTTACTAACAGCCGACACACCTTTAATAAACTGCAGAAATCTACATGTAGAGGTATTTAAAAATGTTATCACATATTACTCCTGTTTCTGTAATTATGCTTTATAAGTCAAGTGAGGTAATAATAACATCACATGAGCAAGATGTGGCATATAAATCCAATACATGAAAGCAAGTGGAATCAGCTGAAATTCATTTCCAGTTCTGTGCACAGACCTGGAAATTCTTAATGGAAATACAAATGAAAAAAATTAATGTGTAGTATTTCTAAAGCTGTTATATGAAGTGTTAGCTTCTTTTTTAACACATCTTTTGTTAAAAAAGATTGTGCTAATGTTACCGGTTTGTCTGTCCATCCGTCTGCACCCATGATATCTCTGCCACTATTAGTCCGATTTGAAAAATTCTTTTTGCATTGGGAAGTTTGAAATATGCGAATGATGATCCTTCACTTCATTTTTTTTTTTTTTTACGATGTGTAATTTTGCCGATAGATGGCGTAAATGCAGCTGATGTCGAATTCGAAAATATGTTTTATTTCACGTATTTGCTTCTAAACATCCAATTGAAAAAATTCTTTTATCTTTCGATTCCATTTATATCGAAGAGTATTTTCGATATAGTTACTTTTTGACGTTACGCACAGATTTTTCGCTAGGTGGCGTAAAAGATTTAAATTACATTTTTCTCGATAACTCTTCTTCTAAAACTCCAATTTGAAAAACATTTTCTTAAGCGGATACACCTCCTGATGGAAAATCTTTTGCATATAATTTCAAATTTTTGGAAAAGAATACTTTGGCCACCAGGGGCGTAAGTGTTGTTTGCTTCTGATGTATTTGCCATAAAATCTGAGTTTCTAAAATGTCGATTGAAAAAATTATTTTGTGGACTAATGCCACTCACATCGATAAACCTTTTCGGAATATTTTCTTCTTAAACTATTCCATAGTGTTTCTCCGCCCGGGGGAGTAGATGTATATCTTATTTTTGTCAATATCTCTCCTTTTTAGGAGTCTGATTTGAAAAATTCCTTCTTTGTTGGATAGTGTCAGTGTGACATGTTTTTCATATAATTTCAAAATTTTCAAGTAATTCATAGACTTTCCACTAGGGGGCGTAAAGGTAAACTGTGTTTCCCTATATCTCTGCTTCTAAATCTCCGATTTGAAAAATTATTTCTGCACCAGATACAGCTCCTGATGGGAAATCGTTTCCACATAATTTCTAATTGTTGTAAAAATATGGTTTGGCCACCAGGGGTTGTAAATCTTAATTTCCGCCTTCTGATGTATTCGCAGCAAAATATGAGCTTCTAAATTCTTGATTGAAAAAAAAAAACGTCATTTGTAGACCGTTAGTACTCATATATCGTTGTTCAATTTACGCTAAGTTGCTATGAACATACTTTTTACGTGGCTACGATATTTTAACTCAGTTGACATTAAATGTCCGTAAATACTGTTTCACACGTTATGCAAGTTCAGCTATCGGGAGATTGCAAAAGGACGTTAACATAGTATTGGCAATTGAAGTCAAGTATAATAATAATAAGTATCTGTACTTACAATATTCATAGTGGCTGTCAGGGCTTCATATGTGTGTCATCTAAGAATGTGAATTCCTTCAATTGTGAAGTTAAAATTCATGATATTGTAAAATCTGCACCAGATAAAATTAAACAAGATGAATTTTTTACAATGCAAAAAAAAAAATCCATTAACATTGATGAAATAAGAAACTGAATTAAAACCTTGTTGAATTTTTTTTAAAAAACGAACTACAATCCTGAAGAGGAGACAATCTTGACCGCGAAGCACCCTGATACATAATGAAAACTGAAGATGAATTATACTTTTGCCAAAACCTCAAAAATAAACAATCTTGAAAAAGAAAATACAAACATACAAATCTCCCGAATGCGAAGCACCAAACTAGTTTCTGCTAACTTTTATAGCCATCATCAGTGGTAGGTGCACGGACATTAGGATTACCGCACTCACTCGCTCAGGTATGCAGCCTAATCCCAATGTATGTTCAGCCCTGTCGTGTAGATATTTGCGCATCATGATTTGGGTTCCACTGCACATATCAATGGTGTCGCCATCTGTAGTCAAACAAAAATATACTAGTAGCATTTACGTAGAAATATTCAACTGTATTTTTAAGTAACATTTGATGTCACATGTTTTTTGTTAATGTTTTTCCTCTTGAAATGTTTTCTCTCCTGTTCAATAAGGTATCTCCATGCAAACTGAAGCTCTACTGAACTATTAACGTTACAGTTGTATCTTTTGGTTTTCTCAATGACTACAGCCTCGGAGGTTAGAATCTGGGCATGTGATCTATGTGATGTTATAATTTTTGTGTTAGTCCAATCAGGAGTTACATGATTTTTGATACAATGTTGTATTAATGAAGTTTTTTCATCTTTTCTTGTCCAGTTCGTAATATGTTCATTTAATCTAGTCAAAAATCTTCTGCGCGTACTTCCGATATATACTTTGTCTTTTTGGTTATCATCCGTAACTGTTGGAATGACATAAACACCAGATTTATTTAGAATTGATCTATTATTAGTAGTAGTAAGTATGCTTCCATTGTCAATAACTGTTTCTGCAATGTTAATATTGTTGTTGTAACATTCTTTTTTTAACATTACGTCCAATATACATCGTTTCGATAATAACATTAAAAAAGAAATACAGCAATATTATGGAAAATTTCCATACTTACCTCCTATTAGTACTATTTTAAAAAAGAATGTTACAACAACAATATTAACATTGCAGAAACAGTTATTGACAATGGAAGCATACTTACTACTACTAATAATAGATCAATTCTAAATAAATCTGGTGTTTATGTCATTCCAACAGTTACGGATGATAACCAAAAAGACAAAGTATATATCGGAAGTACGCGCAGAAGATTTTTGACTAGATTAAATGAACATATTACGAACTGGACAAGAAAAGATGAAAAAACTTCATTAATACAACATTGTATCAAAAATCATGTAACTCCTGATTGGACTAACACAAAAATTATAACATCACATAGATCACATGCCCAGATTCTAACCTCCGAGGCTGTAGTCATTGAGAAAACCAAAAGATACAACTGTAACGTTAATAGTCCAGTAGAGCTTCAGTTTGCATGGAGATACCTTATTGAACAAGAGAGAAAACATTTCAAGAGGAAAAACATTAACAAAAAACATGTGACATCAAATGTTACTTAAAAATACAGTTGAATATTTCTACGTAAATGCTACTAGTATATTTTTGTTTGACTACAGATGGCGACACCATTGATATGTGCAGTGGAACCCAAATCATGATGCGCAAATATCTACACGACAGGGCTCAACATACATTGGGATTAGGCTGCATACCTGAGCGAGTGAGTGCGGTAATCCTAATGTCCGTGCACCTACCACTGATGATGGCTATAAAAGTTAGCAGAAACTAGTTTGGTGCTTCGCATTCGGGAGATTTGTATGTTTGTATTTTCTTTTTCAAGATTGTTTATTTTTGAGGTTTTGGCAAAAGTATAATTCATATTCAGTTTTCATTATGTATCAGGGTGCTTCGCGGTCAAGATTGTCTCCTCTTCAGGATTGTAGTTCGTTTTTAAAAAATTCAACAAGGTTTTAATTCAGTTTCTTATTTCATCAATGTTAATGGATTTTTTTTGCATTGTAAAAAATTCATCTTGTTTAATTTTATCTGGTGCAGATTTTACAATATCATGAATTTTAACTTCACAATTGAAGGAATTCACATTCTTAGATGACGCACATATGAAGCCCCGACACCACTATGAATATTGTAAGTACAGATACTTATTATTATTATTACACTTGACTTCAATTGCCAATACTATGTTAACGTCCTTTTGCAATCTCCCGATAGCTGAACTTGCATAACGTGTGAAACAGTATTTACGGACATTTAATGTCAACTGAGTTAAAATATTGTAGCCACGTAAAAAGTATGTTCATAGCAACTTAGCGTAAATTGAACAACGATATATGTCATATATAACTGGAGATACAATATATATATGCTTAGTGCAGAGGTTTTTTTCCCCTTTGTCTTGTTCTAGCCCTTAGTAATATGTTATCAAGATATATTGCGCAAGATATTCGTATTTTTAAAAAGAATCGAATTAAACTTTGCAAAGAATTAATAATCTAAAGCAACTTATGGGAATTTACTAGGAAATTTTTTATCATTTATAGCAAATTTTCGGAGAAAACTCTTCTCCTTCTTCAGGCTCTCTTGTTGTTGTCACTTTTTGCTTGTCACTATCATGGTTACGGTTTACCTTGACGGTTACGGTTAACCTTGACGGTTTAGGTTATTTTTCAACAAATCCTGCCAGATGTTAGGCAGGGAAAATCCTTTGCAGTCATTGATGATGGAATTTTGATTTTTCTCAATCTCTATTCCTTCTTTCAGTTTTCTGTTTTGGAAATTGCTTTGGAAACTGATTACTTTAAGGGAATTCCAATCCATGCTGTGCCCAGTTTCTCTAACATGCCTATCTAATCCAGTCTTGTTGGAGCAATTTTTTATAGCTGCTTTATGCTCAGCTATACGAGTTTCTAGTCTGCGACCTGTTTCACCTATGTAAGATAGTCCACAACTACAATTTACTTCATAAACTACTCCTTGCATTTTTAAAATATCTTCTTCTCTTTGAACTATTTTAGGGAAAAATTTTTTAACTTTGTTCTCTAAACTTGGAGCTAGCCTAATATTGTATTTTTTACTAATTCACTTTAAAGCCTCAAATAAACCTTTGTGATAAGAAATTTTTCTAGTGAATTTTACTTCTTGCTTTTGTGGGTTCTTCGTACCATTAAAATTCAGAAGCTTCTCAATTTCTTCTTTAGGATAGTTATTTTCTGCAAGTATGACTTTAAGCTCTTCTTTATGGGCTTCTTTTTTATCTGCAGTAGAAACTATTTTATTAATTTTTTCTAAAAACTGACTTGCTACATTTTTCTTAATAGAAACTGGATGATATGAATTGAAATCCAGTAGTCTTTTAGTATTCATTGGTTTTTTATACCAACTAGTGAGGAATTTTTCATCTTCATAATAGATAGTAATATCTAAGAAGTTTATTCTTCTTTCTTTTTGAAGTTCAATAGTGAACTTAAGGGAATCATCTAATTCATTGAATGAGTCTAGAATTCTTTCTGGAACAATTTCTGAGCTATCTATTATAAATAAGATGTCATCCATGTATCTGCTATATAAGCAGAAGTATGTGGGTTGTACTAGTATCTTTTCTTCTAGTTTTCCCACATAATAGTTAGCTAAGAGTGGGGAGAGTGGGGAGCCCATAGCTAGCCCCGATTTTTGAATGAAAAAGTTTTCCCAAATTGAAAGTAGTTGTTCTGCAAAGAGAAAGTAAGCATTTCAAAAATTCCTACTAATATGTTTTTTTCCTTGTTGTTAAAAACTATTAGGTCTGCCAAGTCTTCCGCTATAAAGTCTATAAGTTGATCTATATTAATGTGAGTATACATAGACACTATATCTAAACTACCCATAATAGGAGAATCTAATTTAGGAAGAAGTTCTAGTTTTTCTTTTAGCTGCATTGAGTTTTTAATCAAGTTAGGTGGCTCTTTTAAAAGATTCTGAAGGTGTGACTTTAAAAAATAGTTTAGATTTGACATTAATATAGATCAACTTATAGACTTTATAGCGGAAGACTTGGCAGACCTAATAGTTTTTCACAACAAGGAAAAAAACATATTAGTAGGAATTTTTGAAATGCTTACTTTCTCTTTGCAGAACAACTACTTTCAATTTGGGAAAACTTTTTCATTCAAAAATCGGGGCTAGCTATGGGCTCCCCACTCTCCCCACTCTTAGCTAACTATTATGTGGGAAAACTAGAAGAAAAGATACTAGTACAACCCACATACTTCTGCTTATATAGCAGATACATGGATGACATCTTATTTATAATAGATAGCTCAGAAATTGTTCCAGAAAGAATTCTAGACTCATTCAATGAATTAGATGATTCCCTTAAGTTCACTATTGAACTTCAAAAAGAAAGAAGAATAAACTTCTTAGATATTACTATCTATTATGAAGATGAAAAATTCCTCACTAGTTGGTATAAAAAACCAATGAATACTAAAAGACTACTGGATTTCAATTCGTATCATCCAGTTTCTATTAAGAAAAATGTAGCAAGTCAGTTTTTAGAAAAAATTAATAAAATAGTTTCTACTGCAGATAAAAAAGAAGCCCATAAAGAAGAGCTTAAAGTCATACTTGCAGAAAATAACTATCCTAAAGAAGAAATTGAGAAGCTTCTGAATTTTAATGGTACGAAGAACCCACAAAAGCAAGAAGTAAAATTCACTAGAAAAATTTCTTATCACAAAGGTTTATTTGAGGCTTTAAAGTGAATTAGTAAAAAATACAATATTAGGCTAGCTCCAAGTTTAGAGAACAAAGTTAAAAAATTTTTCCCTAAAATAGTTCAAAGAGAAGAAGATATTTTAAAAATGCAAGGAGTAGTTTATGAAGTAAATTGTAGTTGTGGACTATCTTACATAGGTGAAACAGGTCGCAGACTAGAAACTCGTATAGCTGAGCATAAAGCAGCTATAAAAAATTGCTCCAACAAGACTGGATTAGATAGGCATGTTAGAGAAACTGGGCACAGCATGGATTGGAATTCCCTTAAAGTAATCAGTTTCCAAAGCAATTTCCAAAACAGAAAACTGAAAGAAGGAATAGAGATTGAGAAAAATCAAAATTCCATCATCAATGACTGCAAAGGATTTTCCCTGCCTAACATCTGGCAGGATTTGTTGAAAAATAACCTAAACCGTCAAGGTTAACCGTAACCGTCAAGGTAAACCGTAACCATGATAGTGACAAGCAAAAAGTGACAACAACAAGAGAGCCTGAAGAAGGAGAAGAGTTTTCTCCGAAAATTTGCTATAAATGATAAAAAATTTCCTAGTAAATTCCCATAAGTTGCTTTAGATTATTAATTCAATTAAACTAGGAAGCCATTTCTCAATATGAGCTTTATTCAAAGAATTTGCAAAGAAATTGAACATCTGAACTTCCTAACTACTTGTAAGAATAATGATATTACGCCTAAATTTCTTCAAATTAGGGTTAACCCTATCAACTGCAAAGATCGTAATATCATTGAAACATGCGAGCTAAAGAGATTGAGAGCTATAATTCACAGTAAACGCAAAGATATTGATAAACTAAGTGTGAAAAACTACGAACTGTACAATCAGTGTATACAGTATGAAGACAAGGACAACAAGATCAAGATTGAGTTTATAAAACTGTATGCAATTTTGGACAGACAGCAAGAAAAGTGTAAACTAAAACACTTTCGTAAAATTGAAAATCTAATAAATGATAAGCACCAGAAAAGCCATAGAATAGAGATTAATAAGCAAAATCTTTATATTAATAAATCTAGTTTAGAACTATCAAATCTGCAAATGAAAGCACTTGAAAGAATTATAAGGTTTGCGTATCGACAAAAAGTGCCAAAAACGGAATACCTCATTCCGCAAATTGAGAATGTCATCCAAAGATTGCCTAATGCAAATAAAAATCCTACAAGATTTAAAATGGTCCGTGCCATCAACAACATGTACAACACCAATGAAAATACAAGAATCACATATGAGCGCGAAGCCCTAATGAAGTTGAGAAATAACCCTGCTATAAAGTGTATTATGGCGGACAAACCTAAGCAGATTGTCATCTTAAATACAGATGAATATAATAACAAGATGACAGAAGCAATCAATAAGTTGAATGCCATCATAGTCAATAAGGACCCTGTTGACAGTATAATTAGGAACTTGGCTAATATAAAAAATCACAGTGACTTACCTACAATTATTAAAAGCAAATGTATTCCACCAGTAGGTGCTCGTACACCAAATATTTTTGGTAAAATAAAAACACATAAGACTGGCGAACCTATTAGGCCTATTGTTAATAAGAATTTATCTCCAACTATTAACTTAGAGAGAGCACTATTTAACTACATCAAACCATTCTACAATAGCCATGAAGCCAGTATTACTAATGCTACTGAAGTTATCAACAAGTTAACAACAATTAAAACCTCCAATTTCACAATGGCCAGTTTAGATGTCATCTCTTTATATCCCAATACTCCAACAGATGTCGCTATTGACTTAATTAATTCCCGATTGGATGAAGAAAATCTTACTGATAAAGTCAGAAACAGTATTGTATCTGCATTATTTTTTGTTGCAAATAATAATTATTTCACATTTAATGGGATAATTTATAAACAGCAATATGGCGCCCCTATGGGGTCCCCAATTTCAGGGCTACTGGCCGAAGTCGTTCTGCAAGATATTGAAAACTGTATATTAGATCATTCTAATATATACTTACCATATGTATATCTCCGATATGTAGATGATATTTTACTGTTTTGGCAGCACTCCAATCTTGAAATGGATAATTTCATTGCTAAATTTAACAACTGTTATCAATCTATACAGGTTAGTAAAGAAATTGAGGTTAATGGCCAGCTAAACTTCTTGGATATATCTATACAAAAGGATAACAGAATTATAGAATATTCTGTATACCGGAAGCCATCATATGTACAGGCAATTATCCCAAGAGATTCTACACACCCTTGGAAATATAAGACTGTAGCATTCCGCTATTACATTAAAAGAGCCATGACACACTCATCCAATAAAGAATTGGAGATCAAAGAGCTAAAATGGATTGAAAAAACTGCAGAAGAATTTGGATATAGTAAAGGATTAGTCAAGTCTATATATAACAACATTACGTCCAATATACATCCAATATACATCCAATATACATCGTTTCGATAATAACATTAAAAAAGAAATACAGCAATATTATGGAAAATTTCCATACTTACCTCCTATTAGTACTATTTTAAAAAAAGAATGTTACAACAACAATATTAACATTGCAGAAACAGTTATTGACAATGGAAGCATACTTACTACTACTAATAATAGATCAATTCTAAATAAATCTGGTGTTTATGTCATTCCAACAGTTACGGATGATAACCAAAAAGACAAAGTATATATCGGAAGTATGTGCAGAAGATTTTTGACTAGATTAAATGAACATATTACAAACTGGACAAGAAAAGATGAAAAAACTTCATTAATACAACATTGTATCAAAAATCATGTAACTCCTGATTGGACTAACACAAAAATTATAACATCACATAGATCACATGCCCAGATTCTAACCTCCGAGGCTGTAGTCATTGAGAAAACCAAAAGATACAACTGTAATGTTAATAGTCCAGTAGAGCTTCAGTTTGCATGGAGATACCTTATTGAACAGGAGAGAAAACATTTCAAGAGGAAAAACATTAACAAAAAACATGTGACATCAAATGTTACTTAAAAATACAGTTGAATATTTCTACGTAAATGCTACTAGTATATTTTTGTTTGACTACAGATGGCGACACCATTGATATGTGCAGTGGAACCCAAATCATGATGCGCAAATATCTACACGACAGGGCTGAACATACATTGGGATTAGGCTGCATACCTGAGCGAGTGAGTGCGGTAATCCTAATGTCCGTGCACCTACCACTGATGATGGCTATAAAAGTTAGCAGAAACTAGTTTGGTGCTTCGCATTCGGGAGATTTCTATGTTTGTATTTTCTTTTTCAAGATTGTTTATTTTTGAGGTTTTGGCAAAAGTATAATTCATCTTCAGTTTTCATTATGTATCAGGGTGCTTCGCGGTCAAGATTGTCTCCTCTTCAGGATTGTAGTTCGTTTTTAAAAAATTCAACAAGGTTTTAATTCAGTTTCTTATTTCATCAATGTTAATGGATTTTTTTTTTTGCATTGTAAAAAATTCATCTTGTTTAATTTTATCTGGTGCAGATTTTACAATATCATGAATTTTAACTTCACAATTGAAGGAATTCACATTCTTAGATGACGCACATATGAAGCCCCGACAGCCACTATGAATATTGTAAGTACAGATACTTATTATTATTATACTTTACTTCAATTGCCAATACTATGTTAACGTCCTTTTGCAATCTCCCGATAGCTGAACTTGCGTAACGTGTGAAACAGTATTTACGGACATTTAATGTCAACTGTGTTAAAAAAACCGATAGTACTCATGTCGACAAACCTTTTAGAAACATTTTGTTCTTGAAATAATGCATGTCTTATTTTTGTCAATATCTCTACTTCTAGGAGTCTGATTTGAAAAATTCCTTCTTTGTTGGATAGTGTTTCCGATGAGAAATGTTTTCCCTATAAATTCAAAATTTTCAAGTAAATCCTAGACTTTCCGCTAGGGGTCACAAAGGTAAATTGCGTTTTCTGCGTTATTTCTGCTTCTAAAACTCCAATTTTAAACATTCTTCCTGTATCACATACAAGACCTGATGGAAAATATTTTTCACATTATTTCTAATGTTTGGTAAAAAATGGTTTGGCCACCAGGGGGCGTAAGTGTTAATTTCTGCTTCTGATGTATTTGTAGCAAAATCTGGGCTCCTGAAAACTCGACTAATTTTTTTTTCATTTCTTGGACCGGTACCGCTCATGTGGAAAAACCTTCTGATAATACTTTCTTCCTAAAATAATTCATGGTTCTTCCCACTAGGGGATGTAAAGTCACATCTTATTTTTATCGATATCTCTGTTTCTAAGAGTCCGATTTGAAAAATTCTTTCTGTGTTGGAAAGCGTTTCCGGTGCGAAATGTTTCTCATATAAATTCATGTTGCCGCCCCGGTGGCGCAGTGATCTAAGCGATGGCTTCTGATCATTCGTCCGACAGGGGTCCGGGTTCGAATCCCGGTGAGGCATGGATGTTGTGTTTGTCTTTCGGCCCTGGCTCTCTCCCTTCCCTGGAACCAGTGGCCCTAAATTAGGGACGGGCGACTGCTTATAGCCCATTGAGTTGCTCACGGTGGTCGTTAAACCTCCATTAAAAAAATAAATAAATAAATAAATTCATGTTTTTCTTAACACACAAGTCTGCAACCAGAGGGCGTAAGCTCATGATTCCGCTTACAGCAATATCTGTAAACGGAATCTACGATTGAGAAACCCGATTGAAAAACTTCTTTCTTCTGTCAGATGCTATTGTTTTCCATACCAGTTCCATTGACTTTGAATAGCTTTGATAAATTTAATTTGCATCAGAACGGATTCAAAAGATGTGCTTATTACACTCAAAAATTCGGTGTCATCTTTCTTATTACATACTGCATTTCCATTTGCATTATTAGAATTTGGTTGTTACATCTGCATACTGTGTTTGTTTAGTAATTGCAGTTTTATTCTCTCTGTCCTTGGAATTTCACATATGGAGTTTTTGTTTTACAAATATACTTATTTCTTCATAGGAAAAGAAAAGATCCTGTTACGTGGAAAGTTGTGGAAGCCAGTCATTCTTTATCTCGATCTAATCTCAGTGGAATTGTAAGTTACCAACTAAATTACAAACTAAAACTAAACTAAACATTCACACAAACAGTTTTTTTTTTAATATTAGAGTTTTTGAATCACTTGAAACAGACTGCATTGTAAAAGTCTAATTTCTGTTGTCAGGATTTGAGGCATATGGGAATGTGGTTATTGGCACAAAGGTGTTGCGTTTTCACTATTTCCTGCATAGATACCTTTTCAGAAAACTTAAATTACATCGCTCTGGAGCGAGAATCAAACTTGCACCTCTAAATTTAAATTTGAGCATGCTATCTATTGTTACACCACCCAGGACAGTGATGTCCCAAGCAACTGAAACTAAATAGATGTAGCTTAGAAATATCAATACCATTTAGATTTGTGCTAGCCAAAGCAATCTGATGCTTTCTCATAGCTTCAACACTATCATTTTTCTCATCCAGGTATAAATATTGGTCACAAGTTCCAATGCTTCAGATAGCATCTTAGATAGCAAAGGGAAATTAATTCCCCTGAACAGAACTTCGTTGCCCTGGGTAGTGCAATAGTAGCCTGCTCAAATGGAAACCGAGAGACGCTGAGTTCTATTCCCTCTCCAGGACGAAGTAATTTTCACGTTGTTGTTTTTTTGCTTTTTCCATAGAGGTGACTACATGAGAAACATTGAAAATATGGCACGTTTGTGCTGATTTCGTATATGCCTTTCATCCATACATTTGTAAAAAATATTTCTTTCAGGGGATTTGTTTCCCATTGATATCTAAGAAGTATCATATGGGTTCATCACGAGTGTATTATTGTGTCAGGAATATGATTTATCATCACATGTCAAAAAGAAATGTAGACTAGTGCTCGTAATGGTGTCACATCATAATTGTTACTAAATTATGGGTTTCACACAGGAATAAAGGAAATTACTTACAGTCAAATTTTCGGATAGCACCCCTACCCTTCCCCTGGACTACACTATAGTAAGTGTTGCCATTCATTAGCTAATTTCCAACATTTCACATCATTTAATGTTGTACCTCTTCTCTCAATTTCCAGTCCTTCTGACAATTTTCTCTTGAAAAAGTGCTGTTAATGTGCGAGTTGTAAAGCACTTTATGTCCTGTATTTTGAACATGTCTGTCTAAACCTGTTTGTTTGTCAAATTTTTAATCGCAGCTTCATGTTCTGTTAGTCTGGTCTTAAGCTGTCTGCTTGTTTCTCCCACATAGCTGAGACCACACTCACACTTTATGTTGTAGACTATTGCTGAGACTACACTCACACTTTATGTTTGTACTACTCACACTTTATGTTGTAGACTATTGCTGAGACTACATTCACACTTTATGTTTGTACTACTCACACTTTATGTTGTAGACTACAGCATAAAGTGTGAGTGTGGTCTCAGCTATGTGGGAGAAACAGGCAGACAGCTTAAGACCAGATTTGCAGAACATAAAGCTGCGATTAGAAATTTGACTAACAAAACAGGTTTGGACAGACATATTCAAAATACAGGACATAAAGTGCTCTGTGACTCTGTAGAAGTTTTGACACATCAAAAGCACTTTTTCAAGAGAAAATTGTCAGAAGAACTGGAAAATGAGAGAAGAGGTACAACATTAAATTATGTGAAAGGTTGGAATTTAGCTAATGAATGGCAACACCTACTATAGTGTAGTCCTGAGGAAGGGTAGGGGTGCTACCCAAAAATATGACTGTAAAAGTTTGTATGCTAATGTAGGTTTAATGTGAAGGCTGATTAAAACTTAGTGAAGTTAAATCCATGAAACTAAGGTAATTGATTTATAGTGATCGTAAATTTATCTCAATGGCCATAGAGAATTATTTCACTGGTTCTCTCAAGCCATTTTAGCCTAAACCCATGGTATTACAAACAACTCACCATTTTTTAAAACTACTTCCATATCATCATAACTTTTCCAGTTTTAATTCTTTTTTGGCTTTAGAGTGAGAAAAAGTTGCAGGCTCCCATTCATCATCTACTGCGATGTTTTTAAAGATGTCTACTCATTTCAGCTGGTGAAAATCTACTATAAACATACTAAATCACTGACGTTAGCTATTGAAAAGTCCTTGGTGCTAACAGTCAGCAAAAACGTGCAGTTAGAAACCAATATTTTCTGTACGAGCAAGAGAGAATTGTGCGAAGTTTCTTAGGGCTTGCGGACTTGTGTTTTTATGGCAAGTCTATTGTGTTTTCACCTAGTTTTTACATGGATGTTTGAGTTGCAGTGCCTTTGGTTTGCAAAAATCTTATAGTCGTTTGATATTTAGTGATATTATACATGCTTTCGGTCATTTTGTTCCTTAAGTGTTTTTGATGTTTTCGTACAAATTACATTAATTTTCCCTTGGTTCCCACGTGTTGCATATTTAAGTGATTGATATTGTGCAATCTGGTTGAAACTTCATTTTTTCGTGTTTGATAGCCTGCGTTACTGACGAGTGAAACTGTTTTGTATTTTTATGAAGTTTCATACAGTCTGGGAAATTTTAGTTTATGACTGGTCCATGTTGGTATATAGCCTGGGAAATTGTAGTTTAACCTGGTCTGTGTTGGCATATAGTCTGGGAAATTTTAGTTTAACCTGGTCCATGTTGGCATCTATTCTGGAAGTAGAGGGACGACCAGCTCACTCATCATCACAGATGCTTGTTCATCCTTTGTAGAACAGCTGACTCCATCTGCTTGGACATCACATCCTTCCCCATACATTTCCACCATATAGTGCTATATTCATAGATTTTTAATGCGAATAGCACCAATGTCATACAGGGCTATTCAAAATTATTGTCGAGGTTTCAGTACTTGTTTGTGGGTGTGCATTTAACGTACTACAATTATAGCCATACTGGTAGATAGCAAAGCTCTTAAGCTTTTTTTTTTTTAATCTTCTGCCATTCAGTAGCTTATCCCTTTAGATGGTGTCTGATGGTCAGGAGAGCGTCTCGCCATCCAGTAGCTTATGTATTTGTGAGATGGCATCTGATCAAAAGGAGAAAGCTTTTTGTGTCCTTGAATCTCATCAAAGTCGGTCCGTTTCCATTGTCTTTCATTCACAGGTGATATGCCCAATTTAAGGAAACGGTTTAAAAAAATTAAGGAGATGGATTAAGAACCATGTGATTTTTTTCTGTGGGGCTAGTGAAGAATCAAGTTTTTGTCCCTCCTCTACCTGGGACTATCTCAGAGCTCAAGTGCATATCACAAATGCCATGTATGGGAAGAAATGGACTTCCATGTGGATGTATGCAGAGTGACAAAATACACTCACATTGAACATTTGTAAAGTACAGAATAAATCTCGGCAAATTAGCGTGCAGAATTTATAAAAATTTATGTTCCTGTCTTAAGTGCAGTACATGCTGCATTTTTAGAACCTTAGCAATCATTTTGAGTAGCCCTTTATTTAAAAATTGAGTTATATATGAATCAGGTCAGGTGATGTAAGATCAGGTGATGCGTAAGGCCACAGCCTCTCCTTGACAAATGTCAACCCTGCCTTCTCGTGGTACATCCTGTTCCCGATAAAGGGGCTCTGACGACCGCCAATAGCGGTATAACTATACTATCGGGATTAGAGGAAATGCTATCCCACACTCACCAACCCACTTGGCCAGCGTGGTGAGTTATGGCCAAACCCCTCCAAAATGACTCCACAACTTAAATCTTGGCCCTCAGTCTCCGGCAGCTGGAATGTACCTGGCCAAGGCAGCGGCCGTGCGACATGAAAGCAGAGAGTGCTAAGAATCCCCGGAGGACCAGACTAGGCTGCCATCTGATGCTGACCTTGGCTACGTATAATGGACGCTCCCTATATTCTGATTCAGGCTTCTTGAATTGGAAGAGGAACTACAAAGGATCAAGTGGGACATCGTTGGGCTAAGTGAGGTAAGGAGAAAAGGAGATCTCATTGAACTGAAAAGTGGACATCTCTTCTACTATCGTGGGACAGATACTGGCAGAACTAGTGGTGTTGGATTTATAATAAACAAGAAACTGAAGGATAAAGTTGTAGAAGTTGAAAGTTCCTCTGACAAAGCTGCACGACTCGTTATCCAACTATCGAGAAGATACCAGGCTCAGATTATTCAAACTTATGCACCCACCACAAGTCATCCTGAAGAAGAAATTGAAGAATTTTATGACGAAATTCGACATCTAAATAATAAAAGTAAGCAGCACTTGAAGATAATTATGGGAGATTTCAATGCAAAAATAGGGCAACGGAAACAGAATGAAACTTCAGTAGGTAAATTCGGTCACAGCAACAGAAACCAGCGTGGAAATACTCTCGTAGAGTTTGCAGAGGCAGAAGGGTTTTTCATCTTGAACTCCTTTTTCAAGAAAAAGCCACACAGGAAATGGACATGGAGACATCCAAATGGGACGACAAGTGAAATTGATTTTATTATGTGTAACAAAAAATTCGTCATAGAAGACTGCAGTGTGCTAAACTAGTTCAACACAGGTAGTGACCATAGATTGGTGAGATGTAAGATGCACCTCAACACTAAACTCGAATGTGGCAAGCTCATAAGGCAAACAAAATGTGTTGACATAACCAACCTTAAAAAACACCATATTACCTTCAAGTTGGAACTGAAGAACAGATTCTCTGCTTTAGAAGGCCTAACATCGGAAGAAGTGGATATTTCTGAAGTTAAAAGAAAAGTAACCAAAGCTCTTATGGAAACAGCAACAAAATTAGCTGGGTCTAAAAACAAGTTGCATGTGAACAAATTATCAGGAAAAACCAAAATGTTGATGCAAAAAAGAAGAGAGATGAGGACAACTAAAGAAGATGTGACTTCCAAAGTGGAATATATAGAGCTATGCAAGACAGTACGAAAAAGTATCACTGAAGACGTAAGGAAATTCAACTGTGAACTAGTGAGGAAAGCAATTGAAAAAAACCAAAGCCTAAAGATAGCAAAGGGACATCTCAGTAAGGGAAGAAAACAGATTATGGCACTGAGAAAAGAAGATGGTTCTGTAACAAGAAATAGAGGCGAAATTTTGACAAGAGTAAAAGATTTCTACTCCAAATTATATGAAAGGGATGATACATGTACTCCAGACATCCTGAAAGGTACCAGTACCAGAGTTCTTCCAGTCTTCCCAGCAGAAGTTGCACATGCAATCAAGAACATGAAGCGGGGGAAAGCTCCAGGAGAAGATGGAATTACTGTAGACATCATACAAGAAGCAAATGGAGAAATCGAAACAGTACTCGCCCAAATTTTCACTCGATGCCTTAATGAAGGGAAGATTCCTGAGGATTGGAACAACGCTACAATGATCCTGCTACATAAAAAAGGTGACATTGAGGATCTCACGAACTACAGACCTATCAGCCTCCTATCAGTGGTTTATAAAATCTTCACTAAAGTTCTTTCACACCGCTTGAAGGTGACACTGGACATGGCTCAACCGAGAGAACAAGCTGGATTCAGGAGTGGTTACAGCACAATGGATCATATCCACGTACTGAGAGAACTAATTGAAAGAGCGAGGGAATATGAACTTCCATTGTGCATGGCTTTTATCGATTATGAAAAAAGCCTGTGATTCGGTGTAACCATCAGCAGTTACAATGGCTCTGAAATCCTGTGGTATTGAAGATGCGTACATTAATATTATTAATAACATCTATGAAAATGCAAGTGCAAAGATTCGGCTGTTTGAAAATACAACACACATAAAAATTGGAAAATGAGTGAGACAAGGTGACACCATATCTCCGAAGCTCTTTAATGTCACATTGGAAAATGTCTTTCAATCACTGAACTGGGAAAACAAAGGGATAAAGATTAATGGAGATTATCTAACCCACCTTCGTTTTGCTGATGACATAGTCATTTTTGCAACTACCCCATCAGAGCTGCAGAGTATGATCCAGGAACTTACTGACAAGAGTAAAAAAGTGGGATTAAAAATGAGCTTTCAGAAGACAAAAGTGATGTTCAATGCTTTTACAAGAAATGAAGATTTATCGATTGATGGAAAAAAGCTGGAAGTAACAGACACGTACGTTTATCTTGGACATCAGATATCAAATGAGGGTCACATTGATGAAGAAATTAATTGGCGTACAAAACTTTCCTGGAGAGCTTTTAGAGGAAACAGCATAATTTTCAAGAGCAATATGCCATTATGTCTTAAAAGAAAAGTGTTTGATCAATGCATCCTTCCAGTGCTTACGTATGGTGCAGAGACATGGACCTTAACTAAAAGAGACATACAAAGGCTGCAGACAACTCAAAGCAGCATGGAGAGGTGCATGCTTGGTGTAACCAGGAGAGATAAGAAGAGGAACTCGTGGATCCAAAAAATGACAAGAGTGGAAAACATCATGATCAGAGTTAAATCCCTGAAATGGCAATGGGCTGGACATACTGTTAGAAGGACAGACCATCGATGGACAGCCGAAATTTTAGATTGGATTCCAAGGGACAGGAAAAGACCCAGAAAAAGACCACATGGAAGATGGGTGGATGAAATTAGAAAGTATTCGGGAATGACATGGAGGAGACTGGCACAAGACAGACTGTTGTGGAGGAAACTTGGGGAGACCTTCGTCCAGCAGTGGATTGATAATGGTTGGCAATGATGATGATGATATGAATCAGAATGTTATAAATAATAAATATAATGAAATGAACTGAAATCACATTAACACAAATTGAAAATGACTGAAGCAACATTAAAAAAGCTGGTTTCAATGTGAAAATAAAATGAACTTAAGAGTAGAAACATAAATGATCATCTAGCATATGTATAAAAAGTATTATGTTTTCATCCTTTTCTCCAGCAATTATGGTGGAGAGAGCAGCGTGCTGCAATAGTGTTGTTGAGTAAGTTCTACTATTATCCAAAATACTACTATGTGTGTTTGTCATGTGAATTGTGGTTCATATGCATGTAATGAAATAAATAAATAATGATGTGAGGAAACAGAACTTACTCCGTGGTTCATACGCATCCTGGAAATCCTGGAAATGTCCTAAAATTTTGTTACATGAACTGAAATTTTATCCATTCCTGTTTTTTTAATCCCTGTGCGATGTTTTGTAGTTGAGGATTTTTTTTTACTGACATAACCTATATCTGACAAATTTCCCTCCCCACCTCCCGCAAAGGGGGGGGGATCCATTGGTTTTCTTGTCTGTTAGGAGGACTGCAGCTGTGTTAGGATCTTTTGTCTCATGCTTGGGTTATCACTTTGTCTGTCCAGGCGAGGAGACTATATCTCTGCAATAATTTGTTCGATTTGTAAAATCCTTTTTGTGTTGGGAAGCTTAAAATGTGAGAATGATGATCCATTCGTTCCGGTTTTTTTCCTGATACACATCTTTGCCGCTAGAGGGCGCAAATGGAGATCATATCGAATTGAAAATACATTTTATTTCATATATTTGCTTCTAAATATCCAATTGAAAAAAATATTTTTTCTTTCGATGACATTTATGTTGAAGACTATTTTAGTTACAGTCCCTTGTTCAAATAATGCATAAATTTTCTGCTAGGGGGCATACAGGTAAATCGCAATTCTCCCAATATCTCCGCTTCTAAAAGTCCGATTTGAAAATTTCTTCCTGCGTCGGATACAGCTTCTGGTGGAAAATGTTTTGCGTACGATTTCTCATTTTTGGTAAAAAATGATTTGGACACCAGGGGACATAAGTGTTTTTTTCTTTTGATGTATTTACTACAAAATCTGAGCTGGAAACTCGGTTGAAAAAAAATTAAAATAGTGCATAATTTTTCCACCTGGGGCATACATGTATATCTTATTTTTGTCTATATGTATGTTTTTAGGAGTCCAATTTAAAAAAAAATTTCTTTGTTGGAGAACATTTTCAGTGCAAAATGTTTCTTAATGCCCATGTGTGCCACTAGAGGGCACAAGTTCACGTTTCTGTTTACAGCAGTATCTGCGGAACTAAAAATGTGCTTGAAAAATATTCTCTTTCGATGAGCTACGACTAACTATGAAAACTCGTGTATTTTCTTCCCAAAATAATGCACGATTTTGCCGCTAGGGGGCGCAAATATTTAATCTATTTTTCTCAATATATGTACTTCTAAATGTCAGGTTTAAAAAATTCTTTTAATACCAGATACCTTTTACATTATGGAACACTAAGTTTGTATTTGAGGTTTGTGGTTCAGAATTCTGCTGCTAGGTGGTGTTTGTGCACTTCCGTTGGCAGCGTATCTCTGCTTCTAAAAACCCTATTGAGAAATTTATTTTTTTAATGTATGCCATTCGCTATAATAAAGATGGAGAGTGAATAAGATTTTTGCTACAATAAGATCCTCTTCAAATAATGTCAAATTTCCCCTAGGGATTGTAAAGGTCAAAACAGTTTTTTTTTTTTTTTTTTTTTTTGCTATCTCTGCTTCCGGGAGACATATTTGAAAAGTTCGTTTTCCTTAGCATAGCTTTTGCTATGAAGAATGTTTTTTGCCTGTTTTTAACTTTTCCATTATGCAAAATTCATCTGCTGAAAGACATAGAGTTATATCATGTTTCCTTCTATATCTCTTCTTTTAACTGTTCAATTTGAAAATCTTTGTCTTTAATACCTTCCTTCTGTTATGGGAAATGTTTTTGTGCCATTTGTTTATTTTTGTAACATATTTTTTAGCCACCGGTGGAAATATATATCTGATTTTCTTTTATTTGTGGGTTATTTTGACCATTACCAAAATTTTCTGATGAAAACTTTATATAAAAATTTGCCATAAAATCAGATTGCTTTCTAATATCAGAAACTTAAATCCAGTTGTTTCTTAGTATTTTCTGAGCTAAGTAATCACTTTGCATCTTTTACAATTAGTTTTCTAATCATGCCCAGTCCAATTGCCTTGATCACTAATGAATGCAGTTGTACACAGCTCTTGGGCTTAAGGTTTTCCCATTATTCTCTTTCATTTCATATTGGAAATTTTTGTTTGCTGGCGAGTACAAATTTAAAACATAGCTACAGCATCAATATTATGTTGAAAATGCCTTCGCTAAATAAAATGCAGCACAAATACTTGCTCCCATGATTATGTGTTTAAGAAATAACCATCCCTTTGGTCCTTTAAAAAAGTTTCAAATATTTCACTTTTCCGTACCCCTTAAATTTCCAATGTAAGAATTATTTCAAAATAATTAAATATAAATAGTATTTTATGTATTGATTGTGTGGCATAGGAAAACATTTCAACTGTAATGCTATGTACCTATGTATTTTTGAGTTTTATGGGTTTTTTTAGTTCTGTAATTTGCTTCAATAATTGAACTAAAGCCAAAATAAAAAATAAATTTTTCTCAAAATCAGTAATATACTTGTATAAATGTTTAGTAGATATTAAACCTGGTCACATTTTCAGTGACAGTTTTGGTATTTCTGATTAGCTGCAATGAACATCATTTTTAACATTCTGCATTAAGTTTCCCCAAGCATGTAGGAAGTTGGTTGTTGTAGGCTACAGGTTGAACAGACCTATGGTTTCACTGTGTTTTAAATAAGAGTGTTTGGATCTTATGTCCTGGAAAAAAATCCAAAAGTCCTGGAAATGTCCTGAAAAAGTCGTCCTGGAATTTTGTGATTGAAGAAGCGTCTGAACTATTATACTCAACAATATGTGAGGAAACCTTTCAATAACATTTAATAATTTTAATAACAAGATGTGGTTAAGTTTTCCATGGGAAGAATTTCAGGTACAATAAAATCTCGATGCACGATTATCTTTAAATGAACGTATTTTAAAAATAAGTGATTCTGTGCTTGACGTTAATGCTTGATTTTAAGATTGCAATTATGTATACATTTGATGTTATGTTGTGCTGCTGCTTCCAAAGTGCAAACTTTCCTACACTTGGCCATGATATAATTCACACAACTGAAACAAAACAAAATTCACTAATGGCTAGCCAGAGTGTGATACAGTAGAAGAATAGCAAAAGAAACAAAAAGAACTTCATCTCCCCTTATGTACATTGGCCACACTTTTTGCATCAGAGGGACTTCATGGCAGATGATGATCAACTCTGTTAGGCTAACCATCAGAGGATCATGAAACTTATCTTTCAATTTCATTTCTGTTCAGGAGGACCATGAAACTTACCCACCTGGACAGAGATAACATCAAACATCTCAATGTTCCAGGGTGTGCAAAAACATCAGAAACATTAAAGTGTATTACTAAATGTCTGGCTGTGCATAAAAGAATGCCTTAAGTTTGCTGTCACAGTGTCACAACATTTTGTTATTTTGGCACCCAGATTTTAAAATTTTATACTGCATTTAAATTAATGTCTTTAACAGGTTTCCCATCCATTTTCAGTTTTAAAATCCAAACTATAAATTAAATATCAATTCTTATAACTTAAGTAGCTTTTCTATATTAGAATCAGTTCTTGCGAAGACAGCAAATTGCTGGATTTTATGTATTTTCCATGTCTCTTAACAGACACAGAAATATGTACTTTGTATTTTCCTCCTAGGGTACATGTTTATTGCATTTTTTAATTATCCATGATATTTTTTCAATAGCAATAAAAAGATCATGACAATATCTATTAGATTCTATGTATTAATAATGTCATGGAAAATCCTAGTGATAAAATATTAAATTTAGTTTTATGGGATTACTAGGATTTTACTAGGAGTACTAAAAGGGATTACTAGAGATCAACAAATCACCCTAGTATTCCCAGTAAAACTAAATTTAATCCTAGTTGTAAAGGAATTTATGGCACCTCTATTCATAGTGATTGTGGAATAATTTTTTTACGGGTCTTATAGAGGTTATTTTTCATGAAAGTTGGCTGTCAAATTTTCGAACTAAAGCCTAGTTCATCATCAGGACTACAAACTAGGCTTTAGTTCAAAAATTTGACAGGTAGTCCTGATGACGAACTAGGCTTTAGTTCGAAAATTTGACAACCAACTTTCATGAAAAATAACCTCTATAAGACCCATAAAAAAGTTACTCCTAAATTTAATGATGAAATATAAATTCCTTTTCTTGGGTTTTGTTTAAAAATATTTCACTTTTCAGTCAATTGTCTTATTTTTGGATTTAACATTAACCATACCTTAGGACAATATCAACAGAGTAGGTGTCCTACTGGTAATTAATAATCAACCACCTCTCCCTATTTATTTGTGGTTGTTTCACCAGAGCAGGTGTCAGTCCGTTGGAAATAACAAACCTCCTCTCTGTTCATTTACTATTCTAACAGAATAAGTATTGCCATCTACTGGTAATAAACCAACCTCTGTTCATTTGTTTTTGTTCCAACACAGTTGGTGCTACCATTTCATTGGTAAATGACCAACCACTCTCTGTTCTTTTATTGCTGTTCCAACAAAGCAGCTGTTAGTAGTTGTATTGTAAGGGTTGCTAAACATCAAAAGATAATAAATCTAGTAAATAATTTCGTTTATTGGCATAAAGAGGAAAAGGAATACACTTCCTACAAGCTTTCATCACCTTTGGACGGCTTCATCAGGTGGATAATATGCTATATGGAGAGAATAGAATCAAATGGCAAATAAAACTAATTGTAATGCCAACAAATGGAATTATTTACTAGATTTAAAGAACCAGTTGTCATTTTCCTGGTAATAATTAATTAGCCTCTGGTCATTAATTGTTGTTCTCTACTCTTTTCATGTTATCCCAAAGGATTTGTGTTCAATCCAAAAATTAGACAAGTAAGTGACAATTGAAATCTTTCAATGTAAATTCCTTAAAAAACCACAAAATTTCTTCAATTCACCAAAAAATTAATTCTTTCCTAATAATTTGTCATCCATTTTCTTGATAAAGGATTAAAATACTACTTCAGTAAAACACTTCTTGCTTCCACAGTGTGAACCGGATGTAATAAACTATATCTTATAATAAAACTCTTCCATGAAGTGGTCTGCTCTTACTGTTGCCATCTCACCAGTATTGCCGGATTCAGTAATCATCAGCATAGTTACTTTATTTCTAAACTTTTTCACGTACATAATTTTTATTGATTTTCTTTTATGTTTTATAAGGATTAATATATTGGAAACTGAATACATTTATATGTGTCATAGTGTTTTGATGAAAAATATGTGGAAATCTTTACAGCATTCAAGAACAAGTGCCTTCATTCCTGAAAACTGTATCATAGTGAAAATTGAATTTTCAGTTCCAACATCCACCAGTCTTGGATGCAGGTAAAAAAATTTTGAATGTTATAAAACTTATAAATCAAACATTTTCTTGTAACCAATTAGTTCTTAGATATAATGTACATGGAACAGAATTTTCACTTGTTTTCTTTCACAAGATACAGGCTACAGAAAAATTATAATATCATGAAGGATTTATGGAAATTCTATTTTTTAAGAATGAAAAAAAACTTACTGGAGGAAATACAGGATTTCTGTATCATGGTTGATTGGATTTTTCTCGCACACACAAGAGCCCCAAATAGACTAACGAGTGCCAAGTATCATGATTTATTACAGATACAGAAGAAAGCAACATAAAACCTAAAAAAAGAAAAAGTGTTACACATACAAACACAATATGAATGGTCAGAAAGAGACAACAAATGAAAAACACCTGCACAATTAAAAATAAATAAAGCACAGAGAAGACACATCACACCAATCATTCAAAAGGCAGCCCAAGATTTCTGGAACATCTTGTATGATAGGTGACTGGAGATAACCTAGTTCACAAAGAAAATAATGTGGCACACAAAACGTAATTCTGTATCACATATTTCTTGGGTGTCATTTCATTTAAGAAATAACACTGAGTATAGTTTCACTTGTTTCATTAGTTTTGAAACTACATAGCCTAGATTATTGGAAACGCATTCAGTGATGGAAAGTTTTCGCAGAACTGCGCCAATTTCATTATCTTGCGCCAAACTGCTACAAATTATGAAAAAAATTCATATTTACGCCCAGCTGTGCCGAAACTGCAATCCACAGCAAAAACTGCTGAGCAAGAAAACTGTTTTCCCGGCAAAAAAATGCTGTTTTAAACCACGAATCGAATGACGCTTTTTTTTAAGGTCAATGCATAATTTGGTTAAACGTATAATGATGCTTAATCAACACGTACCGCCAATCCCAACATTTCGGAATATTTTTCACCTACCTTTTAATTCATTGTTTTTTTGGCATAAGTGACGAATAGGTTTCATGATGTAGGTGGAGCTTACGGAAGAGGAGTTTTGTTGTAATCACATGGTACGTAGGAGAAACGATGCTGTATGTTATGAAATTCTGAAGAATGAAGATTGTTTACAGATGGTCTTTTGGAGTGTTGTGCAATTGAGATTGTTTATATGTCGTTCTGTGCTCTTTGGGATGGTGCAGATATTTCGTTCCGGGCGAGGTGCACGATTATGTAAATACAGCATAAGGTCAGCCATTAGCTATTTCGTTTACATGGGGACAACTGAAAATGGCTCTCCCGTGGCAGGATACGATGGTTCTGTTTCTAAAAGATACATAGGTATTCAGAGATGCCAACTTTTACGGATTTTCCATAGTTTGTATGGATTTTCACTCCATCTTACGGGTTTATGGAAGTCACCCAAAAACTACGGAAAAGCTCACGAAGATCTCTGCACGCAATTTTCTATTTTTTTACCATCTTTTGGTCGAAAAATGCGCTTTACAAATAGTCCCTATACGCCTTTGATGTTCTGACTTTCCCCGCCAACGGAGGCGGAGTTTTGTCACGTGACTCCCCGTACAGCCATTTGAGGGTGCCGTGCTCAGCGCCTTTTTCCAACTCTACATTGATTACATGTGGCTTTTTGCTTGTGAAAATTTTGGTGCCGATATTTTAACCCTTTGCCGAATAGTTTCGGTGTTGACCACGCCGATGACACCTCTTTAGCTCATGAGACATTACAAAATCGCTGAATAGGTCAGGTGCCACTCGCCACGCCGATGACGCCTCTATAACTCATATGTCGGCACTTGCGAGACATTTCTTTTTCGCTGAATAGGTAGGTTGGGTGTCATCTGCCACGCCCATGACACCTCTATAGCTCGTATGTCGGGGCAGGCGAACCAAAGCTGAGCTTTCGGTGCTAAGTTGTGGCTTCTACTGCAGGAAAAAAAAAAAGAGTGCTGGGTGAGTATGGGTGAAAAGTTATTCGAGTAGAAAGGGTTAATTTAGATTAAAATGAAATGAAACGTAGCTGTGAAACATCTATGACAACAAAAAGAATGAAGTCAGATAAAACTTATCGTCAAGTGTATCACGATATATGTATATAGCAAAGAATGGCATTTTTATGAAGCATCTAAAGTTTTGCCGAATCACGTTTTGTAAGTCATATTAGCTGCAATTTCAGCCTAGCGCATGGCGGCCTTGATGATTGTAGGCATCATGTGGAGAGCAAAAAGCACAAAGATCATGTCAGACTGTAACCATTTTCTTCACAATTAATGTGTTCCCAAGGATGAAAACTTGAAAATCAATAAAAATGACTTCATATTATAGCCTAGTTAGTATACTTAATATTTTTTAAAATTTAACCATAATTAAGGAATCCAACATTTGTTTGTCTACTGACGTCATCAATGTATTGTACAGGTTGCGCCATCTATTTTCTGGTCTCAATACCACCAAAGGAAAAGTTTTAATGTAATTATGTTTAAGTTGTAGAAAATATTAAGTATACTAAGCTATAATATGAAGTTATTTTTATCCATGTTCAAATTTTCATCCTCGGGAATGCATTAATTGCGAAGAAAATGGCTACAGAAGTTTGCCCATTGGAAATAGAAGACAAAGATTTAAGGTGGATCCACCTTAAACAATGCTGAGATGAACATTGAATGTGGCATAAAAAAAGAGACGTGAGTGCAATAGAAAGTGGGTAAGTACTATTAAAAGAAGCAAAACAAAACACTGCTAACTATCTTAAAAAATTTGAAAAATAGAAATGAGCAATTAAATATTGAGAAAAGCAGCAAAAATTAAAAAAATAAACATTTTTTGTAAAATAAATGGTTAATAATAATAGAATCCTGCTGTGGTTACAAATATTTTGATCTATTTGAAAATTAAAATCTTTGCATTTATGTGCGTGTATATTTCAATGCAAGATGTTTTAAATTTGAGTAGGGTGCATCTAGTTCCAAAACATTTTTTGCTTAAAGAGTTTGCACTATCTACTAATATTTTACCTGCTCCAAAAAATGTTTCTTACACCAAAAATGTATTTTATCTGCTCTAAAAATGCATTTTGTTGCTCCAAAAATGTATTTTATCTGCTCCAAAAGTGCATTTTGCTGCTCCAAAAATTATTTTGCAACTTTCCATCACTGCATGTGGGCTTTAAGACCTAACTGTTTTAATGGAAAGACATAGCTCATTTGCAAAAAATACTGAAAATAGGTTTTTCTTTACTGTTGATATTACAGACTAATTATAGTTATTAATGTTTAAAACTCAGTCCCTTGTTGAAATCTTGGGTGAGAAACCATGCTCGCCCAAATTTTCACTAGATGCCACTAAAAGGGAAGATTCCTGATTATTGGAACAATGCTGCAATGATCCTGCTACCTAAAAGAGGGAATCTAGAGGATCTCATTAACTATATATGCATTTTTCATTGCAAATAGGCATTGAAACGTAAATGAATAAATAAAAATTAGGTAAATGTTTTCTACGATCAGCATCTGAAACACTTAGTTGTTGACACCCGTGTGATGAGAGGTGCGAATGTTGGCTGTGATCATTATTTTGTAGTGTCGCGAGTGAAACTGAATGTTTGTTGGAGGAAAAGCAACAGGAAGAGGCTTAGGATGGAAAGAATAAAGGTTGAAAAGCTCTCTGAAGATCATCAGCGTTACTCTGACTTACTCAAAGAACAACTGAAGAAGCTGAAATCTTGTGAGAGGGATGTAGAAAAGAAGTTGAATGCTTTAAGAACTGTGTTGCCACTGCTGCTGAAGTGGTCTGTGGCACTACAATAGTGGGTAACAATAGAGGTGATACTTGGTGGAATAGTGAGATTAAAGAGGCAGTAAAGAGAAAGAAGGAGGCCTATTTGGGGATGCTGCAAGGTAGAGTTTCTGTGGATGAATATTGCTGTAAGAAGCGTGAAGCAGCTAATCTGGTTTGCCAGAGTGGGGCAAAAGATAAGAAGGAGAAGGTGGAAAGGCATATTGGCTTTTTGGAAGATAGGAAGGCTTTCTGGAAGTACATGAGACTCTGGAAAAATAGGGGAAACAAAGTTGTAAGTTGTGTGAAGAATAGGTTTGGGGAATTGATATGGGAGCCCAATTAGTTAAGTGAAAGATGGGGTGAATACTTTTATATGTTATTAGATCAAGAAAGCAAAGGTTATTCTGAGGCAGAAGCAGATGATGTCACAGTGAAGGATGAAAGCACAGGAGAGATTTTAAGAGAAGAAGTGTGTAAAGCTCTAAAATCTCTTCAGAATGGTATGCTCTGGGAGTTGACGGCATAACTGCCGAGATGTTGATATATGGTCGACTGGTTAACTGAAATTTGCCAGTTGTGCTGGGAGTTAGGAATGGTCCTTTGGGATTGGAAGGATACTGTCATTGTTCCCTTGTAAAAGGGAAAAGGTGATCGGTGATCAGACTGACTGCAAGAACTATCGTGGTATTAGCCTACTGAGTGTGCCAGGGAAAGTGTATGGTTAGGTCGTTATTGAAAAAGTACTGGGTCTTACATCAGAGAAAGTGTGGACTCTTCAGAGTGGTTTTATGCCTGGTAAAAAGGTGCACTAACAAAATTTGTGCATTATGTGTGATTGAAAAGTATCTGCCTGTTGGTAACAAAGTTTTTGCTGCCTTCATAGATTTGAGAAAGCTTACGACCTAGTAAATAGGGCACTTTTGTGGAAGGTATTGAATGAATATGGTGTTATTGGGAATCTACTTAACAGTGTAAAAGCCATATATGCTTGCAGTAGAGCTTGTGTATGAGTGAATGGTGTTTTATCAAAATGATTTTCTATTGGTGCAGGAGTCAGACTAGGTTGTGTAATGTCACCATGGCTGTTTAATGTATTTATGGATACATGCATGCGTGATGCCTAAATAGATAATACTGGTTTATGTCTTGGTGATATCTGTGTGTGCAGATTGCTGTATGCTGATTTCACTGTCCTGTTGGCAGAGAGCAAAAGTCAGTTGCAGAGTATGTTGTCTCGGATGTACGAAGTTTGCATGAAATTCAAACTGAGTATAAATAAGGGAAACCCCAAAGTTATGGTCTTTGAGAGAGGAACTGGTAGCACTGAATGTAATGTAAGTGTAAATGGCACAGTGATTGACCAGGTGAGTGAGTTTGTGTATTTAGGAAGCATGCTTGATAGAGAGAACAAATTGGATGGTGAAATTAGTAGGCAAGTGAATTCTTCATTTAAAGTCATAGCTGCTCTGGGAGGTTTTCACAGGAATGATGGGTTCTCAATAGAGTCATGCATGGCTCTGTATGAGAGTGTAATTGCAAAAAGTTGTTAACAATGTGGAGACTAATATGCTTTGGTGGTTTGGCCATGTTGAAAGAATGAGTGATGAGATGCTTACTAAGAAAATCTTTTTAGCCCAAGTGGCAGGGAGGAAAGGCAGAGGAAGGCCAAGGAAGTCATGGGAGGATTAGATTCAAGAGTGTCTGCATGAGAAAAAGATTATGAGTATGAATTATAGAAGATTTTGTGTACGGCATGTGATGGATGTCAGTGAAGCTCGAGTTCTGTCTCAAGATCACTGTAAATGGAAAAGATTGATACAGCAACAGTAAGTAAAAATTATCTGGTAGTTTGCATTTCTTTGTGGAGCTAACCTCTGAATCTAGTGATAATTCGGTATATTCGGTGAATAACTTCTAATGAGTGACAAAAGAAATACCAGGGGGTAACCAAAAAGTTGCATATGCCTCAGTAAAGTAACTTTTTTTAATAAGGAAGTCAGTAGTAAAAACAAAATAGGGTGAAGAGTTACTTTTGTCTAAACAAAGGACAAAACAGTTGGACTAAAACAGCAAAATTAAATTAAACAAATCGCCAATCAGGCCCTCTGAACAATACCTATACACACATACAAACTATTTCATATGCATTAAGTTGAAAAATTGTTTATGGTCAATAAAAAAAATATTCCAAGTTCTCAGCCAAAATTTACTGAGGATTGAGAAATCTTTCTTCATGAAACCTAGCTCACCCTAAATGATTAGGACCCAAAAATCATGTGTTGTGAAATGCACAAAACTGTTTGCTGCTAATCCCCCCCCCTTCTTTGAAGTCTACAAAAGAAAGATTATATTGTAGTATCATAACAGTAAGCAATGTATTAGTAATGTCATGTAATAATAGTAATCACGATATTTAAAGATTTTATATATGTTTTCCCCAGATGCATTTGCTGAAAACATTGACAATGAGTAGAGAAAACAAGGGTAAATAATTATGACTTCTTTAACCACACACTGATTCTTTAAAGAATAATGGATAGGTAACCTTGCCTACTTCAAAAGAGTGATACCAGCTGATGTAGTTATTTGTATATGTGCCTTTAGTACCATGGGCTTCAAAACATCAAAAAGCCACACAAATTATTTGGTGTGTCACATACATATATCCAAGTTAAAAGTACACTGTTTGTGTTTACTTAATATTTCAAAAAGGAAAAAACAGTGTTTTGCTTGGTTTTCATACATTAACCAAAATGTATTGGAATTACTAAATTCAAAATTTACTACTTCCCATGGATATAATTGACTGCTATATGTGTGTGTGGATTACAAAGTAATGTATGAATGTAGAGGATATAGAATTAGGCCTAACATTATAGATTATTTACCAGGAAAGTTTTGGTATTGGTGAGAGTATTTTAAAGTAATGGTTTAGAAATCAGTTTGACACAATTAATATTCACATTTGTTGTAAAAGAGAATAAAAGGATGTAAGCCTTTTTCCTCCATTTTGAGTTGTTTTATTGTAAAACAGGTGTTTCTGGCCTTTTTCTGCTTTTTAAAGCTGTCTTTGTTGCTTTGTAAAACAAATTTGAACATGGAGAGTGAAACAAGAATAAGTCAGTAGACACAGCTTTAAAAATTTTAGAATGTTTTACTGGACAATAAACCTTGAAAAACAACTTGTTCGTAGATAACCTGTCAGTCACATTTCAATGAATACAAATTTATTGATCCCAATGATTCATCAATAGAATCTGCTCCTCAAATTCAATATCACCATAAGTCTCTCATCTGGAAAGTTCACAAACCAACATCTGCACCTGAACAAGTTTTAATGCATGTGATTCATAGAGGGGCCACTCCAATGTTTCTTTTCAACCACTGTTGTGTGGCCTTTAATCGTTGATTTTAATTCCTTTTTGATTTGTTCAATATCATCATTTACTTGCAAAGGGAAATGCTATAAGTTATATTTACTTAATTCCCATTTTCCCAATTCTCTTAACTTATCTTTGTAATCCGTTTTATCCATAGCAGCTTTCCCATGGTGGCCATTTTAGTTTTTAACTCTCTTAACTGCTTATTAAACTTATTGTTAAGAACTGTAAAATTTGTTAAAAGAACATGGCTTAGCTCTTGGCGGTCTTTCTTTTTTCACATTAAATTTTCATTTCTTCTTAAATTATTTAGAATGCCAGTGGAAAATGTTTTCATTGAATTTATATTTATTTTAAAGCATTGCCAAAGGACCAGTGGAAATGCCTGGAATCTTCATGTGTACTGTAAAAGAAGGAGGTGTAGCCAGTCAGGCTGGCTTGGAGGTTGGGGACCAAATCATGGATATGAATGGAACAAGTTTAATTGATATCAAGTTACCTGAAGTAAGGCATTTTAATCTTAAGCATTCAAATGAAAATACACTAAATGCTCTATCTTTTTCTTTTCATAATGATATATTTTTAAAAAATACAACTGGGAATCTCAGTTCTGTGTTGCTGTTGTTTTTTACTTTACTTACACTCAAGAGCCAAAACATTATGACCAGCCTGTCTTTATGCAAATCGAAGCAACTGCAGGTAAACGATGGTGTGTGTGAAGATCACAAAATGGTGTAAATAACACTTGACATTGACCTCTGTTAATCAGTGTTATTCTTGTTTTTCAGATGGGAAAAGCAGCAGACTTCAATGAGTTTGACAAAGGCCAAATTGTAATGGCCATACAACTAGGTCAGATCATTTTCAGAAAGTGGTCCGAGGTGGAAAAATCCACATGAACTGCTAGCAAGGTGTTGGCCAATCACAGCTCATCTCTGCTAGAGGTGAGGGAAGGATATCTCATATGTTACAAGCCAACAAAAGGCATACTGTGGTGCAATTTACTGGTAATTTGAATTCTGCTGATGATAGTAATATGTCACAGCACCCAGTACATCAAACCCAACTGAAATTGGGGCTGCATAGCTACAGGTCACTCCTAGTGCCCATGCTAACCCCGGTTCACTATTGAAAGTGCCACAAATAGCATGTGAGCAGCAAAACTGGAACTTGAATGATTGGAAGAAGGTCATCTGGTCTGATAAATCTTGTTTTCTGTTGCACCATTTGAACTGCCAGGTACATGTATGTCATTTACCTGGGGAAATGTTGGCACCAGGAAGCACCATGGGATGAAAACAAGCTAGTGGAGGAAGTGTGATTCTTTGGGTGATGCTTCACTGGGAAACCTTGGATCCAGTCATTCATGCGCAGGAAACTATGATGTCTAGCAACTACTTAAACATCATTTCAGGCCAGGTACATTCCTTCTTAGCAACAACAGTATTCTCCTCTAGTAATGCCTTCTTTCAGCAGGGTAATGAGCCATGCCCTACTGCCCGGTTTGTTTGAGAATAGTTTGGTGAACATGAGGAAGACTTCCAGATATAGCCCTGTCCTCCAAATTATTCAGACATTGATCCAATCAAGCATCTCTGGTTTTTGTTAGAACAGTTAATCCAATCTGTGGGGGCTTAACTATGTAACTTCCAAGAGTTAAGGGATATGCTGGTAACATTTTGGTACCAGATACCACAAGACACCTTTAAAAATCTTGTAGTATCCATTATTCACCAATTAAGAGCTGTTTTGATGGTGCATAGAAGACCAACATCATATTAGGCAGGTGGTCATAACATTTTGGCTCTTTGGTGTGAATGCATTCTTTATTTATGTTATTTTTTCAGGTAGAACCATTTAATGGTGGTTTTAACTGCTGTAACTTTTTACATTTTATATTTCCTTTGAGTGGAAAGCAATTTCTCGGTTGGAAGTTATTAATATTCACTGTGAATATATCATCATCATCATCATCATTGTCAACCATTATCAATCCACTGCTGGACGAAGGTCTCCCCAAGTTTCCTCCACAACGGTCTGTCTTGTGCCAGTCTCCTCCATGTCACCCCTGCATACTTTCGAATTTCATCCACCCATCTCCTATGTGGTCTTCTTCAGGGTCTTTTCCTGTCCCTTGGAATCCAATCTAAAATTTCGGATGTCCATCGATGGTCTGTCCTTCTGGCAGTATGTCCAGCCCATTGCCATTTCAGGGATTTAACTTTGATCATGATGTCTTCCACTCTTGTCATTTTTCGGATCCACGAGTTCCTCTTCTTATCTCTCCTGGTTACACCAAGCATGCACCTCTCCATGCTGCTTTGAGTTGTCTGCAGCCTTTGTATGTCTCTTTTAGTTAAGGTCCACGTCTCTGCACCATACGTAAGCACTGGAAGGATGCTTTGATCAAACACTTTTCTTTTAAGACATAATGGCATATTGCTCTTGAAAATTATGCTGTTTCTTCCAAAAGCTCTCCAGGCAAGTTTTGTACGCCGATTAATTTCTTCATCAATGTGACCCTCACTTGATATCTGCTGTCCAAGATAAACGTACGTGTCTGTTATCTCCAGCTTTTCTCCATCAATCGATAAATCTTCATTTCTTGTAAAAGCATTGAACATCACTTTTGTCTTCTGAAAGTTCATTTTTAATCCCACTTCTTTACTCTTGTCAGCAAGTTCCTGGATCATACTCTGCAGCTCTGATGGGGTAGTTGCAAAAATGACTACGTCATCAGCAAAACGAAGGTGGGTTAGATAATCTCCATTAATCTTTATCCCCTTGTTTTCCCAGCTCAGCGACTGAAAAACACCCTCCAATGTGGCATTAAAGAGCTTCGGAGATATGGTGTCACCTTGTCTCACTCCCTTTCCAATTTTTACGTGTGTTGTATTTTCAAACAGCCTAATCTTTGCACTTGCATTTTCATAGATGTTATTAATAATATTAATGTATGCATCTTCAATACCGCAGGTTTTCAGAGCCATTGTAACTGCTGATGGTTTCACCGAATCAAAGGCTTTTTCATAATCGATAAAAGCCATGCACAATGGAAGTTCATATTCCCTCGCTCTTTCAATTAGTTCTCTCAGCACGTGGATATGATCTATTGTGCTGTAGCCACTCCTGAATCCAGCTTGTTCTCTCGGTTGAGCCATGTCTAGTGCTACCTTCAAGCGGTGTGAAAGAACTTTAGTGAAGATTTTATAAACTACTGATAGGAGGCTGATAGGTCTGTAGTTTCCGAGATCCTCAATGTCACCTTTCTTATGTAGCAGGATCATTGTAGCGGTGTTCCAATCCTCAGGAATCTTTCCTTCATTAAGGCATCGAGTGAAAATTTGGGCGAGTACTGTTTCGATTTCTCCACTTGCTTCTTGTATAATGTCTACAGTAATTCCATCTTCTCCTGGAGCTTTTCCTCGTTTCATGTTCTTGATTGCATGTGCAACTTCTGCTGGAAGGACTGGAGGAACTCTGGTACTGGTATCTTTCATGATGTCTGGAGTGCATATATCATCCCTTTCATATAATTTGGAGTAGAAATCTTTCACTCTTGTCAAAATTTCGCCTCTATTTCTTGTTACAGAACCATCTTCTTTTCCCAGTGCCATAATCTGTTTTCTTCCCTTACTGAGATGTCCCTTTTCTATCTTTAGGCTTTGGTTGCTTTCAATTGCTTTCCTCACTAGTTCACAGTTGAATTTCCTTACGTCTTCAATGATACTTTTTCTTACTGTCTTGCATAGCTCTATATATTCCACTTTGGAAGTCACATCTTCTTTAGTTGTCCTCATCTCTCTTCTTTTTTGCATCAACATTTTGGTTTTTCCTGATAATTTGTTCACATGCAACTTGTTCTTAGACCCAGCTAATTTTGTTGCTGTTTCCATAAGAGCTTTGGTTACTTTTCTGTTAACTTCAGAGATGTCCACTTCTTCCGATGTTAGGCCTTCTAAAGCAGAGAACCTGTTCTTCAGTTCTAACTTGAAGGTATTATGGTGTTTTTTAAGGTTGGTTATGTCAATAGATTTTGTTTGTCTTATGAGCTTGCCACGTTCAAGTTTAGTGTTGAGGTGCATCTTACATCTCACCAATCTATGGTCACTACCTGTGTTGAACTTGTTTAGCACACTGCAGTCTTCTATGACGAATTTTTTGTTACACATAATAAAATCAATTTCACTTGTTGTCCCATTTGGATGTCTCCATGTCCATTTCCTGTGTGGCTTTTTCTTGAAGAAGGAGTTCAAGATGAAAAACCCTTCTGCCTCTGCAAACTCAACGAGAGTATTTCCACGCTGGTTTCTGTTGCCATGACCGAATTTACCTACTGAAGTTTCATTCTGTTGCCGTTGCCCTATTTTTGCATTGAAATCTCCCATAATTATTTTCAAGTGCTGCTTACCTTTATTATTTAGATGACAAATTTCCTCATAAAATTCTTCAATTTCTTCTTCAGGATGACTTGTGGTGGGTGCATAAGTTTGAATAATCTGAGCCTGGTATCTTCTCGAGAGTTGGATAACGAGTCGTGCAGCTCTGTCAGAGGAACTTTCAACTTCTACAACTTTATCCTTCAGTTTCTTGTTTATTATAAATCCAACACCACTAGTTCTGCCAGTATCTGTCCCACGATAGTAGAAGAGATGTCCACTTTTCAGTTCGATGAGATCTTCTCCTTTTCTCCTTACCTCACTTAGCCCCACAATGTCCCACTTGATCCTTTGTAGTTCCTCTTCCAATTCAAGAAGCCTTGAATCAGAAGATAGGGAGCGTCCATTGTAAGTAGCCAAGGTCAGCATCAGATGGCAGCCTAGTCCGGTCCTCCGGGGATTCTTAGCACCCTCTGCCTTCATGTCGCACTGGCCGCTGCCTTGGCCAGGTACATTCCAGCTGTCGGAGACTGAGGGCCAAGATTTAAGTTGTGGAATCATTTTGGAGGGGTTTGGCCATAACTCACCACGCTGGCCAAGCGGGTTGGTGAGTGTGGGATAGAATTTCCTCTGATCCCGATGGTATAGTTATACCGCTATGGGCGGTCGTCAGAGCCCCTTTAGTGGGAACAGGATGCACCACGAGAAGGCGGGGTTGACATTTGTCAAGGAGAGGCTGTGATGTTACGCATCACCTGACCTTGCATCCCACTGTGAATATACATCGCAGTAATCAAATGTGATTCAAGGAAAAAACTTTCACGTACCTCTCGGTTGTAGTGGCTTTTTTTGACTAACTTCAAAAAGTCTGCACGTTTCTTGAGTAGGATATACTTTTTAGTTGAACTACGGGAGGCACATGAAGACAAAGGGGTTGTGAATTCCCAAACTGAGCATGTTGCATATTCAACGTAAACTGCAGAGAGAAAGGATGAAGAGAGGTCCCAGAAGATGGCAGACAGATCTGCCGAAATGCATCGGACAAATACATTCCAGAAGTCTGACGAAGTTTTTTGGTGATTGCAATTCCTCATGCGAATATTTTTACGAGTGTTTCGTTTTTCCGATTTTCAAGTTTTCCAATGTAATTTTCACATCTCCTTTGTCTTCATGTGCCTCCTGTAGTTCAACTAAAAAGTATATCCTACTCAAGAAACGTGTGGACTTTTTAAAGTTAGTCAAAAAAAGCCTACACCCAAGAACCCGATGAGAACAACAGTGCAAAGATTTGAGCATCGACCAACTACAACCAAGAGGTGCGTGAAAGATTTTTCCTTGAATCATATTCGATTAGCGCGATATATATTCGCAGCGAATATTAATAACTTCCAACCGAGAAATTGCTTTCCACTCAAAGGAAATATAACATGTAAAAAGTTACAGCAGTTAAAACCGCCATTAAATGGTTCTACCTGAAAAAATAACGTATTTTTTAAATCTCGATACATCGAGAAATATGTGCGTAATTCTTTATTTAATATTTCATTTTATCTATTTTCTTGTCCATTGTTCAGTTGTCAGATCTGTTTGTCATCCAGGTGTAGCTGGGAATTCCATCTTGTTGCATTCTAAACCTAGAAATCCGGGTTTTTAAGTTTTAGAAGAATTTGTGAATCCTCAATCATGTCATTTCACATAAACATAGAAATCGAGCAGAAACACACAGAGTCACATATGGTAAAGAGGTTTGTTCAATGGTAGCTTTTGGTCATCCTACGACTTTGATCACCCACGATCGAATGAATGGGCTGGTTGCCAGAACTACAATTTAAAATTGGAGTGCTGGAACTGTTACCAGATTTTAGTAGAGAGATCCAAATAAATGGGATTTGGTGAGGGGTCTCTGAATTGGAGTTTTTGGTGAACAAAATTCCAGTACTTTTTTGGAAACACAGAGATGCTTTGTTGATGAAAGGGGCAACTTTTTTGTTTCTTTCCAAATGGGAACTGCAGAGGCGTCTTCAAGGCTTAGTGCAGATAATGCTGTCTTTGGAAGACCATTGGAAACATCCTTTTTGTGTTGAATAAGTTTTGGTATGTGACTGAGAGACCAGAGGAAGTTGAAATGGGAATAGCATAAACTCCAGCGGTGTTCAGGGGTGAGACAGGATTCCTGTCTTTGAGCAGGCACTTTATTGCAGGAGAGTTTGGTTTCACTGTGAGAGTGTACCCCATAGTTTTGAAGAGTTTATGCATCTTATAAGAGAAGGATCCATGGAAAGGGATGGAACCAATGAATGGTGGTTTTTCCATACCATGATGTGACTCTGTGTGTTTTCACTTGATTTCTAAGTTTATGTGTTATTGGTGCTTGAAGCCTGAGTTTTAAACCATGTCATTTCTGAAAATGCAGCAAAATGATAATTAAAATTGCCATCAAGTTCTGTTTTGTTGAAATTTACCATGTTTAATGAAAAAACACACCATGCCACCTTCCTCCTGGTGATGCATGCTGAAAGGAAATCTGTTTTCATCATTTTGGCAGCTGCATCTGTATGAAATAATTAATTATATGAGGTTCAGGCAATCCACTGAGCTGCATTTAAAATTGAATGAGAACCACTATAGGGTTTCCAGAGAAGATTTTTAACATATTGAAAACCATAAATAGCCATATTAATCTGAATTTCTTAATTTGTCTTCAAAAATGCCCTTCTTGAATGATTTTCAACATACTGAAAAACATTTTAGTACAGAAAGAAGTGTGAAATTAAACTGTACTGGCATCAAGTGGCTATTTGTTGGGTAGCAAGTTTACTTTTGCAAGATACATATGTATGTATAGCAAAAAGTACTGATAAGAAATAAAAAAAATACACAATGAAAATTCAAAGTAATACTCGGAAAAATTGACAAAATTTTGTAAGGAAAACAGTCAAATAAAAAATGCCATTAGAAAATTGGAAACCAGGTTGCCTTTGTTATGTGAGCATCAACCTGGAGAGTGGCTTTTCTGGTGTCAGTAAATGACAGGGAATAAATAATAACCCATGTAAACTGACAAATGCTCCTGGAGCCACTACAAGGAAACAAACAATTTAGTGTTGGAAACAAAACTTTCTGAAAAATATGAAGCTTACAGACAAGTTTAAATAAAAAACTTATAGTAAACAGTAAACTTACCAGACAGTAGCTGGAATATACTGAATGTCTGAACTTGTCAAGACTGACAACTAGGTTGAAAAGTAAACTCTGATTGAATAAAGTCGATTAAACAGAAAAAAGAAATATATAACATGGAAAAAGTTTTGGTTAAGTGAAAGAACCAAGTGAACAAAAATATATGTGACCTAACCTGGCCAAAAAGGTGTGCGTAATAGTTGAGGCAAGATTGTGTGTGTAAACGTCTTCAACTACTAGGGACCCACCAAGTAGCATTTGGTATTACCTCGAGATTTTTTAAATTGTAAGTTCCTGGGTTTGTCTAGAGTGTTGATGTTAAATTTAAAAAGCTAAGAAGTAGATTAAAATTTAGGATTAGCTGTTTTAGGTAATGTCGTAGGAAATAAACTGGAAATTTATTTAACTTAAATTGCGTGGTAAGAAGTTTGAGGTTCTTGATGACATATTTTTGAGTGGTACATATTTTAATGATTCTGTAAATTGAGAATATTACGATGTATTTCTATGGAAACATTTGACAACAAATGCATATAATAATTAATTTCAAATTTGAAATTGTGCCTTTTGTCATATGTGCCAATTTCATAACCCAATTTTTGTTGATTTTGATCTCCAAGTAGTTAACACAGCCAAATGTACAGTTGGTTTTTATCAATGAAATATCTTCTGGATATATTTCATTGGAAAAAATATTCATATATATATATATGCATGTAATGATATTTTTATATGCATGTAATGGCACTGAGCTAAGAGCTTCCAGGCTTATTGTTTCACCTCACAATCACCACTGAGTTATATTCAGAATATGTTATGCAGTTGAACCCATATATAACAAGGTTGAAGGGAGAGTTAAACACATTCAATATATGCAAACTATGTTGTAACTGAACAGATAAAACAGGACTATTTTTGGCATATTACATAATATGTCAGATTAAAACTAGTCAGTCATAAACTTTTTTGAAGTTGTGAATCCATTTATTGGTGTAAATATGACATGAATGGTAAGTCAGATAATATCCAAAAACTTGAAAATTTCACTGTCCTGGGAGCAGGAATTGAACCCTTTCACATCTCCCAGCTAGCACCTGAGTATGCTAACCACTACACCACCCAGAATGACCAAGCCTCAAGTTTCCAATTAATTTGAACATGACCATCACAGGATGGTCATTCTGGGTGGTGTAGTGGTTAGCATACTCGGGCGCTAGCCGGGAGATGCGGGTTTCATTTCCACTCCAGGAAGAGCGAAATTTTCAGGTTTTCAGATAATATCTGACTTAACATTCATGTCATATTTACACCAATAAATGGATTCACAGCTTCAAAAATTATATTTTACAATAGTGTAATTCTGTCTTTCATTCATTGATATCCTGCTCCTCTGAGCAATCGCAGGAACGAATTCTAATCCTCCAGATTCACTATATATGAATGCAGGTTGCTTCGACTAGCAAATCCTATGATGGTTATATTCAAATTAATTGGAAACTTGAAACTTGGTCATTCTGGGTGATGTAGTGGTTAGCATACTCGGGTGTAGCCAGGAGATGCAGGTTCAATTCCCCTCTCCAGGACCGCAAAATTTTCAAGTTTTCGGATATTATCTGACTTACCATTCATGTCATATTTGCACCAATAAATGGATTCACAACTTCAAAAATTGTATTGTACAATGGTGAAATCCCATCTTTCATTCATTCATAAACTGTTTTGTCAATTAATTGAAGGTAAATAATGCCTGTTAATTTAAACTTGTGGTTAGCTATAAAAACATGAATGAGATCTACAAAAAGGAAAGCTTTTATTTAATGTACAAATTAAAGGAACTGCAAACAATTTTTAAATTTCACCTGTTACATTTATGTTTTTGTTAGCATGCTACTGATTGTTATGATAGCAGCTGTTGTATTTTTTTTAACTTTGTATAATGCAGTGGTTAAGAATTTTCTTGCTGCACACAGAATAAACACTAAGATTTTCTCAATTTTCAATAGTAAGTCAGTTTGAGATTGTTTTCTTTTGTACAGAATTTTAGGATTTCTCCTTCACTGCTGGAATGATTCTCATCCACATCTATGTTTAGTTATTCTACTGAGAGCTTCTTTCTTATCAGTGTTCATGTAATACATCAAACGTGCTGACATCTTGTTTCTCTCAGATGACTCCAAGTTTCATTATGTTTATTACTTTGATTTATTTTATTATTGACCTCTTTCACAGATATGCATGAATCATTCAATTGAAAGTCTTTTCCAAAACTGGCATGTTTCCAGCAGTTTTGAACTGTTTCTTTTGAAATGGCTTTTCAAGCACAGCTTAATTATCACAAGCCATTCTAACAACAATTGTTGCTTCATCTTTTTCTATTAGTTAGAACTTTTGGGGAGAGAAGTATACTTTTTCTGTGAAGAACTTTCATATTTTTTATTATTACTTGCTGGTCCATTGGTTGCAGCTTCCTTGTGGTGTTACAGGGAAGACGATGAACAGTTTTCGTTTTTAAAATCATGTTAGTTGTGTGGGCCATACATTTGTCTATAATAAGAAACTCCCACTTTTTTCAGCCTATTTTGTCATTGATTGGCTTAATCCAGGATGTGAGAGTGGGAGGAAGTAAAAAGAGAACTGAAACGTTTTTTTTTTTTTCGTGTTCATGGAAATCGATCTGTCCATAAGGGTAACCATGGGGTGTAGTCAACAGCAGGCATTTCTTGCTCTTCCGGTGAAACAGAAAGGGGAAAAAAACTGAGTGATTGCCCCTTATTTTGCTTTCTGATAGCCATGCTAAACTTCGGGGTATATGTGGTTTCTCTAAAAACTCTTGTTCATAATATGCGGTTTGAATAACAAGGGATAATATTACAAAGTTCAAGGGATCAATAAAAACTTCAATTTATACGGAACTTCATATGATGGGAGCTCATTATATCTGGATTTAACTGTATTACAGGAGGCATATCGTGCTGTCTTGCGCCACTTGTCTCTATACCTATGTATAAGGTTGTCCATAATGAAATGTCCAATTTGTATACTGTTCGTCAATCACACATATCTCAGCTCAGAATAAATATGATTAATCAAAATAAGAACCATTCGATTCAACACATTTTTGCCAATTAGAAACAAGGTTATGTATTTTGGTAGCATAAAAATCGGGAGTTCTGGAAGTGACGAAAACCTGAAAGACGTTTTGAGCATCAGCTTGATTGTGGAAAATTTTCCCCTGCCAAAATTGGTCCAGATGCTTGAAAAAATGGTAGTCGGTTGGCAAAATGTCTGGCAAATATGGTGAATGAGGTAAAGTCTCATAACCCAGTTCGTTCAGCTTTTGCATGCAGAAGTATTCGGCACTTTCTGTTGACATGATGGGCGAATGCATTGCAGTTTGTGATGCATTTCATCGATTTCCTGACAATACTTTGCTGCGGTAATCATTTCGCTCACATTCAGGAAGCTCTAGTGGATTAAACCGGTTGAAGACCACCAAATAGTCACCATAACCTTCTGTTGATGGAGTTTTGGTTTGGGAAAGTGTTGAGGAGCTTCATCATGGTCCAACCACGAAGCAGAACATTGACGATTATCACACAGGATCCACTTTTCATCGCATGTCACGATGCGATCGAGAAAAGGATTGGTTTTGTTACGGAAAAGAAGCCCAGACAAGACTTCTAAATAACGATTTTTTTTATTTTCGTTCAATTCATGTGGCACCCATTTGTCGAGCAGTTTGGACTTTCCAATATGGTTGAGGTGCCCAGGAACAGCTGATTTGCTTACTCCCAGTTCTCCCGCAAGCTCACAGACAGTTGTGTGTGGATCTGTTTCAACAAGCACCTGCAATACGTCATCATGGATGATGGTACTCTGTCGTCTACGCTCTTCATTGTCGAGGGTTCGTGTCGGCAGTTGAATTTTGCGAACCACCTTCACACCGTATGCTCATTAGCCGTATTCTTCCCAAAGGCGCCAACAATGTTTCGCTTTGCTTGCACTGTGTTGTGGCCTAATTGGAACTCATAGAGGAAAATTGCCCGAAAATCACGATTATTCATTTTTCACTGAAAGGGAAATGTAGAGTAGGAAATATTTTTTGTTAATAAAGTGAACCAAAAGGTTACAATCTACAGATTTCAGGCTTTCCAATGTTATGTCCCACTTGCATACATATTCACTGTATTGAAGACAACACATTGTCAAAACACAAGAGATAAAAATCGGACATTAGCTTTTCTGTATAATTCATGAATTGTAATGGCAATTCATGAATTATCTACATCAAAGCTAATATTCCAGGTAACAACTATCCATGTCACATAGCACATAGGATTCACAAAAGTTTCTGGGGATGTTAATTTCCCCCAAAGGAAATAAAAGGCAGGTGTACCATGTTATGTAAATCAGGTAACCCAATGAGGAGGTCCACTGTCAGTAGAGAGAAAAATAGTTTTCCTCTGAGAGTGTAATGGAAAGAGAGTTAGAGAGGTTCAGTGTACTTTTAAGACCGGTCACATTTTTGGGGTATAAGGAGCTGCTTTATTTACCAATAGTATTAATATCAGGAAATGGCTAATGTGCCTGCAGGAAAGGCAATCTTGGTCTATGGAGCACATAGATTTTATGGGATATTTCTGTCACTTATACAACACTCAAACATAGATGCACTGCTGGAGGTTTACCAGCTGAGCCAGTGTGTTGAGTTCTACATCAGTTGTTAACTGAGGCTTGTGGTATGAGTTTTGCACTGTTCGTTTTCTGTTCAACACAGTTTTGGTTTATGTGAAAAGGTGACAAAATTTATTACCGCAGAGCTGTATATTGTACATGTTAAAACTTCACAGGGGGTTTAAAGAATAAGTAAGGATTACCCAGTACCTGACATTCCATTTTGTTATCATATTAGCCTAATGTCTAATGCTATATATGATTTTAGACAGCTGTTGATGATGGCATAAAAAAGATTTCTTTTGAATGTGGTCATGTTAAAAGATGAAAATGTAGTCAGGCTAAAATAATGAATAGTTAAAATTAAACAAAATCAGTTTGAAATTAAAACCATTTAAGAGCTTTAAGCTAAAAGAATGAAGAGATAAAATGCAAAAGAAATGAGTGGAAGTTAAAACCATTTATAACTTTAAAGCTCACAAAATGGGAAACACTGCTTCACACCACCAGCATCATCTCAGAGAAAACAATGTTGATGGTGACTTCTTCACCGTAGTCACAGAAGAGCACTTCTGTTCATTTGAGTATGAAAACAAACATTTATCTAGCAAAGATTCTGTGTCATGCTGGTGAACTTAATGTGCAAACTTTACTGATTCAGATGCTGTTTGGTGCTTAAAGTTGGAAGTTTGTGATCGTTGGGTTTCCAGCATCATTCATTAGTAGGAAATTTGTTAAAGTGGTTCCACCTAAAAACTCTGCCCTATGTTTCCAATGGTAAAAATATCTGTAGACATTTCCTTCGTAATTGATATAATCTCAAGGATGAAAATGCCGCCCCAGTGGTCTAAGCGCTGGCTTATTACCATTCACCCGAGAAGGGTCCAGGTTCGAATCCTGGTGATGCATTGATATTGTGCTTGTCTTATGGCACTGGTTCTCTCCCTTCTGTGAAACCAGCACCCTTAAATCAATCAAAAAAAAAAAAAAAAGATGAAAATCTGCATATTAAAAAAATAACTTTTTAAATTACAGCATGGCATGCTTAATATTTGCTAAACCTAAACCATAATTATATTAAAAATTAATAATGTTTCTTTGGGTAATGTTGAGGCATGTTAATAATAGATGGTGCAATGTGTATATTGATGGTGTCAGCGGACAAACAAATGTTTGATGGCTTATTTTTTAATTAGAAATCAACCGTGTCAATAGCACTGATGATTTTTTTCCAATAATTTTATTAATTTTTGGAATGGGATCAAAATTTGAGTCCATCCATGGGATAGTCTGGAATGTTTAGAATGATTTGAGCCACTCAGATTAAATATTCTGACAATAATTTAACTGAAAATATCAACAGAACTTTAAGCACTGCTGATTTCTATTTTCGAAATAAGATATCAAACATTTGTTTATGCACATCATCAATGTGCAAGTCATGCAATTTATTAGCAGGTCTTAACATTACCTAAGAAAAAATGATTGATTTTTAATATAACTATGATCAAGTTTTAGCAAATATTAAGTAAGCCATGCTATAATTTAAAGATATTTTTATTGACATATGGAAATTTTCATCCTTGGGAATACATGAATTGCGAAGAAAATGTCAACAGAAGTTTTTACCATTGGTAACATTGGGCCGAGTTTTTAGATGGACTTAAGGAATAACACTTCAAAGATTACAGAAACTCAATTTTTTTAGACTCAATTTCACAAGGAAAAAATTCCTGGAAAATGCCAAATAGAAGTGAATTTTAATTGATTGTCAGGAACTTTTATTAATACAGGATGGTGCTAGATGGCAGCATGTTTATTTATTCCTGTTAGGAGCCTGATTGGATGGCAATGTACCCATTCATTGCTGCTAGGATACATTAATTGCTACTAGTAGTCATGTAGCAGAAATGAACAAACTGGCTGACATTCACCATCATGGCTTGGAGAATCACATTCCAAAAATTACTCTGAGCAGTTTCAACTGAAATGCTTTATCCACTGGAATTTATTATTATTATTATTAATATGTTCATTGCTGCCATTGACTTTCTTGACCAGGGCTGGCGAGCAAAAGGCAGAGATATTTATCTCAAGTGTCGAGATTCATAAATTTTCTAGTGATTTGGAAGATTTGTAGAATGACTGCCTATTGGATTGGGTGAAGCAGTCTCTGTGGCAATCCTAATTCCTCGATGTTTTTCAGAAAGATATTCAGTACCGCTGCGATTGCCAAAAGGACAACTGGTACAATATTTGTTGTGCTTTGTTTCCAGATCCTTTGGATTTCCATTTGCAGGTTCTTATATTTCATGGTTTTGTCAGATACTGTAACAGTTTTATTTGGATGTCCTGTAAGTGGAACTGCTAAATTTATAAGGTGTGTCTTCTTCAGCATTTTGTCTACAATTACAGTGCCAGGTGGATTGTGTTTAATGATAGGTTTTCCCCAGTGCACAATGTAATTCGGATTTTCGAGAATAGTTCTGGTTGGTACTTGTAATAAAGTGGAGTATAGCCTTGGATAAGGCCATATTTAATGCCCAGCTCTTGATGTAAGATATTAGCTACTTGGACGTGTCTGTTAAGGTGTTGCTTTGAACCATGGACAGAGTGGCTGGCTAATATGTGTCCTATGATATCATTGGGTTTCTTACACACTGTACAGGTGTCATCATCTGCAACTTTCATTATGTGTCTTTTGTAGTTCTGGGATGTGATAATACTGTCTAGAGTCCCAATGTAATTATATCAATACTAATATTAGTAAAAAAGATAATAAAGTAAGGAGAGCGATATAGGTCAAACACACACCTTACCATTAATTTAGGTGGATCAATTTACTTGGCAGAAATTGGATAATACTAATTAAAATATAATAACTGTTATTATTAACAGTTCAGCTGAAAAGGCATCAAGCAGTAGTCAATGAGGATCCTAGCGGAAGTGAACAAATGTGTGTCCATTTACTATTATCTTGCATGAGTAAAAGTTCCTGACTGCCAGTTAAATCCTCCCTCCAATAGAAATATATTTCATTTGGTTTGTGGAAAAAGTTTTATATGTGTTAATTAACTGACAAGTGAAATTTTGACCATTCACTTTGCTTGAAACCCATTTTCTGAATTTCAATGGATGGCCTGGCATTGGAAAAGTGAAATTTTTGCAGCTTCTGATTGCAAATTCTGATTATCTCATGTGCTTTTTTCCTCCCACATAAATTGCAGTGGAAGCTCTGAATATCTCGTGAAAGTAATATCATGGGTATTGTTTCCAACAACTGTCATACTTGACTCCCAGTTACTTTTGTTTTCCATTGTACAGAAAGAAATACATTCATCCAGTGGTAATTTTGTTTCCAGCTGAGAACTGCTGCCCCAATAATTTCTCCATCAATTTTCTATCAAATTCAAATGTAGCAATTCCGTGCCAGTTTGTATTTATCTTGAACATTACAGCCTTTAGTTATTGAAATTTAAGACAAACAAACTGTTCTTGGGTAACTCTGTTTCAATCAAGAAAAGCAAGCTTAATCCTATTCCTAGTGTTATGCATTATAGATTCAATGTTCAACTCTGTGAAATCCTAAGATGGATAAAATTATCTTGTACAAGTGCTGCTGATGAGTTACAACTTTTATCAAGTCCTATTCAAAATGGGACTTAATAAAACTAGTAGCTCATCATAAGCACTTCTACAAGAGAGAAGGACTGGAAATCAATGGAAGATTAAACACAATGAATAAATAGAAGTGTTGGCCATTGCCACCAAGGCACAAAAGTTGCTTGATGGTGTACAAGGTTGGTATACAGCTTGGGAATTTCACAGTTATTTATAACAATGGTTATTTTTATGAATTAATGAGATCACAGCAACCATAGTGAAAATAATTACTGCTTAAGTTGGAGTTAGATTTACAGGGATTACTAATTGTGGAATAACTTTTTTACGGGTCTTATAGAGGTTATTTTTCATGAAAGTTGGTTGTCAAATTTTCGAACTAAAGCCTAGTTCGTCATCAGGACTCCAGTAAGACCTATAATAGACACTAGAAATTCGCCACTCTCCAACATTAATTATTATTTACTTGGTCACCTCAGAGATATTTTCCCTTCTCCTCCCTACCTACTAAAAAATTCCATGCAGCTAAAAGGAAAACTGGACAACTTGCCAGAATTAATTCATTCAGTAATGGCAAGCATGGATATAGTCTCTATGTATACCAACATTAACCTGGACCTCCTACTGGAATTCATTTCAGATGACCTTGCGGAAAAAATAGTATTCCATAATCACAATAGAGAAATACTACTTGGCATATATGAACTGCTCATATTTTCCTTCAAGAATAATTTCTTCCAAGGGCGATAGAAATGGTTAATATATATCAAATACGTGGAGATAATGTAAATGGACGATGTCATCACTCTTTCCACGTTATTTTTTAAACAATGCATAGCGACTGAAAAATTGTATTCCGGCACTGCTGGGATCGAACCCCAGAACTCTCAATAACTAGTCGAGTGCGTTCGAATTTACGCTACAGCGCCAACAATTCTTCCAGTTTGGAAAGAAATATTACAGGCAAACTTCAGGAATTGCAATGGGTTCTCCACTAGCACCTCTGCTAGCAAATTATTATATAAGTAAACTAGAGTCAAAAATCCTTATACAACCCTCCTTGTTTGCTCTCTATGTAAGGTACATGGATGATGTCCTAATTATAGTAGATACTGTGGACCAATCTCTACCCTCTGAGATTCTGGAATAATTTAACTTACTAGAGAATACCTTGCAGTACACCCTGGAACAGAAAAAAGACCATAGCATCAATTACCTAGATTTAACCTTGACCTCAAGAGAGGGGGAAATATTCACTCAGCTTTTTAGAAAACCCACCAACACAGGGAAGATGTTAGACTTCTGCTCATTCCACCGTGATTATATTAAATCGAATACGGCGAGTCAATTTTTGAAAAAAATTGAAATCCTGGTCTCTTCAGCTACTCAAAAAGATCTTCACAAAGAAGAATTAAAGGAAATATTAGCAGAAAACAATTACCCCTCCCCATATGTTGAGAAAATATTTAAGCAAGTGCCAAAAAAGAAGCAGGAAAAAACCAACTTCAAATTCACCAGCAAAATTACGTACCACAAGGGACTTTTCGAGAAACTGAAAAGGATCGGAGCAAAATATAATATCAGGCTAGCTCCAGATCTTAATAACAAAATAAAGAAATTCCTGCCAGCTTTAAAGCAGAAATAATTGGACATCGAATTGCAGGAAGGAGTAATTTACTGCATCGGCTGTAACTGCGGACTCAGCTATATAGGAGAAACAGGGAGAAGTATTAAGGTCCGAATGAAAGAACACCAAGCAGCTATTAGGAACATTGGGAACAAAACAGGGCTAGACAGACGTATACAAGCAAGTGGACACTCCATAAATTGGGACTCAGTGAAAATAATCTCCCACCAGTCAAACTTAGTAAAGAGGAAACTAGAAGAAGGGATCGAAATAGCAAGAAGAAGAAGTACCACAATTAACGATAATTGCGGATGGACTCTTCCAATTGAGTGGCAGCAACTACTCCAGTGACATAGTCCTGATGACGAACTAGGCTTTAGTTCAAAAATTTTACAACTAACTTTCATGAAAAATAACCTCTATAAGACCCATAAAAAAGTTATTCCACAATCACTATGAATAGAGGTGCCATAAATGCATTTACAACTGGGATTACTAAGTTTTTTTAGGCTATTCATCAAATTTCTATATTTTATCAAGTCTCTTTATATGAAGGACTAAAAGAAAACTCAGTAGACATAACAATAAATACTTTTCAAAATTAATCAAACCACTGAAGTGAAAAATCTAATAACTATAAAGAATGTTGCTATTAAATGACTCCACAGTTATGAGGTAAGGTACAATAAAATACATAAAACAGTGATACTTCCATCCATCCTATAGTTGACCCCAAGCATTCTCCACTTTCAAGCCTCAGTCAGTACCTCCTTAATTATTGGGGGGCGGGGGGATTTTTCCCATTCCTGCTGCATTGATAAAAACTCAAAAAAATTAGTGTGGATTCACAGTCAAAACTCAAGCTGGATCAAAAGTCTAGTTTTTTTTTTTTTTTTTTATAATGTAACTAGCATGTTTACTCAACTACCTTCATCTTGTTATATGTGTGTGTGTATTGCATACTTGCTATTACTAATTCAAAAGAATTCATCCATAAATTGGAAGTTTTCTCTGTAATAGAAAATCCTATTTCAGCAATTCTGGATGTTGTCTCCAGGTACACCAGAATCAATGTAGACCTACCTCCTCATAGAATTTCTTGCAGAAGATTTGGACAAAATAATTTTCTAAAGAAACAATAAAGATGCACTCGCCGGAATTTATGAACGTGCTTCTAGAAAATGTATTTAGGGATGAGACTTAATATGCTGTTATTTTCAACTCTTTGTACATTATATTAGGAGAGCCAAAAGATAGGTTAGGTACATGGTATTAACATACCAATTTCCAACCCTAAATACACTTCTTATGTTTACAGGTTACATTGAAAAACAGAATCCCCTTGTTCCAATTTCCAAAAAGATTATGTGTTCACTGCTTCCATTTACATTGAAACAGAGCTTCTTTAAATTTGAAGATAAACAAACTTCAGACTTAGCAATGAGTTTTCTATTGGTTCCATTTTCAGCGAACTATTAAATGGGAAAACTTGAAGTTAAATTGGTCCTACCCTAACTTTCATTAAACATGAGATAAATGGATGACATTCTTATAATAGTTAATAGCAAATATGAGTCTCCCAGGAATATTCTTAACCTGTTTAACAGTTTTGATATTCCTGATATTACTAGAATGGTAGCAAAATAATATAAACTTCCAGGACTTAACTCTTACAGCTTCATAGAGAGGAATCTTCACAAAACTGTACAAAACCCCCACCAATGCTAATAAAATTATGACTACCACTCTCACTATCGCACCTACGTTAAATTTAATGTGGATTTAAAATTCCTGAATAAAATAGATGCCATGGGGTTCTTCAGAAATATAAAAAACTTCACAATGAAAAACTAAAAGTTACACTGGCAAAAAATAATCTTTTGCCATAATTGAAAAGGTATTTAGTAAATACTTTTTAAATTCAGGCAATGGAATTAAACTAACCAAGAGAGTTTCTTACCGTAAAGGCTTGTTTGAAAAACATAGGGTTAGCAAAAATTCCCTGTTTGACTTGCACTAGGTCTAAACAATAAAATCAAAATTATTCTTTTCCATAAAGCAAAAGGAAGACAACATTTTGCTAGAAGGAGTGGTCTACACTGTAATATACAATTGTGGGGGACCTATGTAAGAGAAACTGGTAGACAACTTACTTAGAACCATGTAGGAGGCATAACAGATGTTAACTGAAAACCAGAACATGACAGGCATATTCAAAACACCAGGCATTCAATTGACTGAGACTACATAGATAATGTTATCTTATCAGAAGCACTATGTGGAAAGGAAGTTTGAAGCTGGTATGGAAATTGAAAGAAGATCCACAATTAACAACCAAAATGGCTGGTTATATAAGCATATGAGTGACAACACCTACTCCTTTCAGCCGTTCTGATAACAGTTTCAAGTACTACACAAAAATTTGATGAATGACATTATATAAGAAAATACTAGTAATTCCTGTAAATCTATTTCCAAAGTAGCAATGGTTATTTTGTGGAAAACCTAAATGTTTTTAAATGAAAATAATTCTCTTAATGTTACTAGGCTGTGGCTTTAATGAAGTCAACAAAGGATATCAGGCTAACTGTGAAAAAAGGAGCTGGTATCTGCCTGTTTGCTGACAACAGCATGGATGAACATTCTGTGGCAAATGGACATGATAACAACCAGTCACAGTACAGTCCAGATTCGAAAGCTTGCAGGTAATTAATGGTTTTGAAGCATGACTTTCTGTAGCTTTTAGCTTGATCTTGAACATCAGTGAATCTGTATAATGGATCTTTGGTTTGTTGCTTAATGCAGAACTTGTAGCTGCATCTGAGATGTGTTCTTTTCAGTAACCTAGTCTTTTCACAGCATTAACCTGAAAATGGGATTTTTAAAGATAAGTTAAGGCTGTGTTTTTCTGACATTATGTTTCCTGAATGAAGATTTTTTATTGCAAATAATCGTGGGAAACAGAATTTTGTCGTGTGTGTGGTGCTAGTCATCATTCAATAATCAAATTTCACATCAAGTGCTTGATTCCAAACCATTCTGCTCAAAAAGCCTAGTTGAAACTCATCTTACACGAAAAATCTGAGATCATATCTCTTCCTACACCAATAACCTGATTTCAACCCCTCCCTGCATCAGCAGTCTGAATTGGAAAGTTCAGGTGAAATGTGGATTGTATTTGTTATTTCTACTACCTGCAGTTGTAACTTTCTCCTTGCTATCACATCTGACCCAGTTACCATCTGAGGCTTACATTTCATTGATTAAGTTGTTTGTACTAAAGCTTGCCTTGTGTGTGATGTTTTGATCTATGTAGATTTTCCCATCTAATTTGAATTTATTGAATATTTAGCTGAAAAGATCAGGGGATGTGCTAGCACAAACACATTATTATCTAACTTTAATTTAATTTACTGGCTGTACTGAAATTCATGCTACCATGAAGAGAATATCCACTCTATGTACTTCTGCTTCAGCTGACTAGTGTCCAAATGATTGGAAGCAAATCAAAATCTCCTGAGACAGAACACAGATGTTGCATGCTTTATCTGCATGTTCTTGGGGGATTGCAACACCTTGATTAAGAGGATAGTTTACAAGCAGCATTTGAAAGAGATGTTTGGCTGCCAGTGAGTTTTTATTTTCACTCTTATCCTGTACAGGAGCCATACAACAAACATTAGTCCTGAAAAATGCGGATAAATTGAACAAACAGCATACTTCAGATTAACTGACACCTTTGTCTTGGGGAAAAATCTGAAATTTCCATGCTACCATTTCCACTGTTTGGAATTTCAGAGTTGATACTTTCTTTGGAGTAATTATACAATTCTCGTGTATGACTCACAGTGGACATTTTTTTATTTTTTTTTAACATCCTCTGAAGAAGACAAAGTGGGAGATTACACTAGTTAATGGATGGTTGTGTTAAATGGAAGAGAGACAAGCTAACTGTTTTTCCATATTGCATTTTCTCCTCAAGAAAGTACTAGATCAGATGAATATCCATTCTCTCATTTCCAGTGAGACTGACTCCTCAGTTTGTGAAAATGCTGTGATTACTGGCGAATCAGTTCTGTTGATATTACCTACTAGTTAAGCAGAATGTTCAAAGATGAACAGGAGGTGTGTGATTATATGTATATAATTTTTGGCAAAAGTTCTTTAGTATTGAAAATGTAAAGAATCATGAAAGAAAATAAATATAAATGCAATTTTTTAACTTTGGTAAAAAAAGTACAGAAAGTTGAAGTGTAAAAATTAAGCATAATAGTGAAAGATTTTATGGTATCATTTATTTGATTTGGGCTGTGTTTTTAGAGGGGTTTTTTTGTTTTTTTCCCATGAAATTTTTTTTATGCTTCACCAAATTTCTCTGTTACTGTAAATGAATTGTTAACTTTTTCTCTGTCTCATTTATTTATTTTACTCAGAAATCGGTGCGCCGGGGTTGGGGTTTATTTCTCTAAATTGTGTGTCAATCGCATGACTACAATTATTACTAAATGAAAGGTGTGCCTCAGTTGGTAACTTGGTTAAATGTGACAATGAGGAACAAATACACTCTTGTAGACAGGGGAAATGTGAACACAATGTTTCATCTGAAGGCTGTTGTAGCAAGTGGAAGAGGATGCGTGGATCTGACCAGCAGTATCAGTGTGTTCTACTTTACCTCCTCATGAGATGAAGTGGAAGATCTTTGTTAAGTGCAATAGGGACTAAAATGATGGAGCACCAAACAAGTTGGATGACTGTTCAAAGATGAACTTAGGTAAGGCAACTCACATTGTACAGACCCAAGGCCTAATGCGTATAATGCCATTCTGAGAGATGAATGATCATCTTGGGAAAACAGGTGAAATTCCATCAAAACCTGTCATGCATCCAATGCGTGAAATCTACAGGAGATGAATAAGGATTTATATATCTTCAATATGCTATGTAAATTGTTCAGTATGGCTTAAAATCTTGGAGGGGAAAGGAAGAAAGGCAGGGTGTTGAAATCATTCAGAAGCCTGTACACCAAGACAGTGCCACCCAAAGGCCAAGTCCTCTGAGGTACTGGTTTCTGATCATTCATCCTTGATGGCTTCAGGTTCAAGTCCCGAATGAGGCAGGGGTGGTGTGTTTATGTGATAGTGCTGGCTTACTACTTGCTCTAAATTAGAGATGGGTGATTGCATGTAACCCTCTGAGTTGCTCATCATCACTAAACCATGGGGGGAAAAAAACACCAAGAAAGGAAATGCTGGTAAGTGGTTTGATTTTTAACTCTGGAATAAGACAGGGCTGTGCATTGTCCCCATTTTTGTTTGTGATCTGTATAAAAAAAACTGTTTGAAGAAAATAACTTAGTTTCATATATTGAAGTAGGTAGCTCTAACATCAACAGTTTAGTGCTATTATCTAAGACTGGAAACCAGTTACAACATAATTTCAATGTATGAACAATTTTGGATGAAGATCAATGTTGATAACACTCTAAATCATTCTTGATCAAACCCAAAAATTATTTATATCATGATACAGAGAAAGAGACTATCATAAAGGCAGCATATTCTAATTATTTTGATGTGATTTTTAATATGACTGGAAAGTATGACAAAGAAGTTGATGACAGAATTTCTGAAGCTCAGGGAAGGTCTCTTATCAACTACAAGAGTATATTTTTCACCAAGAAAGAGGTTAACCAAAACACTACACTTTGCTGCATACAATGCATATATAGGCCTACGTGCTCAGTTGTGGCGGTGAGAGTGGAGTTCAAAGTAAAAGATCCTATAAGGATGTTAGAAGCTGCAGATATAATTGTGGTAAAAGAAACATCTAGAAAAAATGGATGGATTCAGTGGCAAAATTAAATCAGTAATGTAGGCATTTAAACTGTGCTAGTTTTTCCTTCAGTATTGAGATGGTATGGACGTGTGTGTCAAATGGGAGATAAAAGATTGCCAGAACATCGAGGAAAGTCTGAGGTATCACATCACATACTAAGAGGTAGACCTACAAAAAGGTGGACTGAAGTAATGAAATCAGCCATTAGTGTTCAATGAAGCAATTTAGTGGAGATGGGAAATCTTGCAATGGAAAAAAGTAATTAACTGAAAATGAGATTTTTTTTAGCAATGTCATACTAGTGTACAGGCATGAGATGGTACAAAACATGTTATATGAATTCTCGTGTAGAATTGTATTCAAGTCACTCTGTACAGTCATAAAATACATCATACCAAAAAGAAAGTTTTGATTTTTATACATATGTCAACAAATTTTACAAATGAATTAGTTGCAGAGCAAAACAAATTAAGCTGCAAAACATCGATGCAGATATCTCTCTGAAAAGAATTAAAAAACCCCCGTGTTTTGCACAGCTGTGACTTTAACAAATGTCATCCATGAGGAGTACTTAAAAATCTTTCAGATTGTACTGTCATGAAGTGAGAACAGTTCTCAAGAGCTTCTAGAGTTTCCCGTACAGTTAATAGTTGCTATCATGTTTTTTGTTTTTTTTTTTAAATTGATTTCCATATATCTAGTCACTTCTCTTGTGTATTAAAAAAATCAACAGATTTCTTTCTCTTCAACATCAGCTCATATATGTGTTCAGCATGTATATTTGTATATGCACTACAATGTCAAACTTTCACTAAATTATGGGATTTACTCGGCAATAAAAGGATATTACATTACTTACAGTCGAATTTTCGGGTAGCACTCCTACCCTACCCTTCCTCTTGATAATATTTGACTGTAAGTAATATCCTTTTATTCCTGGGTAAATACCATAACTTAGTGAAATGTATAATATATAAAGCCTAGGAATAGCCATGACATCAATTATTACCAATGCCAAACTTATTTGGGTAATCTGTTCTCCCTGATTAAAGAATGTTCTAATCTGTCATTTATGTAATAAGCAAATAAGTTGTTCTTATCAAAGGCTATATTGCAGATCAAAGGTACCAGTCATAGGCATTGTCTCATGGTAAAGTGCCAGTAAAGTTTTAGAAATATTTGTTTTGCTGGCTGTCATGTGGACAACTCATCATCGCAATCTCTTTCAGCCTTCAAAATTGGAAGAATAATGGTTATATTACATTGAAATGGCTTAGTAGTAAAGGGATGGTGAAGAGACTGGAAGAAATCAATGAAATCTGAAAAGAATCCTGCAAGCAATATGAGAACAATCCGTGAAAATTGCCACCACCTGTTCAAAAGACAACTTGAAAGCAATCCGTAGAAAACTGTGTCCACCATTTCAGAATTCAGCAACATTAATACTATCTACATAGAAAACTGTGATGAACAGTTCAGAATTTGGCAACATTAGTGCTGTTGAATTGGAAAGAAAGTAATTTCCGATAAATCTGGTAATAATTAAAGTCATGGCTATTCCTAGAACATATACACTAGAATATATAACGAATTATGGGGTTTATTTAGGAATAAAAATTGTTTTTTAATGGTCAGATATTCGGGCAGAACCCGTACACTTCGATTTCCGATGTCAAAACCCCGGCCACTACGCATATTGGCCACTGAGATTGTGCAACACACCAGCATGGCATCAGCAGGCAGGTGGCTTAAGTCAGTGGAAGTTAGCCATCAGAAGGCGAAGAGCGTAAGAGCCAGCCAACATGGAAGTGGATAAGGAGCACATTCGCCATTGCATGCTGTATGAGTTTTGTCACAGTAGCACCCTTGCAAATGCTATAAGGAACATTACCAGTGTGTCTCCAATGCCATATCACATCGTCAGTGCTGTTGTTGGTTTGAACGGTTTTGAGAAGGAAATTTTGACCTGTCAGACTGTCCCAAAGCTTGAAAACTTGCAATAGTGGATATGGACATGCTGAAGGCCTTAGTGGAGACTGTGGGAGTTGGCCGAAGAGCTGGGGGCTACCAACACAAGTATTATCACACATCAGCATCAACTTGGGAAGGTGCACAAGAGAGGAGTGTGGGTGCCTCATCAACTCACAGTTGAGCAGAAAGCATATCATGTGAGTACATGCATTTCCTTGCTTGCACATAACCAAGCTGAATCGTTCTTGGACCGCATTATGACAGGTGATGAGAAATGGGTCCTGTATAACAAGTATGCTCCCAGAAACAGTGGTTGAACCCAAAACAGAAGCCCATGCTGACCCACAAAGCCAACTTACACCCACATAATGTCCTGCTTTCTGTTTGGTGGGATATGCAGCGTGTCATATTTTTTCAGCTACTTCCGGACACCACCATCACTGCCAATGTGTACTGCCATCGGTTCGACAATCTGCACACATCGCTCACATCAAAATGACCAGCACTGCTGAACCATAAGGGCATCCTTCTTGCAGACACAGCACGGGTGACCTGTCACGAGATCAGGGACCTGGGTTGGGAGCTGCTACGGCACGCAGCCTGTTGCCCGGACATTTCCGCAAATGACTACCACCTTTTCTGGTCATTACAGTGGTTCACAACTGGGACAATGTCGAACACATACTTAATCGCTTCTTTGCGTCCAAGCTGCCACAATTCTACATGGATGCTATCCAACAGCTGTGCAGACGATGGGAGCAGGTTGTGGCAAATGATGGTAACTACATTTTGGACTGATTTGTATTTGTATATACAGTAATTAGCACTTTTCTGTTGCCTTGCATTTGCAGACATTACTTTCTTTCCAACCCAATATCTGTAGAACACTACATAGAAAACTGTGACCACCAGTTCAGAATTCAGCAACATAAGTATTATCTGTAGAATGTTCTCTTCGATAATGTTGGGTTTTATGTTGTTGTATATAATTCTTCCTTCTGCACAGTTTACTGCCCACGCAATGTCCCCTTCATTATGTTGAATATTTTTTTTAAATATTAGTCACTGTGTGTATAATATAATGTAACAAGATGCCCTTCTGAGTACATTTAGCGTTATTTCCCCTTGTCACTGAATACTTCTGTACATATGTTGTAAATTTTGAATGTAGCATCACTGTTGCATTTCTGTGAATTAGTACCTAATGTTTAATCTTTAGTATGGTAGTAATGCTTAATTGGAATTTGTGCATAGTATAGAGTCATGTCTTGCCCTGTCTACAATACTGTAGGTAAACATTTTCGTTTGTATCGCTCGTGCTTTATTGTCTGCCTCTCCTTCGCCCTACGTGGCGAAATAATTTTTTTATGATTTTAACAATATTTTGTTTTACGTTTCACTGGAACTTTCCAGCTGATGTATATACCACTGTATTTATTGGCAGAATTCCATTGTCATGTACATAGAAATGTTATTTTACTGAAGAATAAAGGCAATTTTGAAATGTAGAATGCTAGATAGCTATCAATCTATCACCATCAGAGCATAGAAATGTTATTTTACTGAAGAATAAAGGCAATTTTGAAATGTAGAATGCTAGATAGCTATCAATCTATCACCATCAGAGCAGTTCATTTAAAGCTATCCTTACCAGTTCAGAAGACAACATCAGACCAATCCATTGAAAGCTATCACATCCAGTTCCGAAAAACATCATGACAGCATTTCATAGAAAACCACTGCAAATGATTCAGAAGCCAAGGACATAAAAAAGCACTTCATGGAAAACTGTCACCACTGGTTTAGAAGATAACATGAGAGTAATACATAAAAACTGTCTTCACTGTTCAGAAGCTAAGAAATGGG